>OZ017741.1:115380578-115453078 GCA_963969285.1 Odontomyia ornata
TCAACCGACTTCCACAGGAAAGAAGGTTGTCAGTTCCATACGATTTTTTTTAAGTGCATTTTCTATATATGTTAACGCATAACTTATGAATTGTCATAGGAACTCGAGCAACGGTAAAAGACGGGATCCGTTGGGAAAAGTTCAATTTCCCGACTTGGGTACTAATTTCTCCTTACCTACTGTACTTATCTCATTTTTTAAACCGAGGATGTGGTCAATTTGTGAAACGTAAGTGGACAGCGCCTAAAAATTGTACAGATCGCTTAATTTAATTAAATGCTCTCAGAAAATTATTCAAATGCTCACTCAATCGAAGATAAGACCTTATTATTCATGTGGGTAGGTGTTATTGTTATTAAGTTATTTGAGTGATAGATGGTATTATAGAATCATAACAATGGGCATGCGCTTGCTTGCTCACTATTAAGTTTCATTTTGCTTATTTGTGTTCAATGCTTACTTGTAATGTTTAGTGTTTTGCGTGTTGGTCAGCTGAAACTTTATACTTTTTCTAAATTGTACGTTGTATTTTAATCGGAGTTAGTTTGAATGATCTTCAGATAAATAAGATTCGATGTTAGATATATGAATGAAAGAGTGAATAAATGAATAATATGGATGAAAGGTTTCTCTGCTTATATTATTGGGTTTTATCACTATATTTTGGTTAATGAAATGTTCAATACAATTTTTTTTTTTAAATTTAAGACTGACCTTATTTGATGCACTGTATGAGTAACATTAATATTGTATTATATTTGAGTATTGATATTATATTCTTGTTATTTAAATGATAAATCGAATTATTGGATTTTTTCAAAGAACACTGATTTAGTTTGATGGACAGTATGAGTAGCATTAATATAACGGTTGAAAATTGATATTACATTTTTGTTATATAAACGGCTAATATAATTATTTTCTTTTTATAAAGCCTGATCTAGTTTGATGGTTAATAGTCACTTGCATGAATATTATATTTGGATATTGATAATTGATATTTTTGTTATTTAAATGTCCAATATGATTAACCAATTTTTAGAACGACTGATGCAGTTTGATGGACAGTATGAGTAGCAATGGCGTCATACAGGAGTTGAGTGGTCTCGGATATCGGCTGGGAAACGTGGTTTTCAGCCAATTTAAATTGGCTACACAATACGCTTCACTGTGGCCTCTGCAAAACTGATATCCTACCGGTTGTGCCATTTTCGCTAGATAACCAGTATACCCTATGTATACTGGCATGAGCTGGGAGCTTGATTTGATGTGTATCCTTTATATACCATCAAGGCTCCCGGGGAGAAATCTCACTGCATGACACTTACTTGCTACGATTTTCCATTTCAAACTAGATCAACAAAAATACGAGTTTTCAGTGAATTACTTTTATTTTATTGTTTCATTGTTTTACATGTTGAATCCAGTTTACATTTATACTACAAACACAGCCTTCAGCTACATTTTCATATTTTTTTGCAATATTGCTCGATGATCCTTGATCAATATTGAATGAATCGCTCCTATTTTTGATTTAGATTCGCTGTCCATTAGAATCAGTGGAGCTTGTTGCCCATCCCGTGAGTTGGCCATTCTTTTCTTTTTCACAACTCCCCAGTCTGAGAGAAGGTGGAACTTAAATCGCGAATTTCACGTAATTACTGGCACGTTGAAAGGACGGCTAATAATTGAGTGTCACCACACTCCCTAGCAAACTTAAATCACCCGCTGACTAGCCAGTTTATATTCGGGTCGAATATGCAAACACGTGAGCTCCCATTCCACAGAAACTCTTCCTCCCTACCTTGTCTCGTTTGTACGTAAACTGAGAGCGCCAACAAACGGTATTTTTCTATGGGGAAAGAAAAAAGTGAGCAGGGCTTTTGAGCTGATTGTAGCACTCTCCACTCTGGAGCTTTCGCCTGGTTCGCCCGCAAGCTCCTGTCTTTTCCTTCTTCTTCTCCTTCTTTTGTGCCATTCTCCTTTCTGGAGTTTTCAGCTGGCTCATTTGCACTGGCTTGTGAGATAATTGTAGTGATCGAGCAGTTGCTTACGCAAACTGCTCAAGAACCATTATAATGCTGATCGAATATTAATTGTAAAATTTAAAAATAATTATTTAAATTTACGATCATAATTTGGACACGGTAACCCCTTTGTAATGCAACTTACTATCGAATTGTACATAAAGGGACTGCATTGGATGGATGAGTGGGCTCGTCAAGAAACCCCATTGCGACACGAGAACGAGTTCTGCTGCTGATCGCCACAAGTTGGGAGATCTGCTTGGACATTTCACTCGGTGTCTGACTTTTGAGCGAGCAGTTCTGTTGCTGGCCGTGACATGTAGGAAATGATGATCGCATAATATTGTGAAGTCTGAATAGAATGAATGGGTCCAAAGTTGCCTTCTATTATTTGTCTCATTACGAGAGTCTATGTGAATTTATTAAAGCTGATTAAGTTCAGCGTGTTTTTGTATTAGAGTGTACAGACGCACGACTTTCGTGCGTAACTATACTCGGCGTAGCAACCGAGCGCGACTCGGTCTTCTTCGTAAATCCTCGAATGACGAAGAGCGCCGGGAGTCAATCACCGCGTTGGTTAAGTTAGTTCGTCTCGATCGCTCCAGTAGCACGCTCGCAAATAAATGTCTTCATATTATTAAATAAAATAACAAAATTATTAAACTAAAATCAACGTTTATTTATTCACTTAAGCTTGTTCTCCCATTCCTGATCTAACACGTTACGGGCCCAGTTTACGTAGTAACTGTGAAAATTAGGAGAACAAAAAGTGGAAGAATTAACTCGACGAGTCCCACGTGGCGCGGAACGGAGGTCGGCCATTGTTCGGTTGTGTCGAAGTTAACGAGAGTGAAAACGTGCGGAGTGTAAATCGAATTCGTGATGTCAGTCGGCATCTCAGTAAAGGGCGTGAAGCCATTTGACGGAACGAATTTTCAAGGCTGGAAATCGCAAGTAAATGCTTTATTTGTGATGAATGATGTTCTCGATGTCGTCGACGGCACGAGGCCGGAGCCTCCTGCTGGAAACGGACAAGCGGCCGCGTTGAAGAAAAATATAAAGGACAATGCAACGGCAAAGTTTATAATACTGTCGAATCTCGACGAGGCGTAACAGGTGAGTGTATTGTCCTGCGTTTCTGTGAAAGAAATGTGGGATAAATTGTGCCTAATTTATGAACAGAAAACCGCAACAAATAAACTAGGTTTGCTACAAAAGTTTCACGCGTATCGAATGAGTGAATCGGATACGGCAGTTCAACATGTGGCGAAGGTGACAAACATGGCGAGTCAACTCAAGGACATCGGCGAAGATGTGTCGGACGCTACAATAATGGCGAAGATACTCGCGAGTCTCACCACGAGGTTCAGCACACTGCAAGTAGCATGGGACAGTGTGGATCCGGTACGACAGACTCTCGATAACCTCCAGGAACGGCTGATAAGAGAGGACGCAAGACTCAACGACGAAGAAGAAACGTCAGAAGCACTGGCTGCGACAGCCCAAAATCGTCGTTCACGAGGAACGAAAAGTACTAAAAATAAAAAGACTGAAAGTAAAAAGACTGAAAATAAACAGGACATGAAGGAAGTGCAGTGTTACAAGTGCCAAGGCATGGGACATTTCGTGAGTCGCTGCCGAAATAAGCGAAAGCCACGCGATGGCGCCGAAAAACACGTGACTGTGCATTCGTAGGTGAAATGAGCGGTTCGGATGCGTCGGGTTTCAAAAGTGCGGGAACCGCGAAGGTGCTGTGGACAAAGACTCAAGTGATGAAGGCCGATCAGAGCGATTTCTGGCTGATCGACAGCGGCGCATCGCGACATCTAACTCACCGACGTGACTGGCTATCAGACTACAAGTCAGACAATATGGGTGCTACAGTATCGCTTGGCGATAATCAAAACTGCAATGTCACCGGTGAAGGCACAGTGAAAGTTAAAAACTTGATCGATGGAGTGTGGCAAGATACAAAAATCGAAAATGTGCTACACGTGCCAAAGTTACGAAAAAATCTGTTCTCTGTCGGAGTATGTACTAAAAAGGGATTCCAAGTGCGTTTCGAAAATAATCAAGTTATCGTGGCGCGTGACAGTGAAGTACTTGCCACGGGAATGAAGCAAAACAATGGCGTGTACAGAATGTTTTTCAAGGGCACGAAACAAGGGAGCAACGCAGAAGCCAATGTAGTTGCGACGAACTTAACCGTGTGGCACGAGCGTTTGGGACACGTCGGGAAGCGTGCAATTCGTGAATTAGCGGAAAAAGGACTCGTGAGTGGCGTACCATTTACAGACAAAAGTGATGTTTTCTGTGAGCCGTGCAGTCTTGGAAAAGCGCACAGGTTACCCTTTAAAAAGAAAATGGAGCGCGACAAGAAAATAAAGCCAGGTGAAAAAATGCACTCAGATGTCTGTGGGCCCATGTCGACGAACTCGGTCGGAGGATCAAGGTTCTTTTTGACATTCAAAGACGAAGCAACAGGCTACAGGCACGTATATTTTATGGAAGGAAATCCGAAGTATTCGAAAAATTCAAAACTTTCGAGAAAATGATCGAGAACAAATTCGGAAGAAAAATGAAGACTCTTCGCTCCGACAATGGTCGAGAATTCTGTAACGAAGAGATGGACAAATACCTTGAAGAATGTGGCATCAGACGAGAAACAACAGCGCCGAACAACCCGGAGCAAAATGGAAAAGCCGAGCGCGACAATCGGACGATTGTCGAAAGTGCCCGTACAATGATAATCGCGAAGAATCTTCCATTGACTCTATGGGCAGAAGCAGTAAATTGTGCAGTGTACGTGTTAAATCGAACCGTATGGACGAGTGGCACCGTAACTCCGTACGAAGCGTTGACTGGGAAGGTTCCGAACCTAAAGCATCTCCGAATCTTTGGATCAGATGCATACGTACACACTCCGAAACAATTCACGCGAAAATATGACGCTCGAGCAATCAAGAAAGTTTTTGTTGGATACACGGAAGAGTCAACGAATTACCAGGTATACGATCATGAAAAGAAAAAGGTCAGCGTTGTTCGAAACGTCGTATTCACCGAGAAAATCGGGCCGCCGTCGGTAGAAGCGAACGAAAAGGAAGATGAATATGAAATATTTCTTCCAATGAACGAGGCACGAGAAGATAACGAAGTACATGAAATCGACGAGGAAGAAGAACACGAGAACAACGGTGAGGACAATGTCGACATCAGAGAACGAGAAGAAGAAGATCACAACGAGGACAACGCACAAGAGAACGAGCAAGAAGAAGAAGATCGCGAAAATCGAAGAGTCCTGCGAGATCGAAACGCAACTCAAACTCCGAGAAGGTATCCGCACGATGCAAATGCAGCCGAATACGTGATTCTATTGACATACGAAGAAGCAACAAAGAGCACTGAAGCCACGCAGTGGGCAAGTGCGATTCATGAAGAATTTAAAGCGCATGAAGAAAATCGTACGTGAGAGCTTGTAACAAAAACGCCGGGCATGAGGCTAATCGATTCGAAATGGGTATTCTACGTGAAGACGGACGTCGACAGGAAGTCACACCGCTTCAAAGCCCGATTGTGCGCGAGAGGTTTTCTTCAACGTGAAGGGATTGACTTCAAAGAAACATTCTCCCCAGTCGTGAGATATGACTCACTAAGGATTCTGCTGGCAACGATAGCAGCGAAAAATCTCAACGTAGTGCAGTTCGAGGTTCAAACTGCATTTTTGTACGGGAAACTTGAAGAAACAATCTTTATGAAAGTTCCGGAAGGACTGAAGCTGGAAGAAGATGCAAGAAACGTCGTATGCAAGCTCGAGAAGTCTCTCTACGGGCTTAAGCAGGTTCTACGCTGTTGGAACCAAAGATTTACAAAGTTTCTGAGTGAATTTAACTTCAAAGAATGTGAAGCAGATAAGTGCGTGTTTACCAGGAAGTTTAAAAACGACGAAGTATATTTGGCGCTGTTCGTCAATGATGGGCTGGTAGCCTAAGACAATGTAGAGACACTTAAGAAAATCATTCAACGATTAAGCGAAACGTTCAGAATTAAGATCGGAGATTTTCGTCGGGTTAGAGATCGAAAGAGATAGAGAAAAACGAAAAATGGCAATTCACCAGAGCGCGTACACAAAGAAAATAATCGGAAAATTCGGCATAGTAGACGCGAAAACGGTAAGCGTGCCGGCGGATCCGCACGCAGCACTGACCCCGGTCGTAGAAAGCGAAATAAAAATAAACAACGTGCCATATCACGAAGCAGTAGGCTCTTTAGTTTTTCTAGCAGCCGTTTCGAGACCATACATTGCTTATGCAGTAAATGCAGTCAGTAAATTCTTGAACGAGCACGATTTATCCCATTGGCAGGTGGTTAAAAGAATATTCGCGTATCTGAAAGGCACGGTTAACTATGGCATCGAGTATCAAGGTGCCGGTAGCGAAGCAAAGCTGACAGGTTTCTCAGATGCTGACTACGCCGGAGATGTAGAGACGCGGAGGTCGACGACCGGATATGTATTCTGTCTGTCAAACGGAGCCGTAACATGGTGGTCACAACGACAAAAACTGGTGACGTTGAGCACAACCGAAGCCGAGTACGTAGCTGCATCGGCAGCTGTTCGGGAAGTAGTCTGGATTAGAAAATTGATGTCGGACATCGGATGTCCTTGTGATAAAGAAACAACGCTTTATGTTGATATCAAAGCGCAATCCAACTAGTCAGAAATCCAGTTTTTCACAAAAAAACCAAGCATATAGATGTTCACTTTCACTTTATTCGCGAGAAAGTGAACGAAAAAGAAATTGTTGTTGAATACGTTTCATCTGCAAATCCAAGAGCAGATATATTTACAAAGGTGCTGCCGCGAGATCGCTTCAAGGATCTATGTTACAAGCTAAACATGATAACAGCAAACGAGAAATACTTGAACGGCGGTAGTATTAAAGCTGATTGAGTTCAGCGTGTTTTTGTATTAGAGTGTACAGACGCACGACTTTCGTGCGTAGCTGTACTCGGCGTAGCAACCGAGCGCAACTCGGTCTTCTTCGTAAATACTCGAATGACGAAGAGCGCCGGGAGTCAATCACCGCGTTGGTTAAGTTAGTTCGTCTCGATCGCTCCAGTAGCACGCTCGCAAATAAACGTCTTCATATTATTAAATAAAATAACAAAATTATTGAACTAAAATCAACGTTTATTTATTCACCTAAACTTGTTCTCGCATTCCTGATCGAACAGAATTCATTGGTGGATGAAAATGGAAATCGTCCACGTCAAGAGCCGCCAACGTATATATAAGTCATATTGTTGCGTGTTACGGATCGCGGCCGACAAGTTTATTGTCTAGGGGGAAATGAAAACGCACTGACTTTTAAATTATGTTAAAAGAGTTTATTTACCAAGAATGCACAATAATTAATTTCACTATTTTAAAAATCGCATATTAATTTACTTCTCACTTGTGCTATCAATTTATGTTTCAGCTGTCTTCAAATATATCACGAAAACCTTTTACTTCATTATCAATCAATAACGCCTTCAATTGTAGTTTTACTATCTCCCCCATTCATTCAGCCCGGCTTTATACAGGATCTCTAGTCATTCATCGTAGTTTTACTATCCCTCCAATTTATTCAGCTCGGCTTTATACAGGATCTCTAGTTATTCAATCCATTTCTATTATATTGGTGAACGTTCTGACGAGAACTGCCTGGGATATTCGAGGAATTCTGAATATCCGCAGTGACGTCACTTGTTTACTTTCAGATATTGAACAAGAATCTACTTGGTCTATTCTTGTGCTTTCGAGTATACGCTTTTTAACGACATTCGTTTATTTTTCTTGGTTGCTTCTTTTCAATTAATATTGATCCTGATGTTATTAACAATTGCGATTACAATTGTGACGGTAGTTCATAGTATTTTGTGGACATGTAGCACTGCCCCCACCTTCTTTTCGCCCCGAAGAGATTTGTTGCCGGCTGTAGTTAAGTTTCCCTGGATGTAATATGGAACAAGACGGTCCAGGTGCACAAATTTCATTTTGACTCTTGGCTTACGGCGTTCCTGTATGAGCAGGGGTAGAATACCAGTTCTAGGCAACTTTTTTCATACAAATTTCAAATGGGGTCTAGGGTGGGTGCTTGTATTAGGGTGGTATGGGTAGGTGTCTGATATAAGAAGGTGTGAGTCCGCAATAGGTGTGGATGTCATAGATGGTTGCGGTGAGGATGTGTATCTAGGGTATGTGGATATGTGTATAAGATTGGTAAATGTTGGTGCCAGGGATGAGAAGGTATGGGTCTTAGGTAAATAAATATCTGTCTTGGTTAAGCAGGTAAGTATTCCGGGCCTTAGTAGCCTCTGATGGTAAATAGTGGAACTAGTCTTGATGGTTGTGTACTTTAAACAGTAGGTGCACATCCTTAGCCTGTGATGGTAAATAGTGAAACTAGAAAATTGATTCCTGTCTAGGATAGTTCTAAGTATTTCAATTAATACGTGTAGATTAAAGACCTAGATTTCTCAGCGTGTGTTTACATAGCGTTAATATTTATGTTTGAAGTTAATAGCCTTTGACGCTTTCAGCAGTAGATAATTGTACTATCCATGTTTTTTATTCATCCATAGTGGAAGGATTTCCTATATATTCATTGCTTTTAGTCTTGTCTTAGTTTTAATAATCTTTAGAGCTTACATATAAATTTTATTTATTATATGAATTTTTCTCATTAATTATATGCATTTTTCTCATTACAAAGAGAATGCGGATATCAATTCCTAAATATTCCCATGATATTTTTTTATCAATTTCCCAAGTCCATGTGGTAAAAAGGTCAAGATACATGAACCCATAAATCATTCACATCTCTGCATACATTCTACAGACGATCCTCTATAATCTCAAGTACCTTCCGCAGCGTTTTTTTTCTTATCGCATGCACTTGCATGCATCCATATGTGACATATATTCTTGTGGATGTTTTTTCACACGTGATATGGAGTCAGTTAATCTTTTCCATGTTAGGGAAAGGCTATTAGTACTTGTGGTTAAATTTTATTAGGTGAAATTGGATATTGCTTCTAGTGATCTTATTGATGTGAATAGAAGTCAGTTAAGTGAGATAAATGTATGGTGATTATGGGAATATAATTCATGAGGTGTCGCTTGTGATGATCCCAATAATGGAAACAGTGAGTAGTGTATACATGTTACTTGATATACGAGTATGTGCAAATTTGAGTATGAGAATTTCGGATGTTAGAAACAATGTTTGTATGGAATGTGTTAAGAAATAAGAACATTATGGGTGATAATTTATGGAGCACTTTGGTTTTTTGTAGCCGTTGATGTTTTAGGGGTATAGATCAGATACAGAGTGTATGATAATTTTTTTTCTTGGTGAGAATTTATGATGTTTTGTCCACAGTGTCCTTTATGGTTGTGAACGGAAGCTAGCTTATCTTTAGATATTTGGAGTGACTTTTTTTTTGTTTGTATAGAGAATAGAAATAGGTTTAAGGATTTTATAAAAAGGCCTTAAGAAAATAAAGAAGGTTATTATGGTTTCAACGCAAAACGTGTGCGGCTTAGAAGTATATTTGCCTTCAGCGGCAAAAGAAATAAGTTTTGTTTAAAAAAATAGAAATATCGGCTCTTCGGATGCCATCAGCTTAGCGCTTGTGCTGACATAGTTAAAACCCTAACCTATGATAAAAGCAAGTATTGCTTTTAATTTCTGCCGTTTAGAGGCATATTGTTCTAAGAGTTCTTAGTAATCTCCAAAGATTACTAGACACAGAAATATAGGCTGTACAGAACCATAAGGAATCAGTGCCAAATACGCGGCAACCCTGATGTTGCTATAAGTAGGGGATTTATTATTACTTTCTATATGTTTATACAGCGAAATCTATTCTTTCCCCAGGTTGAAGATTTCTAACGATTTAGGACAAACAACCTTCGGATCAAGAAATTTTTGTCAGATTCAACACCTTTTTACGCCGGAGTGAAAAAGCATTTGGAGCTATAAATCTCCACTTTCAGCATTCCTTTTCAATCAAGACATTTTTTCATAATCAACGCAAATTATATTCAGTCAACAATTTTTCAAGAACCATTTGAAAAGTAATGAGCATAAAAAAAATGCATGCCAAATCAATAGTGGTGATCAGGGAAGAGTGAGGAAAATTTCACAAGCATTTGCTACTCGAATAGCAACGTATCAAATCATTAACGATAATGAGAAATTAAGTATTGAAGAGTTTTTAAAAAATGAGAGCCATTGTTTCAAAGATCATATTAGTGCTCAACTTCAAGAGCTCACAGCTTTAAAAGTCAATTTAGAACTATTTTCTGTTTTTATGAAATTTGTTTTAACTAGCCAGAATGGTATAAGTGATTTAAAATCATTCAATACGAAGAATGTAATCATTACCAGGGTTTGTGACCTTGGGTATGTTTATAAAGATTTTTGTGCCATCACCTTGAAAAAAAGTGAGGAATTTCAAGAGAGGGATAGTGGCTGGGCATTCCAACAGGTCCTTTATTTACAGGTTAACATAAATAAGTATACAGGAAGGATCTTATCTACGTCTACCAAAAGAGGTTATGTTAAAAAAAGCATGTGTGAATGTAAAAACCTCCGATGATGTATGTTTTGCTTGGGCTATCGTTTCTGCTCTTCATCCCGCTGAACAACATTGCTACTGTGTTAGCTTGTACCCTCACTATTCAACTTTTTTAAACTTGGATGGTATTACGTTCCCTATTTCTTTCAAAGAGATTCCCATTTTCGAGGAAAAAAATGATTTGAGCGTCAATGTCTATGGCTGGAAAAAGGGGTCTATTGAGGGTCCATTCTATTTTTTCAAAAACAGACCAGCCTCTAGAAAGCATATAAATCTGCTTTGTGTGGAAAATCGAAAAGGAATAATTGGACCTTATTGCTGGATAAAAAATTTAAGTCGACTTGTGAATAGCGGAATGAGTAAAGATGGTCACATATCTTACCTCTGTGATGGGTGCCTTATTAAATTTACCAGCATTGAGCGATACAATGAGCTTATCAAACATGATTGTAATAAAATTCATACAATTTTACCGTCAGAAAAGGAAAAATATTTAAAGTTTAAAAATGTGGGAAAGCAGATCAAAGTTCCATTTATAGTCTATGCTGATTTTGAAGCATTATTGCAACCAGTACAATCATGTTCTCCAGACCCTCATAGTTCATTTACGGAGACTACTCACATTCATTTACCATATAGCGTTGCATATTACATAAAGTGCAGCTGTGATCCATCTTTGAATAAATTAGAAATTTTTAGAGGCAGCGATTGCCCCAAGGTTTTCCTAAGTAGGTTGCAAGAAGATGTAAAACGTTTATTTAGGATCTTAAAGGTGAACAAGCCCATGCAATTGTCCGATGAGGAAGAAGAGAAGTTTTAAAACGCAGTATCTTGTCATATTTGTGATGAAAATTTTGGCTCAGAAACGCGGAAAGTAAGAGATCATTGTCATTTGACAGGAGTCTTTAGAGGTGCAGCTTGTAACAAGTGTAATATTCTATATAGAGTTCCCAATTTTATACCTATAGTCTTTTATAATCTAAGTGGATATGATGCTTATTTCATATTTCAGAATTTTGGAGGAGATCCTGATAGCATTGAAGTTATTCCTAAAAATAAGGAAAAATATATTCGATTTTCCAAACATATGAGGGTTGGTAATGAAACAATAACATTAACATTTATTGATTCCTATCGTTTCACGGGCTATAAGATAAGCTAGCTAAGAACTTAAGTTCCGATAAATTTCTCGAGACTAAAAGGTATCATTCTGACGATAGTTTGTTCAACCTCGTGATAAGAAAGGGGGTTTTCCCATTCGAGTATATAGATTTTTTTCACCAAACTTGATGAAACATACCTGCCTGCCAAGTCACGTTTTTACAGTACACTACAAAATAGCGGGATCAGTGATGAAGAGTATAAGCATGCTCAAAATGTATGGGAAAAATTCAATTGTCAAACACTGGGTCAGAACTCTGATGTTTACTTAATAACAGATGTGCCCCTATTAACAGATAAATTTGAAGAATTTAGAAATGTATGTCAACAAATCTATGGACTAGATCCAGCTCATTACTTTACGGCCCCTTCACTCAGCTGGGATAGCATGCTCAAAAGCACTAAAGTTGAGCTCGAATTGCTAACAGATATAGATATGTACAATTTCGTGCAGCAGGGAATTATAAGAGGACTCTGTCAATGCACTAAAAGATATTCAAAGGCAAACCATAAATATATAACTTCATACAACCCTGATCTTGAGAGTAACTTTATTCTGTATATTGATGAAAATAACCTATACGGTTGGGCAATGAGTCAATATTTACCCATCAATGGTTCTCATTGGCTAGGCAATGAGGAAATCCAATGTTTAGATGTTCTGAATGTTGAGGACACTGCTTCTAAGGGGTTAATTTTATCCGTTGATTTAGACTATCCAGAAGACCTCCATGAGCTGCACAATGATCTTCCATTTTGCCCCGAAAGTCGGATCCCACCTCTTGAAACCTCTAAATGTAAGAAACTGATCGCAACCGAATCAAATAGACGTAATTACAGTATCCACTATAGAAATTTAAAACAGTGTTTACGTGCAGGACAGAAATTAGTTAAAATACATCGTGCAATAGAGTTTAGTCAATCACCATGGTAAAAAAAAAATATATAGACTTAAATACTGAAATGCGTACTAAGGCAACTCATGATTTTGAAAAAGATTTCTTCAAATTAATGAACAATAGTGTATTTGGAAAAATCATGGAAAATGTAGATAATTATGTAAGTGTTAAGGTCTCAATCCATTGGGATAATGTCGGAAAAAAGAAAGGAGCTCATTACTACATTAGTCGACCTAATTTTCATAGTTGTAAAGTAATTAACGCAGATTTAGTTCTCATCCAAATGGGTCTAATCAATGTTAAATATGATAAGCCAATTTATATCGGCATGGCAATTCTTGATGTGTCAAAAACGTTGATGTATGATTTTTATTATGGTTTTATCAAAAATAAGTACAATAGTCAGGCACAACTTTTATATATGGGTACAGACTCTTTTATCTATAATGTAAAAACTGAAGACATTTATGATGATATTAAGAATAATATAAATTTATTTGATACTAGCAATTACCCTAAAAATAATGTATATAATATTCTTCAAGTTAACCAAAAAGTATTGGTCAAATTTAAAGATGAAAGCCTCATAGATCCCATAGCAGAGTTTATTGGAACAAAAGCAAAGTCCTATTGCATTGTTACGGATAAGTCATGTATGAAAAAAATTAAAGGCATAAAAAATCTGTTGTAAATAATGAAATTGAGCCATCAGACTTTATAAAATGTGTAGAGGATACGAATGTAAAATTATTTGGTAAAATGTATATATTTAGATGTGATAAGCACCTTATTTATACTATGTTAGTTAATAAAATAAGTCTTTCCGGAGATGATGATAAGCGTTTCCTGATTCCAAACTCTTATAATACTTTAGCTTGGGACAATCATATGATAAATCCATAGTTTTAGTTCATAAGAAAATACACAATATATTATCATGTAAGCAATTATATTATAATATGGTTGTTACAATAAATCAACTTTGTTAATACATGAGTTATGGTGTCTTGAAAATTATAACGATTTAACAAAGATTTTGACACCTTTTGTCTTCAATACCTTGTCCACTAGGAAATCATTCGAATATTTGGTTCTACTCAGTTCCTAGTGGTCTGTTTAGCTGTCGCTTTTGCTCATGAGCTGTCTATCTTATGGGTAATGCTCTCTGTTGAGCAGTGTTTTCAGCGGATACCCGGTTTGTTTAGCTGCTATGTTGTCTGTTGAGCTATTCGTCTAGCTGATAAACCCGTCTGTTTACCTGGTAAGCTGTCTATGTAGCTGTCTTTTTAGCTGATGCCCTGTCTATTTAGATGGTATGCAGTCTGTTGAGCTAATCGTTTAGCTGATAAAGCCGATTGTTAAGCTGATATGCTGTCTATGTAGCTGTCTTTTAAGCGGACGTCCTATCCGTTTTAGTTGAAATGCTATATCTTGAGTGATCTGTGTCGGGGTCTTAAGTTGACAAGTTGAGCGTTTGACATAACGTGCTATCTTTCATTCGGTAAATCTATGCGTTGGTCGCTAAGTATTTATTTATGAGAAAATTCTTCTCACTTTCCATACAGTTGCAGTAAGCATTTTTATACCTTACTTCTAATGTTATATGCTCGTTACGATTTGCTTTAAGCCTATTGGTTATCAAGATTGCAGGTCCATCATCTTCCAAGTTATTTGCAGGCATACATGGATCAAACAAGAATCTTCACGTCTAGGTTGCTGTTCTGGTAAGCAAATCTTGATTAGGAGGAAGCCATTGTCAGTTGCTCGAGAGTTAATTGATTGTATTTCATGCTGATATATTCTTCATAAAATTGAGTCAACACACCCTTCTTTTTTCATGTGCATTAGTTTTTCTCTTGACTCCTGTCCATCTAATATATAGGAATCCCCTTCTACAGTCATTCGAGCTCATTTTTTCAGTCTTTTCATGTCTTCATAAGACTTGCGGTCCGTCATTATTTTTGAGATGACTAATGCTTGAGACTTTTATTGCCCACTATGATGTTCCGTTGCATTGAAATCATGCTGCTACACTTATGAACTTATCCAAAATGGTCAAAATCGTATGATCCCTTGGATCAGTCATTTGAATCATTTTGTAAAGCACAAACTTGTTGAGTAAATCTCTACTTCATGCAAACAATTGCTAGGGCCTTAACATGAATTAATTTAGCCTGTTGTTTAGTCAATGTATTAAGGGCTTATAGTGGAACTTATTAACTGTATTGAATCATCTTGGTGTTCTCATGTATGATCAACCCTTTTGGATTGTCCGGGATATGCAGGAAGATCAGTATGTTATGACCGGAACGATTTTTCCCCTATCATTGAATAATTGAGTAAAATTTTGGTACCTCCAACATACTAAAAATCGGTCATTGATCCATTTTCAGAAGAGGTTTGAATGGTTTTGATGGCTTGAAGCTGCATCATTACTCACAACCTGTGGAATTATTAAACATCACGGACAAATGTATCTGGATATGTACATTATAATAGCTATTAAATGTCGATGTATTAGTATCATAAGATCGACTGGTCTCTTTATCATGCAAAGAGGGTTATCCACAATCACCAATCAGTTGAGCCGACTGATAGGATCATGAGCAGTTTGTTCAGCAGTTGAACTATGATCAACTTCACACCAATATGTTTTCTCTTTTGCACCTATGAACCCAATCGCCCGGCAAACAAGGCAGCTTTCTCTTTCACGCCTACTACCCGAGTTGACAGTTGGGCAGAAGGTGGCGGAGGGCCTCACAGAGATGCAGGATAACTTTCTAACCAGCCTACCCCATGCCACGCATGCGTGATGACCCATCATCATGCATTATGACGCGTCAAAATACATGATGATGGGTCATCACGCATGCGTGGCATGGGGTAGGCTGGGTAGAAAATTATCCTGCATCTCTGTGAGGCCCTCCGCCACCTTCTGCCCACCTGTCAACCCTTAATACATCGACTAAACAACAGGCTAAATTAATTCATGTTAAGGCCCTAGCAATTGTTTGCATGAAGTAGAGATTTACTGAACAAGTTTGTGCTTTACAAAATGATTCAAATAGCTAATCCAAGGGATCATACGATTTTGACCATCTTGAATAAGTTCATAAGTGTAGCATCATGATTTCAATGCAATGGAACATCATAGTGGGCAATAAAAGTCTCAAGCATTATTCATCTCAAAAATAATGACGGACCGCAAGTCTTATGAAGACATGAAAAGACTGAAAAAATGAGCTCGAATGACTGTAGAAAGGGATTCCTATATATTAGATGGACAGGAGTCAAGAGAAAAACTAATGCACATGAAAAAAGAAGAGTGTGTTGACTCAATTTTATGAAGAATATATCAGCATGAAATACAATCAATTAACTCTCGAGCAACTGACAATGGCTTCCTCCTAATCAAGATTTGCTTACCAGAACAGCAACCTAGACGTGAAGATTCTTGTCTGATCCATGTATGGCTGCAAATAACTTGGAAGATGATGGACCTGCAGTCTTGATAACCAATAGGCTTAAAGCAAATCGTAACGAGCATATAACATTTGAAGTAAAGTATAAAAATGCTTACTGCAACTGTATGGAAAGTAAGAAGAATTTTCTCATAAATAAATACTTAGCGACCAACGCATAGATTTACCGAATGAAAGATAGCACGTTATGTCAAACGCTCAACTTGTCAACTTAAGACCCCGACACAGATCACTCAAGATATAGCATTTCAACTAAAACGGATAGGACGTCCGCTTAAAAGACAGCTACATAGACAGCATATCAGCTTAACAATCGGCTTTATCAGCTAAACGATTAGCTCAACAGACTGCATACCATCTAAATAGACAGGACATCAGCTAAAAAGGACAGCTACATAGACAGCTTACCAGGTAAACAGACGGGTTTATCAGCTAGACGGATAGCTCAACAGACAGCATAGCAGCTAAACAAACCGGGTATCCGCTGAAAACACTGCTCAACAGAGAGCATTACCCATAAGATAGACAGCTCATGAGCAAAAGCGACAGCTAAACAGACCACTAGGAACTGAGTAGAACCAAATATTCGAATGATTTCCTAGTGGACAAGGTATTGAAGACAAAAGGTGTCAAAATCTTTGTTAAATCGTTATAATTTTCAAGACACCATAACTCATGTATTAACAAAGTTGATTTATTGTAACAACCATATTATAATATAATTGCTTACATGATAACATATTGTGTATTTTCTTATGAACTAAAACTATGGATTTATCATATGATTGCCCCAAGCTAAAGTATTATAAGAGTTTGGAATCAGGAAACGCTTATCATCATCTCCGGAAAGACTTATTTTATTAACCAACATAGTATAAATAAGGTGCTTATCACATCTAAATATATACATTCTACTAAATAATTTTACATTCGTATCCTCTACACATTTTATAAAGTCTGATGGCTCAATTTCATTATTTACAACAGATTTTTTATGCCTTTAATTTTTTTCATACATGACTTATCCGTAACAATGCAATAGGACTTTGCTTTTGTTCCAATAAACTCTGCTATGGGATCTATGGGGCTTTCATCTTTAAATTTGACCAATACTTTTTGGTTAACTTGAAGAATATTATATACATTATTTTTAGGGTAATTGCTAGTATCAAATAAATTTATATTATTCTTAATATCATCATAAATGTCTTCAGTTTTTACATTATAGATAAAAGAGTCTGTACCCATATATAAAAGTTGTGCCGGACTATTGTACTTATTTTTGATAAAACTATAATAAAAATCATACATCAACGTTTTTGACACATCAAGAATTGCCATGCCGATATAAATTGGCTTATCATATTTAACATTGATTAGACCCATTTGGATGAGAACTAAATCTTCGTTAATTACTTTACAACTATGAAAATTAGGTCGACTAATGTAGTAATGAGCTCCTTTCTTTTTTCCGACATTATCCCAATGGATTGAGACCTTAACACTTACATAATTATCTACATTTTCCATGATTTTTCCAAATACACTATTGTTCATTAATTTGAAGAAATCTTTTTCAAAATCATGAGTTGCCTTAGTACGCATTTCAGTATTTAAGTCTATATATTTTTTTTTTACCATGGTGATTGACTAAACTCTATTGCACGATGTATTTTAACTAATTTCAGTCCTGCACGTAAACACTGTTTTAAATTTCTATAGTGGATACTGTAATTACGTCTATTTGATTCGGTTGCGATCAGTTTCTTACATTTAGAGGTTTCAAGAGGTGGGATCCGACTTTCGGGGCAAAATGGAAGATCATTGTGCAGCTCATGGAGGTCTTCTGGATAGTCTAAATCAACGGATAAAATTAACCCCTTAGAAGCAGTGTCCTCAACATTCAGAACATCTAAACATTGGATTTCCTCATTGCCAAGCCAATGAGAACCATTGATGGGTAAATATTGACTCATTGCCCAACCGTATAGGTTATTTTCATCAATATACAGAATAAAGTTACTCTCAAGATCAGGGTTGTATGAAGTTATATATTTACGGTTTGCCTTTGAATATCTTTTAGTGCATTGACAGAGTCCTCTTATAATTCCCTGCTGCACGAAATTGTACATATCTATATCTGTTAGCAATTCGAGCTCAACTTTAGTGCTTTTGAGCATGCTATCCCAGCTGAGTGAAGGGGCCGTAAAGTAATGAGCTGGATCTAGTCCATAGATTTGTTGACATACATTTCTAAATTCTTCAAATTTATCTGTTAATAGGAGCACATCTGTTATTAAGTAAACATCAGAGTTCTGACCCAGTGTTTGACAATTGAATTTTTCCCATACATTTTGAGCATGCTTATACTCTTCATCACTGATCCCGCTATTTTGTAGTGTACTGTAAAAACGTGACTTGGCAGGCAGGTATGTTTCATCAAGTTTGTTGAAAAAAATCTATATACTCGAATGGGAAAACCCCCTTTCTTATCACGAGGTTGAACAAACTATCGTCAGAATGATACCTTTTAGTCTCGAGAAATTTATCGGAACTTAAGTTCTTAGCTAGCCTATCTTATAGCCCATGAAACGATAGGAATCAATAAATGTTAATGTTATTGTTTCATTACCAACCCTCATATGTTTGGAAAATCGAATATATTTTTCCTTAATTTTAGGAATAACTTCAATGCTATCAGGATCTCCTCCAAAATTCTGAAATATGAAATAAGCATCATATCCACTTAGATTATAAAAGACTATAGGTATAAAATTGGGAACTCTATACAGAATATTACACTTGTTACAAGCTGCACCTCTAAAGACTCCTGTCAAATGACAATGATCTCTTACTTTCCGCGTTTCTGAGCCAAAATTTTCATCACAAATATGACAAGATACTGCGTTTAAAAACTTCTCTTCTTCCTCATCGGACAATTGCATGGACTTGTTCACCTTTAAGATCCTAAATAAACGTTTTACATCTTCTTGCAACCTACTTAGGAAAACCTTGGGGTAATCGCTGCCTCTAAAAATTTCTAATTTATTCAAAGATGGATCACAGCTGCACTTTATGTAATATGCAACGCTATATGGTAAATGAATGTGAGTAGTCTCCGTAAATGAACTATGAGGGTCTGGAGAACATGATTGTACTGGTTGCAATAATGCTTCAAAATCAGCATAGACTATAAATGGAACTTTGATCTGCTTTCCCACATTTTTAAACTTTAAATATTTTTCCTTTTCTGACGGTAAAATTGTATGAATCTTATTACAATCATGTTTGATAAGCTCATTGTATCGCTCAATGCTGGTAAATTTAATAAGGCACCTATCACAGAGGTAAGATATGTGACCATCTTTACTCATTCCGCTATTCACAAGTCGACTTAAATTTTTTATCCAGCAATAAGGTCCAATTATTCCTTTTCGGTTTTCTACATAAAGCAGATTTATATGCTTTCTAGAGGCTGGTCTGTTTTTGGAAAAATAGAATGGACCCTCAATAGACCCCTTTTTCCAGCCATAGACATTGACGCTCAAATCATATTTTTCCTCGAAAATGGGAATCTCTTTGAAAGAAATAGGGAACGTAATACCATCCAAGTTTAAAAAAGTTGAATAGTGAGAGTACAAGCTAACACGGTAGCAATGTTGTTCAGCGGGATGAAGAGCAGAAACGATAGCCCAAGCAAAACATGCATCATCGGAGGTTTTTACATTCACACATGCTTTTTTTAACATAACCTCTTTTGGTAGACGTAGATAAGATCCTTCCTGTATACTTATTTATGTTAACCTGTAAATAAAGGACCTGTTGGAATGCCCAGCCACTATCCCTCTCTTGAAATTCCTCACTTTTTTTCAAGGTGATGGCACAAAAATCTTTATAAACATACCCAAGGTCACAAACCCTGGTAATGATTACATTCTTCGTATTGAATGATTTTAAATCACTTATACCATTCTGGCTAGTTAAAACAAATTTTGTAAAAACAGAAAATAGTTCTAAATTGACTTTTAAAGCTGTGAGCTCTTGAAGTTGAGCACTAATAAAATCTTTGAAACAATGGCTCTCATTTTTTAAAAACTCTTCAATACTTAATTTCTCATTATCGTTAATGATTTGATACGTTGCTATTCGAGCAGCAAATGCTTGTGAAATTTTCCTCACTCTTCCCTGATCACCACTATTGATTTGGCATGCATTTTTTTTATGCTCATTACTTTTCAAATGGTTCTTGAAAAATTGTTGACTAACTTCAACATCGCAAAAGTGACAGTGTTGTTTATTAAGAGTTTTATTGTACTTTCTTTTCAAGGGTTTATGTATGGATACAGACATCTTACTCTTGATACTTTACTAACTTAATCAAATGAACCAGTAAAAACTATACAATCTAAAGAATTCTTAACTAACTCCCGACGTGGTCCAAGATTAGCTATGATGTACTCGTATACAGATATAAGGTTAGGAGAATCATCTTTTTGAATTTAATTTGCGTTGATTATGAAAAAATGTCTTGATTGAAAAGGAATGCTGAAAGTGGAGATTTATAGCTCCAAATGCTATTTCGCTCCGGCGTAAAAAGGTGTTGAATCTGACAAAAAATTCTTGATCCGAAGGTTGTTTGTCCTAAATCGTTAGAAATCTTCAACCTGGGGAAAGAATAGATTTCGCTGTATAAACATATAGAAAGTAATAATAAATCCCCTACTTATAGCAACATCAGGGTTGCCGCGTATTTGGCACTGATTCCTTATGGTTCTGTACAGCCTATATTTCTGTGCCTAGTAATCTTTGGAGATTACTAAGAACTCTTAGAACAATATGCCTCTAAACGGCAGAAATTAAAAGCAATACTTGCTTTTATCATAGGTTAGGGTTTTAACTATGTCAGCGCAAGCGCTAAGCTGATGGCATCCGAAGAGCCGATATTTCTATTTTTTTAAACAAAACTTATTTCTTTTGCCGCTGAAGGCAAATATACTTCTAAGCCGCACACGTTTTGCGTTGAAACCATAATAACCTTCTTTATTTTATTAAGGCCTTTTTATAAAATTCTTAAACCTATTTCTATTCTCTATACAAACAAAAAAAAGTCACTCCAAATATCTAAAGATAAGCTAGCTTCCGTTCACAACCATAAAGGATACTGTGGACGAAACATCATAAATTCTCACCAAGAAAAAAAATTATCATACACTCTGTATCTGATCTATACCCCTAAAACATCAACGGCTACAAAAAACCAAAGTGCTCCATAAATTATCACCCATAATGTTCTTATTTCTTAACACATTCCATACAAACATTGTTTCTAACATCCGAAATTTTCATACTCAAATTTGCACATACTCGTATATCAAGTAACATGTATACACTACTCACTGTTCCCATTATTGGGATCATCACAAGCGACACCTCATGAATTATATTCCCATAATCACCATACATTTATCTCACTTAACTGACTTCTATTCACATCAATAAGATCACTAGAAGCAATATCCAATTTCACCTAATAAAATTTAACCACAAGTACTAATAGCCTTTCCCTAATATGGAAAAGATTAACTGACTCCATATCACGTGTGAAAAAACATCCTCAAGAATATATGTCACATATGGATGCATGCAAGTGCATGCGATAAGAAAAAAAACGCTGCGGAAGGTACTTGAGATTATAGAGGATCGTCTGTAGAATGTATGCAGAGATGTGAATGATTTATGGGTTCATGTATCTTGACCTTTTTACCACATGGACTTGGGAAATTGATAAAAAAATATCATGGGAATATTTAGGAATTGATATCCGCATTCTCTTTGTAATGAGAAAAATGCATATAATTAATGAGAAAAATTTATATGTAAGCTCTAAAGATTATTAAAACTAAGACAAGACTAAAAGCAATGAATATATAGGAAATCCTTCCACTATGGATGAATAAAAAACATGGATAGTACAATTATCTACTGCTGAAAGCGTCAAAGGCTATTAACTTCAAACATAAATATTAACGCTATGTAAACACACGCTGAGAAATCTAGGTCTTTAATCTACACGTATTAATTGAAATACTTAGAACTAATCTAGACAAGAATCAATTTTCTAGTTTCACTATTTACCATCACAGGCTAAGGATGTGCACCTACTGTTTAAAGTACACAACCATCAAGACTAGTTCCACTATTTACCATCAGAGGCTACTAAGACCCGGAATACTTACCTGCTTAACCAAGACAGATATTTATCTACCTAAGACCCATACCTTCTCATCCCTGGCACCAACATTTACCAATCTTATACACATATCAATATACCCTAGACACACACCCTCACCGCAACCATCCATGACATCCACACCTATTGCGGACTCACACCTTCTTATATCAGACACCTACCCATACCACCCTAATACAAGCACCCACCCACCCAAGACACATACCCCAGACCACATTTGAAATTTGTATGAAAAAAGTGGCCTAGAACTGGTATTCTACCCCTACTCGTATGCGATATATGACATCGTTGAATTCACTTTGTAACTTGTCCCTCTCAATTATGCTGCGGCTACAGAGACCTAGCCTTTCGCCGTTGTGGGTTATATGACCACACCAAATCATCTTGCTGGAAGCCAGTAGAATTTGCCTTTGGGTCGCACCTGGTCTTCATGTGGTCAACAGCCGATTCGAGGTGTTTTCGCACTGTCCGATGTATCTGGTTCAACCGTTGCCTTAGCTCGCTTGCGTACTCCGAGATCGTTTGGGTTTTTTCAGGGGTTGCTCCGAACTTTATATCAGGAGGCAGACGAATAGTGTTTCCAAAGATGACTTTGGCTGGGGCTTCGCCCGTCGATGTATGTTTGGCAGCTCTATACGCAATCAAAAAAATTGGATTTGGTGGTCCCAGTCCCTTTGGTTCCCATCAATCATCTTTACCAGTGTTTATTGAGTGTGTCTTTGAAACGTTCGACCATTTCATTAGATCGGGAATGCAGGGGTGTTGTCGTTGTTTTCCGTATTCCCAACAGCTTTCATGGAAGCCCTAGCCAATGCGAAATCAGAACTTAAATGACCCGCATCCTGCAGCTATACCTACACTGCAGTTCAACAGCCCAAAATCTGCATGAGCAGTTTGCGAGGGACATGGAAGCCGACTTTTTGCTGCTGAGTGAGCAACACCATGATAAAAGTGCGGCATCATGGTATCTTGATGAAACTGGTACTGCCGCCATTTAGGTTCAAAATAGTGATTTCCGTGGATGGGGGGATGGTTTTCTGTGGGTTCGGTGGTCAGGGACCACCTTCTTTAGTGTGTACCTAACGTCGAACGAATCGATACCATCTTTCCAATTCAAGCTTGAGGCTTTGGAGAGTGCCATCTCGAACGTAGACGGGAACGTGCGCATTAGGGGAGCCTAAAACGCTAAAGCAATCGAATGGGGCATGCCCCAAATAAATCCGCGGGGAAAACGAATCCTGGAAATGGCGGCCAGGATGACGCTCGTTGTACCAAACACCGGAAACACGCCAACTTTTCACCGTATCGGCTGTAAAAGAACCATATCGGACGTGATATTTGCCTAGGAGTCCTTAGTACGATGGATACCGAATTGGAGTGTAATAGAGGACTACATCAGTGCATTTTGCTTGAGACAAGCGGTGTTGTCCCTCACCGTTCGTGCTCTCAGCTTTCTATAATTGGATGGAACATCGGGAAAGGTGGCTCCGTTGGTAGCGTGGATGGCAGTCAGTATTTGACTTTAAAATAAAAGGGATTGCTTTTGTGCGGTGTCGGGAAAAGATTTTGTTAATTTGAATTCCGGGAACAAAGTCTTGATTTGGGAGACGAAAGTGAGATCGTGAATTTTGAATTTTATTCTTCTTTTGAATTGAATTCTTAGTGTCGGAAGTTTGAAAGTGATAAAAGAGAAAAAAAAATAGAACTAAAATTTGATTGAAATTCAGTGGATGAAAATCAGAAGTGAAAGGAGTGAAGTGAGAAAGACATGAGAAACCATTAAAATTTAAATATACTTTTGAAAGCTAACCACCCACATTGTGGTGGAAGTAAAAGTACCATACAGAAAGCACAAGATTTAAAATATCAGGTTTCACATTTCTTAAATTATTAAACAAATAGCTGACGAGTGAAGTGAGAATTCGAAAAGCAGGTGCGGGATTTTGAATTTTCTGCTAGTAGACAGAGCAGAAGAAACGGATAGACAGTGGATGGTGCTTATGAAAGTGGCCGTTTTACATTCTTTTTTTATGTTACAGACATTTCCATCTTAATTTACAGTGGCCCCACGCTTCTTTTTTGTCCTTCGCCGAGCGCTCGGAGTTCTGCAAGGAAGGGAGTGAGTATAAATTTCAGTATTTCTCTATTTTATTTTCTCATTATATCAAATCACGTTATTTTCGTTCATAAAGTATATTTAGTTAACTTTTGTTTTGTCCATATTTCATTATATTAGCGGATTTGCTTTTGGTGTTTATATTAATTTCTTTTGCAAAGTTGCGAATCTTTTTTGGTAAATAAAACGGCCATGTCCATGTAAGGAAAAATCATTTTTCATTTCTTAAAATGACCTCCCTATTTCCCGTCCTTGTGCTTTCGTGCTAGTTTTATGTACCGGGTGGCTCAGCACGAGCAAAGGGTGTACCGGAAACTTCCACGACACGACTGAGCACTAGCCGGCCTCAGTATGTCACCCCAGGTTACTCACCCTTCTGCTGAAACATAATGTCTGCTTTTGCGGTTGTAACAGTGCCCACTCTTCACATAGCTGGAACTGGAAGAGGCAGTCCTTTCACTGAAAGCGAGGAAGGCTTCAGGTCCAGATTGTGTTCCAGCTGAGGTGTTGCAGCTTGTATATCACCATTGTCCTAACGTGCTGCTCAGCACATTCAGCGCTTGCCTACGGGACGGGGTTCTTCCAGCACGATGGCGAGGCTCGTGCTGATCAGCAAGGGGAAGGGAATTCCCGGGTCGCCATCTGTATACCGCCCATTATGCATACCAGACACTGCTGACAAAGTACTAGAGAAATTCACCAAGGGAGGACTTACTGACGTGATAGTACGGCTTTAGAGCAGGACGCTTCACCATTGATGCCATTGCAGAGGTAGTCAACGTGGTCCAAAAGGCAGAGGCATATAGTCGCACCAAGTAATGGATCGTCCTGTTGGTGACACTTGACATCAGGAATGCCCTCAACTCCGCTACATGGGTGGACATTCTGGATACGCTGGAAACCCATTTTCAAGTTCCAGAATATCTAATGCGGCTTTTGAGGAACTACCTGAAGGGCCGAAGCCTACTCTATGGAACGAGACAGGCCCAAAGAAAGATCGAAATTATTCTTGGTCCAGATCTGTGGAATATGTCTCACGATGGGCTACCAAGATTGGTGATGCCAGATGAGTTACGCTTGATCAGCTATGCGGATGGTGTTGCGGTTCTGGCCGCTGGACACACCGTTGAACAGGTGCAACTTAGCCTAGGAATGCTAATGCGCCAAATGATGCACTGCGTGACTGCTCGCGGGTTTAGTTTAGCAATGGAGAAAACCGGAGTGGTAATCTTGAAAAAGAAGAGAGTCCCTAAGGTAAGGATGATCAGTATTGAAGACTATTAATCAAATCGAAGCAATTATTGAAGTACCTGGGGCGACTGATTAACTCGAAGATGCGTTTCTCTGAGCAAATAGGCTGAGAAGGCTGCTTCGGGAATTGGCACAGGTACAGAGAAGAGGAGCACTGAGAATTGCACCTTCGTATCCGGCAGTCTCTGATTCGGCAGTGAGAGTTATTGCAGGCGTGAAACCTGTTGCCTTCCTTACTAGAGAGCGCCGCGATATTTACCTGCGTGGAAACGAAGATGAGAGGGAGATGGTTGTCTGCGAGGAGAGATAGCACTCGCTCAACGATTGGCAGCAGTCTTGGGTGACTTGCACGAAGAGAAGGTGGACTGCGCGCCTCATCCCGGATGTGAGACCGTGGCTAAATCGAAGGCATGGTGAGACTGACTTCTATCTGACCCAGCTTTTGAGTAGACATGGGTGTTTTCAGTCAAACCTGCACAAGATTGGTAAGTCATGGTCCTCCGATTATCGGTATTGCCCAGGAGAGGAAGACAATGCCTGTCACACATTTTATACATGCGTGGGACAGGTTGTGTAGGGACATCTGCAGGGAGTTGCAGTGATGCTCGAATCGTTTGGTAAATGGAATCAGGTGGCAGATTATGCTCGGGTAGTCCTAAAAGATAAAAGGGACTAACAGCAGCCGGGGTGTTGGGGCTACGGGATAGCTTGTCTGGCATTTCCTCTTCCCCTCTCCCCTCTTGCTAGAAGAGGGATCTCCCGGCTTGAAGGCGACTCATGGCGTAACAAAACGAGACCTGACCCGAAGGAATGTGTCGAACGGTCCTAGGCTAGGTTCTCAGGTTGACTGGGGAGGTGTTTAGTGAGTAGTCCAATCGCCTTCTTGCGAGTATGGGAGTTCCACACTCCATTCACAAATGAGCATCCACCACTGTACCATAAAAAAAACGAGTGACTGAAAGTCAAGTGAATGTAGTTCACAAGGTACGCCGTACTTACTTACCCAATTTAATATTAGCTGTTTGGCTGCAGTAGTTGGTTCCTGGGTTGGGAATGGAGTAGACCTCGGGTCACTTGCTGAAATGATTAGCCACGACCGGCTGGATCGATTTCCCTATTCGGACTCAGGAAAGGGTCCTACGATGTCAACAGCAACCTTTTAAATGGTACACCCACATTATAGGCTCGCATTTGTCCTCTCGCTGTGAGCTTTTGACGGAAGCGTAAATTGAGTATCTACGACACCAGTCCTCTACGTCTTCTTGAGCGGGGAGTCAGTCAAACCTTTCACGCAATTTTGCTATGGTCTTGCTAACCCCAAGGTGGCCTCACGAGGATCCTTCGTGCATTTCCTTAATCACATCGTGGATTCGGCTTTTGGGAAATAAAGTTTGTGCCCTATAGGAGCTGCGATCCGCAGTTTCCCATTTTCGCTTGAGTATTCCACCTGACGGACATTCCATTGTACACAATAACTTTTCAGGGTGACGTCGTGCATCGAAACGTCCTTCCAGTCAGGCCACCCAGTTGTCTCCTTCGAAACGAGTCTTCATTTGCTAGTTGGGCATTTCGTATCTCCTCCTATGACCAGCCTTCATCGATTATGGCCGTTATCACTCGCAGAGCAACAGTCGGCTCCTTTTCTTTAATCCGTGGGCGTGTTATGCTATATACAACGTCGTCAATCGTCTAAGCTCCGCCAAGTGTATACGGCCAAGCGCATACGCCCATTGTCATTAAAACATGTACTTGTCGACCAACGGCAAGCGTAAAGTCTTCATAATCCATACCATTAGCGACGACGACCATGTACATAAGAAGCTTCGGGGTGTGTTTATAGAATTATCGACAAGCTACGCCCATTGTCATCAAAGCATGTACTTGTCGACCAACGGCAAGCGTAAAGACTTCATAATTCGATCTACATAAACCACAACATTAGCGACGACAACGACCATGTACATAAGAAGCTTCGGGGTGTGCTTATGGAAATATCGACAAGCTACGCCAAGTGTTATACTACATAAGCCACAACATTAGCGACGACAACGACCATGTACATAAGAAGCTTCGGGGTGTGTTTATAGAAATATCGACAAGCTACGCCAAGTGTTATACTACATAAGCCATAACATTAGCGGCGACAACGACCATGTACATGAGAAGCTTCGGGGTGTGTTTCCAGCGGAGTGACACTGTGCTAAACCCTGACTTCAAACCATTTCTCAAATTCACCGCAAAGCTTCACCATACGAGTAGTGAGACGTGCGCGGAGGAAGAAGTTTACGTGGAACGAGAACGCACGTTTCAACTACTCAGCGAATTTAGGGCGAATTGAGGCCGCATGAATCGTTGAAAAGACAATTGATCGAGCGAGAAACGGCAAGTAGTGATAACAGCGGTTACGGTATTGTACGCGAAGTGTATTTCGCCGCGAAGTAATCAGCAAGGCCAGAAAGTGCAACTAGTTTCGGTGCAATTGCAGGAAATCAACACATCAGTTAGATGGTGAGGTGTAGGCTTGAGCCGCGAACCTCATTCGGCTTGGATGCGTTTTTACGCTGCGTTGCCACCATCGACTAATTCCCACTTTCTTCCAGGCATCCTCCGTCCGTGGAGACACCGCCAGGCGCACGGTTGAAGCGTGCCGAGCAGAGCGAAAAATCAGAGGCCGTGCCCAGGAGGACAGGAGCACCCCACCTAGACCAGCACTCGCCAGCGTGTGTATCCCGATCTATCGAGTGGCAGCCGGAGTGTCCGCAGCAAGCAGCCCAGGTGCACTCCATCGTTCACCCAAGAAGAGTCTGGAGGAGGCACTCCGGGAAAACGCCAGGGCAGGTCCACGGCCCATCACCCGCGAGGAGTACTTGGGCAGGTTGAAGGCGCCGCTGGACACCTCCGTCCGTGAAGCCAACTACAAGCGGAGGCGCGGCGGTCGACGGGAGCAGTTACGGCAGCAGCTCCACGAATTCAGGCGGCTCGCACGCATCTCGACCACGACAGCGGAGCGGTCTCAGTGGCAGCAGAAGGTGACGGAGCTGCGGCGCAAGATCAAGAAGGACGTGAAGGATCGTATACGCGCTACTAAACGCGACCGAGCACTTGTAAAAAATTCAAATAAGTATTAAAAAAAAAATACAAAACTGGGTGTTTTCTTTTGGCAAGTCCAAAGAGTTTGAGGGGGATAAGGTAAGCTGCAGGTGGCGAGGCTGAGTGGTGCCCAAAGTACCGGAGCAGGACATCTCGGAAAAGGCCGGGAGGATCCTGTGAGGTAGGGGATTTATAACATTACATTTGGCGCAGCCGGTAGGGGAGGGAGAAACCCTTGGTTCTACGCAAGGCAACTTCGAGCTCCCCACCAAGCTTCCTTGTACCTTCCACGTGGTAGACACAATTCAGGGGGCGTTCAATGATGGTCTTCTCGGAAACGACTTTCTAGCGAAAAATTGTAATATAGAAGATCCTGTTCAGTCACTGGTGTTTCCTCGCACGGAAGCAAATAGTAATGAATTCAAGGTCCCTTTAGAGTGTCATGAAGGATCAGTAGATTCGCGTCAGTCTTCGGTTCAGGCGCCGAATAGCGTATGCAAGTTGTCCAAAAGGGTGGCGCAAAACGCGGCGGGCTTACCAGACCAAGCTCAGGGTGTGAATTGTGGTTCTGTCAAAGGACACACTAGCAGCCAAAGTGGTTGCAAGGGAACATACCGAGTCGATTTCAAGAAGGTCGTCGACAATCGGGAGACCGTGACTTGCCGATCTTGTGCAGGTAAGACTGAAAACACCCATGTCTACTCAAAAGCTGGGTCAGATAGAAGTCAGTCTCACCATGCTTTCGATTTAGCCACAGTCTCACATCCGGGATGAGGCACGCAGTCCACCTTCCCTTCGTGCAATTCCTCCAAGACTGCTGCCAATCGTTGAGCGAGCGTTGTCTCTCCTCGCGGACAACCATCTCCCTCGCATCCTCGTTTCGGTGCAGGTAAATAGCGCGGCGCTCTCTAGCAAGGAGGGCGACAGGTATCACGCCTGCAATCACTCTCACCGCCGAGTCGGAGACTGTTGGATACGAAGATGCAATTCTCAGTGCTCCTCTTCTCTGTACCTGTGCCAATCGTTTTCGGTATACCTCCTTGCTGAGAGCGTCGCCCCATACCTCTGCTCCGTACAGTAGCACTGACCCTACAGCACTCATCAAGAGGCGTCTTCTTGATGGGCTGGGTCCCCCTACGTTGGCCATAAGTCGACTCAGGGCCGATATTCCCGAAGCAGCCTTCTCAGCCGTTGCCCTGATTTGCTCAGAGAAACTCATCTTCGAGTCGATTGATAAGTAATGGTCGGTCGAAAAACGAACCTGGGCCAATGAATCAGGGCCTGCCGACCAGCATTATACGCAATGCATTACTAAAGCAGGAACTCATGCTATATGAGCATATTAACTCTGAGGAGAGGGCTGCTATTACTCAGCTATGTCAGGAGTTTAGTGACATTATTTTCCTGCCAGGGGATAAGTTGAGTTACACGGAGGCGATCACACATGAGATTCCACTGGTGACAGATCAAGCGCCTATAAATCAGAAAATGTACCGCTTGAGTCAACCCCAGAAAGATATTATTAACGAGCAGCTCAAGATGATGTTGGACAGCGACATTGTCCAGCCGAGCAAGAGCCCCTGGAACTCTCCCCTCTTGGTTGTGCCCAAGAAGGCCGGAGCCAATGGAGCAAAGAAATGGAGAGTAGTTGTTGACTTCAGGAGACTGAATGAGAAAACTATAGGAGACGCTTTTCCATTACCCCGTATAGAGGATATTTTAGACCAGTTGGGGCATTCACGGTATTTCAGTACGTTGGATTTGACCAGCGGTTATCATCAAGTCTTAGTGCACCCAAAGGATCGGCCGAAAACGGCATTTAGCACTAGTTATGGACACTATGAATTTAAGCGGATGCCTTTTGGTTTGAAGGGGGCACCAGCCACTTTTCAGAGGCTAATGAACTACATACTAACGGGTTTACAAGGTTTTGACTGTTTTGTGTACTTGGATGACATAGTGGTCTATGGGAAAAACTTGAAGGATCACACCGATAAACTACGGAAAATCTTTGTTAGGCTGAGACTAAACAACCTGAAACTCCAACCGGAGAAATGTCAGTTCTTACGGCCCGAGGTGGTATATTTAGGACATATTTGCTCCCAAACGGGTGCGCGGCCAGATCCAAGTAAGACTAGCTGCGTGCGGGATTTCCCCGTCCCTACGACGGTGCGCAGGCTACAGTCCTTTTTAGGACTAGTCAATTATTACCGGAAGTTTATTCCCAATTTCTCGAAGATAGCCAAGCCTCTTACAAACTTATTGCGGAAGGATGTTCTGTTTACATGGACGGATAAGTGTATGGAGGCATTTCAATTGCTGAAAAATTCGCTAGTAGAACCACCATTGCTGGCGTATCCTGATTTTTCCCAGCCATTTAATCTCACCACTGACGCAAGTAACGAGGCTTTGGGGGCCGTCTTATCTCAGGGAGAAATTGGCAAGGATCACCCCATAGCCTATGCAAGTCGGACTCTGAATAGAGCGGAGAGGAATTACTCTACAATTGAAAAGGAGCTACTTGCGATGGTTTGGGCCGCTAAAAATTTCAGGTGTTATTTACAAGGACGACGTTTCACCATCTACACGGATCATAAACCCCTAAAGGGGGTGTTTAACGTGAAAGATCCTACCACACGGTTGGTAAGGTTTCACCATAAGTTGTCGGAGCTCGATTACCACATTGAGTATAAACCGGGCAAGTACAATACTAATGCCGACGCTTTGAGTAGGATTCCCCAGGATTCTGCCGGGGAGGCAGGTGATAAATATCAGTGTAATGTCCTCATTAGAGCACAAAAGCGGCGGGGATTACCTGATCAATCTCCAGAAGATTCTTCAGCAGAGCCGGCACCGGGGGGTGGCCGGAAAGACAATGGTTTTACCACTGACGGTACGGAGGGGTCGATGGAGTCCTCGTTCCCACAATCCACGCGGGGGCAACAGAATTTATCTGGCTTAGGTTTCGAGGATCCCTGTACAGGCCCGATACTAGGAGGGCCCCAGGAGGAGCCCCAGGAGGACATTGGTAACTACGCAGCTGATAGTGATGAAACAATTAAGTTTGTCTCTCCGCAACCCGCGGTACAACCTGATATCCTGACCCTCGGTTCACCAGAGGAGATAAGGGCGGTCTTATTGGAGTTTCACGATTCTCCTTTTGGAGGGCATCAGGGGGTTGCAAAAACCTACAGGAAGATTCGCAGGAAGTATAAATGGAAGAATATGCTATCAGACATTAAAAAATATGTGAGGACGTGTAGGAAATGTCAAGTTATGAAGGCTTCTCCCCAGCATCGTATGCCAAGGGTTGTCACGGACATAGCGGAGAAACCATTTGATAAAGTATATCTATCTGTATAAGCAGCTAGTTACCGATCAGGGGGCTAATTTTGTAGGGAAATTATTCAGGCAAGTATGTAAGCTATTAAATATAAAGAAAATGCAAACTACCGCCTATCATCCACAATCCAATGGAGCCTTGGAACGAGCCCATAGACCCCTTGTTGAATATTTGAGATCCATGGTGGATGACAACCCGCAGGTTTGGGATCAGTTTTTGCGTACGGCCGCGTTCGTGTACAATAACAGTGAACACGATAGCACGAAACTCACTCCAATGGACTGTCTTTATGGATTCACGGCAGATGTTCCATCGAACCTAAAGAGGGAGCCAGCTCCTCTCTATGACCATGAGAATTATTATCTATTATTAAAGCACAAATTACAAAAGATGTATACCTTGGCACGTAGGAATATACTGGAGAGTAAGTTAAAATCCAAGGTCCATTACGATAACAACGTCAGACCGGTTACTTCCCATATAGGGGATAAGGTATTGCTGAAAAATGAGAATCATAAACATAAGCTCGTGCAGGTATGGGTAGGACCATATGAGGTCAAAGCCGTTACTTCCCCCGTCAACACCACGATTGCGATCAAGAAAAAACTGGTCAATGTTCATAACAATCGACTTAAACCATACTATGAATAAATTGTTCTAACTACCCCTTTCTTTTTTTTTTTTTTTTTTTTTATTTCTAGCAATGGTCATCGACATAGTTATCCTAGGCCTGCTCAGCGTTGGCGTTTTGGCAACTCCGAACGAGGATCTGAAACCGTATTCACTGGAGAGCATAGCGAACACAGGAATACTATTTGAAGATGTAGGTGGTCTGTTGAGCTATCACAGTAGCTGGAATGTAGTGATGGAGCTTAATCTAGGGGAAATTCAGGATCAAAAAGGAGTGGCCAAACGAGCCGAACACCTCGTTAAGATGCTTTGTGCAGGGAAGGGCTTGGGATGTGCGGAGCAATTAAGGCACGTCCATAGTCTAGTGGAAAATCTGAAGTTTCGCTCTCAAGCTCTGTTTGAGTCACTGATGCCTAAAAGGTCCAAAAGGTCGTTCGTTGATGGGGTCGGAAGAGCGCTACATTCGCTATTCGGCACCATGGATGATGAGAATGAAAAGGAGTTGTACAGTCGGCTAGATAACCTGGAGGACAAGGAAAGGGAATTAGTTAAATTGGAAAAACAAAGGATTAGCATTGTGAATATCTCTTTGGAGGAAATCCATAAACCGCTATCAGATGTGATTAACAGGCAAACGGAACTCGGGTTACAGATGAAAGAAATCTCGCTCATGACTGATAAACTGTCAGCAGCAGAACGGAGGAATGTAGTTCTAACATCCCTGTTAGCGCAGCTTATGGAGATCGAGATGCGGCAGCGCACCTTGATTGACATAGCTGTGGCAGTTCAAAGCAACAGAATTCATCCCTTGTTAATCTCTAGCAAAAAATTGCACGAAATCTATGTTAAACCGGGCAATAGTTGCCCCGAATTTTGTGAGGAAATCCTTGCACAGACGGCGATACTACGGTATTTCAGACGGAAGACCAAGCTGGTAGTGATAATTACGCTCCCGCTTTTCCAACTACCCTTAATGAGACTATATCAAATACACTTGTTTCCCATCAAAACTAACAGGACCCTATTTCTGTTACCCACTGTGGAATACTCGTTTATAGCGGGTGATATCACAACTCAACAGTTTCTGCTTCTAACCGATAATTCTAATCATAAGAAAATTAAACATCCACAACCTGGAGACCTGTATGTGGCCCCATTAACTACGCCGATTATTCAATCCCCACCTTCAGAGAATGTAATAATTTCACTTCTGCACAACCCACTCAATCTGAAGTTAGAACTACCTCTTCGAGTTAGTACTTCGATAACAGATTCCCTCATTAAGTTAAGTAAACCGAACAGTTGGATATACTTTCTACCGAACGAAACACCCATTCATATCCGCTGCGATGCTAGCATCACGACACACAAACTGATTGGTCAAGGAATCCTAACTCTCCATCTCCCCTGCGCAATTCTGATTAACGAAATGACCATACATTATGAAGCAGAAAGTACTCACCCGTTCGATATAATTCAACCGCAGTATTTCCCTGAAGTAGACTCGAGAATTTTGGAGCTGGACGTCGCTGTTCTGGGGGGTAGCCACAGCATACCGCAAACAAAGCTAATAGCGAGCAACAACGGAGGCATTCATTTTTCAGCCAGCTCCCACGGCCTCGATGAAATCTTTTCGCACCTCGAGCGGATCAAATTTAGTGAGACGGCCAGAAGGCATGTGCATCTATCCATGGCCTCGGCAAGCCTGGTGGGGGTCTCGGTATTATTTATGGCAATATATTTTTTGATCAAACGCATTAAGGGGCGGTGTCTGACGAGTTTAAGCAAAAGAGTTTCTACAGAGGTGTCGAACCCTGGTTTTGCCTTGCAAATCCATACTGGGGAGGCAAGTCAGCGAGTTTCACCGGTATCGCTAACAACTGATAACTCACATAATTCCGTGGTCCGCAAAGAGCGGCCTGTAAACACGCGTAGCCCAAAAGCGCAAGCACCCAATCCCTCGCATAGTACCCAGCCCCAAAACTCCATGCATCATCCCGCCCGTTCCTTTCAACTAGTCTAGTTATAGCAAGGGAAAAAAAATCATGGAAAAACAGAACATAAGAAAAAGAAACAAGGAAAAATTAGGAAAAAAAAACCCAAAAGTAACCAAAAAAGAAAAAGAAGGGGCTGAGTTCAAAATAAAAAATACTAATATAAAAAAAAATTCATAAGCAAAAACAAAAAAAAAATATTACAGAAATATTAATAAATGATATAAACAAACAAGACGCTGGTACGAAAAAAAAGGAAAAAAAAACGAATTTCAGACAAAGAATGCTATAACTTTGTAGAATCCTATAATAAACATCCGACCAACAAACAACTACTAATCAAGTAACAGCTGTGCACTGATTTGCTTTCACCTCGCACACGTTTAGCATAAAGCCATAATTTCGGCAGCGAAGCTAATGCCTTTAGAAAGATACAATTGACTAGCAGTGAATTTACCTATGGTCTCTTGCGACGACCCACCAGATCCAATTCGCACATATGTGGTGATAAGCGCAGTACGTTCTTCCCTGATAACGAACTTCAATGATCGTGCGAATTGTTCAGCCAAAAGCTTAATCATTATCACACCATATGAAGCAAGTAAGCGAGCGTACCTGACAAAATTCCCAATCCCGATGGAAACCCATGCGGAAGCTTTGGTAAGGTAGCATTCGCCGCCACCACAATGGAAGTTTTTCGCTCGGCTGTAATAAGTCCGAAGCTAATTAAGCGATTGGAGTGAACAATCTTATCAACCATACGAGTATGAGCGAATAGAATGCCGTCAAGCTTGACGTTCTATCCCTACTAAATATCGTCCATCCCATTAAAATTAATTCATAACGTTCCGCCTACATACTAACAAAAAAAAATTCCCACTAAACTATTGGCACAATAATTAATATGTACAACTTTAAGAAAGCTTAGTTTTCGTATTAAATAAAATTAATTAGGAACTATAGTAATGTTAAAAGCAATAAGAAACAATTATGTAAACAATTTAATAAGTAAAAGCTGAAATATTCAAAGTAAAAAAAAAAAAGGAAACAGTAAGAATAATGATATTAATAGATATAAAAGAACGTTAATCGAATAGAAATTGAAAGTTGCAATGAATATAAAGACAAAACCAAAAAAAAAAAAGAAAAGGAAAAGAAGAAAATAATAAGTGCCGTTGCACCTGCACCGTTCACACTACATCCTCACTAACGCTAACAGGTTAATTTGCTAACACCTGTACTACAACCTAGTAACGCACAAATAGGTAAACCAATAATATACAATTCTGATTTAAAGAAAAATCGGTAGCAAATATGGAAGTTAAAGGAAAATGTACTGTCTCATAAAGTAAAGCCAATTAAAAGTAATATTGAATTCCGGCATCCCTCAAATGAAAAATAGTTTTATATAAATAATAGTTTTATTCTCAAGAAAAAACGATTTAGGACCGGAAGAAATGTTCGGTATATTCTTCAACATTAGAATGAAATATTGAGTTGTTAATTTATGTTTGTATAGAATCAAACCAAACACGAACCTGCTTGGCTCAAAGTTGTATCAAACAAAAACCTTTGTGAATAATTATACTGATAAACAATCAAAAAAAAAATCTTAACTCACTGTATCAAAAGAAATACTAAGTATCAGACAAAACATCAATTTATAATTAACATATTATGTTAGTATCAAGTAAAAACGTAACCATACAGATTAGCGACTCAGGCAAGCAAATCATGAATGAAGTAGTTTTCAATTGTAACGTTGTATTATGCCATAGCATGTTAAGTAGCGTAAATTAGGGGTTCAAGATACACGAAATTAAACGGTAGAATTAAGTATTGTTACACGTACAAATAATTCTGCGAGCTACTGTCGCAATTGTTTTCATCATCGTTAAGACCGTCAACGAATGAATTTACTCGAACCCACGAGAACGCAACAAGCATGATCAACATCTGCAAGTGACGTCTCTCCATTCATGAATTTGCTCGAACCTACCAGGTACCTCTCGGTAGAACATTCGCCAATGCACGAGAAATGGGTGAATAGGTAGAGACCCTATATAAAGGCGAGCTGAATGAATGGGGGAAACAATTCATTCGACCGCGATAAGAACTGCGATAGTAAATTTATGGAGTGTGTTTCGTAATAGTGAAGTAATTCAGAAGACAATTGCGATAGTAAATTTATGGAGTGTGTTTCGTAATAGTGAAGTAATTCAGAAGACAATTGCGATAGTAAATTTATGGGGTGTGTTTCGTAATAGTGAAGTGATTTAGAAGACAATTGCGATAATAAATTTATGGACAAGTGTTAGATTTATTTTAATAGTGACAATCAAAATTAGTGAGAGTGTTAACTGATTATTGTGCATTAAATAAACACTTTTAACTTAAATTAAAAGACATTGCGTTTTCACTTTCCCGGAACATTAAAATTATTGGCCGCGAACCAATAACACGCGACAGTGGTGTCAAGAAGTGCGAAAGAAAAATTTTGAAAGTGAAAATTTGAACATTTTTATAGTGCACAATAGTAAAATTTAAAGAAACATTAAAAATGCCACGAAGCTTAAACTTAAAAATTAATGAATTGACCATATCGGGTCCTCAAGGAGGAGTTGGAAGAGCGGAATCTGGCCACACAAGGTACAAAGGCCATACTGATTGCACGCTTGCGTGACGCGATCGAGTCGGAAGGCGTGAATCTGGATTCGGGTGGGCTCTCCGATGCGGAAAAAGGCGCAGAAGGTGGAGAAGTGGACACACCAAAATCAAAGGAGCCAGAAAATGCGCTGATGCAAATGTTGATGCTAATGTCATCCAGTCTGACTGCGAAGCTAGATGAACAATCAACGAAGCTAAATGAACAGTCATCAAGTCTGACTGCGAAGCTAGATGAACAGTCATCCAATTTAACTACGAAGCTTGATGAACAATCAGCGAAGTTAAATGAACAATCATCGAAGTTAAATGAACAATCATCGAAGTTAAATGAACAATCAGTGAAGCTGGACCAACAAGCGATCGAAATCAAGGCAGACATCACACAGAAGCTGGAGAAACAGTCAACCGAAATAAAAGCGGAGCTCGGTCATCTGAACAAACAAATTAAAGGCCTCGAGGATGAGGATTGACCAGGTCGAGGAAAAGGTTTACCAGGTCGAGGTAAAGGTCAGCCAGGTCGAGGGAAAGGTCAGCCAGGTCGAAGAGAGAATAAACCATGAGATGGAAAAAGTGAAAAAAGAATTAGAAGCAGCGAAGGCAGTAGTAACCGCCTCACCAGCCCCAATTATAACCGCAGCGCAAAGCTCATCTAGAAATGTGCAAGCACCAATATTCGATGGGCAAACAGTCTGGACTATTTACAAAACCCAGTTCGAAGCAGCCGCTCGCATAAATCACTGGAATGAGCAGGAACGAGCAACTGCATTGATTCTTGCTCTAAGAGGCCCAGCTGCCGAGCTGTTGCAGACGATCCCCGTTGAATTGCACTCAAACCCGAATGCTATAATGAATGCGCTCGACATGCGTTATGGAGACGATCATCTAAAGCAGATTTATCGGTCACAGCTAAGGCATCGAATGCAGAAGTCTGGCGAAACCCTACAGCAGCTAGCCCAAGACATTGAGCGACTGGCACTTTTGGCTTATCCAGCCTACGACCCAGAACATCGAGATGATGCAGCGACGGAAGCATTCATCAGCGCACTAAAGGACCCGAAATTACAACAAGCCGTGCGTTTAGCTCAAAAGCAAACGGTTAAGGACGCATTGGCTTATAGTCTGAACTTTGAGGCAGCGAAAAAGGTGACTCGTACCACTGCCCGGGTGCGTGAGGTAGTGATAGACGAGTGCAGGTGTGAACGCGTAGAAATTGAGCGAGACCCGCATGTAAATGGTGCGCCTAGATGCTGGAATTGCGGAGAGAAGGGGCACCTGCAAAGAGACTGCAAGAAGCGAAGAAAACCGAGCTATTGTCCAGGGTGTGCAGCTAGGAGGAGATCCAGACCGAGTCAGGAGCCCAGAATGGAAGCCCTTCAAACAGAGGGGTCAGGAAACATGTAAGAGCCAACTTCGTGGGGCAGAGGTTGGCTAGGAGGATCGACGTCCCCAGCACCACCATCACCGTGTCGAGACTACATCGTGGAGAAGCGGACTTATGCCTTCCGGGTCAAATTGACGGAGAACACTGCACCATAACAATCGACACTGGTGCAACCCGATCGATTATCCGACCAGACCTAGTTAGACAGCAACAACTTCACAAGGGCAGAATTTTCTCACTACGCACAGCTACGGGAGAAACTGCACCTGTTCATGGAGAGGTCAACCTCCAGATACAGTTGGGAGACCTTGTGTTCCGACATAATTTTCTGGTCGCGAACATTATGGATCACTGCATTCTCGGAATGGATTTTCTGCGACCACATGGAATCACGTTGGACTTGGGAAAACGTGTCTTGAAATGGCAGAATGTCGAAGTACTGATGGAGGATCCCAGCGTCCAAATCCCCAAGATGAATGTAGTGGTATGTACTGACACTGATGTACCGAATTCTTCCGAAAGCATTGTATGGGCCAAGCTTGATGGTGATTCTGGAGACCACCGATCTTATCTGATAGAGCCAACGAAGACGTCCGCATTGCGCAGTTTGATTGCAGGACGAAGCCTTGTAAGATCTTTAAGGAACGGATATGTGCCGGTTAGAGTCCTTAACACCGCAGACTCAACCACGAGCATCAAAGCGGGAGAAGTCATCGGCAGCTGCCAGCCTGTTTCCACCATCACCTCTTTGGAAGCTACTCACAACCATCATTGGAAAAGGAGGCAAGACACAGAAAAAGCCCGGGAATCCACGTCTGCCATATTGAGGCAAGTCAAATTGCCGGTGCAGCTATTCAAACGAGCCTCTGATCTGGTCACCAAGTACAATGACATCTTCTCAACAAGCCCGGATGACCAACGCCGAACGAGTTTGGTAACTCACGTCATAGACACACAGGGAGCCAAGCCGATACGACAAGCACCAAGACGTCTCCCTATAGCCAAACAAGGAGAAGTGAGCGCGCTGATCTCGGACATGGAAAAACAAGGCATTATTGAACCTTCTGTAAGTCCATGGGCCGCGCCTGTAGTTCTAGTAAAGAAAAAGGATGGTAGCACTCGCTTTTGTGTCGACTATAGGCAGCTTAACGACGTCACTAAGAAAGATAGTTACCCGCTCCCACGCATCGATGACATCATGGACACTTTAGCCGACGCAAAATGGTTTTCTACACTCGATCTCAAGAGTGGCTACTGGCAGGTAGAAATTGACAAGAAGGACCGAGAGAAGACCGCATTACCAGTTGGGACCGGATTGTGGCAATTTGTTGTGATGCCGTTTGGGCTTTGCAATGCTCCAGCCACTTTCGAACGCTTGATGGAATACGTGCTACGTGGTCTAACCTGGAAAACCTGCTTGGTGTACCTAGATGACATCATCGTCATCGGGAGAACGTTCGAAGAGCATGTGTGGAACTTAGAAGAGGTTTTCTCCCGACTGCGACTGGCAAATTTGAAACTTAGTCCCGACAAGTGTACCCTTTTCGCAGCTGAAGTAAAATACCTGGGACATGTCGTATCAGCAGAAGGGGTCAAAACAGACCCTGAGAAAATTGAAGCCGTGAAAAGCTGGCCAACACCAAACAACAAGCGCCAACTACGAAGTTTCCTGGGCCTGGCAACCTACTATCGAAGATTCGTCAAAGACTTTGCCAAAATAGCTAAGTGTCTTCATCAGCTAACCGAGAAAAATCGTCCGTATGTCTGGAATGAACAATGCCAGACAGCCTTTGAGACCCTGAAGGAAAAGCTATGTGAATCACCCGTGCTGGCGTATCCGAAACCCGGAAAAATGTTTGTGGTTGACACCGATGCAAGCAACGGCGGTATTGGAGCTGTACTCTCCCAGCAGATCAATGGCGAAGAAAGAGTCCTCTCGTATTACAGTCGGGTTCTTTCAAAAAGTGAGAGGAACTACTGTGTGACCAGGAAGGAGCTATTGGCTATAATAGAGGCCACCAAGCAGTTCCACAAGTACCTATATGGCCTACTTTACTTCAAAAACCCCGAGGGACAAGTTGCGAGATGGATCGAAAGATTGCAGTCATACGACTACGAAATTGTTCATCGAAAGGGCGGAGTTCATGAAAATGCTGACGCCCTATCTCGTCGCCCATGTCCAGCTAACTGCAAGGATTGCCGATGGATTGAGGAAAAGGAACCGCCCGTTGATCTGCGACTGATAACGGCCGAATTCGATGAAGGTTGGTCATCGGAGGAGATTCGAAATGCCCAGCTAGCCGATGAAGACATCGGACCATTGCTCGTATGGAAGGAGACGACTGGGCGACCTTAGTGGAAGGACGTTTCAACGCATGGCGCAACCCTGAAAAGCTATTGGGCACAATGGAACTCCCTTCAGGTGGAGGGTGGTGTACTCAAGCGGAAATGGGAAACGGCGGATGGCAGCTCCTATAGGATGCAAACTATACTACCCAAAAGCCGGATCCACGATGTGGTAAAGGAAATGCATGAAGGATCCTCGGGAGGCCATCTTGGTGTTAACAAAACCTTAGCGAAATTGCGGGAAAGATTCTACTGGCTCCACGCTCGAGAAGACGTAGAGGACTGGTGTCGCAGATGCACAATTTGCGCTTCCGTCAAAGGCCCAAAGCGACGACTGAGAGGACAAATGCAAACCTATAACGTAGGCGTGCCATTCGAAAGGATTGCTGTTGACATCACAGGAATACGGAAAACGAGGACAACACCGCTGCATCCCCAATCCGATGGAATGGTCGAACGGTTCAACGGCACGCTCAATAAACATCTGGCTAAGATGGTTGACGAGAACCAAAGGGACTGGGACCGACATATCCCACTATTTTTAAAGGCGTATAGAGCCGCTGAACATGCGTCGACGGGCCAAGCCCCAGCCAAAGTCATTTTTGGAAAGACTATTCGTTTGCCAGCCGATATAAAGTTCGGAACACCCCCTGAGAAACCCCAAACGATCTCGGAGTACGCAAGTGATCTAAGACAACGATTGAACCAGATACATCGGACAGTGCGAAAACACCTCGAATCGGCTACTGACCGCATGAAGACCAGGTATGATCTAAAGGCTAATTCTACTGGCTTCCAGCGAGATGACTTGGTGTGGCTTTATAACCCGCAACGGCGAAAGGGTAGGTCTCCAAAGTTGCAACATAATTGGGAGGGACCATACCGGGTTACAAAGCGAATCAACGACGTCGTATACCGAATACAGGAACATCGTAAGCCGAGAGCTAAAATGAAAACCGTGCATCTGGACCGTCTTGCCCCATATTACACCCAGGGAGAATTGACTACAAATAGCGACACATCTTTTCGGGGCGAAAAGAACTGAGGTGGGGGCAGTGTTACACGTACAAATAATTCTGCGAGCTACTGTCGCAATTGTTTTCATCATCGTTAAGAACGTCAACGAATGAATTTACTCGAACCCACGAGAACGCAACAAGCATGATCAACATCTGCAAGTGACGTCACTCCATTCATGAATTTGCTCGAACCTACCAGGTACCTCTCGGTAGAACATTCGCCAATGCACGAGAAATGGGTGAATAGGTAGAGACCCTATATAAAGGCGAGCTGAATGAATGGGGGAAACAATTCATTCGACCGCGATAAGAACTGCGATAGTAAATTTATGGAGTGTGTTTCGTAATAGTGAAGTAATTCAGAAGACAATTGCGATAGTAAATTTATGGGGTGTGTTTCGTAATAGTGAAGTGATTTAGAAGACAATTGCGATAATAAATTTATGGACAAGTGTTAGATTTATTTTAATAGTGACAATCAAAATTAGTGAGAGTGTTAACTGATTATTGTGCATTAAATAAACACTTTTAACTTAAATTAAAAGACATTGCGTTTTCACTTTCCCGGAACATTAAAATTATTGGCCGCGAACCAATAACACGCGACAGTATGTTAATCAAGAACCAGCAGCAAAACAACAATCGACAATAGGCAGTGAGAAGTACAACCGACAATAGTAATGGCCTTAGCAGCGCAAAGTACAACTTACGCATTAAGTAATTCGCATCATTGGAACGGAACAACGATTTACTTCACTCTCCAAGTACGTAAATCAGTCAAATCCGCCGGAGGAAATGTTATGCTATATACAACGTCGTCAATCGTCTAAGCTCCGCCAAGTGTATACGGCCAAGCACATATGCCCATTGTCATTAAAACATGTACTTGTCGACCAACGGCAAGCGTAAAGTCTTCATAATCCATACCATTAGCGACGACGACCATGTACATAAGAAGCTTCGGGGTGTGCTTATAGAATTATCGACAAGCTACGCCCATTGTCATCAAAGCATGTACTTGTCGACCAACGGCAAGCGTAAAGACTTCATAATTCGATCTACATAAACCACAACATTAGCGACGACAACGACCATGTACATAAGAAGCTTCGGGGTGTGCTTATGGAAATATCGACAAGCTACGCCAAGTGTTATACTACATAAGCCACAACATTAGCGACGACAACGACCATGTACATAAGAAGCTTCGGGGTGTGTTTATAGAAATATCGACAAGCTACGCCAAGTGTTATACTACATAAGCCATAACATTAGCGGCGACAACGACTATGTACATGAGAAGCTTCGGGGTGTGTTTCCAGCGGAGTGACACTGTGCTAAACCCTGACTTCAAACCATTTCTCAAATTCACCGCAAAGTTTCATCATGCGAGTAGTGAGACGTGCGCGGAGGAAGAAGTTTACGTGGAACGAGAACGCACGTTTCAACTACTCAGCGAATTTAGGGCGAATTGAGGCCGCATGAATCGTTTAAAAGACAATTGATCGAGCGAGAAACAGCAAGTAGTGATAACAGCGGTTACGGTATTGTACGCGAAGTGTATTTCGCCGCGAAGTAATCAGCGAGGCCAGAAAGTGCAACTAGTTCCGGTGCAATTGCAGGAAATCAACACATCAGTTAGATGGTGAGGTGTAGGCTTGAGCCGCGAACCTCATTCGGCTTGGATGCGTTTTTACGCTGCGTAGCCACCATCGACTAATTCCCACTTTCTTCCAGGCATCCTCCGTCCGTGGAGACACCGCCAGGCGCACGGTTGAAACGTGCCGAGCAGAGCGAAAAATCAGAGGCCGTGCCCAGGAGGACAGGAGCACCCCAGCTAGACCAGCACTCGCCAGCGTGTGTATCCCGATCTATCGAGTGGCAGCCGGAGTGTCCGCAGCAAGCAGCCCAGGTGCACTCCATCGTTCACCCAAGAAGAGTCTGGAGGAGGCACTCCGGGAAAACGCCAGGGCAGGTCCACGGCCCATCACCCGCGAGGAGTACTTGGGCAGATTGAAGGCGCCGCTGGACACCTCCGTCCGTGAAGCCAACTACAAGCGGAGGCGCCGCGGTCGACGGGAGCAGTTACGGCAGCAGCTCCACGAATTCAGGCGGCTCGCACGCATCTCGACCACGACAGCGGAGCGGTCTCAGTGGCAGCAGAAGGTGACGGAGCTGCGGCGCAAGATCAAGAAGGACGTGAAGGATCGTATACGCGCTACTAAACGCGACCGAGCAGTTGTAAAAAATTCAAATAAGTATTAAAAAAAAAATACAAAACTGGGTGTTTTCTTTTGGCAAGTCCAAAGAGTTTGAGGCGGATAAGGTAAGCTGCAGGTGGCGAGGCTGAGTGGTGCCCAAAGTACCGGAGCAGGACATCTCGAAAAAGGCCGGGAGGATCCTGTGAGGTAGGGGATTTATAACATTACAGGCGATGCTTGCAGTTAGCTGGACATGGATGACAAGATAGCATTTCCATGAACTCCCCCTTCCGATGAACAAGTTCGTAATCGTATGACAGCAACTAATCAATCCATCTCGCAACTTGTCCCTCGGGGTTTTTGAAGTTAAGCAGCCATTTCAGCAATGCGTGGTCTATTCCGAGAATAAATTTCTGGCCATATATGTACTTGTGAAACTGCTTAGTGGCCTCTTTCATGGACAAAAGCTCCTTCCTGGTCACGCCGTATTTCCTCACTTTTTGAGAGAAATCAACTGTCGTACGAGAAGACACTTTTTTGCCGTTGATCTGCTATGAAAGTACAGCTCCAATGCCACCGTTGCTCCCATCGGTGTCAACTACAAACATTTTTCCGGGTTTCGGGTATGCGAGTACGAGTGATTCACATAGCTTCTCCTTCAAGGTCTCAAAGGTGGCCAGGCATTGTTCATTCTATACATACGGACGATTTTTCTCGGTTAGCTGATGGAGACACTTAGCTGTTTTGGCAAAATTGTTGACGAATCTTCGATAGTAGGTCACCAGACCCAGAAAACTTTGTAGTTGGCGCTTGTTGTTTGGTGTTGGCCAGCTTTTCACGGCTTCAATTTTCTCAGTGTCTATTCTGACCCTTCTGCTGATACCACGTGTCTCAGGTATTTTACTTCAGCTGCGAAAAGGGTACACTTGTCGGGACTAAGTTTCAGATCCGCCAATCTTCTAGGTTCCGCACATGCTCTTCGAATGTTCTCCCGATAACAATGATGTCATCTAGGTACACCAAGCAGGTTTTCCAGTGTAGGCTGCGTAGCACCTATTCCATCAGGCGTTCATACATGGCCGGAGCATTACAAAGCCCAAATGGCATCACCACAAATTGCCACAATCCTTTCCCAACTGAAAATGCGGTCTTCTCCCGGTCCTTCTAGTCGATTTCTACCTACCAGTAGCCATCCATTGAAATCGAGGGTAGATAATCATTTTGCGTCTGCTTAAGTGTCCATGATGTCATCGATGCGTGGAAGCGGGTAACCATCTTTCTTAGTGACGTCGTTAAGCTGCTTAAAGTTGACACAGAAACGAATTCTACCATCCTTTTTCTTTACTGGAACTACTGGCGTGGCCCATGGACTGACAAAAGGCGCGATAACGCCTTGTTTTTCCATGTCCGAGATCAGTGCGCTCACTCCTCCTTTTTTGGATATAGGAAGAACTCTCGGTGCTTGTCAAATTGGCTTGGCTCCCTGTACCTCTATGACGTGAGTTATCATACTCGTTAAATCTTGGTCACCCAGGTTTGTTGAGGAGATATCACTGTACTTAATGACCAGATCAGGGGCTTGCTTGAATAGCTGCACTGGCAATTTCATCTGCTTCAATACTGCAGACCTGAATTCACGAGCTTTGTCTGTGTCTTACCTACTTTTCGAATGATGGTCATGAGTAGCATCCAAAGAGGTGATGATGGAAACGAGCTGGCAGCTGCCGATGACTTCTCCCACTGTATGCTTGTGGCTGAGTCAGCGGTGTTAAGGACTCTAACCGGCACGTACCCGTTCCTTATAGATCTTACAAGGCTTCGTGCTGCGCAATGCCGAGGTCTTGGTTGGCTCTATCAGATAAGATTGGTTGTCTCCGGAATCATTTTCAAGCTTGGCCCATACAATGCTCTCGGGAGATTCCGGTATATCAGTGTCGGCACATACTACCACATTCATCTTGGGAATTTGGATGCTGGGATCCTCCACCAATACTTCGGCAATCCACCATTTCAATACCCAGCTCCCAACTGTATCTGGAGGTTGACCCCTCCATGGGCAGGTGCAGTTTCTCCTGTAGCTGTCCGTAGTAGAAAAATCCTGCCCTTGTAAAGTAATTATTGTCTCACTAGGTCTGGTCGGATAATCGATCGGGTTGCACCAGTGTCGATTGTTGTTTTGCAATGTTCTCCGTCAACTTGACCCGGGACGCATGAATCAACTTCTACACAATGTAGCCTTTTTTTGTGGTAGGGAGGTTAATGCTATTTATGCACAGAGTGTGGGACTCCCATGCGCGACTGGGCTACCCACTAAACACCTCCCCTGTCAACCTGAGAACCCAGCCTGGAACCGTTTGACACATTACTTCGGGCCAGGTCTCGTTTTGTCACGCCGTGGAGCGCCTTCAAGCTGGGGAATCCCTTTCCTAGCGGGAGGGTAAAGGGAAAGAGGAATTGCCAGAAGAGCGATCCCCCAGCCCCAGCGCCCCCGGCTGCTGTGAGTCCCTTTTATATTTTAGGACTGCCCGAGCATAATGTGCCACCTGGTTCCATTTGTCAACCGATTCGAGCATCACCGCAACTATATTTTCCGGAGTGAGCTCTCCCATCTCCCTGTAGAGTTCCCTTCGCAGCCCGACCCATTTTGTACACGCAAAAAACGTGTGACAGGCATTGTCCTCCTCTTCTGGGCCAAACTGACAATCGGGGGACCGCGACTTACCAATCTTGTGCAGGTAAGACTGAAAACACCCATGCCCGCTCAAAAGCTGGGTCAGATACAAGTCTGTCTCACCATGCCTTCGATTGAGCCACGGTCTCACATCCGAGATGAGGCGAGCAGTCCACCTTCCCTTCATGCGATTGACCCAAGACTGCTGCCACTCGTCGAGCGAGCGCTGTCTCTCCTCGCGGACAACCATCTCCCTCGCATCCTCGTTCCGCCGCAGGTAAAAAGCGCGGCGCTCTCTAGCAAGCAGGGCGACAGGTATCACGCCTGCAATAACTCTCACCGCCGAGTCAGAAACTGTTGGATACGAAGATGCAATTCTCAGTGCTCCTCTTCTCTGTACCTGTGCCAAAGGTTTTGGTATACCTCCTTACTGAGAGCGTCACCCCATACCTCTGCTCCGTATAGTAGCACTGACCCTACAGCACTTATCAAGAGGCGTCTTCTTGATGGGCTGGGTCCCCCTACGTTGGCCATAAGTCGACTCAGAGCCGATATACCCGAAGAAGCCTTCTCAGCCGTTGCCCTGATTTGCTCAGAGAAACTCATCTTCGAGTCGATCAGTAGCCCAAGGTACTTCACCGCTGGCTTCGATTCGATTCGTAAGTCGACAATACTCATCGTCCATACTCTAGGCATTCTCTTTTTTGTCAAGATGACCACTTCCGTTTTCTCCAGTGCTAAACTCAGCCCGCGAGCAGTCATCCAGTCCCTCACTCGGCGCATTAGCATACCTAGCCTTAGTTGCGCTTGTTCAACGGTACGTCCAGTGACCAGAGCCGCAACATCATCCGCATAGCCGACCAAGCGCGACTCATCTGGCATCTCAAGTCTCAGTAGCCCGTCGTAAGACACGTTCCACAGGTCCGGACCAAGGATAGATCCCTGGGCAACACCCATCCTTCGTTGGCCCTGTGTCATGTTGTAGAGCAGACTTCGGTCTTTTAGGTGGTCCCTCAAAAGCCGCATTAAATATTCTGGAACTTGAAAAGAGTTTTCCAGCGTATCCAGAATGTCCAATCATCTAGCGGAGTTGAAGGCATTCCTGACGTCGAGTGTCACCAACAGGACGATCCGTCGCTTGGTGCGACTATATGCCTCTGCCTTTTGGACCGCGTTCACCACCTCTGCAATCGCATCAATGGTAGAACGTCCTGCTCTAAAGCCGTACTGCCGAGGAGATAGGTCCCCAGCAGCACGAATCGCGTCGGTGAGTCTTCCCTTGATGAGTTTCTCTAGCACTTTCCCAGCCGTGTCTAGCATGCATAATGGGCGGTATGCAGACGGCGATTCGGGATTTCCCTTCCCCTTGCTGATCAGCACGTGCCTCGCCACCTTCCATCGTACCGGGAAACCCCCGTCCCGTAGGCAAGCGTTGAATGTGCTGAGCAGCAAGTCAGGACAATGGTGATAGACGAGCCGCAACACCTCAGCTGGAACACCATCTGGACCTGGAGCCCTCCTCGCTTTCAATGAGAGGACTGCCTCCTCCAGTTTCAGCTGTGTGAAGAGTGGGCACTCGACTGCTGTTTCACCATGGACAGCGTCAACACTGACGGGATGGGCGGGGAAGAGTCCCCGCACTATCGCGTCCATCTTTTCCGCGTCATGTATACAAGGCTTCCGTAGGGCACCAAGCTTCCGCATGGCCAGCTTGTAGCCAAGGCCCCACGGATCCTTGTTCAAATTGTCAACTAGGTCTTGCCAGCAGCGAGCCTTGCTACTGTTGATCAGTTTGCGTAGGCATTTCCTGGCTGACTTATATGCTGCCACCCAGTTGCATGCCTCGTCACGGTTCCGCGCCCGTTGAGCCTCACGTCGAAGCCTGTGACACTCCCTTTGCTTTTCAGCAATTTCAGTTGACAACCAGTACACTGGGGGCTTGCCGTGCCGGGGTCTTCAACGGGGCATAGAAGCGCACCAAGCAGTCGTGTTGATGCTCATAGTAAAGTTCACCACATCTTGAGCTGCCAGTTCTTCCGTCCCCTCCGAACCTCCCTGCAGCGGCTCACCTGCTCTGAGCAGCTCGACGAACCTCTCGACGTAAATCCTTCCGACGTTCCATATAGTTGTAGAAAGCCGAGAAAATGGACGTCGGGAGACAGCATCACTTACCTCAAGCAGAATGTACTGATGATCACTGGCTGAGTAGTCCTCTAATACTTTCCAGTTGTGTATCCTCCGTACTAAGGACTCCGAGGCGAATGTCACGTCCGGTATGGTTCCCTCACAGCCAATACGGTGGAAATTTGGCGTATTTCCGGAGTTTGGTACGACAATCGCTGTCCTGGCTGCTATTTCCAGGATTCGTTTTCCCCGCAGATCTGCCTGAGGCATGCCCCATTCGATTGGTTTAGCGTTGAAGTCGCCCCCAACGAGCACTTTGCCCTCGGCGTTCGAGACAGCGCCCTCCAAAGTATTAAGCTTGGCTTGGAAAGATGATATCGACTCGTTAAGCGTTAGGTACACACTAAAATGGTGATCCCTGAGCACCGAACCCACACGAAACCATCCCCCCATCCACAAATCTCTGCTTGAAAGTCACTGTTCCGAACCCAGATGGCGGCAGTACCAGTTTCATCAGAATACCGTAAAGCGGGACTTTTATTATGGTGTTGCTCACTCAGCAGCAAGAAGTCGGCTCTCATGTCCCTCGCAAACTGCTCAAGTATATTTTGGGCATTTGAACTGCGGTGTGGATTTAGCTGCAGGATGCGGGACATCGGAGTTCTGATTTTGCCTTGGCTAGGGCTTCCTGGAACACCCGGCATTTTCCTGACCCCAAGACGTGTCCAAAATCAGGTTTTGGGTCAGCATCCATGCAAAGAATACAGTGTGCCTCCTTCGTACACACTTTTCTTTTATGTCCCGTTTCACCGTATTTGTAACACAGGGAACTCTTATCGGGTCCTTTGCATACTTGTGTGGTGTGACCATAACCAAGGCATTTGAAACATTGAAGAGGCGTTGCTCTTTGCCGTATCCTACAAACAACCCACCCTATTCTTACTTTGCCCTTGTTCGGGAATTGTTCGGCGTCCTTTTCCGTCAAGTCAACTATGGCCATGCGTTGTCCCCTGTTGTTTTCTGGTGTCAGTCTCGCTTTGATCCTTCCCACGCTAGGGAACTCCCTCTTGATGGCCACTTCTACCTCGGCCAGATCCGTGACGCAGTCAATGTCTCGTATTTCGATCGTTGCCATCGGCTCGAGCGGGGCTATAGTTGCGCTTTTGCCGAGGACTTTCTTTACTGCATCACAGAATGCTTCTTTATTGCCGGCCTCTGCTACAAATTCGACCAGTATGTGGCCCGACCGCGTTGGTCGTACTACTTTAATGGTAGTATTGGTGTCTTCGGGCCTTACGTTTCCCCTGATGTCCCGCAGCACCTCCGCGTAGGATCGGCCATCTTGGGGCTTTACAAGCAGTGCCTGCTGCCGGTGCCTTTTTCGGGGCTTCTGCCTCTCCTGTTTTGCATCAGGTCCTTTTTATACTTGGGCGTCCGTGCGAAGTTTACTTTCTGGCTTTTTTTGAAGGTGTTTCTTTGCGGCTTTCTTCGCTCCTTTTGTAAGCACTGTCTGGAACCCCTGATCTGGTGCTCCACGCCCATCAGGTGCCTCCCCCTTCCTTCTGTTATCCCGACCTCCTTCGATTGGGTTAGATGCCATTCTTTTATTGACTTTTAATTGTGGAGCTATCTGCATGTCGCCTTTAGATTTCACCCCAAGAGCCTCTTTAGCCATCTGTTCATCTTCGGCCTTGAATCAGCTCCTCCAATAGTGCCCTATACGACCTAGGAGCTCCTCTAGTTCAAGGAGCCCAACCTTTACTGCTTTGCTGAGTTTTGGGGAGTCGCATGCAGATTGTATTCTTTTCAGAACATCTCCCGCTTTTCGGAGTAGTCTCTCTTCTTCGTATTGCTGGGCCGCAAATGTATCTTGCAACCATCCTTGGGAGATGTCATTGTTATTATTTCTTTTTTGGATGTTTTTGGTCTTTTGACTTTGTTTGCCCCAGTTTTGTTGGGTCCCCCCTCGGAGCCGCTATCTCCGTTCGTGTCTGTAGTCGTTTGTTCCTGCTCATTCCAGTGATTTGTCCTAGTGGCGGCTTCAAACTGGGTTTTTTAGATACTCCAGACTATTTCCCCGTCCTTTCATATTTCTAGATGTGTTTTTCGTTGCAGTTATAAGTGGGGCTGGTGACGTGGTTAATATTGCCTTCGCTGCTTCCAAATCCTTTTTATATTTTACATCTCATGGTTGATCCTCTCCTCGACTTGGTAAACCTTTTCCTTGACGCATTCGATTTGGTTGTTCAGACTACTGAGCTCCGCTTTTATTTCGGTTGACTCGTTTTGCAAATCTACCTTCAAATCACTTGACAGTTTTTGCAAATCGGCCTTGATTTCGATTGCCTGTTCGTCGAGCTTCGTTGATTGCTCTTCCAGCTTCTGTGTGATATTTTCCTTGATTTCGAATGCTTGTTGGTTCAACTTCTGGTCTAGCTTCGCATTTAAACTGTATGACTGTTATCGATGCTCTTACCACATCAGCATAAACATTTGCATCAGCGCATTTTCTGCTTCCTTTGATTTTATTGTTTCTGCTTCTCAACCTTCTGTGCTTTGTTCCGTATCTGAGGGGTCACCCGAATCTAGATACAGACCCTCCGATTGAATTGCTTTACGCAAGCATGCAATCAGTGTGGCTTTTGTACCTTGCGTGGCCAGATTTTGCTGTTCTAACTCTTCCTTACGCTCCGATATGGTCAACTCATCCGTTTTTAAATGTAAGCTTTATGGCCTTTTTTATTATTTTGGACTTTTTACGACCAGTTTCCACGTTAAATTTCACTATTTTACAGTTCAAAAATATTTAAAAGTTTTCACTTTCAAAATTTTCTTTTTTATTTCTCAACACCACTGTCGTGTGTTACGATTCGCGGCCGAGAAGTTTAATGTCGCCGGGGAAGTGAAAATACATTAAGTTAAAAGAGTTCATTTACTAAGAATGCACAATAATTAATTTCACTATTTTTAAATTGCATTTTAATTTACTTTTCACTTGTACTATCAATTTATGTTTCAACTGTCTACAAATATATCACGAAAATCTTTTACTTCACTATCAATAAATATCGCCTTAAATTTGCGCTCTACTCTTATCGCAGTTTTACTATCGTAGTTTTATGATGTCCCCCATTCATTCAGCTCAGCTTTATGCAGGATCTCTAGCCATTCAATCCATTTCTGTTTTATTGGTGAATGCTCTGACGAGAACTGCATGCTATATTTGAGAAACTCGGAATATGCGCAGTGACGTCACTAGTCTAATTGCAGATATTGAGCATGGACCTACTTGGTCTATTCTTGAGCTTTCGAGTAAATGCTTTTTGACGTTATTCGTTTACTTTTCTTGGTTGCTTCTTTTCAATCAATATTGATCATGATGTTATTAACCTTGCAACTACAATGGCGATAGTAGGTCGCAGAATTGTGTGGACATGTCACAATATCATAAGGTACTAAGCCTGAACGGTTTTGTGATGACGTGAGCCAGAAGGTGATTGGTTGACCAAGTTCGGCCCAAGTTTGAGAAATCGTCGAAATTAAAAAAAAAAAGCACACGAGTCCGCGTGGAGTGCGGTTATAATTATGATAAAGAAAATTTTTGGGGGAGGCGACATTTCTTTGTGTCACGATCGCGAATAGCGTGTGCTCGCCTGGATTGATCTTGCCGCATGCGTTGGGTGATGCACGCATTCTAGTTTCTTAGTTTTTCTTACATTTATGATTTCCTCGCGACACGTCAATTATCCAGTGCTTTGCCAATTAAGAGGAAATTAAGATCGTTCGATATAGTGCGCCCACAGCAGAATGACGGAATATATAAATGAGAATGGGATGCAATCTGTACTCAGTGTCTGACTTTTGAATGAGGTTGATTGGTGTGAAGCTCTCGAAATATCTTTGGACTCCCCTCTTTGAAATCGAATAAAATAAATTAGGCGCCACCGTTCAATCGATTTCGTTTTGAGTGGAGCAACTAAGGAATTCTGGACGGAGCGCCAAATGGTTCGCCCATGAGTCGCGTTTTTTTTGGCTTAATTTGAATCAGTGAGGCAAAAACATAAAAACAACAAAAATGAATTCCAGCGTCATCATCCCAATCCATTGCGAGTGAAATTTTGTGGATAAGTGTCTCCAATATCTATTGTTGTGTTCTTTGTGCCGGCCATTGTGGATATTTTGCAGTAGCAAAGAGCGCTGTTTCCGTAAAGTGCTTGGAAATTTACGATAAAAGTTCCCATGTTCATTCAACTTTGGCTGATTAATTTCTATCTGCTGAATTCCTGGCGCTACTCACGAAATGAATCGCGCATACCCCGTTGGCCTTGAATAGGAGGCAGAGTTGCTGATTATTCAATTCACGATAAGTCAATAACGACACTAACTGAACTAATTGCAGTTAAGCTAAGAGTAATCCATTAAATTGCATCATTGCTCCGTATACATAAGTAATGCTCGTGAGATTCTATATCACCAACATGCGGTGTGCATTAGCTGTGAACACAGCAAAGTTGGACGGTTCTTGTCTGCTGAAAGTATTAATTATTCTCTTCCGCGGTAGTTTCATTCAAATATTTACAACATTGGATAATTTATTCCAACCATTTCCTTGTTGAAGTTAAAGATACACATACCAGTTAAATAGAAATCGCATACATCCACATCGGCAGTACGGGACTCCAGACTGATAGTTGTAGCAGCTGTTACGGAGGAGGACATTCATCACAAATATTTGCCTACCTTGAGCTATTCACAAGCTTCCGTTCTTTCTGCTGGGAATTGTTGCTGTCATACCACATGTTTGGATTTATTCGTGTTATTGAAAACAATTGAATGTTTTCTTAAATTGTGGCGTTTTAAGAGATCTATTCAATCCAACATAATAAAGGAATATGCAAAATTGAAATAATAGTATGCCTGGATCAGGGCAGTCATTAATTGCGTCCACGTCACCACCGTCGTTGTCTACACCTTTTTGTAAAGATATGGGAAATTTGTACTCCAGTGATCGAATATGTTGATGAAATTGCGAGGAAAATTCCAAACGTATTTGTAATGGATGGCAACGCTAAAGGAATTTTCCAGCTCCAACTAAACAGTTAAAAGCATATGCTATTTATGCGAACAATTTACAAAAATTCGGTCAATTTCTCAGCAATAAACACCGCTAATACTTTTTCTACATATGCTCGTATAAATAACAAAAATACTTAAATATAAAGTTCAATGGACGTGTCAATCGCAGTTTCATAAAAACATAACGATAACCTTAACCTTTCGGAAAAAGAGATTTTCAGATTAATTTTATGAAGTACCGGCCGTGCCCACCCCATCTGCGAGCGCTCGCTGAGGAGGATGGGTAAGTACCCGATTATTTGCATTTTTCTTTCGGTGCTTGTTAGATTGGTTCGCAGTAACATTTAGTTCCAATTAATTTCTATTTTTAAATAATGTTATAATATACACTTTCCATTTGTGCTTCATAAGCTTTAGTTGCCCACAAATGATCAAAATTGCTAATAGCGCATGCAAGTTCCGGGCAATTATTATCAACGGTTGAATAAATTGTTGTGTGTTATCGAAATGGTAGATAGATCGAAAAATAGTTATTTACAGTTTCAAACTTATTATTGTTGAGTCGCGAAATCACGCAAATATTTTTATTTACTTTTGTGCTGTATATATAAATGAAATGTAATATACTTGATTTGGTACGATATACTGCATTTGTACTTAATTTAATACAAGTAAAAATGTATAGATACATGAAAATCCAAACTAAGTCTTTCCATTTCCTTTCGTTTTGAGACCTGAGCGACGGAATATATAAATAAGAATGAGATGCAATCTGTACTCAGGACCCGCCATGTTGGCTGACCCCTCCACTCATGCACTAGCCATCGAGTGAGCTCACCCCTTATTATGACGTTATAGGTGCTCTTGTAGGGTGGAGCGGCCTTCCGCTTGCATGCTCGTTTATGGTATAGTATTATGTGAATCCATCACATAAGACTATAATATAACTTTGCAATGTTGATGGCTTCCATTTGAGGGAAAAGTTCATACGAACTATGTTTGCATGAGTTTTTCATTAAAATGAAAAACATCTGGCCATGTCTGGGACGGATCTTGATCCGGATGGCGGTGCGAGGGGGCACCGCTTCCAAACAGATGCCGCACTCTTCTTTGGGGGCCATAAGTATCGCCGGTAAAAACGAAACACTCCCAAGTCTCGTCAGTTATCGCCAGGCCCAGTTCGTTATTCGCTTTGGCAATTTTCACCCTTGGGAGGTTAATTTTTTTCTAGAGAATCCTTGTGCTGGGCAAAAACCCGCCCCGTGACACCTTAATTCTTGCCTGCCAGCGCATTCACGCATCCTTAGACAAGAACAATCTCAGCGAACACCACCATCCTCTCTCACCGAGGCAGCAGACCTTCGCTGGTGTCCTATATGGGCATTTCTATCCAGTCATTTTCACCATAAAATGGTGCCCAATGTGGGGCCTAAACAGACCGGCTGCACCAACAGTTCCAAGCATGAGACAGACCATCATCTCTAGATTATCCTACTAGGTGTCCAAATTTTTGGTGGGTCGGTAACTACTAATGGATGTTTCACTAATAGTGCCTCAGATTCATTAACAAGTTCCGCACTTGCGTTGCTCTCGGACATTTTTTTGAGTTCTACATATGTGGCTTATCACCATTAGATTCCTTTCGTATATTTGGAAGTTGTTACTTAACATCCTTTTGCGGCGGATTCTGATGTGCACCCCAAACCAAGCGGTGCGTATATGGATCTTGACTTCACGTGATTGGCTGCTTAGGTAGTCCGTGACTATCCATGATAAGGCACGCGTTGCTTGCGGGTCAGAATCAAGCATGAGGGAAGAGCTCATCATTGGCGTCCCTGACTACGAAGGAGACAAAGGGATTGGAACGACCGAATTTGATATTGATAATCGATTTTTTTCTCAAATTTAAAAAGAAATTTACCAAAATTTTTTCAAATCTATTCTGAAATATTTATTTAGTTATATTTATTTAACAGTAAAATTTTTGTTATAAGTTGTGTATAATTTGCCACTGACGGTCACGTTAAAAATTAATATTGGCGTTTCTTTTGAATAATATATAGCCTCTTGGAAATGCTCACCAATCGAACTCCGGAGAGAAGAAAGCCGAGGTCGGATGCCGCACCAACACTCCTGTGCTCCATCTGTCATGAGGACTTGGACGAGTTGTCTAGCCAGATTTTGCCATGGGGTCACCGACTCAACCATTTATGTTTGGGCCAGCTACGACAAACTTCGTCAACATGCCCTCTCTGTCGTCACCCCTTAGAGCAAACACACATCGCGATAGAATGACATCCGCTTCCCGTCACTTGTGCAGTAGTAAAAAAATCAGGCTTCCTCGATCGAATCCAATGGTTACGCTCGGTGGCATTGATGGAGCAGGAACACTACCACCTGTCAGACTTAACTTCGAATCCACATCATCATCGATTTCGGAGATGTTCCAGCTGTTGGTCGTAATGTAGACAATGGCTGCTAGCATGTAACAAATGAGGCAGCAAATGGAAAGATTATCTGTCCCACAACCACCGGTCCAGCCTTCTATACATTACCATCATAGGTAGACCACGTGGAGACCTCAGAGCTGTAGATGGAAGTACTTATTCCACTTAAATGTATTTAAAACCTTAATAAAAGTTACACCGAGTGAAGTAAGGAAATTCTGATTTTGGTTTTGTCAATAAATGTCTAATACGTCTTACTTCTTTATCAAACTAGTTTTATTTTCGTATGTAATTCTCATAGAATAGTTATATAGCGCAAAGTTCGAGTTTTTAAAACTTTTTACTTCTTACACAAATCTCTAACGACGTAGTCTTAAGAAACAACTTTACTGTTTTACATAGTTTTATGAACTAGAAAATATTTTTATTTTTCTTCATTTGACAATTCAAATTTTTCTACGACTAATATTTCTTTTTGTGTGGATTTCATGAAAATGTGGAATTTAATTTATAAGTACGTAATGTAGAATATGATACAATGCATCGCTTGAACTGTTACTGTTATGGGAGTTGTTGCCGCTTGCGTCCGGTTCCTTTTCCACTTGAACCGTTTGCAGCGTATGCAACATTTGAGCTGTTTGAACTGTCAGTGCGTTACTTACCGGTACTATAGTTACTACAGTATTCGCCGTTGTAGCTGCAGTGCCTGTTGTTTTCTTTGTCGTTGGGGGTTTGTTCTCTTTTTTCACGCCAGGTTTAGCAAAATGCCTTAATTCCAAATGCCGTCTTAGATTCCTCAATTGCCGAATAACTGCAAAACAAATAGAGCACATAGACGGTTGTTCAGATTGTGATCGTACTCTTGGTTTTCAGTGTTCCATTCGGGGTCACCAGATGTAGATGGTAGCCCTTATGCCACTAAAATGTATTTAAAACCTTAATAAAAGTTACATCGAGTGAAGCCAGGAAATTCTGTTTTTCTCTTTTGTCAATAAATGTCTAATACGTCGTACTCCTTCTTTTAACTAGTTTTATTTTCGTCTGTAATTCTCATACAATAGGTATATAGCACAAGCTTCTAGTTTTTAACACTTTATACTTTTTACGCAAACCTCTAACGACGTAGTCTTAAGAAACAACTTTATTGTTTTACATAACGTTATGAACTAGAAAATATTTTTATTTTTTCTTCATTTGACAATTCAAATTTTTCTACGACTAATATATCTTTTTGTATGGATTTTATGAAAATGTGGAATTTAATTTATAAGTAATGTAGAATAAGCTACAAGAGCTACCCCTAACAATAGCTAGCGGCCCAGCACCTCCCAGGCTCAGCGGAGTCATGAACTCAATGGCCCCAGAATATAGGCCCAGGGTAAGTGTCCCAACTTCGCGCCTGCACCATCGGAGTTTGGAGCTCTGATTGACAGTTGCTCGAACAGGCAGACCATAACCGTGGCTCAATGCCCTGGTACACCTGGAATCTTCCACCATTAACCCAGCCAGAAGGTTGTAAAATGGGAAGACCCACACACCAAGATGAGACAGTACCGAGACTACCCAGCAGCGAGTGCGATTGTTCCCCGTGCACTATTCCACCATCTAAAGTAGCACACATCATAACTAGCTGGAAGTTGGTGTTTTTGGGCCAGGATGACTGTGCGACCATAGTTGCTTTTCCTACGAAGGGTCGAAAAGACGGCGTCATTGAACCTGAGAGCAAACATGTGATTATTTACGCGCTGCGCCCAAAATGTTATCCACTGGGAGACCTCTCCGAGGGTTTTGGCGTTTGGTGGACACATTTCCAACATTCGACTCGGAAACTTTAAGGCATGCCACATTACGGGAATTCACACCAGTCGAGGGTGATGATATTTTAAAACAAATACTACGAAGTAGACTCCAACGTGCTCAGGAGACAGTAGACGACTACTACGAAGTTTCATGTTGCCTGTTGGAACGACTGATGAGCCCGATGCCAGAGTTTCTAAGTCTCATTTCGGAAGGAATCGGGCTAGAGTTAAGAGAACGATTGGTCTTTGCTCTTCGCCACAATGTACATGCACTTCGCGTGTCAGCAAAAGAGCTTGAAGCGATGCAATACCCCCAGCCACACCTTAAAGCAAATTCCTTGACCGAAGGGAGCAACCGGAATGACGCACAGTAGCTGAGCTCGAAAACAGCGTGCCTGCTCTACATGCGACACCTTGTCTCATACCACCCATAACAGATAACGCTTTGGAGACCATCCTTTCATCATCTATGGAGCTGGAAGAAGAGCACCAAACCAAAATCCATGAGCTGGAACTAAGGCCATGACTTACCACGTGTTGGAAACGCCGGCAGATGGAACACCGTTTTACCGCATGCCAGGCAGAGGCTAACATCTTTTGTTTGCGTTGTGGGAAGCCAGATACATATGCGCCAAACTGTACCAATTTCAAAAAGCCAAAAAACTTGCAAGCGAGTGCCCACGATAGCCAGCAGCACTCCATCCAGTCTACTGGCAGTTCCACAACGGCAAGTTCTTTGCCGAAAAACACTCTAGATACGAACATACCGACAGTCTTGCTGGTCCATAATGCTGCAGATGACACATCTCTTCCGAAGGCCTCTCCAAAGATACTGTTGAAGCGACTACCTCAGGTATTTCCTGAAGAAGCCCGAAAGCCACGGGTCCGTGCATAAAGCTGTAGAAGTATCTGTGCTGTACGAGAGAGGATTTTTGCTGCAGAAGAGGTCACCCCACGCTAGCACATGATTAAATGGTCAACTTGTCGTTGGAGGAGCTTCCGTAGGAGAGTGCGCACCTGCCACCAAACCCTGAACGTATGTAACATCTCGTAGGTTTCTGAGGATGACGCTCGATCTTACGCACCAATCAAAGTGTTAGGCGAAATTTCTGTCGTACGGGCCAACACGGCTCCAAGTTTTAGCTACCTTGCTTGGAGCCTCGGCTCAAAGGTACTCCATCAACACCCTACGGTGGTAAGACCCTGGGGCTCCTAAATCAGCATAGCTCATGGTACCCAACATCCCATCCACGGTAGATTGACAACACCCGTCACATTTAGAGGTCCAACTAAGGATATTGCCTTCTTCATTATCCCTTCACTGACTCATTACCTGTACCTTGGCGTCAATTTTGTCCTTAAATTTGGTCTGGCTCCAGATCTTTTCGTAGATTCACACTTAAATACTAGATACGTCCATGAACTCGCTTCTATACCCAACAGACTCGAATTGAGCTCCAACCAACGACAACGTCTGGAAGCATCCATCGCTACTTTTCCATCTTGCGTTACGCAAGGTCTTGATTGCACTCCTCTGGTCTCGCATGTTATTGACGTTGGCGGTAGCAAATCAATAAAGCAGAGACAATACGCCATCTCGCCGGCTATAGAAAAGCTAGTGTACGCAGATTTGGACAGGATGCTAGAGTTGAGGGCTGTAGAGGAATTCCAAAGTGCCTGATCCTCACCGGTAACGTTGGTGGTGAAACCAGGTAAAGTCTGTTTTTGTCTAGGTGCCCAAAAAGTCAACGCAGTGAGCCTTTAAGACATGTACCCTCTTCCGCTCATCGATGGAATATTAGGAAAACCACCGAAAGCAAGCTACATTACAAATCTTGACTTGAAGGATTCTTGCTGGCGAATCCACTCGATGAAGGGTCAATAACAGTTTGTCACAATGTCTTCTGGCCAGTGTAACGCCCCGCAAGTGATGACTTGACTGATGGACAAAGTCATTTCACCTCATGTGAAGGACCAAGTATTTTTTTACTTGAATGACCTTCTACTCATCACAGAAACGTTTGACCAACATCCTCTTCTGTTGCGAAAAGTAGTCCTGCATATCAGTAAGGCGGAACTCACCATCAATGTCCAGGAAAGCAAATTTGTTATGACCGAAGTCCGATATCTAGGATGTGTCATCGGACATGGTACCAAAAAAACGGATCCGGAGAAAAGTGTGGCGATTGATGAGTTTCCCTTACCGAAGACAATTAAGCAGCTACAACGTTTTATCTGAGTGTGCAGTTGGTACCAAAGATTCGTGCGAAATTACGCAACGGTTTCAGTGCCTCTGTCGGACATGCTTTGGAAACGTAAGTTCATCTGGTCCAAACTCAGTCGAAAAGCATTCGAAGAGTTCAAGCAAGTCTTGAGATCTGCCCCAGTCTTGCGCAGCCTTGTCTTTCAGAAACCCTTCTCCATTCATTTTGACGAAAGTTGACATGTGGTTGGATCAGTGCTAGTGCAATTGACCGAAGAGGGAGAAGAAGCCCCCATTACTTTTATGTCCAGTAAACTGAACTCGGCTCAGAAGAACTATCCGAACAAGAATGTCTGGCAGCAGTGATGGCTATCATTCTGACCGTTCATAGAAGGCCATCCGTACGAAATCATTACCGACCACGCTTCGTTACAATGGCTAATGAACCAAGTGGACCTACATGGACGTCTGGCCCGGCGGGCTCTTAAACTACGAGTGTTTAAATTTTACTTCAAACACTGAAAAGGGGCCCAAAACATTCTGACCGATATGCTCTCGTGAATGTTTTCACCCGAGGGAGCGAAATTGGCATTAAACGATGATTCCATCGAGATACACTTTGGCAGCCCGCATTTTAATTCCGACAGATACAACGAGTTGAGGCAAACCATCGTAACCCAACAAACACAGTTGAATGATTTGAAAGTGACAGGCGGCTATATTCATCGATGTAATGAATACGCAACCGGGGATTCATTGCAGGAAGAAGAGTCCTGGAATCTCTGGGTGCCAGAAGAAATTACTCACAATTTGATCCTCCACGCACATGACCATCCTCTAAATACCTACGGTGACTACGGCCGGATGCTTCGGCGCCTTAAGAAATACTTCTTTTGGCCTAGAATGTCCTCTCAGGTCAAAGACCATGTAAGCACCTGTGAGACCTGTAAAGCCACGAAAGCTCCCAACCAGCCACGAAAGCTCCTTTTACCGTCTACATATAGATCTACTGGGCCCATACCGTCGTACTTCTATGGGATACATTGGAGCTACCGTTGTGGTAGATTGGCATTCTAAATTCCGGCTGGTGGAACCTTTTTGTAAGTTCATGACGCCACATATTGTGAAATTCTTAGAGAGCTGAGTATTACATGTGTTGGTTCTACCAGAAAGCTTGTACTCGCAGTACAGCTCTGATCTCAGCAGCTTAAGGGTCTACTCGAACAATACGGCGTCGAACACCATCTGACACCAATGTAATCTCTTCAATCTAAGGCATCAGAACGCTTCAATCACACCCTGGTTGCTGCGGTCCGTTCTTATATCCATCCAATTCAGAAAGATTGGGACCGCAGATTGTTCGCCATCACCTGCACTCAGTGGTCGTCTTATAATTCCGTCACGGGTGTCTTGCCTTACTTTGCCACCTTCGGACAGCACATGATTTGTCATGGCAAACTATAGAGGCTACTACGGCAGTTAAAATGCTCGGAAGGTCCTGTCGTTGCGCTGAAGCCCCACGAATATTCAGGTGACCTCCACCAACAAACTGGATGGTAGATAAGGGCTGCAGGATCTGCAAATGAGATGCATTACAACCTGAGATCTCGTATTTCCGAGTTTAAAGAAGGGGATGAAGTATTTTGTTGCAACTTCCACCAAAGCGATGCCGCTGGGCATTACAATGCAAAGCTTGATCCCTATTGTCTGAAAAGCCGTGTACAGAAGCTTGTATAACCTAATTGTTACCTTCTCACGGTCCTGTCTGGGAAGGAAGTCGGGGTGTATCACGCAAAAGACCTATGTCAATAGTTTAAACATACACGCCTGTTTTGCCCATCCGTACTTAGTTTCAATCACACCCATGGGTTTCCCCATTTACAGCAAGTTGCAAGTAATTGCGTCAGTTTGTCCATCCGCATCGTTTTCTTCTGTTGCCTCACACCTGGAGATTCTTCAGCTCCTTTGTCGCAATCCTCGTCTCCTTGGGATGCCGAGACAATAAGCTGCCCTATAGTAATCGAGCAGTCGCCTAGGCAAACTGCTCGAAAAACATCACAATGCTGATCCCCGTAGGGGGAATGCCGGTCGACAAGAGCTCTCTTGGAGGCTAGCATTCTTTGGGGAGTTCCGCCCCCACGTACCCGAGGAAACTCCGCAGGGGGAATGCCGGTCGACAAGACCACTCTTGGAGGCTAGCATTCTTTGGGGAGTTCCGCCCCCACGTACCCGAGGAAATTCCCGCAGGGAGAAAGCCGGTCGACAAGAACATTCTTGGAGGCTAGCATTCTTTGGGGAGTGCCGCCCCCACGGACCCGAGGATATGGGGGGTGCCGTGAGGTTCCCTCTTATTGTATCTGGATTACGCTTTGGACAACGAACTGGAATTGACGCTTTGAGCTGGCGGATGTGATGGTTTGGACCTAGTTGCTTTGCACAGTAGCGCCGAGGTGAAACTCGTGTGTGAACGGCTCCAATTCAACTATCATACCGTCTCCGTCCCGGTAAAACCTTGGCAGGCCTCGGAGTACGTTCGAAGTTCGCACCATTGGGTTGGTGGTGTAGGTTCGGTTGAGACGGACTCCCGATTAGCGCTGGTCTGGCTCTGAGCACTTGTCCCCATAAGGGCTTGTGCCAACCCTCGCATGGCCTCCCTGCTCTGCAAAGATAACCATGGGACCAAAAAGGCGACTACACACACGAACGGAGATAGCGGCTCCGAGGGGGGACCCAATAAAATGGAGCAAACACATGAAACCACAAGCAAACAGGACGCTAGCACGGAGAACCCTTTCAGGCAAAAACCGCTGTTGGCAAGAACACCGATAAAACAAGTCACCGATTGCGGGGGGAGGCAGCAAACCCCAGAAACACTGTTAAAGTCAACACCACAGGTTAAATCATCGGGGACAGACCACAGACGGACTAACGAACGAAAGAAGGCAGAGTGCGTTGTGCAACCTGGCATCATTGCAGCCTTTGGGCGCAGTAGAAGGACTATGCGCACCCCGGAGCGCCCAGTGCAAGACGTACACAATCCGGATCAAGTTTCGACACCAACGGAGGCCAGTGTAAGACTGGGGGAGGGAGAAGTTTTGCCGTTGGCCGACGCCACTTCAAACGCGATCCAAGCGATAGAAGCAAAAGGGCTAGGAAACGGGGGCCTCTCCCAAGAGGTGGCGCCAAACAACACAATCGCCCTTGACCGCGCAGAAGAGGAGCGGCTTACTCGCAAAGCGGGGAATATCGTCAAACAACTGAGGGCTGCCTGCGAAGTGCAGAAAAACATAGGCAAGAGTGTCAAGAATGGCATTCTTGAACTGGAGGAGCTTTTTGGCTGCATAACGCACTACAGGCGGAGGTGGCTTGCAGCCAAGAAGCACCAAAAAGACACGCTCTCCCTCGAGGCATCAGTGGGTCCTAGCAGCAGCAAAAGAATGGCCGGTAGCCCAATTGAAGGCGACTGTGAGAAAAGGAGGAAGGATGAGACCATAAACGAAGTTGACACTCTAGGCGAGGAGTTTCATATGGTGCGAAACAAGGCAGCAAAAAAAGCGGCCAAAAAGCTACTCCTAGAAAAAAAAGACAAAGAGCTCAACCACGAAGAGAACAAGGAGCCCCCCGCTATACCGCAGAAAACAAAAAGCGATCCGCGGCACAAACCCTTGCGAGAGGCACTGCTTATTAAACCCACTAAGGGCCGAACTTACGCAGATGTCCTCCGTGAAATTAAAGGAGCGGTCAAGCCAGACGACACCAAAACTGCCATCAAAGCAGTTCGACCAACCCGGACCGGCGGCTTGCTGGTGGAATTCGGGCCAGAGGCCACAAACAAAGATGCATTCCGTGACGCGGTTCAAAAGGTTCTTGGAGATGCGGCAACGGTTGCCTCGCTCGAACCAATGGCCACCCTGGAAATCAGGGACCTCGACTGCGTCACGGACAAAGCTGAAGTAGAGGATGTCATTAGGAGGGAGTTCCCCAGCTTAAGTGAAGTCAAGGCAAGATTGACACGTGAAAACACAAGGGGGCAACGCATGGCTATTGTCGAACTAGCTGATAAAGACGCCCAGCAAATCCTGGCGAAGGGCAAAATTAAGATAGGTTGGGTGATCTGCAGGATATGGAGAAGAGCGATCCCTATCCGCTGCTTCAGATGCTTCGAATACGGACACACCGCGTATGGCTGTAGGGGACCCGACAGGAGATCTCTGTGCTACAAATGTGGTGAAACGGGGCACAAAAGGAAGGAGTGCAGGAACGAGGCAAAATGCATTCTTTGCAAGGACGCTAAGCTAGCACCCGGCGACCTCAAACATGAGCCGGGGACAGGGAGATGCCGGGTTTTCAAGGAGGCCCTAACTAAAGCCAAATCGATACTCAAATGATCCGTATCCTGCAGGTCAATTTGCACCGAAGCACAAACGCCCAGGACCTACTTGAGCAGTTTGCGAGGGATAAGAAAGCTGACCTCGTGTTGCTGAGCGAGCAACATCATAACAAGAACTCGCAAGCGTGGTACCCTGACAAAACTGGTACCTCGGCCATCTGGGTTCGAGACAGCGCCCGCCTTCAGGTGCAGGGCCATGGACGCGGGGATGGTTTTGTGTGGGTGCGGTGTTCAGGGATAACATATTTCAGTGTTTATCTGACGCCTAACGAGGCAATGCGATCCTTTCGAACCAAACTCGATGCCCTGGAGGACGCTGTCTCGAACACAGAGGGCCACATGCTGGTCGGGGGAGACTTCAACGCTAGAGCCATCGAATGGGGTATGCCACAATCCGACCCAAGGGGAAAGCAAATATTGGACATGGGGGCCAGAACAGCGCTTTTTGTCCTAAATACTGGTAACACCCCTACTTTCCGCCGCTGGGGTTGCGTAGGAACCATACCCGATGTGACACTCGCTTCGGAGTCCCTGGTACCTAGAGTACACAACTGGCGAGTGCTAGAGGACTACTCGGCTAGTGATCACCAGTATATAGCTGTTGAGATTCACGACGGTGCCACTCTGCGTGCATATGCCCAAACTTCAATCCTCGGATGGAGGACTGGGAGGATGGGCGTCGAGAAGTTCACTGACGCGCTTACGGCAGGCGCACCGTTGCTGGGAGCTCCGCCAGGGAGTGGAGGGCCTACAGCCAAGGACTTGGTGAACTCAACTATGAGTACCATCATAGCTGCTTGCGAGTCTTCCATGCCCCGCCGGAGACCCCGACATGGTAAGCCTCCAGTATACTGGTGGTCAAACGAGATCGCCGAACAAAGAAGCGAGTGTCACAAACTTCGGCGAGAGGCCCAGTGGGCGCGAACACGGGAGGAGGCAGACACTAGGCTAGCAGCATACAGTTCCGGCAGGAAATATCTTCGCAGGCTTATTAACAAGAGCAAGGCCCGATACTGGCAAGACCTCGTGGACGATGTAAATAGGGATCCGTGGGGCCTTGGCTACAAGCTGGTCATGGGGAAACTTGGTGCCCTACGGAAGCCTTGTATACATGACGCGGAAAAGATGGACGCGATAGTGCGGGGACTCTTCCCCGCCCATCCCGTCCGTGTTGACGCTGTCCATGGTGAAACAGCAGTCGAGTGCCCACTCTTCACACAGCTGGAACTGGAGGAGGCAGTCCTCTCCCTGAAGGCAAGGAAGGCTCCAGGTCCAGATGGTGTTCCAGCTGAGGTTTTGCAGCTCGTCTATCACCATTGTCCTGACTCGCTGCTCAGCACATTCAACGCTTGCCTACGGGACGGGGTTTTCCCGGTACGATGGAAGGTGGCGAGGCTCGTGCTGGTCAGCAAGGGGAAGAGAAATCCCGAATCGCCGTCTGCATACCGCCCGTTATGCATGCTAGACACGGCTGGGAAAGTGCTAGAGAAACTCATCAAGGGAAGACTCACTGACGCGATTCGTGCTGCTGGGGACCTATCTCCTCGGCAGTACGGCTTTAGAGCAGGACGTTCTACCATTGATGCGATTGCAAAGGTGGTGAACGCGGTCCAAAAGGCAGAGGCATATAGTCGCACCAAGCGACGGATCGTCCTGTTGGTGACACTCGACGTCAGGAATGCCTTCAACTCCGCTAGATGGGTGGATATTCTGGAAACGCTGGAAAACTCTTTTCAAGTTCCAGAATATCTAATGCGGCTTTTGAGGAACTACCTAAAGGACCGAAGCCTGCTCTACGACACGACACAGGGCCAACGAAGGATGGCGGTTACATCGGGTGTTGCCCAGGGATCTATCCTTGGTCCGGACCTGTGGAACGTGTCTTACGACGGGCTACTGAGACTTGAGATGCCAGATGAGTCGCGCTTGGTCGGCTATGCGGATGATGTTGCGGCTCTGGTCGCCGGACGCACCGTTGAACAAGCGCAACTTAGGCTAGGTATGCTAATGCGCCGAGTGAGGGACTGGATGACTACTCGCGGGCTCAGTCTAGCACTGGAGAAAACCGAAGTGGTCATCTTGGCAAAAATGAGAATCCCTAGAGTATGGATGATCAGTATTGGAGATATACAGATCGAATCGAAGCCAGCGGTGAAGTACCTGGGGCTACTGATCGACTCGAAGATGAGTTTCTCTGAGCAAATCAGGGCAACGGCTGAGAAGGCTGCTTCGGGAATATCGGCCCTGAGTCGACTTATGGCCAACGTAGGGGGACCCAGCCCATCAAGAAGACGCCTCTTGATGAGTGCTGTAGGGTCAGTGCTACTGTACGGAGCAGAGGTATGGGGCGACGCTCTCAGCAAGGAGGTATACCGAAAACGATTGGCACAGGTACAGAGAAGAGGAGCACTGAGAATTGCATCTTCGTATCCAACAGTCTCCGACTCGGCGGTGAGAGTGATTGCAGGCGTGATACCTGTCACCCTCCTTGCTAGAGAGCGCCGCGCTATTTACCTGCGCCGAAACGAGGATGCGAGGGAGATGGTTGTCCGCGAGGAGAGACAACGCTCGCTAACGATTGGCAGCAGTCTTGGAGGAATTGCACGAAGGGAAGGTGGACTGCGCGCCTCATCCCGGATGTGAACCCTGGGCTAAATCGAAAGCATGGTGAGACTCACTTCTATCTGACCCAGCTTTTGAGCGGGCACGGGTGTTTTCAGTCTTACCTGCACAAGATCGGTAAGTCACGGTCTCCCGATTGTCGGTTTTGCCCAGGAGAGGAGGACAATGCCTGTCACACATTTTTTGCGTGTACGAAATGGGCCAGGCATCGAAGGGAACTCTACAGGGAGACGGGAGAGCTCACCCCGGATAATATAGTTGCGGTGATGCTCGAATCGGTTGACAAATGGAACCAGGTGGCACATTATGCTCGGGCAGTCCTAAAATATAAAAGGGACTCACAGCAGCCGGAGGCGCTGGGGCTGGGGGATCGCTCTTCTGGCAATTCCTCTTCCCCCCTCCCCTCCCGCTAGGAAAGGGACTCCCCAGCTTGAAGGCGCCCCACGGCGTAACAAAACGAGACCTGGCCCGAAGTAATGTGTCAAACGGTTCCAGGCTAGGTTCTCAGATTGACAGGGGAGGTGTTTAGTGGGTAGTCCAAAGGTATCCTCCATGGGAGTCCCACACTGCCAGACTCGGCGGGCATAAATGCCTTCACCTCCCTACCACAAAAAAAAAAAAAAAATGCTGATCCAACTTTAATTGCAAATTAAAGAAAATAAATATTTAAATTTACAATTAAAATTAGGACAAGGCCATTCCTTCTTGACGCAACTTTTCATCAAATTGCACTGTTCTGCAAGGAGACTACATTTTATACATAAGTGGGCTCGTCAAGAAACTCCGTTGTGCCACAAGAATGAGTTCTGTCACTGCTCGCCACAAGTAGCGAGATCTGCTTTCAACGAGGAGCTCTGTTGCTAACCGTGACAAGTAGGGAGAGTTTTTCTGCGCACGGCGCTGATCACATGATTTTGTGAAGTCTTTCTTTAGGGAACAGATCCAAAGTTACCTTCTATTGTTTGTTTCGTTACGAGTGTTCATGTGAATCCAAACTCAACTTGAAACTCATATTGAATTCAAATCGTAAGGTGCTATGCCTGGACGGTTTTGTGATGACGTGAGCCAGAAAGTGGTTGGTTGACCAAGTTTCAGAAATTGTCAAAAGTAAGAAAATACACGAGTCTGCACGGAGTGCGGTTAAAATTATGATAAACCACGATCGTGAGTAGTGTGTGCTCGCCTGGAGTGATCTTGCCGCATGCGTTAGGTGATGCACGCATTCTAATTTCTTAGTTTTCCTTACATTTATGATTTCCTGGCGGCACGTCAATTATCCAGTGCTATGCCAATTAAGAGGATATTAAGACCGTTCGATATAGTGTGCCCACAACAGAATGATGAAATATATAAATAAGAATGGGATGCAATCAATACTCGGTGTCTGACTTTTGAGTGAGATTGATTTGTGTGAAGCTTTCGAAATATCTTTGGACTCCCCTCTTTGAAATCGAATAAAATGCATTGAGCACCACCATTCAATTGAGTTTGTTTTGAGTTGAGCAACCATGGAATTCTGGACGAAGCCCCGAATGGCTCGTCCATGAGTCGCGTTGTCTTGGCTTAATTTGAATCAGTGAGGCGAGAACATAAAAACAACCAAAATGAATTCCAACGTCATCATCCCAATCCAGTGCGAGTGAAGTTTTGTGAAAATGTGTCTCCAATAGCAATCGTTGTATTCTTTGTGCCAGCCATTGTCGATATTGTGCAGTAGCAAAGAGCGCTGTTTCCGTAAAGTGCTTGGAAATTTACGATAAAAGTTCCCATGTTCATTCAACATTGGCCGATTAATTTCTATCTGCTGAATTCCTGGCACTACTCGTAGAACAAATCGCGCAGTCCCCTTTATTATTCAAATACAATTCCTCAATTCTCGATAAGCCAATAACGACACTAACTGAACAGATTGCAGTTAAGCTTTACAGTAAGCTAAGATTAATCCATCAGAGTACATCATTGCTCCGTATACATATGTGACGCTCGTGTGATTCTACATCGCCAACACGCGGTGTGCGTCAGCTGTGAACGCAGCAAAGTTGGACGGGACGAATGGAAGCGAAATCTTGTGATGTGTTCCAAATGCAATGTGCTTGTCTGCTGAAAGTATTAATTATCCTCTTCCGCTGTAGTTTTATTCAAATATTTCCAACATCGGATGATTTATTCCAATCGTTTCCTAGTTGGAGTTAAACATACACATACCAGTTAAATAAAAATCGCATACACCCACAAGTAATTCTCCATCAGCGAAACGGGACTCCAAACTCATAGTTGTAGCAGTTGTTATGGAGGGAGAAGATTCATAACAAATATTTGCCCTACCTTGAGCTATTCTTAAGTTTCCGTTCTTTCTCCTGGGAATTGTTGCTGTCATACCGTATATTTGGATGCATGCATTTTATTGAAAACAATTGAATGTTCGATTAAATTATGTTGTTTTTTTTTGTAGTAGGAAGGTGAATGCTATTTATGCACAGAGTGTGGGACTCCCATGCACGACTGGGCTACCCACTAAACACCTCCCCTGTCAACCTGAGAACCCAGCCTGGAACCATTTGACACATTACTTCGGGCCAGGTCTCGTTTTGTTACGCCTTGGGGCCCCGCCAAGCTGAGGAGTCCCTTTCCTAGCGGGAGGGGAGAGGGAAAGAGGAAATGCCAGAAGAGCATTCCCCCAGCTCCAGCGCCCCCGGCTGCTGTGAGTCATTTTTATATTTTAGGACTGCCCGAGTATAATGTGCCACCTGGTTCCATTTGTCAACCGATTCGAGCATCACCGCAACTATATTATCCGAGGTGAGCTCTCCTGTCTCCCTGTAGAGTTCCCTTTGCAGCCTGACCCATTTCGTACACGCTAAAAATGTGTGACAGGCATTGTCCTCCTCTCCTGGGCAAAACCGACAATCGGGAGACCATGACTTACCGATCTTGTGCAGGTAAGACTGAAAACACCCGTGCCCGCTCAAAAGCTGGGTCAGATACAAGTCAGTCTCACCATGTCTTCAATTTAGCCACGGCCTCACATCCGGGATGAGGTGCGCAGTCCACCTTCTCTTCGTGCAATTCACCCAAGACTGCTGCCAATCGTTGAGCGAGCGCTGTCTCTCCTCGCGGACAACTATCTCCCTCGCATCCTCGTTTCGGTGCAGGTAAATAGCGTGGCGCTCCCTAGCAAGGAGGGCGCCAGATATCACGCCTGCAATCACTCTCACCGCCGAGTCGGAGACTGTTGGATATGAAGATGCAATTCTCAGTGCTCCTCTTCTCTGTACCTGTGCCAAACGTTTTCGGTATACCTCCTTGCTGAGAGCGTCGCCCCATACCTCTGCTCCGTACAGTAGCACTGACCCTACAGCACTCATCAAGAGGCGTCTTCTTGATCTTCGAGTCGATCAGGAGCCCCCGGTACTTCACTAATGGCTTCGATTCGATTTGTATATCTCCAATACTGATCATCCTTACTCTAGGGGTTCTCTTTTTTGTCAAGATGGCCACTTCGGTTTTCTCCAGTGCTAGACTCAGCCCGCGAGCAGTCATCCAGTCCCTCACTCGGCGCATTAGCATACCTAGCCTAAGTTGCACTTGTTCAACGGTGGGTCCAGTGACCAGAGCCGCAACATCATCCGCATAGCCGACCAAGCGCGACTCATCTGGCATCTCAAGTCTCAGTAGCTCGTCGTAAGACACGTTCCACAGGTCCGGACCAAGGATAGACCCCTGGGCAACACCCGATGTAATTTCCATCCTTTGTTGGCCCTGTGTCGTGTCGTAGAGCATGCTTCGGTCCTTTAGGTAGTTCCTCAAAGCCGCATTAGATATTCTGGAACTTGAAAACAGTTTTCCAGCGTGTCCAGAATATCCAATCATCTAGCGGAGTTGAAGGCATTCCTGACGTCGAGTGTCACCAACAGGACGATCCGTCGCTTGGTGCGACTATATACCTCTGCCTTTTGGATCGCGTTCACCACCTCTGCAATTGCATCAATGGTAGAACGTCCTGCTCTAAAGCCGTACTGCCGAGGAGATAGGTCCCCAGCAGCACAAATGTCGTCAGTGAGTCTTCCCTTGATGAGTTTCTCCAGCACTTTCCCAGCCGTGTCTAGCATGCATAACGGGCGGTATGCAGACGGCAATTCGGGATTTCCCTTCCCCTTGTTGATCAGCACGAGCCTCGCCACCTTCCATCGTACCGGGAAACCCCCGTCCCGTAGGCAACCGTTGAATGTGCTGAGCAGCGAGTCAGGACAATTGTGAAAGACGAGCCGCAACACCCCAGCTGGAACATCATCTGGACCTGGAGCCTTCCTCGCTTTCAAGGAGAGGACTGCCTCCTCCAGTTCCAGCTGTGTGAAGAGTGCGCACTCTATTGCTGTTTCACCATGGACAGCGTCAACATGGACGGGATGGGCGGGGAAGAGTCCCCGCACTATCACGTCCATCCTGTATGCGTCATGCATACAAGGCTTCCGTAGGGCACCAAGTTTCCCCGTGACCAGCTTGTAGCCAAGGCCCCACGGATCCTTGTTCACATTGTCCACTAGGTCTTGCCAGCAGCGAGCCTTGCTACTGTTGATCAGTTTGCGAAGGCATTTCCTGGCCGACTTATATGCTGCCACCTGGTTGCATGCCTCGTCACGGTTCCGCACCCGTTGAGCCTCACGTCAAAGCTTGTGACACTCCCTC
>OZ017741.1:115458078-115510578 GCA_963969285.1 Odontomyia ornata
GTGCATGTATCTAAACTCTTGATAATTTTTGTGTTATTATTACCATCATTTGCAGCCGGAATAGGTTTGAGAACCGACATAGCAACTTTCAGATCTTTAACAAAATCGTTTTGTATTTGGTTATCAAACGATGGAATTGAAAAATCACCCGGAATTTTGATATTTTCTCCATAAAGTAGCTCTGCTGGAGAAGTATTAAGATCTTCTTTGATTGTTGTTCTCAAACCTAACATCACAAAAGGTAAGTTCTTGGTCCATGAAGGATTATTATGTGTCATAATGGCCGAGAATCAGCAACTACATTCTCTTTGCCAGAAATATGTCGAAAGCCTGTAGTAAACTCACTAATAAATGTTAGTTGACGCAGTTGCCTTGGAAAAGCTTTAGCTGGGTTTTGCCAAAATTAATATATTAATGGCTTGTGATCTGTGAACTGCGTGAAAGAACGACCTTCAATGTAAAATCTAAAATATTTTACTACTTGATAAGCCGCCAACAATTCACGGTCATAAGTACTATAATTTTTTTGAGCTTGATTGAGTTTCTTAGAGAAGAAACCTAAGGGTTGCCAGTCATCATTTATACGTTGTTGAAGTGCTGCACCAATGGCAATATCTGAAGCATCGACAAAAATTGCTAAAGGAACATCCATGTTAGGAAAACCTAATACTGCTGTTTCGAATAATTGTTGTTTTGAAAAATTAAAAGATTCAATAGCTTCTGGAGTCCAGTTGATTTTTCTTTTGTCTGACTTTTTAGCTCCTATTAGATAACTGTTAAGTAATGCATGATGTTGAGCTGCATTGCGCAAGAAACGATGATAAAAATTTATCATGCCTTAAAATCGTCTAAGTTCTAAAATAGTCTCAGGTAATTTGAATTGAAGAATATCTTGACACTTGTCTGGAGCTGGACGAATGCCTTCAGACGAAATGAAATGACCAAGAAATTTTATCTCAGTCTGTAAAAATTTACATTTGTTAATGTTAATTATAAGACCATGTTCTTGTAATCTTTCAAAAATAATTTCCAAATGAGCTAAATGCTCAGAAACTGATTTAGATGCAATCAGGATGTCATCAAGATATACAAAACAAAAATTTAGATCTTTCAATACAGAATTAATAAATCGCTGGAAAGTTTGCGCAGCATTGCATAGTCCAAAGATCATTCAGGTAAACTCAAAGAGTCCAAACGGTGTGCATATAGCTGTTTTTGGAATATCTTCGGGTTCGACTGGAATTTGATGGTATGCCTTGGTAAGATCTAAAGTTGAAAATGTTTTGCAATCGGTCAGAAAATGAGTGATATCCTGAATATTAGGAATCGGATAAAGATCGGGAACGGTTATGGCATTTAAACGTCTGTAGTCTCCACAAGGACGCTATTCACCATTACTTTTTTTTTTACCATGTGTAATGGTGAGGACAATTTGCTGTCTGAAGGACGGCGCATGCCTTGTTCCAGAAGAAAATTAAATTCTTTTTTAGCTGATTCTAATCTGTCTGGAGCTAAACGTCTAGGTTTGGACATGATTGGAGATCCAGAAGTAACAATTTTATGTTTAATATTATGTACTGGAACTTTAGTGAAATCAGATTCCAAGGTAATGGACTTGAATTTAATTAATAATTCCTTAACATTAGGATCAACATCCGATTGAACGTGAATTGATAAATTTGAATAATCTTCTTTAGAAATATAAGTTATTGATTTAAGATTGGTAACTGGGTCAATTAAAGCTTTATTAGCTACATCTACTAAAAGACCGAAATGACCAAGGAAACCTGCTCCTAGATTGGGACGTGTAATGTCGGCAATTATAAAGTGCCATGAAAAATCTCTTCTAAGTCCCAAATTTAATGTTAATAACTTTCTGCCATATATATCAATGGAAGATGCATTAACAGCAGAAAGTCTAAATCCCGATGGAATTAATTTCAAATTATTTGATTTCCGCACCTGTATCGATTAAAAATTTCTTCTTTGAAAAATGATCGAGAGTTAAAAGGCAGCTAGAAGAAATACTACTTAAGTTTGCCGCCGGAGACTTAAGAGGATTTAGTTTTTTGAATTATTGAAAGTCTCCTTAGAATTTTCGTTAATAAATTTGCATGGCTCAATACACTTATGTGCATTGACACCAAATTTAGCATGATACCAACAAAATTCTCTATCCTTTGAGTGACTGTTGGATGAACTACGTGAACGGAAACCTTGAAACTGGCCATCGTTCCTTCTTGGACTTCTAAATCTCAATGATTCTCAAACAGCCTTAATAAGTTCTGCAATTTGACTTCTTAACTGTGTCATTTGTTGTTGAACGTTACGTTCTGATTTGGAGGAATTTGCAAATGAAAATACTGATGGTCTATTTGAAACTTCAAAAATTTTATCAGCACTTGATGCCAGATCATTCAAAGAGCTGGACCGGTTACATGCTAATATTGCTTGCATGTTTTCCGGTAGTCTTTGAAGCCATAATGATCTGAAAAGATCATCTCCAACTTTATCCCCCAAGTTGTTTCATCTCACGAAGAAGTTGTGAGGGCTGTCTATCTCCTAAAGTGTGATTCAAAATTAATTGACTTAATCTCGTATTCTCACTTGCTGAAAGTCTGGAAATTAAAGCTTCTTTTAAAGTTGTGTAGGGAGTAGTGGGTGAAGGATTATTCACTAGATCAGTAACTGTCTTAATTGCTTCAGGATCAAGAGCTACCAGAACATAATTGAATTTAGTTAACTCTGTCGTAATACCAGCCAGAGCGAATTGAGCCTCCGAACGCTTAAACCATGTTTCAGGAAACTCGTTCCAAAATGAAGGTAGCTTTACTGCTACAGCATTTACTGTAGAATCCCCTGAAGGACTCGCATCATGAAAATTATCTTGAGACATAATTTAATTTATAATAATATAAATATTCCTGCAAAAATAAATCCCTCAGGGTTCTGGGGGCGCTACGCTGGATATATCCCCCCTGTGGCAGGATATATCCTACCCTTAATCTGCGATCTAATCGTTAAAAACATTTTTTTTTTAATATTTTGAAATATTTGAAATATTTAAAAATGCTGGTATATATGTGTGAATTTAAAATGTGTGTAGAATGTAATGTTGTACATAAATTCTCTTACTTAAATTCCTTTTTGGATATTCGCTCCTCGCTCGTCGTTTTCCACTTTTGATGTCTTACGAGTTCGCTGATTGGAATTTTCTGTTGGAACTTCTCGCCGTTTTCCGCCTGTTTGATGATTGTTTTGCTATGCTCTTAAGGCTCTGTCCGGATGCATTAACTAAATTCGAAATTGCTCACAATTCTAATTTGCGTCTCGCTGGCGGGCGGGCTAACACAAGACCGTAAATGTACCACCAATTGGCGAAAATTGCAAATAAAATCACGATTTGACGTTTCCACTTGTTTTTCTGCTCTAACGAAATAATATTTCTAACGTCGCTCGTAATTGACACAAGAATTTTCATCTATCAAGGTGTGAGTCAATCGCACAAACCAACTCAATCGCCACGAAAAATCAGATTCCTTCACTTTCTTCGCAATTCGATCTTCCACGACACGCGAATCGCAGCTTTTGCGAGGGAATCTCACAATTTCTTCTAAAAAATTCTAGCCTGGAGGTCTTGAATATAACTAGCCTGCCTTTGCCACTGTCATTCAGTGCCAAATCCTCAGTGATGGTTGCCAAATCTGAGATTGTTGTGTTGATTCCTTGCATAGAATTATTGATAGCAGAGAGATCGGTGTGGTTTTTCCGTTCGCGTAGTGTAGCACTGACACCAACAGGACTTTCCTTTGATTCTAAATTACTTCCTACAATATCTGACTTTGCCGAAGAGAGAACGCTCTCAGCTATAGCTTCGACAGTTTGCTTCTGTTCCCTGTATACATTTATGTTATATATACATATACCTACCCGCAGGGGGAATTCCGGTCGACAAGAGCACTCTTGGAGGCTAGCATTCTTTGGGGAAATTGAAGCTTCTTTTAAAGTTGTGTAGGGAGTAGTGGGTGAAGGATTATTCACTAGATCAGTAACTGTCTTAATTGCTTCAGGATCAAGAGCTACCAGAACATAATTGAATTTAGTTAACTCTGTCGTAATACCAGCCAGAGCGAATTGAGCCTCCGAACGCTTAAACCATGTTTCAGAAAACTCCTCCCAAAATGAAGGTAGCTTTACTGCTACAGCATTTACTGTAGAATCCCCTGAAGGACTCGCATCATGAAAATTATCTTGAGGCATAATTTAATTTATAATAATATAAATATTCCTGCAAAAATAAATCCCTAAGTGTTCTGGGGGGCGCTACGCTGGATATATCCCCCCTGTGGCAGGATATATCCTACCCTTAATCTGCGATCTAATCGTTAAAACATTTTTTTTTTTAAATATTTTGAAATATTTGAAATATTTAAAAATGCTGGTATATATGTGTGAATTTAAAATGTGTGTAGAATGTAATGTTGTACATAAATTCTCTTACTTAAATTCCTTTTTGGATATTCGCTCCTCGCTCGTCGTTTTCCACTTTTGATGTCTTACGAGTTCGCTGATTGGAATTTTCTGTTGGAACTTCTCGCCGTTTTCCGCCTTTTTGATGATTGTTTTGCTATGCTCTTAAGGCTCTGTCCGGATGCATTAACTAAATTCGAAATTGCTCACAATTCTAATTTGCGTTTCGCTGGCGGGCGGGCTAACACAAGACCGTAAATGTACCACCAATTGGCGAAAATTGCAAATAAAATCACGATTTGACCTTTCCACTTGTTTTTCTGCTCTAACGAAATAATATTTCTAACGTCGCTCGTAATTGACACAAGAATTTTCATCTATCAAGGTGTGAGTCAATCGCACAAACCAACTCAATCGCCACGAAAAATCAGATTCCTTCACTTTCTTCGCAATTCGATCTTCCACGACACGCGAATCGCAGCTTTTGCGAGGGAATCTCACAATTTCTTCTAAAAAATTCTAGCCTGGAGGTCTTGAATATAACTAGCCTGCCTTTGCCACTGTCATTCAGTGCCAAATCCTCAGTGATGGTTGCCAAATCTGAGATTGTTGTGTTGATTCCTTGCATAGAATTATTGATAGCAGAGAGATCGGTGTGGTTTTTCCGTTCGCGTAGTGTAGCACTGACACCAACAGGACTTTCCTTTGATTCTAAATTACTTCCTACAATATCTGACTTTGCCGAAGAGAGAACGCTCTCAGCTATAGCTTCGACAGTTTGCTTCTGTTCCCTGTATACATTTATGTTATATATACATATACCTACCCGCAGGGGGAATTCCGGTCGACAAGAGCACTCTTGGAGGCTAGCATTCTTTGGGGAAATTGAAGCTTCTTTTAAAGTTGTGTAGGGAGTAGTGGGTGAAGGATTATTCACTAGATCAGTAACTGTCTTAATTGCTTCAGGATCAAGAGCTACCAGAACATAATTGAATTTAGTTAACTCTGTCGTAATACCAGCCAGAGCGAATTGAGCCTCCGAACGCTTAAACCATGTTTCAGAAAACTCCTTCCAAAATGAAGGTAGCTTTACTGCTACAGCATTTACTGTAGAATCCCCTGAAGGACTCGCATCATGAAAATTATCTTGAGGCATAATTTAATTTATAATAATATAAATATTCCTGCAAAAATAAATCCCTAAGTGTTCTGGGGGGCGCTACGCTGGATATATCCCCCCTGTGGCAGGATATATCCTACCCTTAATCTGCGATCTAATCGTTAAAAACATATTTTTTTTTAAATATTTTGAAATATTTAAAAATGCTGGTATATATGTGTGAATTTAAAATGTGTGTAGAATGTAATGTTGTACATAAATTCTCTTACTTAAATTCCTTTTTGGATATTCGCTCCTCGCTCGTCGTTTTCCACTTTTGATGTCTTACGAGTTCGCTGATTGGAATTTTCTGTTGGAACTTCTCGCCGTTTTCCGCCTGTTTGATGATTGTTTTGCTATGCTCTTAAGGCTCTGTCCGGATGCATTAACTAAATTCGAAATTGCTCACAATTCTAATTTGCGTTTCGCTGGCGGGCGGGCTAACACAAGACCGTAAATGTACCACCAATTGGCGAAAATTGCAAATAAAATCACGATTTGACCTTTCCACTTGTTTTTCTGCTCTAACGAAATAATATTTCTAACGTCGCTCGTAATTGACACAAGAATTTTCATCTATCAAGGTGTGAGTCAATCGCACAAACCAACTCAATCGCCACGAAAAATCAGATTCCTTCACTTTCTTCGCAATTCGATCTTCCACGACACGCGAATCGCAGCTTTTGCGAGGGAATCTCACAATTTCTACTAAAAAATTCTAGCCTGGAGGTCTTGAATATAACTAGCCTGCCTTTGCCACTGTCATTCAGTGCCAAATCCTCAGTGATGGTTGCCAAATCTGAGATTGTTGTGTTGATTCCTTGCATAGAATTATTGATAGCAGAGAGATCGGTGTGGTTTTTCCGTTCGCGTAGTGTAGCACTGACACCAACAGGACTTTCCTTTGATTCTAAATTACTTCCTACAATATCTGACTTTGCCGAAGAGAGAACGCTCTCAGCTATAGCTTCGACAGTTTGCTTCTGTTCCCTGTATACATTTATGTTATATATACATATACCTACCCGCAGGGGGAATTCCGGTCGACAAGAGCACTCTTGGAGGCTAGCATTCTTTGGGGAAATTGAAGCTTCTTTTAAAGTTGTGTAGGGAGTAGTGGGTGAAGGATTATTCACTAGATCAGTAACTGTCTTAATTGCTTCAGGATCAAGAGCTACCAGAACATAATTGAATTTAGTTAACTCTGTCGTAATACCAGCCAGAGCGAATTGAGCCTCCGAACGCTTAAACCATGTTTCAGAAAACTCCTTCCAAAATGAAGGTAGCTTTACTGCTACAGCATTTACTGTAGAATCCCCTGAAGGACTCGCATCATGAAAATTATCTTGAGGCATAATTTAATTTATAATAATATAAATATTCCTGCAAAAATAAATCCCTAAGTGTTCTGGGGGGCGCTACGCTGGATATATCCCCCCTGTGGCAGGATATATCCTACCCTTAATCTGCGATCTAATCGTTAAAAACATTTTTTTTTTTAAATATTTTGAAATATTTGAAATATTTAAAAATGCTGGTATATATGTGTGAATTTAAAATGTGTGTAGAATGTAATGTTGTACATAAATTCTCTTACTTAAATTCCTTTTTGGATATTCGCTCCTCGCTCGTCGTTTTCCACTTTTGATGTCTTACGAGTTCGCTGATTGGAATTTTCTGTTGGAACTTCTCGCCGTTTTCCGCCTTTTTGATGATTGTTTTGCTATGCTCTTAAGGCTCTGTCCGGATGCATTAACTAAATTCGAAATTGCTCACAATTCTAATTTGCGTTTCGCTGGCGGGCGGGCTAACACAAGACCGTAAATGTACCACCAATTGGCGAAAATTGCAAATAAAATCACGATTTGACCTTTCCACTTGTTTTTCTGCTCTAACGAAATAATATTTCTAACGTCGCTCGTAATTGACACAAGAATTTTCATCTATCAAGGTGTGAGTCAATCGCACAAACCAACTCAATCGCCACGAAAAATCAGATTCCTTCACTTTCTTCGCAATTCGATCTTCCACGACACGCGAATCGCAGCTTTTGCGAGGGAATCTCACAATTTCTTCTAAAAAATTCTAGCCTGGAGGTCTTGAATATAACTAGCCTGCCTTTGCCACTGTCATTCAGTGCCAAATCCTCAGTGATGGTTGCCAAATCTGAGATTGTTGTGTTGATTCCTTGCATAGAATTATTGATAGCAGAGAGATCGGTGTGGTTTTTCCGTTCGCGTAGTGTAGCACTGACACCAACAGGACTTTCCTTTGATTCTAAATTACTTCCTACAATATCTGACTTTGCCGAAGAGAGAACGCTCTCAGCTATAGCTTCGACAGTTTGCTTCTGTTCCCTGTATACATTTATGTTATATATACATATACCTACCCGCAGGGGGAATTCCGGTCGACAAGAGCACTCTTGGAGGCTAGCATTCTTTGGGGAAATTGAAGCTTCTTTTAAAGTTGTGTAGGGAGTAGTGGGTGAAGGATTATTCACTAGATCAGTAACTGTCTTAATTGCTTCAGGATCAAGAGCTACCAGAACATAATTGAATTTAGTTAACTCTGTCGTAATACCAGCCAGAGCGAATTGAGCCTCCGAACGCTTAAACCATGTTTCAGAAAACTCCTTCCAAAATGAAGGTAGCTTTACTGCTACAGCATTTACTGTAGAATCCCCTGAAGGACTCGCATCATGAAAATTATCTTGAGGCATAATTTAATTTATAATAATATAAATATTCCTGCAAAAATAAATCCCTAAGTGTTCTGGGGGGCGCTACGCTGGATATATCCCCCCTGTGGCAGGATATATCCTACCCTTAATCTGCGATCTAATCGTTAAAAACATTTTTTTTTAAATATTTTGAAATATTTGAAATATTTAAAAATGCTGGTATATATGTGTGAATTTAAAATGTGTGTAGAATGTAATGTTGTACATAAATTCTCTTACTTAAATTCCTTTTTGGATATTCGCTCCTCGCTCGTCGTTTTCCACTTTTGATGTCTTACGAGTTCGCTGATTGGAATTTTCTGTTGGAACTTCTCGACGTTTTCCGCCTTTTTGATGATTGTTTTGCTATGCTTTTAAGGCTCTGTCCGGATGCATTAACTAAATTCGAAATTGCTCACAATTCTAATTTGCGTTTCGCTGGCGGGCGGGCTAACACAAGACCGTAAATGTACCACCAATTGGCGAAAATTGCAAATAAAATCACGATTTGACGTTTCCACTTGTTTTTCTGCTCTAACGAAATAATATTTCTAACGTCGCTCGTAATTGACACAAGAATTTTCATCTATCAAGGTGTGAGTCAATCGCACAAACCAACTCAATCGCCACGAAAAATCAGATTCCTTCACTTTCTTCGCAATTCGATCTTCCACGACACGCGAATCGCAGCTTTTGCGAGGGAATCTCACAATTTCTTCTAAAAAATTCTAGCCTGGAGGTCTTGAACATAACTAGCCTGCCTTTGCCACTGTCATTCAGTGCCAAATCCTCAGTGATGGTTGCCAAATCTGAGATTGTTGTGTTGATTCCTTGCATAGAATTATTGATAGCAGAGAGATCGGTGTGGTTTTTCCGTTCGCGTAGTGTAGCACTGACACCAACAGGACTTTCCTTTGATTCTAAATTACTTCCTACAATATCTGACTTTGCCGAAGAGAGAACGCTCTCAGCTATAGCTTCGACAGTTTGCTTCTGTTCCCTGTATACATTTATGTTATATATACATATACCTACCCGCAGGGGGAATTCCGGTCGACAAGAGCACTCTTGGAGGCTAGCATTCTTTGGGGAAATTGAAGCTTCTTTTAAAGTTGTGTAGGGAGTAGTGGGTGAAGGATTATTCACTAGATCAGTAACTGTCTTAATTGCTTCAGGATCAAGAGCTACCAGAACATAATTGAATTTAGTTAACTCTGTCGTAATACCAGCCAGAGCGAATTGAGCCTCCGAACGCTTAAACCATGTTTCAGAAAACTCCTTCCAAAATGAAGGTAGCTTTACTGCTACAGCATTTACTGTAGAATCCCCTGAAGGACTCGCATCATGAAAATTATCTTGAGGCATAATTTAATTTATAATAATATAAATATTCCTGCAAAAATAAATCCCTAAGTGTTCTGGGGGGCGCTACGCTGGATATATCCCCCCTGTGGCAGGATATATCCTACCCTTAATCTGCGATCTAATCGTTAAAAACATTTTTTTTTTAAATATTTTGAAATATTTAAAAATGCTGGTATGTATGTGTGAATTTAAAATGTGTGTAGAATGTAATGTTGTACATAAATTCTCTTACTTAAATTCCTTTTTGGATATTCGCTCCTCGCTCGTCGTTTTCCACTTTTGATGTCTTACGAGTTCGCTGATTGGAATTTTCTGTTGGAACTTCTCGCCGTTTTCCGCCTTTTTGATGATTGTTTTGCTATGCTTTTAAGGCTCTGTCCGGATGCATTAACTAAATTCGAAATTGCTCACAATTCTAATTTGCGTTTCGCTGGCGGGCGGGCTAACACAAGACCGTAAATGTACCACCAATTGGCGAAAATTGCAAATAAAATCACGATTTGACCTTTCCACTTGTTTTTCTGCTCTAACGAAATAATATTTCTAACGTCGCTCGTAATTGACACAAGAATTTTCATCTATCAAGGTGTGAGTCAATCGCACAAACCAACTCAATCGCCACGAAAAATCAGATTCCTTCACTTTCTTCGCAATTCGATCTTCCACGACACGCGAATCGCAGCTTTTGCGAGGGAATCTCACAATTTCTTCTAAAAAATTCTAGCCTGGAGGTCTTGAATATAACTAGCCTGCCTTTGCCACTGTCATTCAGTGCCAAATCCTCAGTGAGGGTTGCCAAATCTGAGATTGTTGTGTTGATTCCTTGCATAGAATTATTGATAGCAGAGAGATCGGTGTGGTTTTTCCGTTCGCGTAGTGTAGCACTGACACCAACAGGACTTTCCTTTGATTCTAAATTACTTCCTACAATATCTGACTTTGCCGAAGAGAGAACGCTCTCAGCTATAGCTTCGACAGTTTGCTTCTGTTCCCTGTATACATTTATGTTATATATACATATACCTACCCGCAGGGGGAATTCCGGTCGACAAGAGCACTCTTGGAGGCTAGCATTCTTTGGGGAAATTGAAGCTTCTTTTAAAGTTGTGTAGGGAGTAGTGGGTGAAGGATTATTCACTAGATCAGTAACTGTCTTAATTGCTTCAGGATCAAGAGCTACCAGAACATAATTGAATTTAGTTAACTCTGTCGTAATACCAGCCAGAGCGAATTGAGCCTCCGAACGCTTAAACCATGTTTCAGAAAACTCCTTCCAAAATGAAGGTAGCTTTACTGCTACAGCATTTACTGTAGAATCCCCTGAAGGACTCGCATCATGAAAATTATCTTGAGGCATAATTTAATTTATAATAATATAAATATTCCTGCAAAAATAAATCCCTAAGTGTTCGGGGGGGCGCTACGCTGGATATATCCCCCCTGTGGCAGGATATATCCTACCCTTAATCTGCGATCTAATCGTTAAAAACATTTTTTTTTTAAATATTTTGAAATATTTAAAAATGCTGGTATATATGTGTGAATTTAAAATGTGTGTAGAATGTAATGTTGTACATAAATTCTCTTACTTAAATTCCTTTTTGGATATTCGCTCCTCGCTCGTCGTTTTCCACTTTTGATGTCTTACGAGTTCGCTGATTGGAATTTTCTGTTGGAACTTCTCGCCGTTTTCCGCCTTTTTGATGATTGTTTTGCTATGCTCTTAAGGCTCTGTCCGGATGCATTAACTAAATTCGAAATTGCTCACAATTCTAATTTGCGTTTCGCTGGCGGGCGGGCTAACACAAGACCGTAAATGTACCACCAATTGGCGAAAATTGCAAATAAAATCACGATTTGACCTTTCCACTTGTTTTTCTGCTCTAACGAAATAATATTTCTAACGTCGCTCGTAATTGACACGAGAATTTTCATCTATCAAGGTGTGAGTCAATCGCACAAACCAACTCAATCGCCACGAAAAGTCAGATTCCTTCACTTTCTTCGCAATTCGATCTTCCACGACACGCGAATCGCAGCTTTTGCGAGGGAATCTCACAATTTCTTCTAAAAAATTCTAGCCTGGAGGTCTTGAATATAACTAGCCTGCCTTTACCACTGTCATTCAGTGCCAAATCCTCAGTGATGGTTGCCAAATCTGAGATTGTTGTGTTGATTCCTTGCATAGAATTATTGATAGCAGAGAGATCGGTGTGGTTTTTCCGTTCGCGTAGTGTAGCACTGACACCAACAGGACTTTCCTTTGATTCTAAATTACTTCCTACAATATCTAACTTTGCCGAAGAGAGAACGCTCTCAGCTATAGCTTCGACAGTTTGCTTCTGTTCCCTGTATACATTTATGTTATATATACATATACCTACCCGCAGGGGGAATGCCGGTCGACAAGAGCACTCTTGGAGGCTAGCATTCTTTGGGGAGTTCCGCCCCCACGTACCCGAGGAAATTCCCGCAGGGAGAATGCCGGTCGACAAGAGCACTTTTGGAGGCTAGCACTCTTTGGGGAGCGCCGCCCCATCCCGCCTCCTGGGATGACAGGTAACGACTCTGATTGGATCTGGACTACGCTTGGACAACGAACTGTAATTGACGCTTTGGGCTGGCGGATGTGATGGCTTGGACATAGTTGCTTTGCACAGTTGCGCCGAGGTGAAACTCGTGTGTGAACGGCTCCAATTCAACTATCATACCGTCTCCGTCCCGGTAAGACCTTGGCAGGCCTCGGAGTACGTTCGAAGTTCGCACCATTGGGTTGGTGGTGTAGGTTCGGTTGAGATGGACTCCCGATTAGCGCTGGTCTGGCTCTGAGCACTTGTCCCCATAAGGGCTTGTGCCAACCCTCGCATGGCCTCCCTGCTCTGCAAAGATAACCATGGGACCAATAAGGGGACTACACACACAAACGGAGATAGCGGCTCCGAGGGGGGACCCAACAAAACTGGAGCAAACAAAATCAAAAGACCACAACTACCCAGAAAAAGAAACGAAAAATAATAACCACGACGAAACCAGCGGTTGCAGCCACGATGTCAACAGTACATCGCAAGTGGTACTAACAACGACAAAAACGAAGAGAATAGCAGAATAGCAGAAAGTCTGGTTCAGACTGAGATTCCTGCGACGTTCGGGCGCAGCAAAAAAATGATGCGAACGCCCGAGCGTCCTATTAAGGAGAAGTGGGAAACTCTGCAGGACACTTCAGGTGTTCTAGCGGTGGAACATAACATAAAGAGCATCGAAAATTCGATTGTCACTGCTGCGATCGTTACCGAAGCGACCCATGCAAGGGTCACAAATCCCGACATTGCAACGAAAAATCCAGAAGCCAACGAGAAGATTACGGCACTAAAAGCAAAGAGTGACCAGACACCGCGTGAATGCATTGCCAACGTTGAAAATGTGGCGGAAGTACTGCACTCGGAAACGGGATAACCTCTCCCAAGGATGGTTGCAAGGTACAATTGTGGCCCAGCGATATGAAGAAGAAAGTCTACTCTGAAAAGCGGGAGATATTCTGAAAAGAATACAAGCTGCATGCGACTCCCCAAAAATCAGCAAAGCAGCAAAGGCAGAGCTCATTGAACTAGAGGAGCTCCTAGATCGCATAGGGCCCTATCGGAGGAGCTGGTTAAGGGCCAAAGACAAAGAGAAGGCTTAAGAGGCGCTTGGGGCGAAATCTGAAGGCGACACGCAGATAGCTCCACCATTAAACGTCAATAAAAGAATAGCGTCTAGCCCAATCGAAGGAGATCGGGATAAAAGAAGGAAGGAAGAGGCACTTGACGGGCATGCAGCACCAGATCAGGGGTTCCAGACAGTGCTTACAAAAGGAGCGAAGAAAGCCGCTAAGAAACTCCTTCAAAAAAAGCCAGAAAGTAAAGTTCGTACGGACGCCCAATTAGAAAAAGGACCTGATGCAAAACAGGAGAGGCAGAAGCCCCGATGAAGACCCCGGCAGCAGACACTGCTCGCAAAGCCCCAAGATGGCCGATCCTATGCGGAGGTACTGCGGGACATCAGGGGAAACGTAAGGCCCAAAGATACCAATACTACCATTAAAGTAGTACGACCAACGCGGTCGGGCCACATACTGGTCGAATTCGGAGCAGAGGCCGGCAATAAAGAAGCATTCTGTGATGCAGTAAAGAAACTCCTCGGCAAAAGTGCAACTATAGCCCTGCTCGAGCCGATGGCAACGATCGAAATACGAGATATAGACTGCGTGACAGATCTGGCCGAGGTAGAAGAGGCCATCAAAAAGGAGTTCCCTAGCGTGGGAAGGATCAAAGCGAGACTGACACCAGAAAACAACAGGGGACAACGCATGGCCATAGTTGACTTGACCGAAAACGACGCCGAACAATTTCTGAACAAGGGCAAAGTACAAATAGGGTGGGTTGTCTGTATGGATACGGCGAAGAGCAACGCCTCTTCAATGTTTCAAATGCCTTGGTTATGGTCACACCCCACAAGTATGCAAAGGACCCGATAGGAGTTCCCTGTGTTACAAATACGGGGAAATGGGACATCAAAAATAAGAGTGTACGAAGGAGGCACACTGTATTCTTTGCAAGGGTGCCCAAAACCTGATTTTGGACACGTCTTGGGATCAGGAAAATGCCGGGTGTTCCAGGAAGCCCTAGCCAAGGCAAAATCAGAGCTTCGATGACCCGTATCCTGCAGCTAAACCTACACCACAGTTCAACCGCCCAAAATCTGCTTGAGCAGTTTGCGAGGGACATGATAGCCGACTTATTGCTGCTGAGTGAGCAACACCATAATAGAAGTCCTGCATTATGGTATTCTGATGAAACTGGTACTGCCACCATCTGGGCTCGGAACAATGACTTTCAAGCGGATATCATCTTTTCAAGCCAAGCTTAATGCTTTGGAGGGCACTGTCTCAAACGCAGAAGGCAAAGTGCTCGTTGGGGGTGACTTCAATGCTAAAGAAATCGAATGGGGCATGCCTCAGACAGATCCGCGGGGAAAACGAGTCCTGGGAATGGCGGCCAGGAGGGCCCTCGTCGTGCCAAACTCCGAAAATATGTCGACTTTCCGCCGTATTGGCTGTGAGGGAACCATACCGGACGTGACATTTGCCTCGGAGTCCTTAGTACGGAAGATGCACAACTGGAAAGTATTAGAGGACTACTCAGCCAGTGATCATCATTGCATTCTGCTTGATATAAGTGATGCTGTCTCCCGACGTCCGTGCGCGATAGGGTAGGGACCATTCCCCGCCCATCCTGTCCATGTTGACGCTGTCCATGGTGAAACAGCAGTAGAGTGCCCACTCTTCACACAGCTGGAATTAGAGGAAGCAGTACTCTCCTTAAAAGCGAGGAAAGCTCCAGGTCCAGATGGTGTTCCAACTGAGGTGTTGCGGCTCGTCTATCCCCATTGTCCTGACTTGCTGCTCAGCACATTCAACGCTTGCCTACGGGGCGGGGTTTTCCCGGTACGATGGAAGCTGGCGAGGCTCGTGCTGATCAGCAAGGGGAAGGGAAATCCCGAATCACCATCTGCATACCGCCCGTTATGCGTGCTAGACACGGCTGGCAAAGTGCTAGAGAAACTCATCAAGGGAAGACTCACTGACGCGATTCGTGCTGCTGGGACCCTATCTCCTCGGCAGTACGGCTTTAGAGCAGGACGTTCTACTATTGATGCGATTGCAGAGGTGGTGAACGCGGTCCAAAAGGCAGAGGCATATAGTCGCACCAAGCGACGGATCGTCCTGTTGGTGACACTTGACGTCAGGAATGCCTTCAACTCCACTAGATGGGTGGATATTCTGGATACGCTGGAAAACTCTTTTCAAGTTCCAGAATATCGAATGCGGCTTTTGAGGAACTACCTAAAGGACCTAAGCCTGCTCTACGGCACGACCCAGGGCCAACGAAGGATGGAAATTACATCGGGTGTTGCCCAAGGATCTATCCTTGGTCCAGACCTGTGGAACGTGTCTTACGACGAGCTACTGAGACTTGAGATGCCAGGTGAGTCGCGCTTGGTCGGCTATGCGGATGATGTTGCGGCTCTGGTCGCTGGACCCACCGTTGAACAAGTGCAACTTAGGCTAGGTATGCCAATGCGCCAAGTGAGGGACTGGATGACTGCTTGCGGGCTGAGTTTAGCACTGGAGAAAACCGAAGTGGTCATCTTGACAAAAAAGAGAATCCCTAGAGTAAGGATGATCAGTATTGGAGACACATGAATCACATCGAAGCCAGCGGCGCAGTCCCTGGGGCTACTGATCGACTCGAAGATGAGTTTCTCTGAGCAAATCAGGGCAACGGCTGAGAAGGCTGCTTTGGCAATATCGGCTCTGAGTCGACTTGTGGCCAACGTAGAGGACCCAGCCCATCAAGAAGACGCCTCTTGATGAGTGCTGTAGGGTCAGTGCTACTGTACGGAGCAGAGTTATGGGGCGACGCTCTCAGCAAGGATGTATACCGAAAACGTTTGGCACAGGTACAGAGAAGAGGAGCTCTGAGAATTGCATCTTCGTATCCAACAGTCTCCGACTCGGCGGTGAGAGTGATTGCAGGCGTGATACCTGTTGCCCTCCTTGCTAGAGAGCGCCACGATATTTACCTGCACCGAAACGAGGATGCGAGGGAGATAGTTGTCCGCGGGGAGAGACAGCGCTCGCTCAACGATTGGCAGCAGTCTTGGAGGAATTGCACGAAGGGAAGGTGGACTGCGCGCCTCATCTTGAATGTGAGACTGTGGCTAAATCCAAGGCGTGGTGAGACTGACTTGTATCTGACCCAGCTTTTGAGCGGGATCGGGTGTTTTCAGTCTTACCTGCACAAGATCGGTAAGTCACGGTCTCCCGATTGTCGGTTTTGCCCAGGAGAGGAGGACAGTGCCTGTCACACATTTTTTGCGTGTACAAAATGGGTCAGGCTGTGAAGGAAACTCTACAAGGAGACGGGAGAGCTCACCGCGGATAATATAGTTGCGGTGATGTTCGAATCGGTTGACAAATGGAACCAGGTGGCACATTATGCTCGGGCAGTCCTAAAATATAAAAATGACTCACAGCAGCCGGGGGCGCTGGAGCTAGGGGAATGCTCTTCTGGCATTTCCTCTTTCCCTCTCCCCTCCCGCTAGGAAAGGGACTCCTCAGCTTGGCGGCGCCCCACGGCGTAACAAAACGAGACCTGGCCCGAAGTAATGTGTCAAACGGTTCCAGGCTGGGTTCTCAGGTTGACAGGGGAGGTGTTTAGTGGGTAGCCCAGTCGTGCATGGGAGTCCCACACTCTGTGCATAAATAGCATTCACCTCCCTACCACAAATAAAAATACTTGTATATACATATATATATATATATATATATATATATATATATATATATATATATATATATATATATATATATATATATATATATATCTCTATATATATATATATATATATATATATATATATATATATGAATATGTATATATATATATATATATATAGATATATATATATATATATATATATATATATATATATATATATATATATACATATATATATATATATATATATATATTTATATATATATATATATATATATATATATATATATATATTTATATATATATATATATATATATCAACATATATATATATATATATATATATATATATATGTATATAGATATATATATATATATATATATATATATATATATATATATATATATATATATATATATATATATATATATATATATATATATATATATATATATATATATTGTCGCGTGTGTTGGTTCACGGCCTGTCATTTTAATGTTCCGGGAAAGTGAAAACGCAATATCCTTAAATTTAAGTTAAAAGAGCTTATTTAATTACAAAAATGCACAATAATCAGTTTAACACTTTCCCTAATTTTAATTTTCACTATAAAAAAAATTTAACACTTGTCCATAAATTTCTATCGCAATTGTCTTCTAAATCACTTCACTATTACGAAAATCACTTTTCGATTACTCGAACAATATCGCTTTCCACACACTATCGCAGTTCTTATCGCGGTCGAATGAATGAATCCCCCCATTCATTCAGCTCGCCTTTATACAGGGTCTCTAATCATTCAACTCAGTTCTCGTACATTGGTGAATTAGCGGGAACATTCCAGCAGTGAATGAATGGAGCAGTGACTCACCTTCAGATGTTGATAATGCTTGTTGGGTTCTCGTGGTTTCGAGTAAATTCGTTTTGTTGATGTTCTTCATTGTTGTGAAAACAATTGCGACAGTAGCTCGCAGAATTATTTGTACATGTAACACTGCCCCCACCTCAGTTCTTTTCGCCCCGAAAAGATGTGTCGCTATTTGTAGTCAATTCTCCCTGGGTGTCATATGGGGCAAGATGGTCCAGATGCACGATTTTCATTTTGGCTCCTGTATTTGGTATACGACGTCGTTGATTCGCTTTGTTACTCGGTATGGTCCCTCCCAATTATGTTGCAACTTTGGAGACCTACCCTTTCGTCGTTGCGGGTTATAAAGCCACACCAAGTCATCTTGCTGGAAGCCAGTAGAATTAGCCTTTAGATCATACCTGGTCTTCATGCGGTCAGTAGCCGATTCGAGGTGTTTTCGCACTGTCCGATGTATCTGGTTCAACCGTTGTCTTAGCTCACTTGCGTCCTCCGAGATGGTTTGGGGTTACTCGGGGGACGTTCCGAACTTTATATCAGCTGGCAGACGAATAGTCTTTCCAAAAATGACTTTGGCTGGGGCTTGGCCCTTTTGATGCATATTCGGCAGCTCTATACGCCATCAAAAATAGTGGAATGTGTCGGTCCCAGTCTCTTTGGTTCTCGTCAACCATCTTGGCCAGGTGTTTATTGAGAGTGCCGTTGAAACGTTCGACCATTCCATCGGATTGGGGATGCAGTGGTGTTGTCCTCGTTTTCCGTATTCCCAGCAGCTCACACATTTCGCCAAAAACTAGTGACTCAAAGTTTCAACCTTGATCTGAATGTAGTTCACAAGGTACGCCGTACCTACTGACCCAATTTAACACTAGCTGTTCGGCTACAGTAGTTGCTTCCTGGTTGGGAATGGGGTAGACCTCGGGCCTCTTGCTAAAATAGTCGGCTGCAACCAGTGTGTATCGATTTCCCCATTCAGATTCAGGAAAGGGTCCTGCGATGTCAGCAGCAATCCTTTCAGATGGTATCCCCACGCTATAGGTTTGCATTTGTCCTCTCAGTCGTCGCTTTGGACCTTTGACGGAAGCGCAAATTGTTCATCTGCGACACCAGTCCTCTACGTCTTCTCGAGTGTGGAGCCAGTAGAATCTTTCGCGCAATTTTGCTAAGGTCTTGTTAACACCAAGGTGGCCTCCCGAGGATCCTTCATGCATTTCCTTAACCACATCGTGGATTCGGCTTTTGGGAAGTATAGTTTGCATCCTATAAGAGCTGCCATCCGCCGTTCCCCATTTCCGCTTGAGTACGCCACCCTCCACCTGAAGGGAGTTCCATTGTGCCCAATAGCTTTTCAGGGTTGCGCCATGCATCGAAACGTCCTTCTTCATCGGCTAACTGGGCATTTCGAATCTCCTCCGCTGACCAACCTTCATCGAATCCGGCCGTTATCACTCGCAGATCAACGGTCGGTTTCTTTTCCTCAATCCGCCGGCAATGCTTGCAGTTAGCTGGACATGGATGACGAGATAGGGCGTCAGCATTTCCATGAACTCTGCCCTTGTGAAGTAGTTGGGGCCTCTTTAGGTCTGATCGGATAGTCGATCGGGTTGCACCAGTGTCGTTTGTTATGGTGCAATGTTCTTCATCAACTTGACCAGGAAGGCATCTGTGTGCTTCTCCACGATGTTGCCTTGGCACGGTGATGGGGGTACTGGGGATGTCGATCCTCCTAGCAACGTTTGCCCCACGAAGTTGGCCCTTGCAGTTTGACGGGCCTCCATTCTAGGCTCCTGACACGGTCTGGATCTCCACCATCCTGGACAATAGCTCTTTCTTCTTCGTTTCTTGCAGTCTCTTTGCAGGTGCCCCTTCTCACCGCAATGCTAGCATCTAGGCGATCCATTTGCCTGCGGTTCTCACTCATTTTCACGCGGTCACACCTGCACTCGTCTGCCACTACCTCACGAACCCGGGCAGTGGTACGAGTCACATTTTGTGTTGCCTCGAAGTTAAGACTATAAATCAATGCGTCTTTAACCGTTTGTTTTTGAGCTAGCCGCACGGCTTGCTGCAATTCCGGGTCCTTTAAGGCGCTGATGAATGCTTCTGTTGCTACATCATCTCGATATTCTGGGTCGTACGCTGGGTATGCCAAAAGTGCCAGTTGCTCAATGTCTTGTGCTAGCTGCTGCAAGGTTTCGCTAGACTTCTGCATCCGATAAATCTGTGCCCGGTAAATCTGCTTCAGATGATCGTCTCCATAACGCATGTCCAGTGCATTCATTAAAGCAGCCGGGTTTGAATGCAGCTCAACGGGGATAGTCTGCAAAAGCTCGGCAGCTGGGCCTCTTAGAGCAAGAATCAGTGCAGTTGCTCGTTCCTGCTCATTCCAGTGATTTGCCCTTGCAGCAGCTTCAAACTGGGTCTTGTAAATACTCCAGACCCATCGAATATTGGTGCTTGCACATTTCTGGATGTGCTTTGCGCTGCGGTTATAAGCGGGGCTGGTGAAGTGGTTACTACTGCCTTCGCTGCTTCCAATTCTTTTTTTACTTTTTCCATCTCATGGTTAATTTTCTCTTCGACTTGGCTGACCTTTCCCTCGACCTGGCTGACCTTTTCCGCGACCTGGTAAACCTTTCCCTCGACCTGGTCAACCTTTTCCTCGACGCCTTTAATTTGTTTGTTCAGATGACCGAGCTCCGTTTTTATTTCGGTTGACTGTTTCTCCAGCTTCTGTGTGATGTCTGCCTTGATTTCGATCGCTTGTTGATCCAGCTTCGCTGATTGTTCATCTAGCTTCGCAGTCAGACTGGATGACATCACCATTAACATTTGCATCAGCGCATTTTCTGGCTCCTTTGATTTTGGTGTTTCTACTTCTCCACCTTCTGCGCCTTTTTTCCGCGTCTGAGAGCTCACCCGAATCCAGATTCACGCCTTCCGACTCGATCGCATAACGCAAGCGTGCAATCAGCATGGCCTTTGTACCTTGTGTGGCCAGATTTCGTTGTTCTAACTCCCCTTTGAGTTTCGATATGCTCAATTGATTAATTTTTAGATGTAAATTTCCTGGCATTTTTAATGTTTCTTTAAATTTTACTATTGTGCACTATAAAAATGTTCAAATTTTCACTTTCAAAATTTTAATCTCACTTCTCGACACCATTGTCGCGTATGTTGGTTCGCGGCCTATAATTTTAATGTTCCGGGAAAGTGAAAACGCAATGTTTTTTAATTTAAGGTAAAAGAGTTTATTTAATTACAAAAATGCACAATAATCAGTTTAACACTTTCACTAATTTTAATTTTCACTATTAAAAAAAATCTAACGCTTGTCCTTGAATTTCTTATCGCAATCGTCTTCTAAATCATTTCACTATTACGAAAATCACTTTTCTATTACTCGAACATTATCGCTTCCCACACACTATCGCAGTTCTTATCGCGGTCGAATGAATGAATCCCCCCATTCATTCAGCTCGTCTTTATACAGGGTCTCTAATCATTCAACTCAGTTCTCGTACATTGATGAATTAGCGGGAACATTCCAGCAATGAATGAATGGAGCAGTGACTCACTTTCAGATGTTGTTAATGCTTGTTGGGTTCTCGTGGTTTCGAGTAAATTTCTTTGTTGATATTCTTAATGGTTGTGAAAACAATTGCGACAGTAGCTTGCAGAATTATTTGTACATGCAACAATATATATGTATATATATATATATATATATATATATATATATATATATATATATATATATATATATATATATATATATATATATATATATATATATATATATATATATATATATATATATATATATATATATATATATATATATATATACATATATAAACATATAATGGTTTTGCATTACGGACACAACAATTTTGAACCTTAATATGAACGCACGCTTAAACTTTTTTATTAATTATTATTATCGAAAAACCATCCTCAGCGATGAAGCTCATTTCTAACTCAATGGCTTTCTTTATAAGCAAAATATGCGTTGTTGGTCAGCAAAAAATCCACATGTCCTTCTTGAGATACCGTTGCATCTGCAAAAAATCACTGTTTGGTGCAGTTTGTATGTTCAAGTGTGATTGCGCCGTATTTTTTCGTGGATGAAAACGACCGTCAAGTTACCGTCAATGGAGAGCGCTATCGTGTTATGTTGGAAGATTATTTGTGGCCAGAATTGCATGAACCTGACATCAACAAAATGTAGAATCATTCAAATTGACTAGGCGAAAACAAAATTGCGGCTGTTCTACATGAAAATCCATGATTTCTATTACGACCAAAGTATAGCTTCAATTTACATCAAAATTGGTAGAAAGTTGATAAAGTTCACAATGAAAAATCTAAAGTTGGTCGATCTGAAACAAAATGGCATCCGCTCAACCGTCAAAAAACGTGCAAAATTTTGTTACTGTAGTTTTGAACAAACCTTTGAGCCAATATTGATGAAACTTGGTAATGTCATAGAAACCATAAATGTCAAGTGAACAATAAAAAATAGACACTGAAAATGACTCAAAGTAGTCGAAACGCGTCTGCTCACACAACTGAGCAAGGCCCGACGGCTTTTAAAGAAGAAAGAGAATTGGCCTGCGGATATCAAATATTATTGACTACAAATATCAAATATTATTGACTACAAAATTATTGACTACAATAAAAAATAACTTCAGGTTCAGGTCAGAATAATACAAGGGTGGTCAGGCAAAGTTCGAATTTCGAACGCTTCTTCAAGCTACAATTTAAATTGGATTTTTATGAAACAAAAATCAAGATAGTCGTTGATAAGATGTTAGACTAAAATATATCAGAACGAAATTCGATTCCTATGGACGCTGGAGATTCTAGCAGTAGTAAGTTTTGCATTGCTGTCAAGAAATTTAATTCTAATATAAATACACGGTAAAATGTATTCAAGAAACTGAATTTTAATAGATTTGGAATTTACCACATAAAGGGTGAAATAAAAACTAAAACAAAAAATAAAACTGAGTTCAAGATGCCTTAAAAAGTGGAAAATAAATCCTATGGGGGTGGCGTCAAATCGACTTCCCCGCTTCAACAAAAAGACCATCGGAAAAGAAAAAAGCTGATATGGCATCGTTTCCACAAAATTTATTTCATCCTTTTTGGGGGCATAACGAAGTCGATTTTTTGTTTTTTCTAAACTTTTTTTCTGCACTTAATTTCAATTATTAGGTAATTTACCTATAACATATATTTGTATATATATATATATATATATATATATATATATATATATATATATATATATATATATATATATATATATATATATACCATATATATGTATGTTTGTATATACAGGTATATATATATATATATATATATATATATATATATATATATATATATATATATGTATATATATACTATATATATGTATATCTATATATACAGGTATATATATATATATATATATATATATATATATATATATGTATATATATACTATATATATGTATATCTATATATACAGGTATATATATATATATATATATATATATATATATATATATATATATATATATATTGTATATAAACATATATATATATATATATATATATATATATATATATATATATATATATATATATATATATATATATGTATGTATGTAATATATATATATATATATATATATATATATATATATATATATATATTTATATATATATATATATACATATATATATATATATATATATATATATATATATATATATATATATATATATATATATATATATGAGACATGATGAAACTTTTGACCACGTTGGGGGGTCGTAAGTTCGCTTGCATTTTCATCAAAATTTCACAAAACGTGTTTTGAGTAGATATATACTGTTTCTTGCGTTAATATCTCGTTCGTTAAACAGCTAAATCAGCCGAGTGAAAACAAAATTGTGGCCATTTTAGACGATAGATTGAGATTTCTGTTCAGACTTCCGCTTTATAGTTTAGATTCAGACATATTGTGCGATGAATCCCACAATAAAAATTCAAAGTCTAATGCCGAAAAATCTACAAAAATTCATTATTGTAGTTGCAATATTTCAACCGAGTAGTTTGATAGAAATTTTACGTACCTAAAAACAATGAAAAATATTTACAGTCAAGTATCAAAAACGAAATAGCGTCCTTGGAAGCTAGGAATCGTTTTGCCAAGGAATTTATTGAAGGCGTGCCCCATTCAATTGCTTTAGCCTTGGAGCCTCTCCCAATGAGAATGTTGCCCTCAGTGTTCAAAGCAGTGCCCTCCAAAGCATTAAGATTGGTTTGGAAAGATGATATCGATTCGTTCTGGGTTAAGTACATGCTAAAGAATGTGGTCCCTGAGTACTGAACCCTCATGAAATGATCCACTCGACCACAGACCTCTACCTGGACATCACTGTTCTGAACCCAGATAGTGCAGTACCAATTTCATTAGGATACCATGATGCTGAACTTTTATGATGGTTTTGCTCATTCAACAGCAAAATGTTGGCTTTCATATCCCTCAGAAAGTGCTCACGCAGATTTGCGCAGCTAAACTGCGGTGTAGGTCTATCTGTAGGATAAGGGTCATCGAAGTTCTGAAGGCGCTTCCTCGCTTGATTTTGGGCTCAAATCTCCTCCTTATCCCGCGGCGCAGCTCCTTCGCCTGCTCTTGAAAAAGGGTCTGTTAATGCCCGTTCACACGATCAGTGGCGTTAGACTTAAGTGAAAATTTTATTTTACAAATTGTATTTGCAAAGGTGGATAATTAATTTCGTCACCTTATGTGACTAATATTGTTTGACTTAGTTGCTAAAATCATAGATGCATGCATGTCTCATGTGGCCACATTTTGCATCACCACAGACGCGGGTGTCAGCAGTTTCGCGTGATGTTCGAATCATTTTGTTAGCTTATACGCGTCAGCGAAACGATCGTAAGACACAAACACCACATTTGCATGCATGATGTGGCCGCATGAACGCATGAACCAAATTTCCTTTCCCGTACCAGACGCGGGCGTCAGCGGTTTCCGGGCATGGAATGCTTGTCGACGCTCAAGCGTCAGCATTTTCGTGGAGTGCTTGTGGACGCTCAAGCGAATGCTTGTGGACGCTCAAGCGTCAGCATTTTCGTGCGTGGGAACTGCTGGCGCCTTTTGCTCGGTGTGGGAAGGAAATCGTCAGTCGTCATCAGATCGTCGCGACACTCAGGTCGCAACCATATTATTCAATTTCAATTTAGTCTTCATATTGTGCAGTTCAACATTTTGTATTTAGTTAGGACCTACATTTTGCATGATAACTTTGCGTTTTGTACAGCTGTATGAATCTTTCACTTGGTTTTAGAATTGATATGAAAAGACACATAGCTATATTCAATTGATATAAAAATCGCATTGTGAAAATAAATTCAATTGATATAAAAATCGCGTTGTGAAAATAAATTTAACGTTCAAGTGAGAATTTGAATTTGTGCGTGAAGAAAGAGGCCAGGACAAAAGAGTCCGGCCACAAACATTTTGGAGGCCCCGGCGAGATTAACACTCGCAATCTCGTCTGAATTTGGATTACTAGTGTCAAGTGGTGGTGGTGTTGTGCCGGTAAACGTGCCTGTCGTGCGTGCGTAACATAAAATGGTTGATACGGAGGTCGTGTTCCGGGAGCTGAAGTTATTGGCCAGAGCTGTAGAAGCCGTAATCTCCAACTATAAGAAGGATTCGGCCAGCCGCAAACTAGATGTCAGCTACTATGAAGAGCGGCTTCGGCGTTTAGAAACTGCCTGGGAGGAATTCAAACGCAAGGACACCGAAGTTCGATCCTTACCCGAAATCACACCGGAACACGACTACTTCAAGGGCGGAACGTATGAAACGACCAAGATAAATTACGACACCTTTCAGAAGCACTTCCTCGAAAGGATCAACGCTCTAAAGGGCACGGCACTGCCAATGCCGCAGCCACCCTCGTCAGCACACGATAGCAATGACAAGCCTTCAGCCGCACTGGTCTCGGTACAGAAAAATGCAGTTTTCACATGCAAGTTGCGACGGTATCGGGCCTCGGCAGATTCACTGAGAAGGACGATGGCTCGCCCAGAACCACCAGAAAACACGAAGACTTGGTGTAAGGCTAGAGCGGAGGCGGTGCAGCGAGGCTGGCAACAATTGGATGAGCTTCATCAGCAAGTCTATGAATCCTGTGAGGATCCTGAAGCGCAGGGCTTTAATTTGGAAGAGCATATCCGTTTGGAGGAGGACGTGCAGGACTGCATTGTTCGCTTGCAAGTAAAGGTCAACGCCACCACCGAAATGCCGCCCTCGTCTGTTACGCCTGCTGCGACTCCAGGCTTGGTGCTCCAAAAATTGCTTTGCCCACCTTCAACGGAGATTACCTCCACTGGCGACGTTTTTGGGATTTGTTTATGCAAATGGTGCATAACCAGCCGATGTCCGCGTGCCAGAAGCTGTGGTATCTGAAGGTTAACCTTACAGGAGAGGCTGGATCCTTGATCAGAAACTTTGCGTTGTCAGACGAAAATTATCAAACCGCCTGGAAGACACTTAATGAGAGATTTGACAATCGACGACTCTTGGTGTCGGCCCTCATCGACAAATTAATGGGGCAGCCATCTCAGGCCAGTGAAAAACCGTCAGCGGTAGCCATAAAGTCGCTGCATGACACCACACAAGAGTGTCTCAGAGGCCTGGAAAACCTGCAAATATCCACAAGGGATTGGGATCCATTGCTACTGCACATTTTGCTGCGAAAATTGGATTCGACAACGCATGCCCTTTATCAGCAATCTTTAGCTAACCCGCGCGAGCTGCCACCTTTGAAGGGTTTACTGGATTTCCTACAAGTGCGATTCCAGGCACTCAAAGCGCTTGGTAGTACGCCTAAGGACCCAGACCGCAATCACAAGAAGGTTACCAAAGCTACCGTGGCCACCGTGGCTGAATTGCGATGCCCAAGGTGCTCGCAGGATCACCCGCTATACTACTGCCCTGAGTTTCTCCAAGACAACGCTGTGAAAAGGCTAAACTTTGTACGTTTAAAGAAGCTATGTGTAAATTGCTTGCGAGAAGGTCATCAGTCTTCCGGCTGCGCGGCGAGAAGCTGCAAAGAGTGCGCCAGAAAACACAATACCTTGTTACATATGACGGGAAGCAAAATCTCCAAGCAGACCAAGATGACAACGCCTGGCTCCACAGTCAAGAAGCCAGACATTCAGCCACCACTTGTGCCACCCGCCCTCACGTTGACGGCTCTCATGCAACCTGGAGCGATGAAAAATGTTCTGTTGAGCGCAGCCGTTGTGAAGGTGGTTGCCAGCAATGGAAGAGTGACCGACTGCCGAGCAGTATTGGACCCTGGCTCGCAAATCAACCTAGTAACCGAGCGCATTATTAAGAAACTAGGGTTAGCGGCTTCGCCGCAATTTGCACTGATTGAGGGAGTGGGTGGAAACATCAAGAAGGCGCATCGTAAAGTGGAGCTTGGCCTAAAATCCAGAGTGTCTGGATATGCCGCGCAGTTGGAGGCCTACGTCCTCGATAAAATCATATCTCCTCAACCTTCTCAGAGTCTGGACACATCGGAATGGCAGATTCCTGGGAATATCAAGCTGGCGGATCCTGAATTCCATCGAACGGAGTGAATCGACATGCTGCTGAGTGCGGAGCATTTCTACGAAGTTCTTGCCATCGGGCAAATCAAGTCGGGCCCTGAACTCCCTAAGCTCCAGAACACGCTCCTCGGTTGGATTGTTGCCGGAAAGGTAGTAACACCTCAAGGGCTACCAGTAACGTGTGGAGTTCTCACGGAAGAGACTCAGCTGACTCAAGCTATCAAGCGATTCTGGGAGGTTGAGGAGGTATCGGATCCACAACACAATCTCACAGTGACTGAAAGAGCGTGCGAAGTACATTTCGCCCAGACGACTCAACGTGAATCCGATGGCCGGTTCTTGGTACGGCTCCCCTTCAAGGAAGATCCCAAAGGGCTGGGTGACTTGCAGGGCGTTGTCATACGCAGATTCATGGCGATAGAGCGCAGACTGGAGAAGAACCCCGACCTAAGACGGCAGTATTGCGAATTCATGGACGAATACGAACGACTGGGACATATGGAGCAAATCACATGGTCAGCAAATAAGAAAGCACATTATTTTTTGCCGCACCATTGCGTCCTGAAACCAGGTAGTAGTACCACTAAATTGAGGGTGGTTTTCGACGCGTCCAGCAGAACATCAACGAACGTTTCTCTGAACAATATCCTACATACAGGACCCACGATTCAGGATGATCTATTTGCGATCTTGATCCGTTTCCGTTTGCCGTTTTCACTGCCGACATTGTCAAAATGTATCGGCAAATAAGGCTTCAGCATGACGATTGCAATTTTCAATTGGTGATTTGGAGAAAAAGTCCAACCCAGCCTTTGCGATATTATCGACTCAAGACCATTACGTACGGCACAATGAGTGCCCCGTACTTGGCAACTAAATGCCTCCAGGTTCTGGCACAAGCCAAACAAAATCGAGCACCCTTAGGCAGCAGCGCCTTGCAGCATGATTGTTACATAGACGACGTCATGACAGGGGCAGACAGCTTGACGGAGGCAATCCGAACACAGGAGGAATTGCGTCAGATTCTTACCAGTGCAGGGATGCATTTGCATAAATGGTGTGCCAATCATCCGCATCTTCTGCAGCAAATCAGTGTCGAGGATCAGGAGGTCCAGCTGGATTTTGGTAGCTTGTCGAAAGACTACATCAAAACCTTGGGGGTAATTTGGCTCCCGAAAACGGACGATTTCCAAATCGGCATTAACTTGGACCTCGCTGAGGTCAAGTTCACAAAACGGACGATCGCTTCAGACATCGCCCGAATATTCGACCCATTGGGTATCCTAGCGCCGGTTATCGTAACCGCAAAATTGTTCCTGCAGGCGCTATGGCGGTTGGAATTAGACTGGGACGCAGCTTTGCCACTCGAAATACATACACAGTGGGCCAAGTTCCGCAGTGAGCTTCCATCATTGCAAAGGGTTCGCTTCCCCCGACACGTTATCGCCTGCGAGAAACCAATTCAGCTGCAGCTACACGCTTTCTGCGATGCCTCGGAGAGGGCGTATGGCGCTGTGATCTATGTTCGCTCAACTTCCCCGAGCGGTCAAGTCAACGTTCGACTGCTCTGTTCCAAAGCCAGGGTAGCCCCCATCAAGGTGTTGACAGTACCGCGTTTGGAGTTGTGTGCCGCCAAGCTTGGAGCGGAATTGACGAGTCGAGTCAAGAGAGCGCTCAGTCTACCGGATGTTTTTCGCGTTCTCTGGTACGATTCAGAGGTCGCATTGGCGTGGATTAACTAAACCGCTTCATCCTACAGCACTTTCGTGGCCAATCGTGTTTCGACCATCCAAACATTGTCACGACCAACTCAGTGGCGACATGTGGCGTCCCACGACAATTCTGCGGACATCGTATCCCGTGGCCTGGCGCCAGCTACGCTAAGGGACTGCAAGCTCTGGTTACAGGGGCCCTCCTTCTTGACTGGACCTGAGGCGGACTGGCCGCCTCCATACAAGGGCACTGAGGCCTGCGAAATCGAGCGAAAACAAATCAGGATTGCAATGACAACAACAGCTAGTGCAAGCAACCATTTTGTTTACGAAATTCGACACGGCAACTCATTTGGAAGGCTTCAACGGGTGATCGTTTATATGCTGCGTTTTGTAACGCATCGCAGGACAAGCTCCCAGTCTTCTCGGGCGCGCAGCCATGCAGTAACAACTCACGAACTCTCCACAGCAACCGGAGTGATCGTAAAATGTATTCAGCAACACGATTTTCGTGAGGATCGGCGAGACATCCAACTACACGGGCAGGTCAGCAAAAACAGCCCCCTATCGAGTCTGACTCCCTTCCTGGATTTGGACGGAATCCTGCGCGTTGGCGGGAGGCTGGAAGCGTCACAACTCGCTTTCGAGGCCAAGTATCCTATGTTGCTGCCGTTCGCGAATCCACTTACTAGACTACTGATGACGGATATTCACCGCAATAATTGCCACCTCGGAGCTCAGCCACTGCTAGCTACCACGAGACAACGCTTTGAGCCCATCAGGGGGAAGCAGCTGGCCCGGGCGGTTGTTCAAAAATGCGTGCGATGTGTTAAGGCAAGGCCACAACTGTTCAATCAAGTTATGGGAAATCTACCAGGTGCTCGCGTGCAAGCGGCTCGCCCTTTCATCCGTTCGGGTGTCGACTTTTGCGGGCCAATGCTGATACACTACCGGGGTACAGGCGTACGGCCTCAGAAGGGATACATCGCTATATTCTGCTGCTTCGCTACCAAGGCCGTCCATCTGGAGTTGGTGAGCGATCTCAGCACAGAAGCCTTCATCGGTGCTCTGAAGCGTTTCATCGGGAGACGAGGTCTCTGCAAGGACATCTATTGCGACAATGCGACCAATTTCGTAGGTGCGCAACGTCAACTGCGCGAGCTGTCTTCATCACTTCATTCAGCCGAGGGTCAACACAAGGTGACCGACTCTTGCAGCACACGGGGAATACAATTTCACTTCATCCCCCCTCACGCCGGGCTCCGGAATTCTGCAGCTGACTCCCGACTGCACGCTCAAATCCGATGCAGTAACTATCAAGGGTCACCGCATATATGAATCCTCAATCAAAACGACTCAGCCGAAGACCTATTATTACACTGATCACGACAACCCGGGACATGTACAACAGCACCTTGAGCCCACACCTTTCCGGCCGCACACTTTGGAGATCAACGATCTGCGAAATCAACTCAAGGAGCAGGATCTATCCTGGAGGGACCAGCTGGATGTGCATGATGTTCACCAGTATGCACTAGGATATCTGAGCTTCGTCGCCGTTCGCGCTATTGTCGCCTTCGTATGGTGCAAGGCCAAAAATGTAAGCTGCCAACCACGATCGCAACGACCGAGACCAGTGCCACTGCCTAGACGTCACAGCTTGCCCCACACACTGGAAGAGGTTGAACAGACCGTTCAACGGGGGGGTGGATGTTAATGCCCGTCCACACGATCAGTGGCGTTAGACTTAAGTGAAAATTTTATTTTACAAATTGTATTTGAAAAGGTGGATAATTAATTTCGTCACCTTATGTGACTAATATTGTTTGACTTAGTTGCTAAAATCATAGATGCATGCATGTCTCATGTGGCCACATTTTGCATCACCACAGACGCGGGTGTCAGCAGTTTCGCGTGATGTTCGAATCATTTTGTTAACTTATACGCGTCAGTGAAACGATCGTAAGACACAAACACCACATTTGCATGCATGATGTGGCCGCATGAACGCATGAACCAAATTTCCTTTCCCGTACCAGACGCGGGCGTCAGCGGTTTCCGGGCATGGAATGCTTGTGGACGCTCAAGCGTCAGCATTTTCGTGGAATGCTTGTGGACGCTCAAGGGAATGCTTGTGGATGCTCAAGCGTCAGCATTTTCGTGCGTGCGGTGTGGGAAGAAAATCGTCAGTCGTCATCAGATCGTCGCGACACTCAGGTCGCAACCAAATTATTCAATTTCAATTTAGTCTTCATATTGTGCAGTTGAACATTTTGTATTTAGTTAGGACCTACATTTTGCATGATAACTTTGCGTTTTGTACAGCTGTATGAATCATTCACTTGGTTTTAGAATTGATATGAAAAGATACATAGCTATATTCAATTGATATAAAAATCGCATTGTGAAAATAAATTCAATTGATATAAAAATCGCATTGTGAAAATAAATTTAACGTTCAAGTGAGAATTTGAATTTGTGCGTGAAGAAAGAGGCCAGGACAAAAGGGTCCGGCCGCAAACAGGGTCAACTCAGCAGCTGAAGAGGACAGGCAGGCGATTCTTCGTAGGTTGGAGGTTAGGGGACCATTTTTTGGTTGATTGCTCGCCATTTCCAATAATGCGATTGCTCTGTTCTGTTCGTTGGATCGTGCATGCTGACGAACGTCAACCGATCATTGGATGACTGGCGTATCAAAAAGGGACATGTTTTGCATGCTCTCTGTGTATCAATTAAGACAGTTCTTTTGATACACAATTTATTCGTATTTAAAACAAGGTTTGGCGTCAGCAATTATAGCTATTGCCTATTTATTTTCTTTATCACCAAACTAACTGGTCTACAAACTTCAACTTATTTCACTTTTAAGTATCATAATTGATCACTTTGGTTAAAACTGAACTTCGTCTGGCTGTTATGATCATCTGATTGATGATTGCAGCTGCGAAATTCAAAAAGGCTTCTCATTGATTGATGCGCCACTAGTTGTCGGCATGAGGACGCTACAAACTCACTCTGCAACTGTTGTATATATATATATATATATATATATATATATATATATATATATATATATATATATGTATATATATATATATATATATATATATATATATATATATATAAATTTTTATATACTATATGTATAAATATATATATATATATATATATATATATATTTATATATATATATATATATATATATATATATATATATATATATATATATATAAGTATAAATAAATAAATATATATATATATATATATATATATATATAAATATATATATATATATATATATATATATATATATATATATATAAATAAATATATATAAAGATATATAAATAAATGTATATATATATATATATATATATATATATATATATATATATATATATATATATATATATATATATAAAGATATATAAATAAATGTATATATATATATATATATATATATATATATATATATATATATATATCTGTATAAATATATAAATATATATATATATATATATATATATATATATAAACATACATACATATATATATATATATATATATATATATATATATATATATATATATATATATACATATATATATATATATATATTGTCATAAACATAAGCAGTCGAGCAGCCCCGTGGTGATCAGGAGTGGCTGCTCCTGAAGAGATAAGGTGGTCACCCCGTCGAAACTGCTTAGTTTGTTGTTTTACTAGTATAAAGTAAACTGCATCCGTCAAGTTTCCATCCTTTAGGCAGAGATGAGTGGTTCACTTCAGCCACTTTAACATCTTGAGGTTTGACATTCCCCTTGTAATGCAACGACCTTCTTCGGTGAAAGTAACGGTTGCTTTTTGTGTAATGTTTGCGTTTGTCTCAAGCCTCCGTGTCCGCTAACTTTAACGAGGCAAAACAATATTGAATTTCTGTAGAGTAGATTAATTGACACCTAATAGAACTTTTCTAAAGACAATAAAAATTGATCGGTGCATCTTGTAGAGTAGAGTACGCGTGATAAGTATTTTGTAGTGTAGCTTCGTGGCTCGACAAGAACCCGCCTCATATGATCCCGCAAATGCTAGTCGTCAAGCACGCGTACGCGGTCGTTAAGCGAAGCTAGTTAGCTGAGCTCGGTGTTGTTTTAGCTCGCTGACACTTGTGCCAGACCATCGCACCCGTGTCCTACATGGACATTTCGAAATTCATTACAATGGCGCCCAACGTGGGGCCCGAAGGGGAAACAACACCACTCTCCTTCGAGTTCTCACATTTTTAATTTTGCTGTCGGCAGATGAACCGATTCAATTTTTATTGTCGCCCTCACCATTTGATATTAACATAGCATACTTTGGAGGGTTCCATAAAGTAAAGATAGAGTCACCGATAAACTCTCTTTTGGTGTTGTTTGTCTTGTCTTCGGTATAATAAGGTCTATAGCATCTTCTGGAGTTCTTCGTTCGTGGTGGCTCAGTCGCCTGAACATGCCGATGATGTTATAGAGTAGTGCGTCCCTTAATGTTACCAAAAGAAAGGTTTGCACATTTTTATACAGTTTGAAGTCGGACAGTTCTAATTTTGAACAAACTGATGGTGCCAGAGGTTTTCAAATACATTGCTTGGAATTGCGTCAGTTTTTGCTGGGAGCTAATCTGATGACCGGCAGTGATAAAATCCGCATCATCAATTAGTCCTGACCGACACCCGATTTGTTTTTATGATTGGTTAGCGGTTTTTATTAGCATACTTTCGTAGAAAACAGGGACTTGTATTCAAGGAGAGGGGCCTAAAATTATAACAACCATCTCTCCACTGCGGAAAAAATTGTTTCTTCACTAGTGTAGAGTTAAATCCTTCAGTCTCTCCATGCCTGGGTCGGCATCGAAGAGACTGCCCTGCAATAAACATAAGCAGTCGAGCAGCCCCGTGGTGATCAGGAGTGGCTGCTCCTGAAGAGATAAGGTGGTCACCCCGTCGAAACTGCTTAGTTTGTTGTTTTACTAGTATAAAGTAAACTGCATCCGTCAAGTTTCCATCCTTTAGGCAGAGATGAGTGGTTCACTTCAGCCACTTTAACATCTTCAGGTTTGACATTCCCCTTGTAATGCAACGACCTTCTTCGGTGAAAGTAACGGTTGCTTTTTGTGTAATGTTTGCGTTTGTCTCAAGCCTCCGTGTCCGCTAACTTTAACGAGGCAAAACAATATTGAATTTCTGTAGAGTAGATTAATTGACACCTAATAGAACTTTTCTAAAGACAATAAAAATTGATCGGTGCATCTTGTAGAGTAGAGTACGCGTGATAAGTATTTTGTAGTGTAGCTTCGTGGCTCGACAAGAACCCGCCTCATATGATCCCGCAAATGCTAGTCGTCAAGCACGCGTACGCGGTCGTTAAGCGAAGCTGATTAGCTGAGCTCGGTGTTGTTTTAGCTCGCTGACACTTGTGCCAGACCATCGCACCCGTGTCCTACACGGACATTTCGAAATTCATTACAATATATATATATATATATATATATACATATATATATATATATATATATATATATATATATATATATATATATATATATATATATATATATATATATTGTTATGTGTACAAATAATTACATGTACAAATCATTCTGCGAGCTACTGTCGCAATCATTTTCACAATCATTAAGATCGTCAAAAAATGAGTTTACTCGAGCCCACGAGAACCCAACAAGCATTATCAACATCTGAAAGTGAGTCACTGCCCATTCATGCTGGAATGTTCCCGCTTATTCACCAATGTACGAGAACTGAGTTGAATGATTAGAGACCCTATATAAAGACGAGCTGAATGAATGGTGGCATTCATTCGACCGCGATAAAAACTTGGGATAGTGTGTGGAAAGCGAATTGAAAAGCGATCAAGTAATAGTGAGGTGATTTTGAGAAGACAATTGCGATAAGAAATTTATGGACAAGTGTTAGAATTTTAATAGTGAAAATTAAAATTAGTGAAAGTGTTAGATTGATCATTGTGCACTTTTGTAATTAAATAAACTCTTTTAACTTAAATTAAAGGACATTGCGTTTTCATTTTCCACGAACATTAAAATTATTATTGGCCGCGAACCGAAAACACGCGACAGTGGTGTCATAAGTGGGATTAAAATTTTGAAAGTGAAAATTTGAACATTTTTATAGTGCACAATAGTAAAATTTAAAGAAACATTGAAAATGCCACGAAGCCTAAACTTAAAAATTAATGAATTGACCATGTCGGAGCTTAAAGAAGAGTTGCAACAGCGAAACCTGGCTACGCAAGGTACAAAGGCCACACTGATTGCACGCTTGCGTGACGCAATTGAATCGGAAGGCGCGTACCTGGATTCGGGTGAGCTCTCAGATGCAGAAAAAGGCGCAGAAGGTGGTGAAGCAGAAACATCAAAACCAAAGGAACCAGAAAATGCGCTGATGCAAATGTTGATGCTGATGGAGCAAGAGCTGCGACAACAGTCATCTAATTTAACTGCGAAGCTCAATGAGCAGTCGTCGAATTTAACTGCGAAGCTCAATGAACAAGCGATCGAAATCAAGGCAGACATCACACAGAAGCTGGAGAAACAGTCAACCGAAATAAAAACGGAGCTCGGTCATCTGAACACACAAATTAAAGGCCTCGAGGAAAAGGTTGACCAGGTCGAGGAAAAGGTTTACCAGGTCGAGGTAAAGGTCAGCCAGGTCGAGGGAAAGGTCAGCCAGGTCGAAGAGAGAATGAACCACGAGATGGAAAAAGTGAAAAAAGAATTGGAAGCAGCGAAGGCAGTAGTAACCACTTCACCAGCCCCGCTTATAACCGCAGCGCAAAGCACATCCAGAAATGTGCAAGCACCAATATTCGATGGGTCTGGAGTATTTACAAGACCCAGTTTGAAGCTGCTGCAAGGGCAAATCACTGGAATGAACAGGAACGAGCAACTGCGCTGATTCTTGCTCTAAGAGGCCCAGCTGCCGAGCTTTTGCAGACGATCCCCGTTGAATCGCAATCAAACTCGAATCCTATAATGAATGCGCTGGACATGCGTTATGGAGACGATCATCTGAAGCAGATTTATCGGTCACAGCTAAGGCATCGGGTGCAGAAGTCTGGTGAAACCCTACAGCAGCTAGCCCAAGACATTGAGCGACTAGCACTTTTGGCTTACCCAGCCTACGACCCAGAACATCGAGATGATGCAGTGACAAAAGCATCCATCAGCGCACTAAAGGACCCGGAATTGCAACAAGCCGTGCGTTTAGCTCAAAAACAAACGATTAAGGACGCATTGGCTTACAGTCTGAACTTTGAGGCAGCAAAAAATTTCACTCGTACCACTGCCCGGGTTCGTGAGGTAGTGACAGACGAGTGCAGGTGTGAACGCGTCGAAATTGAGCGAGACCCGCATGTAAATGGTGCGCCTAGATGCTGGAATTGCGGAGAGAAGGGGCACCTGCAAAGAAACTGCAAGAAGCGAAGAAAACCGAGCTATTGTCCAGGGTGTGCAGCTAGGAGGAGATCCAGACCGAGTCAGGAGCCCAGAATGGAAGCCCTTCAAACAGAGGGGTCGGGAAACATGTAAGAGCCAACTCCGTGGGGCAGAGGTTGGCTAGGAGGATCGACATCCCCAGCACCACCATCGCCGTATCAAGACTACACCGTGGAGAAGCGGACTTATGCCTTCCGGGTCAAGTTGACGGAGAACACTGCACCATAGCAATCGATACTGGTGCAACCCGATCGATTACCCGACCAGACCTAGTTAGAAAGCAACAACTTCACAAGGGTAGAATTTTCTCACTACGGACAGCTACGGAAGAAACTGCACCTGTTCATGGAGAGGTCAACCTCCAGATACAGTTGGGAGACCTTGTGTTCCGACATAATTTTCTGGTCGCGAACTTATGGATGACTGCATTCTCGGAATGGATTTTCTGCGACCACATGGAATCACGTTGGATTTGGGAAAACGTGTCTTGAAATGGCAGAACGTCGAAGTACTGATGGAGTATCCAAGCGTCCAAATCCCCTAGATGAATGTAGTGGTATGTGCCGACACTGATGTACCGAATTCTTTCGAAAGCATTGTATGGGCCAAGCTTGATGGTGATTCTGGAGACCACCGATCTTTTCTGATAGAGCCAACGAAGACATCCGCATTGCGCAGTTTGATTGCAGGACGAAGCCTTGTAAGATCTTTAATGAACGGATATGTGCCGGTTAGAGTCCTTAACACCGCAGACTCAACCACGAGCATCAAAGCGGGAGAAGTCATCGGCAGCTGCCAGCCTGTTTCCACTATCACCTCTTTGGAAGCTACTCACAACCATCATTGGAAAAGGAGGCAATATTGAAGCAAGTCAAATTGCCTGTGCAGCTATTCAAACGAGCCTCTGATCTGGTCACCATGTACAGTGACATCTTCTCAACAAGCCCGGATGACCAAGGCCGAACGAGTTTGGTAACTCGCGTCATAGATACACAGGGAGCCAAACCGATTCGACAAGCACCAAGACGTCTCCCTATAGCCAAACAAGGAGAATTGAGCGCGTTGATCTCGGACATGGAAAAACAAGGCATTATTGAACCTTCTGTAAGTCCATGGGCCGCGCCTGTAGTTCTAGTAAAGAAAAAGGATGGTAGCACTCGCTTTTGTGTCGACTATAGGCAGCTTAACGACGTCACTACGAAAGATAGTTACCCGCTCCCACGCACTCGATCTCAAGAGTGGCTACTGGCAGGTAGAAATTGGCAAGAAGGACCGAGAGAAGACCGCATTTTCAGTTGGGACCAGATTGTGGCAATTTGTGGTGATGCCGTTTGGGCTTTGCAATGCTCCAGCCACTTTCGAACGCTTGATGGAATACGTGCTACGTGGTCTAACCTGGAAAACCTGCTTGGTGTACCTAGATGACATCATCGTCATCGGGAGAACGTTCGAAGAGCATGTGCGGAACTTAGAAGAGGTTTTCTCCCGACTGCGACTGGCAAATTTAAAACTAAGTCACGACAAGTGTACCCTTTTTGCAGCTGAAGTAAAATACCTGGGACATGTTGTATCAGCAAAAGGGGTCAAAACAGACCCTGAGAAAATTGAAGCCGTGAAAAGCTGGCCAACACCAAACAATAAGCGCCAACTACGAAGTTTCTTGGGTCTGGCAACCTACTATTGAAGATTCGTCAAAGACTTTGCCAAAATAGCTAAGTGTCTCCATCAGCTAACCGAGAAAAATCGTCCGTATGTCTGAAATGAACAATGCCAGACAGCCTTTGAGACCCTGAAGGAAAAGCTATGTGAATCACCCGTGCTGGCGTATCCGAAACCCGGAAAAATGTTTGTAGTTGACACCGATGCAAGCAATGGCGGTATTGGAGCTGTACTCTCCCAGCAGATCAATGGCAAAGAAAGAGTCCTCTCGTATTACAGTCGGGTTCTTTCAAAAAGTGAGAGGAACTACTGTGTGACCAGGAAGGAGCTATCGGCTATAATAGAGGCCACCAAGAAGTTCCACCAGTACCTATATGGCAAAAAATTTGTTCTTCGAACGGACCATGCATCGCTGAGATGGCTGCTCAACTTCGAAAACGCCGAGGGACAAGTTGCGAGATGGATCGAAAGATTGCAGTCATACGACTAGGAAATTGTTCATCGAAAGGGCGGAGTTCATGGAAATGCTGACGCCCTATCTCGTCGCCCATGTCCAGCTAACTGCAAGGATTGCCGATGGATTGAGGAAAAGGAACCGCCCGTTGATCTGCGACTGATAACGGCCGAATTCGATGCAGGTTGGTCATCGGAGGAGATTCGAAATGCCCAGCTAGCCGATGAAGAACGTTTCAACGCATGGCGCAACCCTGAAAAGCTATTGGGCACAATGGAACTCCCTTCAGTTGGAGGGTGGTGTACTCAAGCGGAAATGGGAAACGGTGGATGGCAGCTCCTATAGGATGCAAGCTATACTACCCAAAAGCCGAATCCACGATGTGGTTAAGGAAATGCATGAAGGATCCTCGGGAGGCCACCTTGGTGTTAACAAGACCTTAGCGAAATTGCGGGAAAGGTTCTACTGGCTCCACGCTCGAGAAGACGTAGAGGACCGGTGTCGGAGATGCACAGTTTGCGCTTCCGTCAAAGGTCCAAAGCGACGACTGAGAGGACAAATGCAAACCTATAACGTGGGGGTACCATTTGGATGGATTGCTGCTGACATCGCAGGACCCTTTCCTGAATCTGAATGGGGAAATTGATACACACTGGTTGTCGCCGATTATTTCAGCAAGTGGCCCGAGGTCTACCCCATTTCAAACCAGGAAGCAACTACTGTAGCCGAACAGCTAGTGTTAAATTGGATCAGTAGGTACGGCGTACCTGGCGAAGCACATTCGGATCAAGGCCGAAACTTTGAGTCACTAGTTTTTGGCGAAATGTGCGAGCTGCTCGGAATACGGAAAATGAGGACAACACCGCTGCATCCCCAATCTGATGGAATGGTCGAACGTTTCAACGGCACTCTCAATAAACACCTGGCCAAGATGGTTGACGAGAACCAAAGGGACTGGGACCGACATATCCCACTATTTTTGATGGCGTATAGAGCTGCTGAACATGCATCGACGGGCCAAGCCCCAGCCAAAGTCATTTTTTGGAAAGACTATTCGTTTGCCAGCCGATATAAAGTTCAGAACACCCCCTGAGGAACCCCAAACGGTCTCGGAGTACGCAAGTGATCTAAGACAACGGTTGAACCAGATACATCGGACAGTGCGAAAACACCTCGATTCGGCTACTGACCGCATGAAGACCAGGTATGATCTAAAGGCTAATTCTACTGGCTTCCAGCAAGATAACTTGGTGTGGCCTTATAACCCGCAACGGCGAAAGGGTAGGTCTCCAAAGTTGCAACATAATTGGGAGGGACCATACCGAGTTACAAAGCGAATCAACGACGTCGTATACCGAATACAGGAACATCGTAAGCCGAGAGCTGAAATGAAAATCGTGCATCTGGACCGTCTTGCCCCATATGACACCCAGGGAGAATTGACTACAAATAGCGACACATCTTTTCGGGGCGAAAAGAACTGAGGTGGGGGCAGTGTTACATGTACAAATAATTACATGTACAAATAATTCTGCGAGCTACTGTCGCAATTGTTTTCACAATCATTCAGAACGTCAACAAATGAATTTACTCGAACCCACGATAACCCAACAAGCATTATCAACATCTGAAAGTGAGTCACTGCCCATTCATGCTGGAATGTTCCCGCTTATTCACCAATGTACGAGAACTGAGTTGAATGATTAGAGACCCTATATAAAGGCGAGCTGAATGAATGGTGGCATTCATTCGACCGCGATAAAAACTTCCGATAGTGTGTGGAAAGTGAATTGAAAAGCGATCAATTAATAGTGAGGTGATTTTGAGAAGACAATTGCGATAAGAAATTTATGGACAAGTGTTAGAATTTTAATAGTGAAAATTAAAATTAGTGAAAGTGTTAAATTGATCATTGTGCACTTTTGTAATTAAATAAACTCTTTTAACTTAAATTAAAGGACATTGCGTTTTCACTTTCCCAGAACATTAAAATTATTATTGGCCGCGAACCGAAAACACGCGACAATATATATATATATATATATATATATATATATATATATATATATATATATATATATATATATATTATATATATATATATATATATATATATATATATATATATATATATATATATATATAGATATATATATATATATATAAATATATATATATATATATATATATATATATATATATATTTATATATGTATATATATATATATCTATATATTGTTACAGGTACAAAGAATTCTGCGAGCTACTGTCGCAATTGTTTTCACAACCATTAAGAACATCAACAAAATGAATTTACTCGAAACCCCGAGAACCCACCAAGCATGATCAACATCTGAAAGTGACGTCACTCCATTCATTAATTTGCTCGAATCAACCAGGTACCTCTCGGTAGAACATTCGTCAATGTACGAGAACCCTATATACGAGGTGTGTTCAAAAAGTATCGCGAATATTCGAAAGTATCGCGTATATTCGAATTTCGATTTTTTTGTGGCGTTATGTTGGTACTCATGTCTGTCACTTATGCCGAGCTCGGCCATTTTGAATGTTCACTTAATTGGTGATAGCTGCTTTACTTGCACGTGTTTTCAATCGTCTTCGATTTTTACTTATTCAAAAAAATGGATCAAAGAACGTGTATCAAATTTTGTGTGAAAAACGAAATTAAGTGCGCGGATGTATTCCGAATGTTGACTGTGGCATACGGAGAAGCTACCTTGGACCGAAGCAACGTTTATCGGTGGTACAAAATGTTTTTAGAAGGCCGAGAAGATGTGAACGACGAAGAGCGTGCCGGACGCCCGAGCACTTCAACAACAGACGAAAAAATTAATGAAGTGGAGAAAATGGTATTGGCCAATCGTCGAATCACCATTAGAGAAGTTGCTGAGGACCTAAACATGTCGATTGGCTCGTGCCATTCGATTTTTATCAACGATTTGGGCATGAGACGGGTCGCCGCGAAATTCGTCCCAAAATTGCTCAATTGCGACCAAAAACAGCAACGCATGAACATTGCTAATGAGATGTTAAACTCTGTCCGCGACGAACCAAATTTGCTCCAGAGGGTCATAACTGGTGACGAATCGTGGGTTTATGGTTATGACGTGGAAACCAAAGCTCAATCATCTCAATGGAAGCTGCCGCATGAACCAAGACCGAAAAAAGCGCGCCAAGTTCGGTCGAATGTGAAAGTTTTGCTGACAGTTTTCTTCGATTGCAGGGGCGTGGTGCATCATGAGTTCTTGCCACAGGGAAGAACGGTCAATAAGGAATATTACCTGCAAGTTATGCGCAATTTGCGCGAAGCAATCCGCCAAAAACGCCCGGATTTGTGGGAGAACAAAAATTGGCTTTTGCACCACGATAACGCCCCTGCTCACACATCGTTGCTTGTGCGCGACTTTTTGGCCAAAAACAACACACTAATGATGCCGCAGCCACCGTATTCCCCAGATCTGGCCTCCTGTGACTTTTTCTTGTTTCCTAAACTGAAGAGGCCCATGAAAGGACGACGTTACGCTACGCTTGACGAGATAAAGACGGCATCGAAGGAGGAGCTGAACAAGATTAAAAAAAATGATTTTTTGAAGTGCTTCTAAGATTGGAAAAACCGTTGGCACAAGTGTATAATATCTCATGGGGATTACTTTGAAGGGGACAAAATAGATATTCATGAATAAATAAATAATTTTTGAAAAAAACAAAATTCGCGATATTTTTTGAACACATTTCGTATAGGCGAGCTGAATGAATGGGGGGATTCATTCATTCGACCGCGATATAAAAACTGCAATAGTGTGTGGAAAGCGATATTGTTCACGTAATGGAAAAGTGATTCTCTTTGATTGTGAAGTGATCTTAGAAGACAATTGCGATAGAAATTTATAGACAAGTGGAAGTTACATTTTAATAGTGTAAATTAAAATTGTGAAATATACCAAATAAGTGATTGTGCATTTTTAAGTAATTTAATAAACTCTTGTAACGATTTCCTACTTCGTCTCGTTCGATCGCAAGCAGAACCGACCTCTCATCGGTTCGAGACGTGCAGTCTTGGAAATGACAACGGACTGTACCCTTCAGGTCAACAAGTCCGGTCACACTTAGTCTACTCCGTGGTGGCTGCTTGTAGGCTAGCTAGTTTGGAGAGGAGTTTCGGTTGCGGGTCTTACGCGAGCAGACTAAGTCCGAATTACTTAACTCAGCCACCGGTTCACATGCCCGATTTCCAAACGCGTCATTGTTTGGGGGGCATTACACAATCCGAATGGCATGGTCACGAATTGATATAGGGGCCGACCCGGGACTGTGAAAGCTGTTTTCTCCTTTGAACCGGGGTCTAAAGGAATTTGCCAGAAGGCGTCCTTGAGGTCTAAGCTCGTGATGAAGTGGGCTTTAGGCAACCGACTCAAAATGCCTTCAATCAACGGTAGAGGGTATGCGTCCTTGACTGTGACGGCGTTCAAGCGTCTGGCATCTAAGCATAACCGGACCTTGTTCGGCTTGACAACTAAGGTGACTGGGGAAGCCCACGCGCTCTGTGATTCTTCGATTACGCCTAATGCTAGCATTCGATCCACTTTGGCATATAACGATTTTTCCTTCGCCGGAGATATGGCGAAATGTCTCTGTTTTATGGGTTTAGCATCCCCCACATCTATAGTGTGGAACACCAGGGCAGTCCTCCCGAGACCTTCTTTCTCATGCGATGGAAAAGCCGGTATAGCCGAGCCAAGATGCAGTTGCTGATTTACATCCAGTGTATGTCGTAATAAGTGAGTGGGTTGAGATTGGTCAGGAGCTGTGGTGACGGACTCCAGGGTCGTACCGGAAAATAGTGCCGGGGCCAGATTAAATTTTCGAACGAAATCCACTCCTAGATAAAGATTCTGGGTTAATTTAGGTATGATGAAAAACTCCAGAGGCTTAGTTACTCCTTTAAAGGTGACATCCGTCATAATTTTTCCCACTACAGAGTGACGAGTTCCGTCCGCCGTGCTTAACCAGGAGGTGAAATGACGGATTTGATCCGCGTGCATTGCCAGTACCTCTCCTGCAAACTCGGCGGATATGCAATTCACACTGGCTCCCGTATCGACTAAGCCTGACACTCGTTTTTGCAGGAGGTGTACTGACGCATATGGCCGAACATCATCCCTCAATAATTCGTCTAAGTGTATGTCCTTCAGCACCTTCCTCGACTGCCTGACTTTTCTCCAGAAGCTCCGCATCCGACGCGTGGCTCGCTTGCTTCGCGGTGGGACATTTGTAGCCAACTCCTCATGGAAGATGCGATGTCGAATAGCCAAGTAATTCCGCAGCCTGACATGAAAAGGTTTTACATGCCAAGGAACTTTCACCTCCCTATCATTTCCCTGCGCGTTGGCCTCGGCGAAGGATGGCGTTGGTTGTGGAACTTCGGGAGAACTGTGTTTAACGGTGCGAGTCAGCAGAATAGGAGTCATGTCGGGAGCTGGGTCATAGCTAGTGATGGGGTCTGGATTGGTCCGTCCGAGGTTTAGGAGTGCCGACGGGTGGTCGCGGCACTCGGTGGCAAGTTTTTTCGCCCTTTGCAATTTGCACAGTCAGGTGCGTATGTGTCGGCCTTCCCGCAGCGGTAGCAGAAAAGCGTCGGCTCCGCTGGACATGCATAGAACCGATGTCCCGGTTGTCGGCAGTTCCAACAGACCGTCGGGCTTGTAATTGCTTCAAGGGAGGGCCGATCAATCAAGGCTTGGTCCTCAAGCTCCGGTGGTGCTCCGCTCCTCGGTACTGGTACTGGATCAGCAAGCAGGTGGTCCGCTGCCATCAACTCCGCGGTGTGATGATTTTGGGGATTTGGTCCCGTTATGCGAGGTTGTGGACGGAAGGTACCTCGCCGCTCATCCAAGTGTTCTTGCCTACGGGCATGGAGGCGCAATCCCTGTATGGTGTTGATGGGAAAATGTAGAAGGCTGTTCTGGAGATCCCAGCGCATGTTCTCTCTGATAATTTCTACCAGTTCGTCCTCGGGCATGGTATTTCGCAAGCGAGTGCTCAATCTCACTATACTTGTGTAGTACTGGTCGAACGGTTCGTGAGCGCCTTGTTTCCGTTTCTTTATTTGCTCCCTTAGCTCTCTCTCAGTGAAGCCATCCTCAAATCGATTGCGGAAGGCTGCACTGAAAGAGTGCCAAGTGGGACGTGGCGTTGATTCTTTAAAGCTCCAGTACCAGTCGGCAGCGTCGCCGCTGAACAAAAGATGTGCATGCCGGAGGAAGGCCGAGGAATCACCTCCCAGGGTGCTGGATACTAACGCCTGAATCCGGAAAAGGAACCGGTCCGCCGATATCATATCGTTGAACCCCGTAAAGTTCAGGCGCCAATTCTCCATGATACGAGGCGTCGGGTCTCGATTGACCTGTTGTACTGAACGGCCTCGGGGGCTAGAGGTACCACCGGAGGTGCGGTGCTGTGTCGTGGTCTATATTCGGGAGCTCTGGGATCCATTCCCGAGTTCCTTGGAGGTTGGACCCATTGCTCGGATGGTCGAGAGTGGGGCATAGCCACACTGGGATTGGGCTCCCAGCCAAGCGGAGTTCTCACGCGGCTGGGTGGTTGGCTCATAGGGAGATTCTGGAGCTTTCCCTCCAGGTTGCCAATCCTCTCCGACATATCTCTCATCAACGCCACGAGGGTGTCAATGGAGTGGGCGGAAGGCATGGGTGTCACCTCAGACACGACACTTGCGGCCGGAACTTCACCGCCTACGGCTCCTTGCAGGTCTAAAAGTGGTTGTGACGGTTCAGCCTCCGGAACTCCTTTCGCCACTGCTCCGCGCGATGGTAGGGGCGTTCCGAGGGGGACGTCTAGGGCGGTCCGCTCGATGGGTCGCCGGCATAAGGGACACAGCTCGGACGTGAGGAGGAGCTGTTGTACACAGGCACGATGGAATAGATGTCCACAATCCAATCGCACGCTGTGTACGCCCTCCACTACGTCTTCGAAGCAGATCCCGCAGTTAGCTGGTTGGACCGTTTTAGATCGGGTCCAACGCTTATCTGGGGTCCGCTTCGTTGCCATGTTTGTTCTTGCTGGTTTTGGGTGGTTGCTAGTATGAAACGAAAAAAAATATAAAATATAAAATATACTTATTCCTACTATATAAGTGAAAAAGAATTCAATACTTATTTGAGTGGCCGATAGTGGCGAGCTATAATTTTCCTAAAAAAAAAAATTTTAAGACAGCCTTTCAGTTCCGCAACTCCAACTCCTTCGTGCAGAAATGATGACTGATGGTGGTCTGTCAAGAGAAGGGGCTTCAGATTGATTTACTACCTTAATTTTCCCCATTTCCCGTACGTTACAAACCGTTTCTAATCTACGTTAGATGACTCGACGAGACAAGTGGTAGAGCTACCGTAACGATTTTGTACGCGGTCGAAATTCCCGACGCGTGGAAGCATTCCGGGCTTCGCAATTCCAGCATACGCCACCGAACGTTGAACCGATACCACTCGTCTATCACGCATACAAAATAATTAGAATCCTTCCGCGACATAAAGGCAAGGTAGCCTTCTATTTTCTTGAGAGTCCATGCTGATAGGTAAACCCATCAGGCTGGCTGTTCCATCAAGAAAATAGAAGGTCCTTACAGGGTTTAACCTGGGACAACACATCGGAAGGATTCTGTCGCAAAAAAAAAAATCAAACAAAGGAGAGCGGAAGATACAACTCACGTGAAGCGACTGCTAGTGTGTATCACACAACTCCACTGCTCCTGATAGTGGGACTCGAGTACCAGAGTACCTTACATCCTCCGTAAAGGACCAACTCGTCAGAAGACGCGAAGTTCTTTCCCCCTTAGGATGTTTTAGGCCCCACGTTGGGCGCCATTTGTAACGATCTCCTACTTCGTCTCGTTCGATCGCAAGCAGAACCGACCTCTCATCGGTTCGAGACGTGCAGTCTTGGAAATGACAACGGACTGTACCCTTCAGGTCAACAAGTCCGGTCACACTTAGTCTACTCCGTGGTGGCTGCTTGTAGGCTAGCTAGTTCGGAGAGGAGTTTCGGTCGCGGGTCTTACGCGAGCAGACTAAGTCCGAGTTACTTAACTCAGCCACCGATTCACATGCCCGATTTCCAAACGCGTCAACAACTACTCATCCAGAACGGGAAACCTACGTTACGTTAATTCTGGATGTGATCTCTTCACAGATCTCAAATCAAAAACGCTACAAAATCCCATAGGCGCGTTACCGAATCACCGACGCGGTACCAGAAAATAAGCTAAACTACCTCAAGTCTAAAATAACCTACTCTAAGAAAAAAACGAGCGCAAACAAGGGTACCGCGGACCGTAACCGACTAGAAATCAATCATCCGCAGATTATTAAAACCTAACCCTCTTCAAGACATACTTACCCTCGGTCATCACTTCCGCTGCAAAAGAAAGAGCATGCGGAACGGAAAGGCTTATGGCTTCGTTAATACTTCATGTTTACTTTTCAGATATTTCATTTACAATAGTCTTTTTCAGAATCCGAAACGTAAATTCAAAACGAACTGACAATATTCTCTTACGTTAATCCTTTTTTTCTTATTTATACAATTTTCATTTGAAGCCTGATCTTTCAACATGAAGAAAGCATTGATTGCAAAATTAACATTAAATGTACTTGACTTTAGGTTCATTCATTAATCAATTTAGCAATTAAACAATGTTACCAATCGATAAATTTAAAAGGAAAAAAAAATAACCATCCGCTATTCAATAAAGACCATTTCTATTCCTCTGAACATTTTTAACATAATTGGCTTTTATGCAAACATATGGTTGAACGCAATTTTCACTCTATACGAAAACGTTATTATGGAATTTATATGTCAAAACTAGGGAAGTGAGTTAAAGGGATGCAATTTTAATGTTTAACAGCGATTATTTCCTATTAGAACTTGTAATGCTCAGCAAGTTATGCATATTATTAAAGAATGCTTCATTTATTGCAATAAATGGCGTAGGGTATTATAGAGAAAGTTGCCACATTTTCGCATAAATTTCATGATCTAGTTCCACCTTTCCGATTTTAAAATTATCATACAAATGTATGTGTTTATTGAAAAAGTTAAGTGCTATATCTATTTTTAATTACAAAATTTTAATGCAATTCCTTGACTTTATAAATTTCGAAAAATATTAATTGCATGAAGTGGAGTTCCTATATTGTACATATTAAGGATAATCGCATTTTCTTCATTCATATGTTACATTGTTAAATTCGATGCACGAGTGTGCACAACATTTCCTTAGATATATCTGTAAAAGTTAAATATTAATTCATAGCTTTGGACGGAACTATACCTCTTTAGTACGTTTAAATTTTTTTTTATATAGAAATATATTTATATATAATTTGTTAGTTTATGCTATTTAAGTGCTAAATGTTATTTTTTTCTTGTTTCACACAATTTTTTTTTTAAAGAATATATAAGTTAACACAAGCGAAACTCACGGTTTTTTTTCGATAAGCTCTTAGACTAAAAGAAAAAAATAATAGTTTAGCAAAGGTAAGATTACAAATTGATTAAGGTAAGGAATTACCTAACGTTTTTTTATCATTCTCTAAATATTACAATTTAACAATCAGTTGATATTTTAAATTCTAGCAATATTTCTTACTTTCATCCTTCCGTTAACTCTTAGCAACGAATTGAAAGTAAAAATTGATTAGGTGTTAATAGTTTGCAACAAAAAGGATACAAAATTAAAAGCCAATGTTTGATGCTTAGTATAAACATTATTCTAGCAAAATTTCGCCAATGAAAAATTTATTAAAAATAAATTATTTAAAAAATATATATAGCATCAAGTTTTGATATTTATTTTCATGTGTGTTTCTTTACCCCATTGTTTTCATTTTAATTTTATAATTAAAATGATCTCTGGATAAGTCTCATCGTATTAAAACAATATTTTAAATCGGCACATTTAAAAACACCTTATTTCAAAGGGTACGTACAATATTGAAGTGGAATACTTTGAAATCTATTGAGCAATATCTACGAGTATCTGTAGCCTTTGCAATTATCGTTTCTTTAAACCAGAAATAAAACTTCAAATAATTATCCACACAAAAAATCAATTATGGAATCGTCACACGCCGAAACAAATATGTAAAAAAAAACTAATTTTAAAAATAAAATTAAACACAAAACAGAGCGCTTTTATATTATTTTTTGTATAAATATATATATTTCGCTATTATCTTCAGTCAAGACTTTTTTAAATGAAAATTACCCAAAAGTTAAATTACTGAATTTTGACTTAATTTCAATCTGAAGCTGAATAGAAAGAATAGAAAGTTGAGTAAAGCATTTCATGAAAAATGCCAATGCGGAAAAATTACTTGTTGAAATTTTCGAAGTTAATTTTAGGATTCTGTAAGGAGTTGATATTCAGTTGCGTGTTATTTTCATCTTATAGTTTCTCCGATATTGCATAGTCGCCGGGGAAGAGGAGGCCGTGAATGTTACAATCTAAATAGATCGATACTGCACTGTTTGCTAGTTGCTTCCATCTTTTGATTATATTTGACATTTAGGAATTTATACTATTTGTTTTGAAAATTTTTTTTTTTTCCTACTGTAAGACGTTCTATTTGTTTTTTGTTTTGTTTTAAATATTTTCGCTAAACTATTTTTTTTTATCCATATTTTTTTCCTACATCTACTCTAACCTGGAATTAAGTCGCCTGCCTCTTTCACTCTGCTGTATCCGTCCCTTGCAACATCTGATGATACACGATTTCGTACATTCTTAGAACATCGCATTCGTTTGCGCTTTCCTCTTCTATACAGATAGGCAGCTAACTGAAGTTGCGCTTTCTCTGCCAAATCCCTTTGTAGTTGACGATTTTCCTCAGTATCCTTAAGAGCAAAATCCGAATTAACTCGTCGATCACAAGATGAATTCCAACCTAAGAACCTTAGAATCGTCCAATACTTTTGCCTTTGTTGGATCCGGTTCATAGCACAACACCCGCTCTCCTTCCGTAAATTATACCGTACGCCACGAGTTGATACCATCCGGCTATTTCGATCCTCGTCTGACATTTGGATGGCAACTGTGGGAGGCGTTGCCAGATAGATATGTTTCGAAATGGATCAGTGTTTTATTACAGCGGATCACATTGACAGAAAATATTTCTCCACAAATATAAATATTTGAATAAAAATATTTTCGGCGCAATGATGGTTGCACGAAAGATAAAGTCTGCTTGCATTTTGAAGTCATACATATCTGGCCGGGTGCCAGGGTTCGGGATCGGAATCACTCCGATTCCCGAGCGTAGGCGTCACATTACACTCTTTGAATTTAATTTAAAAGGCATTGCGTTTTCACTTTCCCGGAACATTAAGATTATTGGCCGCGAACCATAACACGTGACAGTGGTGTCGAGAAGTGGGAAAGAAAATTTTTAAAGTGAAAAACGTTTAAACATAAAAAAAAGAAAAATGCACAATAGTAAAATCTAACGTGGAAACTGGTGGAAAAAATATATATAATAAAAATAAATGATAACCACGAAGCTAACATATCAAATTAAATGAATTTATCATGGCGGAGCTTAAGGGAGACGCAGAAACGCCAAAATCAAAGGAACCAGAAGATGCGCTGACGCAAATGTTAAAGCTGATGTCATCCAGTCTGACAGCGAAGCTAAATGAACAGTCATCCAGTTTAACTGCGATGCTCAGTGAACAGTCATCTAAATTTAACTGCGAAGCTAAATGAACAATCAGCGAAGCTTGACCAACAAGCGATCAAAATCAAGGCAGACATCAAGGCAGACATCACACAGAGGCTGGAGAAACAGTCAACCGAAATAAAAGCGGAGCTCGGTCACCTGAGCAAACAAATTAAAGGCGTCGAGGAAAAGGTTGACGAGGTCGAGGAAAATGTCAGCCAGGTCGAAGAGAGAATTAACCATGAGATGGAAAAAGTGAAAAAAGAAGAAAAGAAGCAGCGAAGGCAGTAGTTATCACTTCACCAGCCCCGCTTATAACCGCAGCGCAAAGCACATCCAGAAATGTGCGAGAACAGTTTGAAGCTGCCGCAAGGGCAAATCACTGGAATGAGCAGGAACGAGCAACTGCATTAGTTCTTGCTCTTAGAGACCCAGCTGCCGAGCTTTTGCAGACGATCCCCGTTGATTTACACTCAAACCCCAGTGCTATAATGAATGCGCTCAACATGCGTTATGGAGGCGCCCATCTGAAGCCAATTTATCGGGTACAGCTTCGGAATCGGATGCAGAAGTCTGGCGAAACCTTATAGCAGCTAGCCCAAGACATTGAACGACTGGTACTTTTGGCTTACCCAGCGTACGACCAGGAACATCGAGATGACGCAGCAACAGAAGCATTCATCAGCGCCTTAGAAGATCAGGAATTGCAACAAGCTGTGAGTTTAGCTCAAAAGCAAACAGTCAAGGATGCATTGGCTTATAGCCTGAACTTTGAGGCAGTGAAAAATGTGACTCATACCACTGCCCCGGTTCGCAAGGTAGTGGCAGACGAATGCAGGTGTGACCGCGTGGAAAGTGAGCGAGAGCCGCAAGTAAATAGTGCGCCTAGATTCTGGGATTGCGGTGAGAAGGGGCACCTGCAAAGAGACTGCAAGAAGCGAAGAAAACGGAGCTATTGTCCAGAATGGTGCAGACCCAGACCATGTCAGAAGGCTAGAATAGAACCCCATCAAACTGAAAGAGCCAACAACAACAATCGACACTGGTGCAACCCGATCGATTATCCGACCAGACCATGTGAGGCAACGACTACTTCAAAAGGGCAGGACTTTCTCACTACGGATAGCTACGGGAGAAACTGCACCTGTCCATGGAGAAGTCAACCTCCAGATACAGTTGGGAGACCTTGCGTTTCAACATAATTTTCTGGTCGCGAACATTATGGATGACTGCATTCTTGGAATGGATTTTCTGCGACCACATGAAATCACGTTGGATTCAGGCAAACAGGTATTGAAATGGCAGAATGTCGAAGTATTGATGGAGGATCCCAGCGTCTAAATTCTGAAGATGAATGTCGTAGTATGTGCCGACACTGATGTACCGAATTCTTTCGAAAGCATTGTATGGGCCAAGCTTGATGGTGATTCTGGAGACCACCGATCTTATCTGATAGAGCCAACGAAGACGTCCGCATTGCGCAGTTTGATTGTAGGACGAAGCCTTGTAAGATCTTTAAGGAACGGATATGTGTCGGTTAGAGTCCTTAACACCGCAGACTCAACCACGAGTATCAAAGCGGGAGAAGTCATCGGCAGCTGCCAGCCAGTTACCACCATCACCTCTTTGGAAGCTACTCACGACCATCATTGGAAAAGGAGGCAAGACGCAGACAATGCCCGGGAATCCATGTCTGCAATCTTGAACCAGGTCAAATTGCCAGTGCAGCTATTCAAACGAGCCTCTGATCTGGTCACCAAGTACAGTGACATCTTCTCAACAAGCCCGGATGACCAAGGCCGAACGAGTCTGGTAACTCACGTTATCGATACACAGGGAGTCAAGCCGATTCG
>OZ017741.1:115515578-115787778 GCA_963969285.1 Odontomyia ornata
ATTTATTTATATATATATATATATATATATATATATATATATATATATATATATATATTTTTATTTATGTATATATATATATAGACATATATATTTATATATATATATATATATATATATATATATATATATATATATATATATATGTATATATATATATATATATATATATATATATATATATATATATATATATATATATATATATATATATATATATATATATATATATTTATATATATATATCTATAATATAAATATTTATATATTTACATGTAAATATATATATATATATATATATATATATATATATATATATATATATATATATATATATATATATATATGTATATATATATATTGTAGAGTGTGATGACACACACTATCTAAAAATAAACACAATTAGAATTAACGACTCACTCATTCATATTCTAAAACAAATTACCCATTATCATTGTCATTCAAAACCAAAACATGTTACGGTAATTCATTTCCGTACACAAACGCCTTGACATTGAATTCAGAGCATGTATACATATCTCAGATTACAAGAAATGTTCTCTACAGTACATTGCCATCATAAAATGTTTTCCCTTTTGCATTGTACTAAGCTTCATATTGCACCACTGCTAGAAGCACGGCTAAAGATATTATATTACATTTCACTACTAAATTTTCATTCATAGTCTTGGCGATTGAGTCATTATAATGTTTGTAAATGATAATTGGAGTATGAAAATGCAAAATGAGGATTTGTGAGTTAGCAGTTTAGTAAATTGTATTGATGACACATTGGTCACGTGAAGAAGTCTTGTTCACAAATTAGTCATTAAGGAATTTAGAAGTAATTAATTAGGTCATAGATGTAAAACTGATTGGAAAATACAGTCGATCGCTGATCGTTTTAAAGTATACTGCCACAATTGGCGTGACTTTGATTCAGTCTTCAATTCTGTCTTTTAATTTCTTTAGAAATATCGGCTCTTCGGATGCCATCAGCGTAGCGCTTGCGCTACATAGGTAATTAATTGAAGTCCCTTATAAAGTAACCCCTAAACCTACAATATGGTGATCCTGCCAACTCCACACAGGTCGAGCAAATATGGACGGTCTTGAGGAATTGTGGGAAGAACTAAGACCGAAGCAGAGTCCACCAGAGGAGTACGAGCCCGAACCAGTAGCGGCAGATATACCGCAGTACCAACCATCCACACATGTATCAGGATGAAGCAACCTGTCCAGCAGGAAGTAGTAGCACCCAAAATAAAGTCCAGAGGAGACCAGAAGAAACTCTTCGCGAAGCTAAAAGAGGGAGTTAGCGTATCAAAAGTAGCGAAAATGGGAAACAGCTGCTCTGCTAATGTCAACGAGAGCATTTTCGTCGAATGTCGGCAGGCAACAACAACCGCGACGATTATTTTCATAGTTTTAGTTTGCATTGATGTTTACAATAGATTTCAAATAAAATATGTGAGAAAAAAAGTAGCCAGAGTAATAAATATATAGAATTTCGTAAATAATGTTTGTACAATTGCATATTTTTTCGAAATTAATGGAGGTTATAAAGGAACGGATAAAAGAAATAGAAAAAATTTTGGCAAATGAGAAAAAGAGCATAAATAGATTGGGTAATACTGAAGCTTTAAATGAGAAACTAAACAAACTTAAGAGAAACTGAGAGGAATTTGGGTATCTTGTTCGAAGCAACGAATGAAGATTGCTTAGAAATAAAATTGCAATTTAAGAAAACTGCAAAAGAGTTAGAGAAGATATTGTGTGATAAATTAGCTGCAGTTGCACATAAGAGCAAAATGGGTGACTTTGATTTACATTTAGCGATCAAGTCTATTCCGGTGTTTGACGGAAAGCCAAAAGAGCTTAATGCATTCCTTAAAATTGTGGAGTATATAGATAAAACTTTATCAAGTGAGGCAAAACCACAACTTATCGATTTTGTTTTAAATGTCAAACTGGCTGATAACGTACGAACCGCTTTGAGTACTGAGACACCGCGTACTTTGAATGAGTTGAAGACAACTCTGACGACTAGGTTTAAACCCGCAAACACAATAGGGAACATACATACTTCATTGAGCAATGTGTCTCAAAGAAAATCTACAGTGACTAATTATAAGGAGAAGATTTTATCTTTGATTAGTGAATTGAATCAGCTACAGATAAATGAATTAGGCGATAACGTCACACCTGCACAGAAACAGGTTATCTCAAATCTGAACGAAAGTTATGCGCTAAGTGTATTTAAAAATGGTCTGAACGACCAATATAAAAATATTCTTTTCGCAGCAAGACCACAGAACTTTATGGATGCTGTAAACCTTACATTAGAGTTAGAAAAGAATGAAAACATCCAAACGAATAATGTGATGTATTATAGTAGAGGTGATAACCGACGTTATAATGATCGAAACAACGATCGCAGGGATAAGAAAAATGGGAATAACAGGAATAGGGATAATGATAGTAGCAATAATGGAGATAATCGTAGCAATACAAATAGTAATAGTGAAAATAGACCTAGATACCAAAGACGTAGGAATAGAAATAACTACAATAATCGTAATGGTGGTAATCATGATAGCAACGGTAGTAGAAATTATTATAGAGATAGTACCAATAGGAATAGAGTAAACATTGTCCAGGAGCAGGGAAAGTAAAAATAATTCAGACCCTCCCGGAGTAGCAGACACAGAAAATAATCCTAACTCCGGCAAAACAACGTACAATACATATACGGTGACAAAAAATTGTCCAAATTTTATAAAGTTATATTGTAAGAAAGCAAAAGGTGATTTAACCTTTTTGATAGATACAGGAGCGGACATAACAATCTGTAAGATAAATAATACATTCAATGGTAATATTAATGGCGGTGAGAAATGTAAATTTACCGGAATAACAAATCAAGCGATTGCCTCTTTGGGTACTGCTAATTTGAAGTTGAATATTGGGAATCACGTAGTAACTAACTCATTCCAGATAGTCGAAGAATCATTTCAGATAAAAACAGATGGTATTATTGGGAGAGACATCTTGGAGAGATATCTTTTTAAAATTGACTACGAAACGTATACGATAGCCTTCAATATTAGCAATGAGGAAATAAGAATTCCTTTAGACATTAAACCATTGAGTACTTACAAGATTGACGTACCCGCGAGAACTGAAATTATTTTACCAATCCAGTTAAATGGAGACGAGGATCGTATCATCCAGAATAGGGAGATAGAGAACGGTGTTTTCATAGGTAATACTATTGTACCAGCTAAAGGTATCTGTCACATCAAAGTCTTAAACGTTAATGATTATCCAGTTAGTCTGAAGGAGTTTGATGTTGATTCTGAACCTTTAGATAACTATTACGTACTAAGTAACACCAGAAAAAGAGACAAAGTAGATACAAACAGACTTAGTTAATTGATACAGAAGATCAATGCAAACAGTAAAGACGAGAGAGCGATGCGTAGCCTCATGGATATCATTGAAGAATTTCAAGACGTATTTCATATGGACGGTGATAAGTTGACAGTGAATAATTTTTATAAGCAGAGAATTGAGCTTGCGGATAACACTCCTGTGTACATCAAAAACTACAAGCTGCCTCATGCACAGCTTGAAGAGATTGATGATCAAATCAGAGAGTTAGAAAATAACGATATTATAGAACCATCTTTCAGTCCGTATAATTCACCACTTTTAGTAGTTCCAAAAAAAAGTTCAGGTGACAAAAAGCAATGGCGATTAGTCGTAGACTTTCGGCGACTAAATAATAAAATTGTAGATGACAAGTTTCCATTGACAAGATTGGAGGATGTATTGGACAGACTGGGTAGAGCTAAATATTTCTCTACACTAGATATGACCAGTTCATTCCATCAAATCGAGTTACAAAAAGAATCAAGGCCTTTAACAGCTTTTTCCACGGAAAATGGTCATTTTCAATTTAAACGGTTACCTTTCGGATTAAAGATTCATCCAACAGTTTCCAGAGGATGTTAACAATTGCTTTGTCAGGATTGAACTCGGAAGCATTTCTCTATGTTGACGATATTATTGCCTTTGGCTGTAGTATCGATCATCATAATCGGAATTTAACCAAAGTTCTACAGAGATTACGTAAGTATAATCTCAAGTTGAACCCGGATAAGTGCCAATTTCTTAGATCAGAAGTTGTATATTTAGGCCATCTTATCACGGATGAAGGTATTAGAACAGATCCTGCGAAGAACGAAGCAGTCAAGAACTACCCCATTCCTAAGAATGCAGACGAAGTTAGAAGAATCGTAGCCTTCTGTAACTATTACAGACAATTTATACCAAACTTTGCGGATATAGCAACATGTTTAAACAATCTTTTGAAAAAGAATGTTACCTTCGAATGGGACGAAAACTGTCAACAGGCTTTCGATGATTTGAAGAACAAATTACTTCAACCACCAATTCTTCAATATCCAGATTTCAGCAAACCATTCGTTTTGACTACAGACGCATCAAGCAGTGCTCTAGGAGCTGTGCTCTCACAAGGTGAAATTGGATCAGATTTACCTACATCATATGCTAGTAAATCCCTTGGCAAGCATGACTTAAACAAGCCAATCATTGAAAAGGAATTACTCGGAATATATTGGGGAATCAATTTCTTCCGCCCATACCTATACGGTAGAAAGTTTATTGTGGTAACTGACCATAGACCTTTAGTATCTCTTTTCTCGGTTAAGTATCTTGCAACGAACGTTGCAACCTCAACTGCCTGGAGTAAATATAACCACAACGCTACACCCTATGTATAGCGTTGATACCTGTAAAGGAAGCAAAGCACTGTACCTACTACCGAACGAACACCTTCCTCCAGTATAAACTAATCTTCCTTCTTTTAATGCACATTTATTTAATTTCAAATATTTGTACAAATTATTCTGGGCATGTTGGCGAATCAGGCGAAGACGTGTTTCTCGCTAATTCTTCAAGCCGCTGCTGGCTCTTGAACTCAGCCTCCAGTTGCCGATACTGCCGCCTAAAACTTTCTCGCTCAGCCGAAGTGACCGCAACTCGTGCCAGCCTTCGCAGGTCGCTTGCTTGGCGCCGGTATGCAACTATTCGGCCACCTCGTTGTCGCTTCTCGGGTTTTGGCTCAGGTGGTGGGCTGCAAAGCTTCGCTGTTCGAGCGCGGTATTCCTCGATCGTCAATGGTCGCGGGCCTGCCGTGGGTGATACTTCATTAGCCTGCTCCAATGCCGGACGGTCCGTCGGCATAACAAATAATTCCCTCTGCGTGTCCGGGACTTCGAAGTTGTTGGTGTTCGCTTATCCGCTGCTTGCCTCTGCGTGTCTGGGACTTCGAAGTTGTCGGTGTTCGCTTGTCCGCTGCTTGGCTTTCCTTTGTATGTTCAGCACGACGAGGCCTTGATCGCTTTTCGCTATTCCTGGCGGAAGCCTTGGAAGTGGTATTGTTCGGGCATACACCTTGAACAAGCTACTCAACGATTTAAACACCATTGTTGGAACCACCAGGTTCTTTTATAATCGACGATAGCTACTTTTAATTGATTTATTGACTATCAAGCAAAATAATGGTTTCAATTTAGTTCATTCAAACATTTCCGAACCCCGACAATCTCTTCCTCCGTAGCTGCTACAGCTATAACGCGAAAGCTCCCGTCTTTGCCACGCCCACTTTTCGCTCTTAACAGTAAGTTTCTCTTTTGAGACTCGGCTCGGTACATTAAACATGCCGAAGATTTTGTGTGTACACGCGAGTCGAGGTTTTGTGTTTCAATGCAAGTGCAAGTTAGACACACCTCTTCCATGCATGTGTAATTAATTGTGATAAGCAAAATATCAGGCAACTCGTGACTTTATCAAAGAGAGGGAGTCATGATAAGTAAAGTAGCATGCAACTAGAGAAATAGCATGCAATAAGTATATCGCATGTGACCTATAACATTACTATCCTGCCGAAAAAGATTGAGCACGAATGGCTTGGAGAGCCTAGTCGTGATAGGGTCCAGAAATGTTTCTCTTCTAGTAGTTAAATTCAAATTACATTTTACTTGCCTATTATGTTGCTTGATAAACGTTAAATTCTTGTTTTCTTTTAAATATATCGCTTATCGACTCTGTACAAGTTCTCCTTGTACTTTTGATTTAAATTACCTTTTTTTTTTGTTTTAATTTATTAATCTTATTTCTTTTCATTACATTATAGTATTCAAAATTAAGTATTCTTATGTTCAAAGTCCTTCCATATGTATACATTTTCAATTTAATTTTATAGTGGTCTATTGCTTTGTTGATAAAGTTCCTTATTTTACTTAAACTACTTTGTTCCATTTGATTTTGATTGTATTTGATGCTTATTTTTTTTATCTTTTATATTCAGTTGCAATTTTCTTCTTTTCCTAGACAACATTTTTCTTTCTTATAAATATGGATAACCGGACAGATATATATTTTCTTTTTAGTTTCGAATATTTTTTTATATTTCATTCCTTATGTACAATACATTTTACACACGTAATAAATAAAGATATATTGAACTACAGTAACTAGTATGTATTTTTTTTCCTTTAATAAATTTCCTTTACACATTTTTTTATATCTTTGCATACATTTAGTTATTTATGGGTAATTGAATAGCCTTATATTTACAACTCAGTTTCCAATCTTTCTGATAGTACATTGCCTCGCCTTAATTTTAAATATCTTTTACTTAATCAAACTTTACGTACATATTTTTTCTATTTAATAAATATAAATATTGACGTACAGTAATTAGCATACATTTATTATTTATAAATCTTCGTTTTATTTTCTCTTTACATTATTTTTCTTTACAATCGTATTTACCTGTTTATGAGAAACTAAACAGAATTATATTTATTTCTCAGTTTCCAATATTTCTGATATTATGTACTTTGCTTCGTTTAATTAATAATTGTCCTTTACTCAATCAAACTTACGTACATACTTAAACTTATGTTGCTTCTTCTATGCGATAAATAATTAATTAGTAATTAGCATGCACTTTAAATAATTTTTTTTTGCATTTTGTTTCTTAATATTTCCTGATTTGCATCATTTTGTCTTCTAACTTTTATTTCATAAAGATCTTCTTCTTCTTCAATTATTTATATTTATAATAGTATATACTTCTTTCATAAAATTTCCTTACTATATTCCTCTTGCAATTGTATTTACCTAATATTTTTGGATTAACAACATTACATTCTTTTGAATCTCTATTTTTAAATCAATTTATCTTTTACGTTTCCCATAACGAGAAGCTTTCATGGTAAGCTTCTGGTTACGACATCATTCATCATTGATGTTTAAATTATTTATTAGTATTTTGGGTGGGGAATCGGATTGGCATGGTAATTAACATGCAAAGGGTTTGGCATAGCGCCATTTTATCCGCACTTCATTGCATAGGTAATATGATCCTGGCGGACCATCCACCCAATCATATGCGGGTTGTCAGCACGATCGGGTACGATCATAAAAACTTCGAGTGATTGGTGCTACCTACTATATTGAATTGTTCGGCTAACAGAAAAGCTTTTGCAGCTCATATATGGATACAGAAAAATTATTCACGGACTTTCGCTTCTATCTGCACGTATGTGCATGCATGTAGCTTGGCGACGATGCGTGTAGCTCTAGCTGCTGAACTCAATTCGGTGCATTCAATGCAGTCAGTGCGGATGCACGGCAAATTTATGCGCTGACAAAATAATATGATGAGCAATTTAGTAGCGGTTCATTTGATATGTGGACTCCGTGGGGAATTTTTAAATGGGAAAAGTTAGTATTTTTTAGTTAATATATTTTTTTTTGTTTGTTAGACCAATTGAAAGGATCGGGCTGAGGAATATGTTGGGGCTACCGTGATTTTTTCTAAAACAGTTTGTGCTGAAATCTCTTTTGTTGTCATCCGCTCCTCACGAAGATTGAGGGTAATATTAGAACTTGATGGCTGACTTGTGTTGCTGTTTCCTGAATGTTTGGGCGCTTTGGATGACCTTTGACAGCGAAACAACACAAAGCGAACAATTAAATATGCTACTACCGCAAGTATAAAAAGTGCTACAATTGACGTAGATAGTTGGGTTACCTGCATATGCTTTCTACTAATTTCCTTGAATTTTATTTGGTCCAATTTAGAGTATATTTCAGTCAGGGAATGCGTCCCACTTTGAAATATCTTACTTCCATCTTTAGGTGGTACTAATTGTAGGGAATTATTAGGATGACTCACTGAAAGGGTTGAAAGATTGAGGTTAAATAGCTCGTTATCAAACTCGGGGAAGAAAGGTGGATGTTGAATTTTAAAATCATGCGTACTTTCCACCTGATGCGGTATAAGTAGCTCGTTGAATTGCATATTGCAGGGCTGAATAACAGTCAGGATCCCTTGTCCACTAAGAGTATGAGTTGTGATATTGTTGTCACACTGCACATGAACGGGTGTGATGGTTGGGAAAAAATATAGCCAACTATTAGGTTTATTCAATTTGATTAGCACATTGCGAGGAGATACATCTATTCGAAGAGGAAAATTAACTTTTTTCTGATAGGGATTATGCAGCAATGAAATAATTTCATTTTGTGCGGGTGGGGAACGGATTATTGGGACAGTAAGGGGCATAACGTATAGGTCTCCCGGCTCAGGGTGACTAATCTTTTTAAAACTCTGCGCGTTTATAGATGTTAATAATAGGAATTGTTGTGATGGTATATGGCTTGCTATGTGAGTGTAACCAATCTCGGGCACTAGCGTGTATGTTTTATTAGTGCTAACAGGAAAAATATGTATTTGCTGCAACCGCATCCTTGGCAATTGAAATAGTGGAAGTCCTATGACTACTATGAGTTTATCCTTTAACCGATAATAATGTAAACTTGCGGACTGAGTTAATACTTGCTCACAAAACTCCGGACAATTATTGCCGGTTTTAACGTAAACTTCGCGAAGTTTTCTGGTAGATATAAGAAGAGGATGTATTCTATTGTTATTGGTTTCTACTACGATATCTACTAGCGTTCGCTGCCTTGGTTCGATTTCCAATATTTGTGCAAGCAGGGTGGTAATGATTTGATTTTTCCGTTCACTTACTAACAAAGCATTAGTTGCATTTTCAATATCGCGAATCTGCATTGCTAATTGGCGCTGCCTATCTACAACGTGTGCTAATGGTTTGTGAAGTTCCTCCAAAGAAGTCTTTACAACGCTTATTCCCTGCTTCTCCAAGTTCACTAGCTGCTCTTCGTTTTTTTCCACCTGCCCAAGCCTACTATATAGCTCCTGCTCATTTTCGTTGTCCATAGTCCCAAACAAAAAATGCATGGTTCGTCCCAAACCGTCGAATAAGGATCTTTTGGATCTTCGCGGCACCATGGATTCCTGAAGAGTTTCGGAGCGGAGTTTTAGATTTTCTACTAACACATGCATATGCCGGTCCTGATCCTTGCATCCTGTGTTGTTAAAAGAACAAAGTAGTTGCACCAAGTGCTCTGCTCGCTCCGCAAGGTCTATTCGCGTCCAAATTTCTCCAAGGTTTAGTTCCATTACAATGCTCCAAGAGCTATAATAACAAAGGAGTTCACTTACGTCTTCAAATAAAACTCCCGAATTGCTAACTGGTGTAATAGTGAATGGTACCGCTTGGATTCGGGCAATAACTGCGGCGAGGATTAAAAGTGTGGTTATCGAACGTTGCGCCATTTCTAAATGATCAAAATCGTAAAAAAAAAAATTAATATAAATATACAAAATTGTTTATTCATGATAAAGTTTTAATCTATTGTTGTGAACGTTGACCAACTTTTTGCCTATCGCAATCGTGGTGTTGACCGGTGACGTTATTTTTTTCACTATGTAAGGGCCTAACCATACCTGTACTAACTTGTGCTTTCTATTTTCATTCCTCAAGAGTACCTTATCCCCCAAATGGAAAGATACTGGCCTCATCTTTTTGTCATACTGCTCTTTAGACTTTATTTTACTCGAGAATAAGTTCTGTCGGGCTATCGAATGCATTTTTTGTAGTTTATATCTGAGGCTATAGTAATAATTCTCATGGTTATATAAAGGTTCAGGATCTTTTTTGAAGTGAGATGGTATATCTGCCGTGAAACCAAATAAACAATCCATAGGTGTCAATTTGGTACTATCGTGTACACTATTATTATCCACAAACGTGGCAGTCCTTAAAAAGTGGTCCCAAGTGTTTGGATTTTCATCCACAGCTGTACGTAAGTACTCTACTAGAGGACGATGGGCCCTTTCCAGAGCTCCGTTGGATTGTGGATGGTACGCAGTGGTCTGCAGTTTCCTGACATGGAGTAATTTACAAACTTGTTTGAATAAACCGCTGGTGAAATTTGTACCCTGGTCCGTAATTACCTGTTTCGGTATTCTATACCTTGTAATAATTTCCTCAAAGAAAATCTGGGCTACAGTTTCCGCTTCCGCGTTGGGCATCGCATACCAATCAACAAATTTTGTTAGATTATCCTGGAAAGTGAGAATATACTTATTGCCTAAAGAGGTTTCGATTAAAGGGCCTACGATGTCCAGGTATATTTTGTCGAAAGGTTTATTAGCTATGTCTGTAATGACCATGGGCATACGGTGCTGAAGACTGCTCTTCATCACTTGACACTTCTTGCATTTTTTTATATAAGACTTGATGTCTTGCAACATATGATTCCATCTAAAATGCTTCTTGAGTTTTTTATATGTTTTTGAAACTCCCTGATGACCACCGAAAGCGGAATCATGATACTCGTGTAATACAGCCTTAACTTGCTCGGCAGTATGTAACAGAGTAATGTTGTCTGGTCCTGCAGTTTCCGACTGTATACCAAGAGGACAGGCTGACTCTACTGGCAACTCATCTATCTCGATACTAACCCGTTCTGGGTGGGCCACCGGGTGGGTTGTCTGTGAGAGAGAGAGATCAGCCGGAGGTAGCTGGTTTTCTTCTTTCTGAACTTCTGAATCCTTTTTTCTGGACCGGGTGGTGACATTACACTGGCGCACCTGTTCCGTATCTTCCACTGTCTCCGCAGGAATCCTACTGAGAGCGTCAGCGTTCGTGTTATACTTACCAGGTTTGTATTCTATCCGGTAATCAAACTCTGATAGCTTGTGATGAAATCTAACCAAACGTGTAGTAGGGTCTTTTACATTGAAGACCCCTTTTAGAGGTTTATGGTATGTGAACACCGTGAACTGCCGAATTAAAAGGTAACAGCGGAAGTTGAGTGCTGCCCATACTATTGCTAGTAGTTCCCTCTCGATGGTAGAATAATTCTGCTCTGCCTTATTTAGGGTACGGCTGGCATAGGCTTTTGGTTTATCCTTACCTATCTCCCCCTGGGATAATACCGCACCCAGTGTTTCTTTACTTGCATCTGTGGTTAGGTTGAAAGGCTGACTAAAATCGGGGTAGGCTAGCAATGGTGGTTGAACCAAAGCGGCTTTAAGAAGCTATAATGCTTCATTACACTTTTCCGTCCAGGTATATTTTACATCCTTTCTAAGCAAGTTTGTAAAGGGTTTAGCTATTTTCGAAAAGTTAGGAATGAATTTGCGGTAGTAGTTTACCAAACCCAGGAAAGACTGCAACCGTTTTACAGTGGTGGGTACTGGAAAATCTCGAACGCAGCTAGTCTTGCTAGGATCTGGCCGGGCACCAGTTTGAGAACAGATATGACCCAAATAGACGACTTCGGGACGTAGGAATTGACATTTCTCTGGCTGCAACTTTAAATTGTTTTCCCTGAGGCGATAAAAAAGTCTCATGAGTCTGCCAATATGTTCGTGTAGGTTGTTTCCGTATACTGCTTTATCGTCCAAATACACGAAACAATCAATACCCTGGAGGCCAGTCAAGATGTGATTCATTAACCTCTGAAAAGTAGCTGGCGCTCCCTTCAGCCCAAATGGCATACGCTTGAATTCATAATGCCCATAGCTGAACGCTGTCTTGGACCGGTCCCTGGGCTGAACAAGGACTTGATGGTAGCCACTAGCTAAATCAAGTGTGCTGAAATAGCGTGAATGTCCAAGTTGATCCAGGATGTCTTCAATACGAGGCAGAGGGAATGCATCCCCTATGGTTTTATCGTTCAACCGCCTAAAGTCGACAACTATGCACCATTTCTTCTTACCATCAACTCCAGCCTTTTTTGGCACTACCAAAAGAGGAGAGTTCCAAGGGCTTTTACTTGGCTGGACAATATCATTGTCCAACATCTCTTTTAACTGCTCGTTAATTATTTCCTTTTGGGGCTGAGCCAGCCTATACATTTTCTGGTTGATAGGTGCTTGATTGGCCACCAAAGGTATTTCATGCTGAATAGCATTCGTATGTGTGAGTTTGTCGCCTGATAAGAAAAATATGTCGTTGAATTCTTGACAAAGCTGCGTTAAAGCTCCCTTTTCCTCGGGATTCAGGTGTTCATATAATATCAGTTCTTTTTCAAGTTGTGAGTTTCTTTTAGTATCAGCATGCCTTGTAGAATTGATCGGAGAATGCCGGGAATTGAATTTGAAACCTGTTTCTACCAACCTGGACACAACCCCTACTCGTTCCATTTGAATTCGCGGTTTTACAATAGGAGCTACAGTAGGGCCTGTTGACTCTTTCTCTTCAGTTAACTCCTGAATATGGTATTTTGTGACTGCTTCGAGTGTCAGATCAACATGGGTTATTGTGATGGGGATACTGTTAGCGTTGAGCATGCCAATGAATACCCTGCAAGGGCTCAGCAAGGAGTTAGCTAGGAAAACTCCATCACAAACCTCTTGCGATTGACAAAGCATCTCATGGGGCAATTTCAATGGGACTTTCACTATTTGTTGAGTACGGGGGTGTAATGTGACGGCCTTCTCTAAAGTAACCCTGTGTCTGCCATCCTCCATGTCCCTACTGGGTATTACGTCCCTTGGGTTTTGTCGTGAATCTGCGGGTGCTTCAGGTGTCACGCGTGCCTGCCCCTCACTAGGGTCTGGATCCGCGCTCTTCGACACCACTTAGCAACTCCACTGCTCCTGTGTCCCATCCCCTGGCAGGGATAATGGGAATGAAAACTCCTCAGGGTTAATTTCCGTGCGAGGAAATCGAAGAGTTTGTCCAGGACCTTCCGCGTTACAGTGTTTAGCTAAAAAGTCGTTTCCCAATAACCCATCACCGGCTACCCCAGGTATCTCATCCACTACAAGAAAATTGCAGAAAAGGGGAGTGGGAAAATCAAATCTTCCTAAAATAGTACCTAATGTTTCTCCTCGACCAAACGGACATTGCAGTGTTATTTTCTGACGAAAGTTAATATTTCCTGCTTTTATGGCCTGTGTCAATTGTGAGCCTAGTCCTAATTTCTATGCCTATATCTATGGGTAGGGACGCGGAAAACAGTTTGGATCCACCACGAGCGGTGCCCAGTTCAATTCTAATTAGAGTCGAGTCGGGGATTTTCGGCTCGACTTTTTCTCGTTTCCCGCTTTAGAACTCTCCCATTTCAATTTTTGGTAACAGTCTCCCACTTGATGACCTTGCTGGCCACAGAAATCACAAATTACCGACATATGATACACTTGTGGACCATTATCTTGTTTCGGTGTGGCAGCGGTTGCATTGCAGTCTCTTAGATCATGTCCATACTTCTTACAAGTGGGGCAGAAAGGAGAGTTCTTCCGCTTTAGGCATTCGGAATACGTATGTCCAGGTTTATGGCAAAAGTTACACGTGAACTTAGATGGCTTTTTACGCACCTCTGAATGGTCTGGACTAGTTATTACCTTTTCGGCCTGCGGTTGAAAGGATGGTATAAGGGGATTAAGTGCCATGGTGGTTTGGCTGGTTGGATAGCTAAAACTGGGTTGCTCATGAATCCACTGAACATGGTGGGCTCCTTGTTGCATCTTTTCGATATCCAAGGCTTTGGGTATGAGGTCCTCAAACGTTATCTTTTCCAGTGGCAGCAGGTACTGGCGTAAGTATGGATTCGTAACTCCACCCTTGAGGGATGTTATAGCAAAGTCCTCCAATTGTTGATTTAATACGTTGGCTGCTTCCTTTCCGTATTTGAGCCCTGCCGCTTCCTGACAACGCTTTAGCAGTTGCCGCAGCCGGGATGTGTAAGCAGTAAGAGTCTCTATAGGAGACTGCTTGGCCGTAGCTAACCCTATAACTAACTCCTGATAAGTTTCCCGTGGTAGGTATAACCTGTTCAGGAGCTCCTCTGCTGCTTCAAGTGTTGTCGGGCAACTTGAAGAAATTAATTGATAAGCTTCACCTCGTAGCCTGGTAGGGAAAATTTGCATGAATGCAGCTTGCTCTAGTTTGTTTAAGCATTGCCAAACCTGCCTACTGCATCCTAAAAAGGTCTGCAACTCGTACACGATGGTGGGACTCGGGGCGCCAGAGAACAATGGGATCATCCATCCCATTAGTTTGGCCACTTTCATGTAGTCGGCCATTTCGTTCGAACTCTCGTCTACCATGGATTGAGTAGCAAAAAGGAGGTATTTCCTGATTCTAGAGAAATTTTCCAATCTTGTGAAGTGATTAATCGATCAACTGATTGCGATACGTGGTCAAAACGGCCTGTTGGATTTTGCGAGGTTCCGCGGAACTGATTTATCTCGTTCTTAAATTCTTCCGTTTTTTCACGAAACTTGTCTAAGAATCGGATCCGTTTGATATTTATTTATTTCTTCTTTGGTAATACTTTGAATTGATTCCAGTTCTTGGAGGGCAGAATCTCGCAGAACCTGTGCTGTGGTTATCTGGTTCAATTCGCCAAAGGACTCAGACTTACTTCTTTGAGGTTGTAATACCTTTCCGCTTCGTAGCACTACTCCGCTGGGTTTACCTAAAGGCGTCGAATGATGGAACAAATCATCAACGTTGAATGTTTTGTCAGTCATATGCTCCTCACTCTTAGAGTTTTTTTTTCACTTTCAAACTGCCTTTATACACTTTAATCAAAAATTAAATTTCCCCGTTTATTCGGTTACCCGCACCAAGAGCTTACTTGTTATATTGCAGCCTCTGTTTTTATGTTAATTAAAATTATTTCACTGTAATTTAAATGTGATTATTAATATTTTATAACAACGGATTAGTTTAGACTGGAGTACCTCAAGGCATGTTCGTGGTAGAGTGTGCTTTTCGAAAAATAAGATGTTTAGAAACCTCACACTCAAGCAATAATTAATATAGGTTTGAATGCCGGTTGATGTTCCCATCACTTAATATGCTATACAGTCGCTATCACTGTAATCTAAGCAAAATCTAAGCTGCGCCAAAATGTTAAGTATCTTGCAACGAACGTTGCAACCTCAACTGCCTGGAGTAAATATAACCACAACGCTACACCCTATGTATAGCGTTGATACCTGTAAAGGAAGCAAAGCACTGTACCTACTACCGAACGAACACCTTCCTCCAGTATAAACTAATCTTCCTTCTTTTAATGCACATTTATTTAATTTCAAATATTTGTACAAATTATTCTGGGCATATTGGCGAATCAGGCGAAGACGTGATTCTCGCTAATTCTTTAAGCCGCTGCTGGCTCTTGAACTCAGCCTCCAGTTGCCGATACTGCCGCCCAAAACTTTCTCGCTCAGCCGAAGTGACCGCAACTCGTGCCAGCCTTCGCAGGTCGCTTGCTTGGCGCCGGTATGCAACTATTCGGCCGCCTCGTTGTCGCTTCTCGGGTTTTGGCTCAGGTGGTGGGCTGCAAAGCTTCGCTGTTCGAGCGCGGTATTCCTCGATCGTCAATGGTCGCGGGCCTGCCGTGGGCGATGCTTCAATAGCCTGCTCCAATGCCGGACGGTCCGTCGGCATAACAAATAATTCCCTCTGCGTGTCCGGGACTTCGAAGTTGTTGGTGTTCGCTTGTCCGCTGCTTGCCTCTGCGTGTCTGGGACTTCGAAGTTGTCGGTGTTCGCTTGTCCGCTGCTTGGCTTTCCTTTGTATGTTCAGCACGACGAGGCCTTGATCGCTTTTCGCTATTCCTGGCGGAAGCCTTGGAAGTGGTATTGTTCGGGCATACACCTTGAACAAGCTACTCAACGATTTAGACACCATTGTTGGAACCACCAGGTTCTTTTATACTCGACGATAGCCTACTTTTAATTGATTTATTGATTATCAAGCAAAATAATGGTTTCAATTTAGTTCATTCAAACATTTCAGAACCCCGACAATCTCTTCCTCCGTAGCTGCTACAGCTATAACGCGAAAGCTCCCGTCTTTGCCACGCCCATTTTTCGCTCTTAACAGTAAGTTTCTCTTTTGAGACTCGGCTCGGTACATTAAACATGCCGAAGATTTTGTGTGTACACGCGAGTCGAGGTTTTGTGTTTCAATGCAAGTGCAAGTTAGACACACCTCTTCCATGCATGTGTAATTAATTGTGATAAGCGAAATATCAGGCAACTCGTGACTTTATCAAAGAGAGGGAGTCATGATAAGTAAAGTAGCATGCAACTAGAGAAAACGCATGCAATAAGTCTATCGCATGTGATCTATAACATCTCTCATAAGAATCCATCATCCAAATTAACAAGAATACGACTCGACTTGTCTTATTATGATTTTGAAATCATATTCAAGCAAGGAAAAATGAACTGCAACGCGGACGCACTATCGAGAATAAGAATTGATTCCGATATACTGAAAACAATGATACCGCTAGAACGAGATGAGAAGGTGAAAAAGATATTAGCGTTAACTCGGGGAATGTCTGTTAAACATAAGACAGACTTAAAAGGTAAAAATAAAGACGATGAACCCAGGACAACTGTAAAGCCTGATCAACTTTACGTTTGGGATTGTACGTCACTATCGGACATAAGAAATGTCACGAAATTGAAATTTATACTGCGCAATAATCATCAGTTTGAAATTGTCGGTGATGTAATTGTATACTGTAATGGTGATAAATCTAACGAGAAACAAGTTTCCGTTAATGGCAAGCCTACAGTACTTACAAATACAGAAAAACCTTGTAAAGCAATCTATAACGATAATTCCAGTATGATATACTCATCTACCATGGAGAAGTTATTAGATGAATTAGTTGAAATGAATATTCATGAACTAGCTTTATCAAGTGATGATGAGATATTTGAATTCATGCGTGAGGCTGAATTCAAAAGTATAATTAACATGTTGCAACAAACAAATAAATGTAAAGAGCGCGCAAAAGTCAGTATAATGATTTATGAACCCCCCAAAAATATAAAGGATACTGAAGTACAAAATCAGTTAATACGCGAATATCATGATACACCGCAAGGAGGTCACTTAGGTATTAGAAAAACTTTACTTAAGTTGAAGCAAAGATATTGCTGGAAAAACATGATTAGCATGGTTAAAAGATATGTCAGCAATTGCGAAAAATGCAAGATAAATAAACAAATAAGAAACACCAAGGAAAATATGGTGAAGACTGACACACCAACGACGAGTTTTGAAACCATAGCTATTGACGTTGTCGGACCTCTTAGAATCTCGAATAATTATAGATATATTCTAACGCACCTATGGAAACTAAGGATGCGAGAACAGTAGCTTCTACATTAGTTAATGAGTTCATACTAAAGTACGGTCATTTCAAAATATTGAAATCCGACCAAGGTACTGAATTCACTAATAATTTGATGCAGGAAATTTGCAATCTATTGAGAATCAACCAAGTCTTTTCTACACCATACCACCACGAAACGTTAGGGGCTGTAGAGCGTAACCACAGAGTACTAAATGAGTACATTCTGGCATTTTCAGAAAACTCTGACTGGGATAAGTGGATTTCGTATTACACGTTTGCATATAATACAACCCCCCATGTAGACAACAATTATACTCCATACGAGTTAATATTTGGGAAATTACCATATCTGCCAGATGACATTTTAAGCAAAAACGAAAAGTTTCACGACCTAGATAACTATGCTAAAGAGTTAAAAATTAGATTGCAATATGCTCTTAGAAAAGCGCGAGAAATGATTGAGATAGTAAAATAAAAGCGAACAAAAGATACCCAGGCTCATCCAATAAATTTAAAAACAGGAAAAATATAATAGAAAGAAACATGAGACTCCTTATACAGGTCCATACACTGTAATTGAAATTAAAGGCGTTAACATTGTAATAAGTACTGATGGAAAATTGAAAGAAGTCCACAAAAATAATGTAAAATTGTTCAAACATAATTCTAAAATTTGAGTCCACAAAAATAATTTAAATTTGTTCAAATGTAGTTCTGAAAATTAATTAATTAAAGTTGATATTTGAGTATTTAAGATCATGAACTTAATTAAGTAAACATGAATAATATTAATACAATAAAATAAAATTATTTATACATGTTATGTAGGATTAGTAGATAGGAATTTACCATAAATGTTTGTATTATATCTGCAATGTGAATAAGACTCACAATAATTCGAGTGTTCCATACTAAATTTGAATCTAGCACTCCACACTTTTTGGGGTATGGGTGTAGAATGTGATGACATACACTATCTTAAAAATAAACACAATTAGAATTAACGACTCACTCATTCATATTCTAAAACAAATTACCCATTATCATTGTCATTCAAAACCAAAACATGTTACGGTAATTCATTTCCGTACACAAACGCCTTGACATTGAATTCAGAGCATGTATACATATCTCAGATTACAAGAAATGTTCTCAACAGTACATTGCCATCATAAAATGTTTTCCCTTTTGCATTGTACTAAGCTTCATATTGCACCACTGCTAGAAGCACGGCTAAAGATATTGTATTACATTTCACTACTGAATTTTCATTCATAGTCTTGGCGATTGAGTCATTATAATGTTTGTAAATGATAATTGGAGTATGAAAATGCAAAATGAGGATTTGTAAGTTAGCAATTTAGTAAATTGTATTGATGACACATTGGTCACGTGAAGAAGTCTTGTTCACAAATTAGTCATTAAGGAATTTAGAAGTAATTAATTAGGTCATAGATTTTGTATTTAAGGCGATGTAAAACTGATTGGAAAATACAGTCGATCGCTGATCGTTTTGAAGTATACTGCCACAATTGGCGTGACTTTAATTCAGTCTTCAATTCTGTCTTTTAATTTCTTTAGAAATATCGGCTCTTCGGATGCCATCAGCGTAGCGCTTGCGCTACATAGGTAATTAATTGAAGTCCCTTATAAAGTAACCCCTAAACCTACAATAATATATATATGCATATATATATATATATATATATATATATATATATATATATATATATATATATATGTATGTATATATATATATATGTATGTATATATATATATATATATATATATATATATATATATATATATATATATATATATATATATATAGATTTATACATATATCATTATATATATATATATGCACATATATATATATATATATATATATATATATATATATATATATATATATATATATATATAGATATATATGTGTGTGTATATGTATATATATATATATATATATTATTCATTTGATTCATTAGTTAACTTATTGCAAAACCAAAAAGAAGTAGCTTGTTAATAATAATATTTTTTTTACATGAATTGTTGTTGTGTTCTTTTTTTTCTATTTGAATAAATCGGCCACTATGTTGTAAACAAAAATAATTTTTTTCATTTCTCAAACATGACCTCTCCCTTTCCCGTCCTTTTCCCACTGTGTTTGTTTCTTTATGTAAGGTGGCTCAGCACGAGCAGAGGGTGTCCCGGAAGTCCCACGACACGACTGAACGCTAGCCGGCCTCAGTATGCCACCCCGGGCTACACACCCCTCTGCTAATTCTTAATGTCTGCAACTGCGGTGACACCCGTGGTTGCTACAATATATATATATATATATATATATATATATATATATATATATATATATATATATATATATATATATATATATATATATGGTTATGCATGAGGGACATAATAATTTCGAATCTTTATTTGAACGCACCTTTAAACTTTTAAATGAATTGTTAATGTCGAAACGTTAGATAATCAACATTTTCATCATGGTAAAGTTCGCGAGTAATTATTAAAAATTACTGTTATCGTAAAACCATCTTCAGTGATGAAGCTCATTTCTAGCTCATTGGCTTTGTTAGTAACCAAAATATGCGTTATTGGTCAGCAAGAAAACCACATTTCCTTCTTGAGATACCGTTGCATCCGCAAAAAACTACTGTGTGGTGCAGTTTTCATGCCAGATGTTTGATTGTGCCGTATTTTTTCGTGTATGAATGCTTCCTCACTTTATTTCGGGTTCGAGTCTCCTTGCATATCCCGCGCCGCAGCTCCTTAACCTGCTCCTAGAAAAGGGTCCCCCCAGCAGCTGAAGAGGAGAGGCGGGCGATTCTGCGTTGGTTGAGTAGCTCATTGCGTTCGAGCTCCCTTCAACCTTCATGCTGGTGATTGTTGCTGGCAGCGCGCTCGCTGTTGCCCAGCAGTACCTTGCTCCTGGTGGGTTACACCTCTTTTTTGATGGGCCGGGGTCCTGCCCTAGGCTCCACCTGGGGTGCTTGCTCGAAGCAACACTGTAGGACCGGGTGTAGATGTCCTGCGGTCTTGATCCCCCTTACTCCACCAGTTGCCAACGAATTAGCTAGTTTAATAGTTAGAGTTAGGTATTTGGTCATTTCATCTTATTGGGGAATGTAGGTTTAGCTTAGTTATAGATTATTGGGTTTAATTAGGATTTTGATTTAGATTAGTTTTAGATAATTGGTTTTACAGTTGTTGGTTTTGAGTAATTTTAAGTTTAGTTTTGTTGATTGAGTTTAGTTTTGGTAGTGTTGATTTGCAGATTTTAATTTAGGTTTTGATTTGGATTAGTTTTAGTTAGGTAGATTGTAGTTTGGTTTGGACTAGTTGTTTGAATAGGATTACAATTATAGGATAGTGTTACAGAAAGATATTTAGTTTAAGGAATTTCAAATTAATTTTTATTTTAGCTTAGGCTAGGTGTTAAGATTTCATATATTTATTTACTTGTCTGTAATTTATTTTTATTGTAACGTTTGTTTGTTCGTCTGTGATTTATTTAATTATTTATTTTATTCAAATTGTCGGTGTAGTCCATCTGCTATTTATTGATTTCTCTGATTTCGTCGGTGTGTCCGTCCGTTCATTGTTAATTAATTTATCGATTTTACAGTTTGGTTATCCAGTATTTATAATATTAATTTTCAATTATGACATCGCATAACGCTTCTTACTCCACCCATTCTTGCTCTGACGACGAATTTTATGCCTTCCCACCAATGCATAAGTGGAGGGTCAGTTTTGATGGTTCTTCTGCTGGTCTAGATGTTGAGCAGTCCCTGTTTCGAGCCACCACATTCGCAAGAAATTATAACATTCACTTAGAGGAACTGGCCACTAGCCTCCACATTCTTCTGAAAGGACCAGCAGAAGAATGGTACTGGTTATTCCGGCAGTTCAACCCCAATTTTACGTGGCCTGATTTAGAAGCTGCGTTGAAGGAGCGTTATGGATCTCATTGGACCGACGTAGATGTGCGGCGAGCAATTGATGCGCGTTTCCAGAGGCCAGAAGAATCTTTCCATGAGTTTCATGGCTCCACAATGGAGATGGCCTTGCGTCTTAAAAATCGGTTATCTGATTTTGACATGCAAGCCATCCTATTGCGGAACATGGACGATCGAATGAGGAATCATCTGGCAGGCTTGGAATTCGCATCGACAACAGTTAGTTCGTCACTGCACTAGAGTTGAAGCTGTGTGGTATCCCTCCGGTAGACCTGTGGCTGACCATCGCAGTAGGCATCCTCCCAACATTGGCGCTGTTGATATGTTGGAGAATGCTTGGTGTGATCCTCAAGCGAGATCTGCTGCAGTATATCATGCACACTTCCAGAATTGGCCTCCAAGTGGGATCCCTTCGTCTTTCCAGGAATACCATAACACCATGAATAACCAGATACCAGATCAGTGCCCACCCACAAGTTTCTTCAGTTTGCATCATCATGAGTCCCCAGCACCATTTAGCAGTGCTGACACCTCTGAGGCGGATCCCAACTACATCCGAAATGATGACAAGGCGGGCGATGATCGTGAATCACCCGCTAGTTTTAAAGCACGACCTTTTCGGAATCGCTTTCGGAGATCCTGGAGATATTTCTTCGCCAGGCGTCTCTTGAAGCGTGCCTGTGTGGAGTCAATTGTTGCAACTCCTGGCGACAATAGGCCCTACGCAGAGATTTCCATCAAGGGTCGCAAATTGATGGGCTTGCTTGATAGTGGAGCCAGTGTTAGTATCCTCGAAGCCGGAGCCTTGGACCTGCTGTCGGACTTGGGTTTGCATATGCATACCATGCATGCTCATGTTCAGACTGCATCAGGGCACAAGGATCCAGTTCTGGGATACGTTACCACATTGGTGCGATTTAACAACACACTAAATTGATGAGATTCCTGGTTGTTCCTACCTTGCCACACGCAGTGTATCTTGGAATTGACTTCTGGGATCTCTTCAAAATAGCACCAATCCAGGTCAATGCTATCGAAGCAGCCTTGGAGCCTCAGAGCCCTGAATCCCATCTTTTGTCTCCAAAAGATCAGCAACGTCTGGACTTCGTCAAACAACAGTTTCCGTCATATAATGAGAAAGGCTTGGGTAGGCCCAGTCTCGTGTCTCATCACATCGACGCTAGTTCTGCTCGATCCATTAAGCAGCGGCATTATGCTATCTCGCCCGTTATACAGAAACTGTTGTATGACGAACTCGATCGTATGTTGTCTTTGGGGGTAATAGAGGAAAGTCAGAGTTCGTGAAGTTCCCCTATGACCCTTGTCAGAAAACCCCGCAACGTGTGTTTATGTCTTGATGCTCGACGCCTCAATGAGGTGACTGTTCAGGACGCCTATCCGTTGCCACTAATTGAAGGTCTTTTGGCACGGTTGCAGAGTACCAGGTTCATTACCAGCTTGGACCTGAAGGATGCCTTTTGGCAAATACCATTGGATGAGGCAAGTAAGGAGAAAACGGCCCTTACTGTCCCTGGCAGGCCCTTGTAGCATTTCAAGGTCATGCCGTTTGGTTTATGTAATGCTCCCCAAACGATGTGTCGGTTGATGCATAAAGTAGTACCGCATGAGCTGCAGGACAAGGTATTTGTTTATCTAGGTGACCTGCTTGTTACAAGTTCAACATTTGATGAGCACTTGGAGCTCTTGAGTACTGTTGCGAAACTGCCCAGGGACGCCAACTTGACCATCCATGTTAAAAAAAGGCAAGTGCGTCAAGAAGGAGATCAAATATCTTGGCTTTGTAGTGAGTGATGGTATCCTGCGCATCGACCCGGAGAAGCTTTCAGGTATAGTCTCCTATCCTGAACCCCGAACGGCCAAAGACGTGAGACGGTTTATGGGCATGGCTGGATGGTACAGGCGTTTCATTCCAAACTTCGCCTCGGTTCCGGCCCTCTAACGGATTTGTTAAAGGGCAAATGTGTCTTCAAGTGGCCTGCTTCTGCCAATAGTGCCTTCAATGAAGTGAAGCAATTGTTAATTTCTGCTCCAGTGCTGGCTAACCCCGACTTTACGAAGCACTTCTATATCCAGTGTGATGCAAGTACAGTTGGTATTGGAAGTGTTTTGTTCAAGAAGGACGATGAGGGTGGAGAGCATCCAATCGCATATATGTCTATGAAGCTCAACGTTGCCCAACATAACTATAGCATTACAGAATTGGAATGCTTAGCTGCGGTGCAGAGCGTAAAGAGATTCAGGGCATATATCGAAGGATTGCCCTTCACCATCATAACCGACCATGCCAGTCTTAAATGGCTGATGCAGCAGTCGGACCTTTCTGGTCGATTGGCTCGCTGGAGTCTGAACTTGCAAGGGTTCAATTTCCAAATTGAACACCGGAAAGGTGCCCTTAACGTTGTTCCCGATGCATTGTCAAGAACATGCTCGAAGGACGAGCGGTTGAACTCAATTATTCCCTTTCTCCCGGAGCACGGACACATTGGTAGTTCAATCCCGGAGTCTGCGTTTCAGGAGCCCGAGTATGAGCATCTCAAGGAGCAAATCTTGAAACGACCCGATCAGTTTCAGAACTTGCACCTTGCAGATGGTCGAATATATATTAGTACTGGTTCTCCTGTAACGTCGACTACTGATGTTCCCAGAACAAAACTATGGGTTCCTGAGGGTCACCAACGAGCTCTCATAGTACGAGCTCATGATGATCCCCGGGGCTCTCATTGTGGAATTCGCAAAACAACTGAAGTTTTGCAAAGGTATTATTATTGGCCTCGTTTGCGTCAAGATGTGATTCAGTACATCAAGAATTGCATGATATGCAAACAGGCCAAACCGGCAAATTCCACAATGAGACCCCCTATGGGGGCGTCACGAGACTCTGAACGACCTATGCAGCGCCTGTTTGTGGACTTCATGGGCCCATACCCTCGTTCAAGATCAGGGAATATCTAATTGTTCGTGATCCTGGATCATTACACAAAGTTCGTATGGCTCAAGCCTATGACGAAAACCACTGCCGGGTCAGTCGTGCGATATTTGGAGCGCGAAATCTTTTTGACCTTTGGAGTGCCTGAATGGCTACACTCTGACAATGGGGTACAGTTCACCTCCAAGGTATTCAGCAAGCTTATGAATGGAGTGCAGCATTGCTTCACCCCATATCATTCACCGCAGGCGAATGCCTCGGAGAGTTCAAACCAGTCGACACTGAACACCATTAGAGCCTACATAGGGTCTGATCATGGCAAGTGGGACGAGAATCTTCCAGCCTCATGTTTTGCCTTCCACAAGGTGATTCATGAGTCCACGGGATATTCGCCCTACTTTCTCATGTTCGGGTACCACCCTATCCAACATGTTTCTGAGTACGCCCTCCTCAGAAGCCTTAATGCCTTTGAGGATGGTGAGGTACAGCTAAGTGCTAACAGTGATCGACTGCGAGCTGTACAGGACCAAGTCAGATGCCTATAAAAAGGGAGCTCAACGATACAACCTTCGTGTTCGTCCTCGTGAGCTATTTCAGGGTCAGAAGGTTTTCGTGCGTAATTTCACTGTGAACAATGCCGCAGATCGCTTTGCTGCCAAATTTGCTCCACGATCCACTCCTGCAGTGGTCCGTCATCGTATTGGGCAAGTGGCATACGAGCTTGAGGATGCATCCGGTAAGCTGCTTGGGACCTTTCACGCTAAAGACATCCGATCCGATTCATAATTACCCCTGCCGACATTCTTTGTTTGCCCGGCTGAATGAGATACTCAGGGTCTGGGTCATTCCCACGATTGTTGCGAATTGTCGCGTACCAACTTTCTCCCATTTGCAACTTCGAATTGCCGCCGTAACATTTTCACTTCCCTTTGGGCACTCTCACCTTTTCCTCTGTGTATTTATTTATTTTTATTAACATTTTTCCAATTTCCCTTTAATTTTTATTTCCACATCATCACAATCCTACCCTTTCCCCTGATTTCCAATTACAACAAACTAGTAATATACTAATAATTTTAATCTTCCCATTAACAACACTCCCTACATTAATTCCCACTAACAAAATTTCATTCTATTCATTTTTCCTAACAAAACCTAATTCCTTCCTTCATACTAACAAATTCTATTCACTAGTTCCTACTAACAAATTTTATTTTTTTTACTAACGAAAATTAATTCACGTTTCCCTACTAACAAAATTCGATCTCATGCCCAGATGCATCGCTGAAGTTGCTAATCTGATCAATGGGAGATCGATAAGGCATAGCTCCATTGGTTACGTCGCGAGTTCTTGACCGGGGGTCTGCTGGAACCCTGAGTTCAAGTTCCCCCGGGCGCAGGGAATCACTCTTTTTGGGGTATCGGCAAAACCAATAGCTTTCGTAATGTATATGTGACACTTTGTATTCAATCAAGCGCTTCTTGGATTGTGCAAAGTGGCATATGTAAAACAATGGATACTATTGAGTTTGTCGATATGGAACAAAAGATGTGTAGGTAGCGGAATCGAAGTGTAATGAACTTCGATTACGTTACCCAGATGCGGCAGCGGTAATCTAAAAATGAGAAGGATTGCGGAATATGATTTGGGAAGGTGAAATGCGGGATTGAGTGCTTGAATGCGGGGTCAGTCGGTTCTTTTGATTTGGAGAAGTTGGATAACAGTGATTTATTTTCGCGAAGAAGTTTTTTTAGAGCTTGTCGATGACGACGGGGAGGAAAACAATCGAAATGTTGAGATTGGAAAATTGGTGTAAGGAGTTTTAACATGAAAGATTGGTAAATAAAAGCCATGATTGTGATTCGGGGAGTTAAAAGCCATGATTGTGATTCGGGGAGTTTTCGGTGGTGAAATGAGCGGAAATTTGAAAGGATAGTGACCTTATAAATGAAAAGTACCATTTGCTGGGTTACAGAATTTAAATTGCGTGTGAGTGAAGTTAAGTGGGCTAAACACAAGAGAAACACATAATTAAGTGAGATGAAGCCGGAATAAAACAGTGTCGGTTTAAATCACATAAAACAAAAGAAATTTAAATAGTTTTGAATAGGAAAGAAAATTGGTTCGGAGTAACAGTGGTAATAAAACAAAAAACATAACAGTGAATGCAGATTGTGGTGGATGCCGTAAAGAAAATGAAAGTATGGATTAAAAAAAACAAAAGTTTATTAACGACAAGTGAATCAAAAACCAAACGCGGGTCTGAATGTAATTTGTAACGGGATCCCTGAAGGATGAATCTATAGTGCTAGGTTTCCGAAGAAAAGATCTACATTTAGTGAAAAGTGGTCAGTTTAGTTTGCATTTAGAGTAGTGTAAACATTTTTTTAAAAATTGAAGTTAATTTTCAGTGCCCCCCCCCCCCCCCCCTTCAGTTGCCGAGCGCTCAGCAGCATTAATAGGGGTGAGTGATTGCGCATTTTTTCAATTCATTTTTTTATTAATTATATTTCAAACACATTGGAATTTTCCTTTTATTACAATTATCCCCTTGGTATATATTTTTTTTCACTTTAATTAAAAATATTGGCTGGTTTTTTTTTATAGAAGTGGTGGGTTTTTCATTTCTCAAACATGACCTCTCCCTTTCCCGTCCTTTTCCCACTGTGTTTGTTTCTTTATGTAAGGTGGCTCTGTACGAGCAGAGGGTGTCCCGGAAGTCCCACGACACGACTGAGCGCTAACCGGCCTCAGTATGCCACCCCGGGCTACACACCCCTCTGCTAATTCTTAATGTCTGCAACTGCGGTGACACCTGTGGTTGCTACAATATATGTATATATATATATATATATATATATATATATATATATATATATATATATATATGGTTATGCATAAGGGACATAATAATTTCGAATCTTTATTTGAACGCACCTTTAAACTTTTAAATGAATTGTTAATGTCGAAACGTTAGATAATCAACATTTTCATCATGGTAAAGTTCGCGAGTAATTATTAAAAATTACTGTTATCGTATAACCATCTTCAGTGATGAAGCTCATTTCTAGCTCATTGGCTTTGTTAGTAACCAAAATATGCGTTATTGGTCAGCAAGAAAACCACATTTCCTTCTTGAGATACCGTTGCATCCGCAAAAAACTACTGTGTGGTGCAGTTTTCATGCCAGATGTTTGATTGTGCCGTATTTTTTCGTGTATGAATGCTTCCTCACTTTATTTCGGGTTCGAGTCTCCTTGCATATCCCGCGCCGCAGCTCCTTAACCTGCTCCTAGAAAAGGGTCCCCCCAGCAGCTGAAGAGGAGAGGCGGGCGATTCGGCGTTGGTTGAGTAGCTCATTGCGTTCGAGCTCCCTTCAACCTTCATGCTGGTGATTGTTGCTGGCAGCGCGCTCGCTGCTGCCCAGCAGTACCTTGCTTCTGGTGGGTTACTCCTCTTTTTTGATGGGCCGGGGTCCTGCCCTAGGCTCCACCTGGGGTGCTTGCTCGAAGCAACATTGTAGGACCGGGTGTAGATGTCCTGCGGGCTTGGTCCCCCTTACTCCACCAGTTGCCAACGAATCAGCTGGCTCACTGACGTTGGATGCTCCTAGTTTCCTGAACTGATGCGCTGCTGGCTTGTGCGCTCATCGGACGATGCGGTTGGATTCGCCTGTGTACTGCTGATCGGCCTACAAAAGAGTAATTCTATAGTGCGGGGAAGCCACATGGCGTGAATCGCGGCTCAAGCTAACACCTCACCCCTTACCATTGGAATCTGATTTCCGCGGACCCAAGTTCTGGGGAAACAGGAATATATTTCAAGAACCGATCGCACGTTGATTTACCAGTACTCCATTGAGTGTTTACATTTGGTCGCAGAGCCAGCTTTTCCTCGAAATCTCACCGAAATTTGCCGGATATTTGAACACGTGAGCTCTCATTCCACGGAAGCTCTTCCTCCTCATTTTTTCTCGTTCATATATAATTGAAGAGTGCCAACAAACGATATTCGCCTTGGGGAAACAGACTTGTGGCAGAAAGAGGAGAGCTTTTGAGCTAATTGCAGGTTTCTCCTCTCTGGAGCTTTTGCCTGGCTCGCTCGCTGCTAGCTTTTCTTTCTTCGCCATTTTTCCTTCTGGAGCTTTAAACTGGCTCATTTACACTCGTATTTGGCTGTCCGATACATGCCGCTGTCGTCTCTTCGCCTGCACCGCATACCTGCCACATGTTGGATTTTTCCAATAATCGTAAAGCGAAACCCTGCTCACACTTTTGTATTGGAGCCATTGGCTGGTGACGATATGAGGCTACGTGTTTGAGCGCTCGCAATATTTTTTCCGATGGTTGAAAATGTGATTTACTTTTATTTGAGAGAACAGTGAATCATCGTTTCATAAGACAAGCGCATCAGATTACCACTAATTGACTTAGTTGAAGCACTGGCGTTGAGGGTTTATCTTGTTATCGCTCACTTATTTTAGTCATGTACCACGTTGTGTGCCATATGTTTGATATCTTGTGCTCGCTTGAGCTGGTTATGTATCTCACGTGATGTTTTTTTTTGTTTTGCTTAGAGAAGACTACGAGTATGTGTATCTAATGGGTTGTGCGATTCGCCATATTATTTTTATTATGTTTATCCAATGGGTCATACGCTTCATCATAAAATTTTTATTTTTGATTGGAGATGACAATGTCTATCCAATGAGTTGAGAGGGTGCTCTTTGTTTTGAATTGTTACCTTATTTCATATCTTTTTTGATATACACTGTTAACTATTGTTACTACCATTATCATGATCACAACTTAACATCTACTATTTTAATTGATGTTAATTGAATCTATTTTTGTTTGTCATGATATGTTTTCTTCAATATTTACTTCAGTTTGCAAATTTGAATCAAAAATGGTTTGGTGTAATCCTTACATTATTTTCTATTTCGAGTTGCCTTACTTTTAATACATTAAATAATTGATTACCTAGACTTAAGGCATTTCTATTTGGATTTATTCTGTTTATTTACATATAACAATTGGTTGCAGTGTATGCCTATTTATTTTGTGACCATATCATGGACTTATAAACAAATTTTAATTTACTTATTGCGATCTAAATTTTGGCTTTTCATTTCTTCAGCTTATGACTTGATATTTTAAATCTCTTGGAAATTTAACGTCAGTTCTTCATATTTTGCATTTTCTATTCTGTAACTTTCATTCGAGTGTCCATTTTTCACAGAGCCGGAACTGGGAGAGGCAGTCCTCTCATTGAAATTGAGGAAGGCTCCAGGTCCAGATGGTGTTCCGGCTGAGGTATTGCGGCTCGTCTATCACCATTGTCCTGACTTGCTGCTCACCACATTCAACGCTTGCCTACAGGACGGGGTTTTCCCGATACAATGGATATGCATGCTATACACGGCTGGGAAAGTGCTAGAGAAACTCATCAAAGGAAGACTCACTGACGAGATTTGTGCTGCTGGGGACCTATCTCCTCGGCAGTACGGCTTTAGAGCAGGACGTTCTACCATTGATGTAATTGTTGAGGTGGTGAACGCGGTCCAAAAGGCAGAGGCATATAGTCGCACCAGGCGACGGATCGTCCTGTTGGTGACACTTGACGTCAGGAATGCCTTCAACTTCGCTAGATGGGTGGATATTCTGGACACGCTGGAAAACTCTCTTCAAGTTCCAGATTATCTAATGCGGCTAAAGAACCGAAGCTTGCTCTACGACACGACACAGAGCCAACGAAGGATGGAAATTACATCGGGTGTTGCCCAGGGATCTATCCTCGGACCAGAGCTGTGGAACGTATCCTACGATGGGCTACTAGACTTGAGATAACAGATGGTCGGCTACGCGGATGATGTTGTAGCTCTGGTCACTGGACGCACCGTTGAACAGGCACAATTTAGGCTAGGTATGCTAATGCACCAAGTGAGAGACTGGATGACTGCTCGTGGGCTTAGTGTAGCACTGGAGAACACTGAAGTGGTCATCTTGACAAAAAAGAGAATCCCTAGAGTAAGGATGATCAGTATTGTCGACTTACGAACCGAATCGAAGCCAGCGGTGAAGTACCTGGGGCTACTGATCGACTCAAAGATGAGTTTCTCTGTGCAAATCAGGGCAACGGCTGAGAAGGTTGCTTCGGGAATATTGGCTCTGAGTCGACTTATGGCCAACGTAGGGGTCAGTGCTACTGTACGGAGCAGAAGTAGGGGGTGACACACTTAGCAAGGAGGTATACTGAAAACGTTTGGCATTAGTACAAAGAAGAGGAGCACTGAAAATTGCATCTTCGTATCCAACAGTCTCTGATTCGGTGGTGAGAGTTATTGCCGGCGTCATACCTGTCACCCTCCTTGCTAGAGAGCGCCATGCTATTTACCTGCGCCGAAACGAGGATGCGAGGGCTGCCCGCGAGGAGAGACAGCGCTCGTTCAACGATTGGTAGCAGTCTTGGGTCAGTTGCGCGAAGGGAAGGTGGACTTCGCGCCTCATCCCAGATGTGTGACCGTGGCTAAATCGAAGGCATGGTGAGACTGACTTCTATCTGACCCAGCTTTTGAGCGGGCACGGGTGTTTTCAGTCTTACCTGCACAATATTGGTAAGTCGCGTTCCCCCGATTGTCTGTTTTGCCCAGGAGAGTAAAACAATGCCTGTCGCACATTTTTTGCGTGTACAAAACGGGTCAGGCTGTGAAGGGAACTCTACAGGGAGGGAGAAGAGCTCACACCGGATAATATAGGTGAGGTGATGTCGAATCGGTTGACAAATGGAACCAGGTGGCACTCACAGCCGGCGGGGGCGTTGGGGCCGGGGGATCGCTTGTCTGGCACTTCCTCTTCCCCTCTCCACTCCCGCTAAAAGAGGGATCCACCAGCTTGAACGCGGCTCACGGCGTAACAAAACGAGGCCTGGCCCGAAGTAATGTGCCAAACGGTTCCAGGCTGGGTTTTATAGGTTGACAGGGGAGGTGTTTAGTGGGTAGTTCAGTTCTTGCAAGCATGGGAGTCCCACACTCTGTGCATAAATGGCATTAACGTCCCTACCATAAAAACAAAAAAAAGCAAAATTAGTGGGGCTATAAATCAATGAAAATAAAACAATGCTCATGACGCAAGCGAGGAAAAATTACTCAAGTACGCAAACTACCGCACTTGGTGACTCCAGTGCAAAAATGTAAGTGAAATTGTGTATTTAGATGCCATAATAATGAAACCGGGCTATGAAAACGACGAAATAGGCCGAAGAATACAGGCCACAAATAAAATATTTTATTCAGTCTTGACGATCTTGAAGACCAGCTGCATACACAGGAAAATAAAGCTCCAAGTGTACAAATCTGTGATAAGATCTGTGTTATGCTATCGGTGTGAAACTTTAACCCTAACCCGTGCATCTGCAAATATATTGAATGCCTTTGAGCGACGGGTCCTAAGGTGAATAATCGGAGCAAAGCTAGAAAGGTACCGATGGCAAATTTGATACCACCATGAGCTGTACAAAATACTCAATGAGCCGGAGGTCTCAATGATTGCAAGACTGCGGAAGCTGCAATGAGCTTGCCACATGAATCGTATGGACAAACAAGGGATACCCAAAAAAGTATTCGCTGAGAAAACTGAAGGCCGGAGACCAGTGGCGAAACGAGGAAACGCTAGTCTGACTACGTTAACGAAGACAGTTCATCGCTGCTCAGATTTCGAAACCGGAGGACGTGGACACTGAACAGAGACAGTTGGAGGGGCTATTTGCAGGAAGCGATGGCCTGATCGGAACCTCCACTAGACGTTGTACACATGGCAACAGTGTAATCGTATTCTTGGATATAGCCTGTAAGGTTCCATTGGAACCACCTGTATGACCTTGACTGATAGTCTGCTCTTTGGCAGAGATGCAGTTGCCATCCTCAGGTTTGTTTGACAAACACATCACGCTTTGTGTAGCCCCTTCGCATAACACGCTAGTGCTAATCGACGCCTCAACTGAAGCTCAATGTGAACCCACTGTCCCTCCATGGGACAGTAGACTCTGAATTCATTGCTATTTGCTGTTGAGCGAGGGAACAAAAGCACCTGAACATAACATTCCACATAACAATTTTTCCTAAGGAAGTCATTTTCCAGAAGACCGGCGTTGAATGCCCCCTTCATTTTATCCAACATTTGAAAAGTACAAGGAAGGCTAGTAGGGAGCTTAAAATTGCCTTTTTTTTGGAGCAGGGAAGTGAATGCCATTTATGCACAGAGTGTTGGACTCCCATGCTCGCAAGAACTGGACTACCCACTAAACACCTACCCTGCCAACCTGAGAACCCAGCCTTGAACCGTTTGACACGTTACTTCGGGCCAGGTCTCGTTTTGTCACGCCGTGAGGTGCCGCCAAGCTGGTTGGTTCCTTTCCTAGCGGGAGGGTAAAGGGGGAGAGGAAGTACCAGAAAAGCGATACCCCAGACCCAACGCCCCTGCCTGCTGTGAGTCCTGTTTATATTTTAGGACTGCCCGAGCATAATGTGCCACCGGGTTCCATTTGTCAGCCCATTCGAGCACCACCGCAACTATATTATCCGGTGTGAGCTCTCACGTCTCCCTGTTGAATTTCCTTTGCAGCCTGACCCATTTTGTATACGCAAAAAGTGTGTGGCGGGCATTGTCCTCTCCTTGGCAAAACCGATAATTGGTAGACCATGACTTACCAATCTTGTGCAGGTAAAAGCTGGGTCAGGTAGAAACTGTCTCACCATGCCTTCAATTCAACCACAGTCTCACATCTGATATGAGGCGCGCACTCCACCTTCCCTTCGTGCAACTGACCCAAGACTGCTGACAATCGTTGAGCGAGCGCTGTCTCTCCTCGCGGACAACCATCTCCCTTGCATCCTCGTTTCGGCACAGGTAAATACCACGGCACTCACTGGCAAGGAGGGCGACAGGTACAACGCCTGCAATAACTCTCACCGCCGAATCAGAGACTGTCGGATACGAAGATGCAATTCTTAGTGCTCCTCTTCTCTGTACCTGTGCCAAACGTTTTTGGTACACCTCCTTGCTGAGAGCGTCACCCCATACCTCTGCTCCGTACAGTAGCACTGACCCTGCACCACTCATCAAGAGGCGTCTTCCTGACGGGCTGGTGCCCTCTACGTTGGCTAACGACTCAGAGCCGATATTCCCGAACAGCTTTCTGAGCCGTAGCCCTGATTTTCTCGAAAAAACTCATCTTCGAGTCGATCAGTAGCCCCAGGTACTTCACCGATGGCTTCGATTTTTTGTCACGATGACGACTTCGGTTCCCTCCAGTGCTAAACTGAGCCCACGAGCAGTCATCCAGCCCCTCACTCGGTGCATTAGCATCCTAGCCTGAATTGCGCCTGTTCAACGGTGTGTCCCGCAACGAGAGCCGTTGCATCATCCGAGTAGCCGACCAAGCGCGACTCATCTGGCATCTCGAGTCTCAGTAGCCCATCGCAGGACACATTCCACAGGTTCGAACCAAGGGTAGATCCCTTGGCAACACCCGATGTAAGTTCCATCCTTCTTTGGCCCTGTGTCTTGTCGTAGAGCAGGCTTCGGTCCTTAAGGTAGTTCCTCAAAAGCCGCATTAGATATTCTGGAACTTGAAAAGAGTTTTCCAGCGTGTCCAGAATATCCACCCATCTAGGGGAGTTGACGGCGTTCCTGACGTCGAGTGTCAACAACAGGACGATCCGCCGCCTGGTGCGACTATATGCCTCTGCCTTTTGGACCACCTTCACCACCTCTGCAATCGCAGAGGTGGTGAACGTGGTCCTCCTCAAAAGCCATACTGCCGAGGAGATAGGCACCACGAATCGCGTCAGTGAGTCTTCCCTTGATGAGTTTTTCTAGCACTTTTGCCAGCCGTTTCTAGCATGCATTACGGGTGGTATGCAGACGGCGATTCGGGATTTCCCTTCCCCTTGCTGATCAGCACGATCCTCGCCACCTTTCATCGTACCGGGAAAACCCCGTCCCGCAGGCAAGCGTTGAATGTGCTGAGCAGCAAGTCAGGACAATAGCGATAGACGAGCCACAACACCTCAGCTGGTACACCATCTGGACCTGGAGCCTTCCTCACTTTCAATGAGAGGACTGCCTCCTCCAGTTCCAGCTGCGTGAAGAGTGGACACTCGACTACTGTTTCACCATGGACAGCATCAACACGGACGGGATGGGCGGGGAAGAGTCCCCGCACTATCACGTCCATCTTTTCCGTGACATGTATACAAGGCTTCCGTAGGGCACCAAGCTTCCGCATAACTAGCTTGTAGCCAAGGCCCTACGGATCCTTGTTCACATTGTCCACTAGGTCTTGCCAGCAGCGAGCCTTACTATTGTTTATCAATTTGCGAAGGCATTTCTTGGTCGACTTATATGCTGCCACCCAGTTGCATGCCTCGTCATGGTTCCACGCGCGTTGAACCTCACGTCGAAGCTTGTGACACTCCCTTCACTTATCAGTGATTTCAGTTCACCACCAGTAGACTGGGGGCTTGCCGTACCGGGGTCTTCGACGGGGCATAGAAGCGCAGCAAGCAGTCGTAATTATGCTCATAGTAGAGTTCACCACGCCTTGAGCTGCCAGTTCTTCCATCCCATCCAAAGGTCCCTGCATCGGCTCACCTGCTGTGAGCACCTCGACGAACCTCTCGACGTCCATCCTTTCGATGTTCCATCCAGTTGTAGAAGGCTGATAGCACGGATGTCGGGAGACAGCATCACTTATCTCAAGTAGAATCGACTGATGACCACTGGCTGAATAGTCCTCTAATACTCTCCAATTATGTATCCTCCGTACTAAGGACGCCGAGGCGAATGTCACGTCCGGTATGGTTCCCTCAAAGCCAATACGGTGGAAAGTCGGCATGTTTCCGGTGTTTAGTACGACGAGGGCCATCCTGGCCGCCATTCCGTTTGAGGCACACCCCGTTCGATTGCTTTCGCGTTAAAGTCTCCCCCAACGAGCACTTTGCCTTCTGCTTTCAAGACAGTGGCCTCCAGAGCATTAAGCTTGGCTTGGAAAGATGATATTGATTCGTTAGGTGCTAGGTACACACTAAAGAAGGCGCCGAACCCACACGAAACCATCCCCCCATCCACAACTCTCCGCTTGGAAATCAATGCTCCAAACCCAGATGGTGGCAGTAACAGTTTAGTCAGGATACCATGATGCAAGGCTTTTATCATAATGTTGCTCACTCAGCAGCACAATGTCGGCTTTCATGTCCCTCGCGAACTGCTCAAGCAGATTTTGGGCGGTTAACTGCAGTGTAGGTTTAGCTGCAGGATGCGGGTCATCGAAGTTTTGATTTTGCCTTAGCTAGGGCTTCCTGGAACACCCGGCATTTTCCTGATCCCAAGACGTCTCCAAAATCAGGTTTTGGGTCAGCAGCCTTGCAAAGAATACAGTGTGCCTGCTTTATACACTCTTTTCTTTTATGTCCCATTTCACCGCATTTGTAACATAGGGAACTCCTATCAGGTCCTTTGCATACTTGTGTGGTGTGACCATAACCAAGGCATTTGAAACATTGAAGAGGCGTTGCTCTTTGCCGTATCCTACAGACAACCCATCCTATTCGTACTTTGCCCTTGTTCAGGAATTGCTCGGCGTCCTTTTCGGTCAAGTCAACTATGGCCATGCGTTGTCCCCTGTTGCCAGATCCGTCACGCAGTCAATGTCTCGTATTTCGATCGTTGCCATTGGCTCGAGTGAGGCTATAGCTGCGATTCTGCCAAGGACTTTTTTTTACTGTGCCGCAGAATGCTTCCCTATTCCCGGCCTCTGCTCCGAATTCGACCAGTATGTGGTCCGACCGCGTTGGTTGTACTACTTTAATCGTAGTGTTTGTGTCTTCGGGCCATACGTTTCCCCTGATGTCCGGCAGCACCTTCGCGTAGGATCGACCGTCTTGGTGTTTTACAAGCAGTACCTGCTGCTGGGATCTTCGTCAGGGCTTCTGTCTTTCCTGTTTTGCATCAGGTCTTTTTTTGGGGTGTCCTTGCGAACTTTACTTTTTGGCACTTTTTGAAGGAGTTTCTTTGCGGCTTTCTTCATCATTTTGTAAGCACTGTTTGGAGCCCGTGATCTGGTGCTCCACGCCCATCAAGTGCCTCTTCCTTTCTTCTTTCATCCCGATCTCCTTCGATTGGGCTGGACGCCATTCTTCTATTGATTTTTAATGGTGGAGCTATCTGCATGTGGTCTTTAGATTTCACCCTCAGCGCCTCTTTAGCCTTCTACTCGTCTTCAGCCCTTAACTAACTCCTCCGATATTTTTCAATGTGGTCTAGGAGCTTCAAGAAGCCTAATCCTTACTGCTTCGGTGATTTTTGGCGAGTCGCATGCAGATTGTATTCTTTTTAGAACGTTTTCCACTTTTCGGAATAGCCTTTCTTCTTCATGTCGCTGGGCGGCAATTTTACTTTTCGACCATCCTTGGGAGAAGTTATCGCTTTTCGTTTCTGAATACAGTACTTCCGCCACATTTTCGACGTTGGCGATGCAATCACACAACGTCGCTTTATTTTTCTGGTTATTCATTTCTTATCCTGTTGTAATCTTCTCGTTGGCTTTAGTATGTCGGGACTTACGACCCTTGCATCGGTCACTTTGGTATCGATCGCAACAGTGAGCATCGAATTCTCGATGTTCTTTATATTTCCTTCCACCGCTCGAAGACCTGAAGTGTCCTGCAGAGTTTCCCGTTTTTCCTTTATAGGACGCTCTGGCGTTCGCATAATTTTTTTGCTGCACCCTAATGCCGCAGGAATATCATTCTGGAACAGACTGTCTGGTAATCTCCGTTTTTCGTCCGTCTTCACTGTCATTGTATTATTCGTCGTTTTTGTCATCGTTGGTACCGCTCTCGATGTTCTTTATATTTACTTTCACCGCTCAAACTCCTGAAGCGTCATGCAGAGCTCCCCACTTTTCCTTTGCAGGATGCTCTGGCATTCGCATGATTTTTTTGCTGCGCCCGAATGCCGCAGGAATCTCAGTCTGGTCCAGACCGTCTGCCAATCTCCGTTTTTCCTCCGTCTTCACTGTCATTGTATAATTCGTCATTTTTTTTATTGTTAGTACCGCTCTCGATGTGCTGTTGACAGCGTGGCTGCAACCGCTGGTTGCGTCGTCGTTATTATTTTTTATTTCCTTTTTGTTTTTTTTTACCTTTTTAAAGTATTTTGGTTGCTCCAGTTTCATTGGGTCCCGCCTCGGAGCTGCTATCTCCATTTGTGTGTGTAGTCGCTCCAATGGTTATCTTTGCAGAGCAGGGAGGCCATGTGAGGGTTGGCACAAGGCCTTATGGGGACAAGTGCTCAGAGCCAGACCAGCGCTAATCGGGGGTCTGTCTCCACCGAACCTACACCACCAACCCAATGGTGCAAACTTCGAACGTACTCCGAGGCCTGCCAAGGTTTTACCGGGAAGGAGACGGGATGATAGTTGAATTGGAGCCGTTCACACACGAGGGTCACCTCGATGCTACTGTGCAAAGCAACTATGTCCAAACCATCATATCCGCCGGCCCAAAGCATCAATTCCAGTTCACTTTCCAAAGCGTAGTCCAGATCCAATCAGGGTCGTTACCTGTCATCCCAGGAGGGAGCCCCATGGCACCCCCCATATCGTAGGGTCCTTGGGGGTGGTGCCCTCCAAAGAATGCTAGCCTTCAAAAGTGCTCTTGTCGACCGGCATTCCTCCTGCGGGAATTTCCTGGGGAACATGGCTGCGGGGCTCCCCTGTTGACCAGCATTCCCCCTGCCCGCAAATAGGCTCTGCATGGATTTCACTGAGTCCCATGATTTGCTTATTGGGGTCTCAACGAGAAATTCATCTTCCTCTCTCCACTTCCACTGGAGGAGGGATTCCCTAGCTTGAAGGTGCCTGAAGACGTAGCAAAACGAGACCTGGACAGAAGTAATGTTTTAAATGGTTCCAGACTAGATTCTCAGGTTGACAGGAGAGGTGCTATGTCACAGTCACTCGTGATCATGGAAACTCCACACTCATTGCGGAAATGGCATTCATCTCCAACTACAAATAAGCGGAATTCGAAAGCTTGACCTGTTCACGGGTAGAGCAATTGCTGGAGCACTTCTCGTTGCGAACGATGCCAGTTAAAAATATCTTTGTAGGACCTCCATCGTCTTAGAAACTTCACAATGTGAGCGTCGGAGATCATCATGAGCTCGTACTTTAAGAGCCTATTGATGACCCTCAGGAACTCATAGTTTTATTTGAGGAATATCCAAAATCAGCATTGCAGAAGAATCAGCATTGATGTTGACACGACAATCAGCAAGATGCAAATTCTGACACTTATTGGGTCGCTCCAGAATTAGCTGTTTGAGATGCGCACACTTGGGTTCCTGAAACGTCAACTCAAGAACGAGATCGACAATAAAGAGCGAGTTCATCAACGCATCAGGCTCCACGTCATGGGCAACATTTCGGTCTTCAATTTGGAAGATGAACCCTTGTAGGCTCCAAATTCTCTATATTTGTTTACGAAATTGCATCTTGTTTGACGTATGGATATTAGCTAGCAATTTAAGTGAGAAAAAAAAACGATCCAGCAACTAGATACATGAACCATTTGACATCACATTAATTTTTTTCATATTTTTTTTTTACTCAATACATTTAAAAGTATAATCATCGATATAAATACATATAAATATTTTTTAAAAATATAAAAATAAACGAAAAAAATTAATACATATAAAAACCCTACGGAATACTCACCCAACATCCTCGCTGGGCGTCCGCTGAAAATGTGGATGAGGCTTGCGATTATTGTTGCAGAATATATAACATTACGTACACTAAAAATGATTAAATTCCAGTAAAAACATATATGCACGTTAACCAGTTGGAATGATTCATTTGATGTTTTGCTTCAGAGCTTTATGCGATTCAAATCATTTACATGTATGTTTTCATGTAGCTTCACTTCTTGGAAATCACCTAATGATCTACAACATTTATGTTGTAGTAATCGAGCAGGTAAGGTTGTGGTGGCCTTCGTTCGCCCCGAGAAAAAAAGGATTTTTCACGTAGTTTTCTTTCCGTTCACGGTGTAAAAGAAATTTCAAATTCGTAAATACAGTGTGTTGCTTAAAACACGACCATTTCTTTGATAGATTTTTAATTTAAAAGCCCACCACAGCCAAGTCCAAACAGTTGCCATCCGCTTATCGAGGCATCAAGCTTAAATTTCTCGTAAAGCAAATTAAATGCATCTGGTGATCCATCAAATCAAGATGCATCTAAAGCAAAATCGGCCAAAAGAAAAAATGAAAGCACAATTACAGAATGCCACAAAACTGCGACTATAAGGACTCGATCAAATAAAATGGCAACGATGTAAAATATGGCATCAAGTCGTGGCAAAATGGGCTGAAGTCCAAACGAAAATGGAGCTCTGGCGCACTTCGCTTACAGAGATTGAAGGGAATTTCGGAACTGAAGTTGTAGCGAATTTTCTCTTCCTTAGATGGCGGATGTTTCTGAATCTGGCCATATTTGTATTAATTCTCTCATTTGTTGTAGTACCACATGTGGTATTGGAAGAACCTATGGATAAGTCGTGTGACGCTATCATTGAAATTAATTCGACGCACTGTTGCGCAGAAGATTATTTCAGTCGTACGTCAAAACAATTCTCGATATTGGATATTATTCAAGGAACTGGATTTATGGAGAAAACGTTAATGTCCTACGAAATGTATACGAACAAAATTTTCAGTTATTATCTGTTTGAGAATTATTCAACATCTAGTCAGAGTAGTTCATATAAAACAGATCTTTACTACGATCTTCCATTGGCATATGTCAGCATAACGGCTGTTTATTTTTTCGTATCGCTTGCCGCCATTGTCAAAGCGGCATCGCAGGAATTAACGGATCGTCTAGTCGATGACGAAGGCCAATTCTATCAGTATTGTAACTTAGTTTGTGTTGGATGGGATTTTTGCATACACAATGAGAAGTCGGCTAACATTAATAATAAAGCGCTATGCAATGAGATACGAGGCTTGTTACATTCACAGAGTATGAGCGTCACAATTTTTTGCGTGATTTCATGCTGAAACTGATGGTTATGCGATTTCTAATCAACATCTTAGTGTTCATTACTTTGGCGATTTTGGCTGTTGTAGTATATTTTCTGTTTGAAATAAGCCATTGGCATCTAGAACCTAATCACCCTACAAACTTTTCCAGTCACTTCTTCCACCACGATAGCATCGTTCAATGTATATGGAACGGTAAACGCTAGTTCATCATCTGTTGACCTGCTCGATACAGATATAGCGAATAACGATTCGTTTGTTCTTCGAACGGGGCCAAGTGACGGGATTGTAATCTTTTTCATGAATTCGTGCAATACATAGCAATTGTATGTTTGAATGTGGTGGTTCCCATTGTGTTTAACTATTTGAGAGGATTTGAAGGAGACTGGCGAATGTTTGTGATCAAGAGCAGTCTGTTTCCAACGAGATTTTTACGATTATCATCGATAGTGGTGCTATTGAGTCGCTTCAATTAGCGATGAAGGGAGTCTGATTCGAATTGCCAAGCAAGAAGCACGTGCGAGAACCGCTATCAATAAAATCATATACGAGGGGAACTATCGTGCACGTCGTCTCCACCACCTGGTCGACAGCTTGCTGGGCACTTTAACGTGGAATTTCGAGTGAAAGATTCAGCCGTGTTTTCGATATCAAACTGAGCACGCGATCGTGGACAGTATTTTCCCATACTTGTTACTATCCGTCCGAAGTGGAAGTTGCGACATCATAACTCAGCTGAGCGATTTCACCCAAATTGACGCTCTAATGTATAGCCGGGAAATTGCAGTTTCATGTTTCCCATTACTTGGAATATGTTGTGAAATTGTTTTGATTGACTCCATTGTCAGTTCCGTTGTCTGCAAGTGGAGATAATCGTTGTTTTCCCCCTAGAGTGGAATATTTTCGTGAAATAATTACAGTTGTGTTTAAAAATTATCTGTAAAGTTCAACCGTTTTTGGTTCATTAATACGTTGCGAATCATGGAGTGATCGCGAAGTGGAGAATTTGCTGTAGTTACAGTTTCAACTTCCCAACTGGAAATCAAGTGGCGTGAAGAACTCAGATATTACAAACCGTGATTGTGGAAATTCCTTTAAATTTGTTAGCAACAAAAAATTTAGAACTCGATCGCAAATTTCAGTACCACCGCACTCGCAATTGTAACGTAAATAACAGTGAATTTGGTGCATAAACATAGTTCGCTCCGTTCATCTCACGATAAATTTTCTCTTGTTCCCATTCAATTTCACATCGAAGAAAATCACATTTCCGTGTGAGCAGCAAAGTGCGAGATATCTAGTTTGGAAGCGCGAATCTATTTGCATCTGTATCTTTCGTATCATCATCTAGTTCTCGACAATCGGAAAAAGCATTGAGGCAAATTCATGCCAATTTCGGAAGCAAATCACGTATCGGAAGCCAAATCGGTGCAAAGCGAAGTTCGGAACAGCAAACAGATACTTTTCCTTTAACCTTAATTTTAGTTCACGTAGAACCCTGTAATTAATTTGCTGTCTTAACCACACGTAAAACGTGTCGGTGAAGATTTGTTGACCACGGCAATAGATAAATCTAAGCCGGAAAAATCGCGAAGTGATTTATTTAAATTCACTTAAGCTTAACTTTTACACATAAAAAAATAAATAAAAAGAATACTGCAAGTTACAGGCTTTACCCGCCCCGCACACGAGCGCTCGTTGGAGGAGGTTTAGGGTAAGTACCCTTCTTTTTGTTCAAATGTTTCTTTGTTTTTTGCATGTTCCCTTTTTGAAGTATAATTACAACATCTGAAAATTTCGGAAACTGAACAAGCTATAATTGGCGGTCGTGAGATTCAAAAATTGATATTAAGAATCAATTTTGTAGGTTTTTGTATTAAATGCTATTGAAATTTGCACTTTCGCTTGTGAGCTCATGAAATACTCAGACATAACGAATCTGAAGATTTACAATCGGAATTATGCGAATAAGACAGCAAGAACACTCTAAGATAAATGTCTTTCGGTATTAGATCTAAATTATTCAAATGAAACATGTCTTCGTTAATCGTCTTTTGTCTTTTTATCTAATAGTTACTTGATGTTCTTAATTCATCCGAACACACACTTTTGATTAATGTTTATATCGGTTAAACAGCGGATGGTTTCGACAAAGAATAGAAGAATAATTTAGGCATTGATAAATCAAAGTGATTGCGATTATCTGTGAAGGTTGAAGGTGTTATATAATTTCAGACAAAGAATCGAGTTTATGATTTAAATATTTGCTCATAACTGTTTGATGGCTTGGAGGGATAGATAACGTAAAAGTAATATTTTTGATTTTTTTTTTTGTGACGAGTTAAAATTTTTTTTTGTGGTAGGGAGGTGAAGGCATTTACGCCCGCCGAGTCTGGCAGTGTGGGACTCCCGTGGAAGATACCCTTGGACTACCCACTAAAAACCTCCCCTGTCAATCTGAGAACCTAGCCTGGAACCGTTTGACACATTACTTCGGGCTAAGCCTCATTTCTCTACGCGTTTAGGCGCCACCGGTCTACAGGGATCCCTTTTCCAACGGAAGGAGGGGAAGGGAGAGGGATTTCTAGAAAGAGACCCCTCCGCCCTGGACGCTTCCAGGCGCTCATGTATTTTCCTTTTTATCTTAAGGACTGCCCGAGCGTAATGTGCCACACAGTTCCATTTTTCAACGGATGTGAGCATCTCTCCAGTGAGTTCATCCGGAGAGAGATCTCCCATTTCTTCAATGAGGTCACCGCGCTGCCTTTCCCACCTCTTGCATACAAAAAATGTGTGGTAGGCATCATCGACCTCTCCAGCACAGAATATGCAGTCAGGAGACCGTGACTTACCAATCTTGTGCAGGTAAGACCGAAAGTATCCATGTCCACTCAATAGCTGAGTTAGATAGAAGTCAGTCTCACCATGCCTCCGATTGAGCCACGGCCTCAGGTCACCAATAAGGCGTGCGGTCCACCTACGTCTTGTATCGCTCACCCAGGACTGTTTCCAATCACTGAGTGAGCGTTCTCGTTCTTCGTGGGCGACAGCATCTCTGTCGCATTCGTTCCTCCGCAGGTAGATTCTGCGGTGCTCCTTGGCAAGGAGGGCAATGGGTATCACTCCTGCCATGACCAGCACTGCCGACTCCGAGACAGTCCGATATGCAGATGCAATCCGCAGTGCTCCCCGTCGCTGCACCTGTGCCAAGCGCCTTCGATACAGCCCCTTGTTGAGAGCCTCACACCATATCTCCGATCCGTACAACAGCACAAGTTGTACTGCACTCATCAGAAGTCTCCTTCTTGATGAGGTGGGACCCCCTATGTTGGCCATTAGCCGGCTGAGAGCCGAAACACTCGCTGCAGCCTTGTCAGCTATTGCCCTGATTTGCTCGGAGAAACGCATCTTCGAGTCGATCAAAATACCCAGGTACTTCACTGATAGTTTAGTCTCAACGAGTGCTTCCTACTCTAGGGATTCTCTTCTTTGTCAAGATGACTACTTCGGTTTTCTCCAAAGCTAGGCTGAACCCGCGAGCAGTCATCCAGTCCCTCACTCGGCGCATTAGCATACCCAGTCTGAGTTGCGCTTGTTCAATAGTGCGTCCCGCAACTAGCGCCGCGACATCGTCTGCATAGCCGATCAAGCGCGACTCATCCGGCAGCTCGATTCTCAGTAGCCCGTCGTACGTGATGTTCCACAGGTCTGGGCCAGGGATGGAGCCTTGTCCATACCCGATGTAACTTCCATCCTCCGCCGACCCTCCTTCGTCTCATAGAGCAGGCTCCGGTCTGTCAGGTAGTTCTTCAAAATCCGCATCAGATATTCTGGAACTTGAAAAGAGTTTTCCAGTGCTTCCAGAATATCCGCCCATCTAGCGGAATTGAAGGCGTTTCTGACGTCAAGTGTCACGAGCAACACAACCCTTTTGTTTGACTGGCAGTGAGCCTCCGCTCTTCGGACCGCGCTCACTACTTCCACTATCGTGTCAATAGTGGGGCGACCTGCTCTAAAACCATACTGCCGTGGAGATAAGTCCCCGACAGAACGGACCGCGTCTGTGAGTCTTCCCTTGATGAGTTTCTCGAGCACTTTGCCAGCCGTGTCTAGCATACATAACGGGTGGTATGCAGACGCCAAGTCGGAATTTCCCTTCCCCTTGCTGATCAGTACGAGCCTCGCCACTTTCCAGCGTTCCGGAAATACACCTTCGTAAAGGCAAGCGTTGAACATACTGAGCAACAAGTCAGGACAAAGCTTGTAGACAAGCTGCAAAATCTTAGCAGGAACGCCATCTGGTCCCGGTGCCTTCCTTGCTTTCATGGATAGAATTGCCGGCTCCAGTTCCATCATTGTGAAAGGTGAGCATTCTATTGGTGTTTGTGCATGAGCTGAATCGACACGGACAGGGTGCGTGGGGAATAGTGCCCGTACGATCTCGTCCATCTTCTCTGCTTCATGTAAGCAGGGCTTCCGTTGGGCACCAAGTTTCCCCATGACCAGCTTGTAACATAGGCCCCACGGATCCCTATTTACATCGTCCACGAGATCTTGCCAGCATCAGGCCTTGCTCTTGTTAATAAGCCTGCGAAGATATTTCCTGCCAGACCTGTATGCTGCTAGCCTAGTGTCTGCCTCCTCCCGTGTTCGCGCCCGCTGGGCCTCTCGCCGAAGTTTGTGACACTCGCTTCTTTGTTCGGCGATCTCGTTTGACCACCAGTATATTGGAGGCTTACCGTGTCGGGGTCTCCGACGGGGCATGGAAGACTCGCAAGCAGTTATGATGGTACTCATAGTTGAGTTCACCAAGTCCTTGGCTGTAGGCCCTCCACTCCCTGGCGGAGCTCCCAGCAACGGTGCGCCTGCCGTAAGCGCGTCAGCGAACCTCTCAACGTCCATACTCCGAGGATTGAAGTTTGGGCATATGCACGCAGAGTGGCACCGTCGTGAATCTCAACAGCTATATACTGGTGATCACTAGCCGAGTAGTCCTCTAGCACTCGCCAGTTGTGTACTCTAGGTACCAGGGACTCCGAAGCGAGTGTCACATCGGGTATGGTTCCTACGCAACCCCAGCGGCGGAAAGTAGGGGTGTTACCAGTATTTAGGACAAAAAGCGCTGTTCTGGCTGCCATGTCCAAGATTTGCTTTCCCCTTGTGGCATACCCCATTCAATGGCTCTAGCGCTGAAGCCTCCCCCGACCAGCATGTGGCCCTCTGTGTTCAAGACAGTGTCCTCCAGGGCATCGAGTTTCGTTCGAAAAGATGGCATTGCCTCGTTAGGCGTCAGATAAACACTGAAATATGTTATCCCTGAACACCGCACCCACACAAAACCATCCCCGCGTCCATGGCCCTGCACCTGAAGGCGGGCGCTGTCTCGAACCCAGATGGCCGAGGTACTAGATTTGTCAGGGTACCACGCTTGCGAGTCCTTGTTATGATGTTGCTCGCTCAGCAACAGCAAGTCAGCTTTCTTATCCCTCGCAAACTGCTCAAGTAGGTCCTGGGCGTTTGTGCTTCAGTGCAAATTGACCTGCAGGATACGGATCATTTGAGTATCGATTTGGCTTTAGTTAGGGCCTCCTTGAAAACCCAGCATCTCCCTGTCCCCGGCTCATGTTTGAGGTCGCCGGGTGCTAGCTTAGCATCCTTGCAAAGAATGCATTTTGCCTCGTTCGTGCACTCCTTCCTTTTGTGCTCCTTTTCACCACATTTGTAGCACAGAGATTTCCTGTCGGGTCCCCTACAGCCATACGCAGTGTGTCCGTATTCGAGGCATCTGAAGCAGCAGATAGGGATCGCTCTTCTTCGTATCCTGCAGATCACCCAACCTATCTTAATTTTGCCCTTCGCCAGGATTTGCTGGGCGTCTTTATCAGCTAGTTCGACAATAGCCATGCGTTGCCCCCTTGTGTTTTCACGTGTCAATCTTGCCTTGACTTCACTTAAGCTGGGGAACTCCCTCCTAATGGCATCCTCTACTTCAGCTTTGTGAGTGCGAAATTTTTTGTAGTGGGTCCTTGTACTGGGGGAATGAACCCGCCCCACGACACTGCAATGCTAGCCTGCCAGCGCATTCACGCGTCCCCAGACAAGGGCATTCTCGGCAGATGCCGACACCTTCTTCTGCCGAGGCAGCAGATCATCGCTGCCGTCCTTGACGGACTTTTGAACTTTACTTATTCATAACAAATGGCGCCCAACGTGGGGCTCCGAAAAGCCCGGCTGTATCATCAGTCGTAAGCACGAGACAGTCCATCGTCGCTAGGTGTCCCCACAAGATGTCCAAATTATTGGCGGGTAGGATACTCCCGAGGGCTTTTGCACTAATCGTGCCCTAGCAATTTAATAACTTCCGGACGTGTGCTGTCTTTGGACATCAATATCGTTTGGTCCTGCTTTTGATTTATACTTTGGTGGTTTACCACCATTGTATGACTAGTAAGGCCAAATGATATTAGAGTCCCTATTTGCATTCGGAAGTTATTACCTCAACATATATTTTGCGGTGGATTCTGACCTGCTCCCCAAACCAAGCGGTGCCTGAGTGTCTTACACTACATGGATTTTGATTTCATGCGATTGGCTGTGTAGCTAATCCATGACTATCCATGACAAGACACGCGCTGCTTGTGGGTCAGAATTCAACCCTTGGCTGACAAGTGGTAACTTGTAAAAACTTGTGGATGAGGGAGCACTTCTGAACCCTGATTCTCATGGTGCCGCAAGAGAGTAGTCCCTGAAACGCCACAGAAGGGATGTGCCATTGGTGTCCGTACTTGGGAATGATACGGATGACCAGCTCCCACCCGGAGTCTACACCACGACCACTAATGAGAACAGGATGCATGCCATTAACATACCCCAACCCCGTTTGAGCGTCGAGGTAAGATAGTGACAAGTTGATCCATTGTATTTTTGTTTAACTTTAATACAAATATTTCGTTTAACTTTAGTACAAAAAAGAATGTTAATGTTGTATACCAAAGAAATGTTAACTTACCAGTCGAGCTAGAGTAGAGCGTTTAGCCTAGTTATGGAGCGAACGGCAGCAATGGATGATAAACGACATCAGAAGGGGGCCGGTCGACCACCACTCTTCCCAACAAAAGGTAGCCTATGGAAACGCATCCAACACAAGCGCTCCACAAAGGCTTTCACCGATTCGGAAGGCGTTTAAGGGGCCCACTCCTGATCACCGCATCTGGAAAAGAACGGCACACCTACAATGCAGTATCACAGACAAATACCAACATAATCTCACCTCAAGACAATTGCCGGCTCCAATTCAACACACCTAAGCCAGCGCGATCGGGGACTCATGCGGCTCCTCGGTGAACACGTCTAATGTCCGCTTTGTGCATTCTACTGGAGTGCCATACAGGAGTTCACGAAGGCAGGCATGAGCGGCGCAGGACAATCCTGGAATTGCATTTCTCCAAAGCAAGTGGAGCTCAAGCTGCGATTCTTTGTCAACACCAAGCCACGTTTCACGTCTCAACACAACACCTGGTAATCAGCAACTCGCGGAATTCAAGATAGCGCCAAGGTGGGGCCGAAGATAAAATTAAATCGTTGCACTACACACCAGTGAAATCAGCGATGACCTCGACTTTTCGCCGGAGCACTGCGGCCAACACCTCGAAAGATCCGCAGGTACAGGCTACCTACCTAACCAACAAACTCGCGCCGAGAACTAGGTCATCAAGTATTTCAAGCCACAATAGATATTTCTTGCGCTTCACACGAAATGTCATTCTGCGATGTCATTCTGCGATGTCCTAGTGACCAACATATTGAAACTGCTCAGCTGATACGAAATGATGGATAATGCAGATTTCGACCAACTCGCATACAACGACCATGGGTGCGGAGCTGAAGTAATTAAGGTGGTTGGTGGCCGCGCTAAGAACAGCGCCAAAGAAGAATGAAAGACCATCGTGCGAATGGAAGGACAACCACCTCAAATGGAGCGGCCGTCCGTTAAGGCGAGCTAATTTAAAGGGCTGAGGGATAACGGAGGGGTCTCTTTTTGGCAATAGTGACTAACGAGGAAGGATCAAGGAGTAAATTTACGGAAAGTGAACGAGTGGAAAATTTTGGAAGCGCGAAAAAGTACAAGGAGTGACGAGACTTCGACGAGTAAGTGTGCAGGCGGATTCCTCAACTCAGTTGGCGAAAATTCGACAGGACGAGTATCCGGCCCCCGTGATTGGCACGAGTAACCACCCTACGGACGATCGTTTGCTGGGCCCCCAGATTAGGAATAGAATAGCTGAATCTAGGGAAAGGTACCTTTTTTTTTGTCCTTTTTATTTATTGATTATTATTTCGTTTGTTTCAAATTGCGCAAATAATGTTAAGCAACCGAATCAGTTAAAATCCAATTTAGAGCTATAGCGCTCCCCGTATATTAGGAATATGATAGTGAATTAAAATTTTAATCGTTGAGAATGTATTGTTTAAAATTTCACCGGGGATATTCTTTTTGATAAAAGAAAGATAATTGTGCGCGACGTTCAAGCGGTGAGATGCTGTTTTCTTTCAGCCTATCTTTTATCTTTCAGGAGGTCGTGGTGTGGAAAAAACGTGTAAGTTGGTGGATGTTTAACACAAAGTGTGGTTAGAGGAGGTCAGTAGATGCCGTGATAGGTGTACCGCGGAAATTCAGCATCGAGTACGTGTAGAGGGAAGAATTGGTTTTCCTTTGTTCTGCTTTATAGCTCTTGTGCGTGCGCTGTCGGGTCGTTCACTCGCTGACGATCCTTTTAAAATCCTTCCAAAGTCAAAGTCAAAGTCAAAAGCGCTTTATTTAATACTCATCGTTATAAATTTTAAAAGAATATAAAGCAAATTTCAAATAATAACAATCAAAAAACTTAATGGCCCAAATGGCTCTCTAAATTTGTACGTTATCATAAACTCATTTCATCAAAAAAAAAAAAAACTATAGCAAATGCAATTAATTACGATTATTACATATTTTTACAATTCAATTGGAAAAAGGAGAAAAAACCAACCAACACTATCCAAAAATTATTTATAATTAATACACAACAGTGAAACTTTGATCCTACACCTAATATGTTGTAACTTATTTCTAATAAAATACAATCAAAAAAACTTTATCTTATACTAAAAATACTATAACAATGTTCCTAACCTAAGTGCTTAATCTTATCTCTAACGGAATATAGTAAACATTACATATACCTAATCTATACCTGATTTTAACAAAAATATATAACAATATTAAATGTAGCAATAATGAGCTGAAACTCAAAAACTAAATAACGAAAAACACCAAAACTGAAAACAAACACGAAAAATTTAGACATTGTCATTCAGCCACCAATACCTGGATTGCGCCGTCTCAACTCGATCAGCTTCAACGAATCTAGCAAATGAGTATCTCCATTGAAATCGTTGGTCTCGTGAACTCAAATTCGGAGGATATTTTATCTTCTTATCGGTGGCCCGTCGATATATGTGATATATGACTGGGACGCCGTCAGAATCAAAAACATATCCATTCATGTCCAAATACACGAATGCTTCTGGAGGAATGAAGCCAGTAGCGAGGCAAGCCGCTATATACCCGTCTGTAGGATGGAACGGCTGTGAAATCCAAGGGTTTTCACTCACAGTCACAGATCTTGCGATATGATTCCGAAGATGCTTCAATATGAAGATATCGACTCTAGTCACTTCAGCAGTTTGATAAATTCTTCTATTCGATATATAATGTTTCCAATCCGTCTCAGGCTTTCTGTACAAACCAGTACATGCACGAAGACATTTCCTTTCGAAAACTCTTAATTTTTCCATAGTACTAGCACTCTGGTTGTACCAGATCTGACATCCATAGGTCAAAACTGGTGTGTCTTGTAACAGATAATTTTGAGCTTTTGATCAATGTATCTGGAATGAAAGAGTTTTCGAAGGGCCATGACTACTTTAAGTGCTTTACTGAGCATGATTTTCACATGTTCAGTATAGTACAGATACTGATCGAGATAAACACCGAGGTATCGAACACAGGATTTATGTGGAATTCGTTCTGAACTACCCTCGCCAGCCATGATGTGGAAATCTTTCCAATTACGTTTCAGGTCTTGACTGACCCCTGCAGCGTTGTCCGAAACAAGATTGTTTCACACTTCTGCGCATTGATTTTCATTCGCCAATTGTCAGTGTACAGCTGTACATCATTGAACATTTTTTGGAGATTGCTCTGAACTATTGTAGCTTTTCGGTCTGCCGTGTAGATGATCAGATCATCAGCAAACGCTACCAATGATCGCGTTGGCGAGACGTTAAAATCAAAGCCGTTCAATAGCTTGCGAATAAAGATTGAGAAGAGCAGAGGCGCAGTAACTGTTCCCTGCTGTAGACCATTCAAGACCTTGAACTCGCGCATTGTTGTCAGATTTCCATCGGTTACAACAAACGATTTCCCGTATAACATATTACACATCATGGCGACAAGGTGTCTGGGGAACTTGTCCTGAAGAAGTTTAAAAATAAGTCCATCTAACCATACCGTATCAAAGGCTTTCTCCATATCAATGAGACATGCTCCAACACATTGTCTATCATTTAGTTTCCAACAGATGTCTGAGGTTACTTTCGTTATTGCATGTGTGGTCGAATGCCTGGCACGAAAACCAAATTGGCAATTCGGCATCAACTCATTTTCCTCAATGTGGGCGTTTAATGCTCTGTTGAGTATCACTTCAAACACCTTGCTGATGTTAGGCAGCAAGCTGATTGGGCGATAGCTTTTCGGGCATGAAGATTCTTTTCCTTTCTTCAAGATCGGAAATACCTTAGCCTTTTTCCACTCATTTGGGAAATATGAATTGCTCAACATGTTGTTGAACAATATGCAATAGTTCCTAATAGCAACCTCAGGCAAATGTCGGAGAACTACATTTGGAATACCATCATTACCACATGATTTCTTGTTGTTTATCTTGCGAAATATGAAACACAAGTCTTCATAGCTGACAAAATAATCAATTAGATTCAAGCTCGGTATGAGGTCAGATGTTAATGTTTCATTGAAATGAAGAATTGATTGGCCGTTCAGGCTTGATTTGAAGTCGGAAACTTTTGCTTCAACGACCTCTGAAAAAATTTCGTTCCCTCTCTCAGGGTTTGGTAGATGAACCAATTCAAAATGTGTTCCAATCAGGGCAAGTTTATCCAATCCTTCACATATAATCCTGTTTCCATTTCTATCCGGAGTCGTACTATCAATTTCGATACCAGCCCTATCGAGAAGATTTATCTCATCACTAGTGACTTCAAGATTCGATACCTTCACTCGAGACTTCTTGCGGAATATGCTATTCACTTTCGCGAACACGCCGTCTGGGTCCTGTGGGCTAATACCCCTCAATTTTTCCGCCCATTGATTGCTGACCTCACTCCTGAAGTATGACCGGATTAAGTTCCGGACATTCTTCAGATGTAATTTCAACAAAGACAACGAGGGATGGTTGTAGTCCAAAAATCGTCGATAAATATTGTTGACGCGTGTGAGAAGGAGGCTTTTCAATCTTTTCAACCTTGCGATGGTTGGTGTTTCATATCCTTCCATATTGTTTCGATGTTTAATCTTGGGAACTACTTTCTCAATCGTTTCCAACGTCAGCTTCTCTAACTTCGACAAATAGACATCTATTTCATCGTTAGTTAGATTTCTGTCATTAGGAACCATTGAGCAAGAGTTGCCGCCATCAGAAGGGGGACATTGCTTCTGGTACTCCCGATTAAACTTCTTTTGAAACTTTCCCCAGTCTGTTTTTTTGAAATTCAACCGATGATTTTCATGTTGAACTGGAATGAGGAAGAAATCATCCCTGTGATGATTGGTTTCCATTACGATTGCGTTATGGTCGCTTTCATAAGGAAGCACCTGCAGTTTCCGTTGAGGACTATTAAAGTTGAATTCGAGTCTTGCGTCAGCAATGCAAAGGTCCAAATATGAATTTGTCCTAGGGTATGTTGGGAACTCCGACCCATATAGATTGCACCTGTATTCAATTTTGTTCTCTGTTATCCACGATTTCAGGAATACACCTCTTGGATTATTGGTGGCGTTCAGCCATGATGTATGCTTGGCGTTCAGGTCACCGGCAAGAATATAATAGTTATGCAGCCTGTTCAATTCGAGTATTTCGAACAAGGAATTGAGTTCCTCCTTGAGCTTGAGAACAGTTCCACCAGTTGCATAGGCAGAGATAACGAAGAGGTTATCCCCACCTGGCAGTGAGATTTTGATAACGGACACTTCAAGAGATTCAAAGCTTTTGAATTCGACTTTTTCAATATTTTGGAAACAATAGGGTCTTCGTACCAATATCCCGGTGCCACCTCCCCCATCACCTATTACCCTATCGTTTCTTACGAATTCAAAATCCTTGAATGTCATGAAGTGCCATGAATTGAGGTGGGTTTCGGTTAGAAGCAGGATGTCAGGCTTTTGTCTGGCAATGAATTCAAGGAGATAATCACGCCGATGTAAAGTAACAATGGAGTTGACGTTGATCGAGATGAGACGAATCCTATCCGTGGGAATGTGGCTGGATGACAACTTATTTTGAGCCATTTGAAAGTCCTAAACGCTGAAAAACAATGTTAATTTTCGAATCTTGTTTATCGATTCGCTCTGATAAGGAATTTAATTGTTGATAAATTTTGAGAAGCAGCTCATTATTGCCACTTACATTATTTACCCTATTTTCCGCATTTTCTGCTGGTCCTCTAGCGGCGAGTGCAAATGATACTCCGGGCTTGACGAAGTTCGGAGCTAAGACACTGCGGTGTATTTGTGTTTGTTTTGGGGCAGATTTCAATCTTGCATCCTGATATCGGGAGCATCCTCGATATGATGCCGGGTGACCAAAAACACCGCAGTTCACACAATATAACTTCTCTTTTGGCTCCGTCTGAGCCAATTTGCACTCACCGGGAGCATGCACGTCTTTGCATTTAACGCATCGGTAATGCATGGCGCAGTTGGCAGCCGAATGCCCAAATCGTTGGCAGCGATAGCACTGGTTGATTTCTCGTTTCTGGAGGCGTTCCCACCTCACCACTCGAAAATTTAAATACCTGATTTGCTGAAGAGCGCTTGGACTGCTCTTATTTGTTATTTGTACCAAATAAAGTGGTAAGTTTTTTTTTTCTACCGTCGACCTTCTTGTCGCGAATGTTTTCACTGAGATAAACTCGATTTGTGGCGCCGTTTCCTTGAGAACCTGAAGAAGATCGACGGTATCTTCTCCGCAGTCCAAGCCCTTCAGCAAGAACGTCTTGTTCTTCTCGCTTTTGGGGGTATAGGTGAAGTGCGGAACCTCCCCAGAATTCAAAGCATCTTTCGCTGATTTGAAATCAACCAGTGATTTCGTTCTAATTGACAGCTTCTCAGAATTTATTCGTTTGATTTCGAAATTTGTCAATTTGTTTTCGGCTGCCAACAGCCGAACCATGTCTTTTCCGCTTTGCCCGAAGACATTAATCGGCGGAACTTTCTCGGTATTCTTGGCTACTTTTTGAGGAGGACCAGCAGAACTACGGGCTGGTTTCTTCTGCCTATTTCTACTTTCATTATTTTTATTTTTTAAATATAAGATAAAATTATCGTCTTTGTTACCTTCGTCTACCTCCATGTCCTGCTGGAGTCCATCCAGCGCCGCAAAGTAGTTCTGGCTTTCGTTCGTGCCACCAGCACTTAATACCTCTTCAGTTATTATTGGAGTTGCAGCTTTCTTCTGTTTTTCGATTTTTCGTATCGGACCACTCTCTTGAACTTGTTTTGCCGTCTTGAACATTTCTTCATACGTTTGAATTCTTGCCTTTAGCTCTTCGATTTCACTTCGAAGGCGGCACACTTCCTGTCTATCCTCGAGCACTTGTGTTTTGCGACCGGCATCTGCGGTATCCTGGGTGCTCGTATGTCTCCGCTTGTTGACACTTGCCAATTTCATACCGTCACTCTCCCCGGGGCCCCCCAACGGAGGGAAGCCGTCGGGCTCCTGCATACAGCAGTCCCGAGTTGTCTTTGGTTTGTTGCCTTTTCTTGATTTATTGGTACGGTTGGTCGATGCCTTCGACGATTAACTCTTCCCCAATAAAATCAAAACTTGCTTTTGACTGACTCGTACAAAATTAATTCAATTATTTGAAACTGACTTTTGTGAAAAATTAATTAATTTTTAAAATTAATGACAGGAGCGATTAAAAACACGTCTACACGCAACAAGTGCTAGACGTAGAATTCTTAAAATCCTTCCAGCCTAGGGACAGCGAGTTGGCGCCTGCGCCGTCTCCGACGGAGCAAACCGGGCCCGCAAGGCTGCACAGCGTGACAACCCTTGAGGTGTAAGGGTAACAGGAAGAAGGACGGAATGGAAAGACCGATGATTTGTTTTTGATAACAACTAAACTTTTTCATACCTTTTGTTTTTTTTTTTGTGAGGAATTTGGATAGGTCGCCACTGACGGCCACTTGAAAGTTGTATATTCTACATTATATTTTTTTTCTCATTTTTTCCATTATTTATAGATATTTTGTAATGTGACGCCTACGCCCGGGAATCGAAGTGATTCCGATCCCGAACCTTTGCACCCGGCCAGATGGTTATGACCTCGAAATGCAAGCGGACTTCATCTTTCGTGCGGATATCGTTGCGCAGAAAATATATTTTTTTTCTCTCCAAATATTTAGATCTGTGGATTTAAATATTTGAAACATAATATTAATCAAAAACCCCGACACATTTCGAGGCATATCCATCTGGGAATGCCCCCTCCACCGTGGCCATCGAAAAACTATGCCACTGGCGACAAACGGAAATGCACATTGCCGCCATGTGGCGTTCCATTCCGCACATCTGTTTTGTCGGAGGTTGTCACATTGACAGTCCGACGCAACGAGGGAGTGTGGTTGGTCCATTGTGCGCTACGGGAGATGGTCGCCTGGGTTCGAAGAAGAAGACCATCATTACGAGCCAAGGAAATTGTACGACGTGTTGAAGCAGCAATAGCTGGAGCGGAACCTCTACTTACTCCACCTCGTTCATCGTCAACCGAATCACCAGATAGATCATCATCACCTGAAAGTGATACCATGTTAATGGCCGATCGTGAGGTAAGAACACTGCCACTTCGTAAACGCAAACTATATCTAAATGACAATCAATCGCAGGACGTATCGCCCGTTATACGTATGAATTCAGTTGCACAATTCGCCAAGGCGTCGTAGAGATTATTTGAAAAACAAATAACTGAAAAGCCCTCTAGCAAATTCTCGCGGAGAACTTGCACCGATGGAACAAGTAAAGTTGCATTTCGTGTTAATCGGTTCGATTGCGGCGGAGGAACGGCGTCAGAAATGCTAAGATATATAACGGCAAACACCACTCGTGAAGTTTGTGCATCCAAATATCGACCGTGCTTTGTTCACAGCCGCCTTCGGCCAGACACGAGCAACCTAAGACCTGGTATGTGATTAATTTAGTTATTAATACCATATTACAATACAATAGCACGTAATCTTTTGAAGAAGAAAGTATAAAATTTTTAAATGAAAAACTAAAACTACTAGAACTAAAAATGGCGAAAATAACATATTTACTTATTATATAATATACATGGATATATTTAATGTTTCACGTACGCTCCAAGAAACAATAATTTTTAAATAGATCGAAATGAAAGAAACAAATATAAACTACTAGATAGTAAAACGATGGAACGATATATTATGGAAAATGATAAAAGATACTTGGAAATAGCCATTAATAAATTTAAAATGAATAACACTATGAAGAAATAAAACATAAAGGAGAAAAAACGATAGGATGTTCAATGATAGTTTCAGATATAAATTGACACTAATTTTCGTTAGCTGTCTAGAGTTTATAAATTTTTAGGCACAAGAACTTAGCTAAGTGCATTGTTGATATCCCAGTTTGGCAGATAATTTTATCAAGTTTAATTTTTTATACAGAAAATGTGTCTATCTTGGCCGAGAGAGAAATAAAAGGCTTTTACTTTTTGTTTACAAATATTGAGTTGAGAGTGTATTTGAAAAGAGCACTATAAGCCATTTTTGAACAGGCTACTAAATATGTATGTTCTGAAAGATTAAATGTGTAATCGAAAAATGCTGCGTAGATAATATATAGAATGATAGAGGCACATAAATACAGTTTGATGGTTACAATTACCCCGTAGGTAATTGTGACGAATGCTTTTGGCTAAGTGAGTATATGAAATGAGAAAAAGTTGTGTATAGATAAGTACATAATCTGCTTGCTCGTTTTCGATTGTTTGAAACATAGAGTTTAAGTTAGCGTTGATATAGATTTAACTATAACTTCATATTGCATTATTCATAGATATTTGTGAACCTTATTTTGAGAGAAAAAAAAACGAGCGTAAATTTGAAGACCAACATGTGTTCAAACTTTTTGAGGACATTTACGGATTTGCAAGACTGATGGTGTAAGCGCGGGTATTGCTAAACGAATAGGAAAAAGGGCTAGGTTATTTGAATTATTCAAATATGAAGAATATCATTTTCGGTGAATCCTAACAATGCATTGTCGGGCTAAAAATCATTTAAACTTTAGCGATTAAGGTAATTGTGCCATAATTAATACGCACTTGGTTTTACTCAATGAAAGTCCTAGAGAAACGTTTCACCCTCCTAAAATAGTATTTAAATTTCATTTCATAATCAACATAAGTTTAAAATCGTAAGAATGGAAAAGCAAGAATTGCTGCTCCATCATCTGTGAGACATTATTGCTAATGTATGTAATAATCAGGAAAAACCATCGTCATTCTTGTTTTGAGCACTTAAACCTTCTGTAAATGTTGGAGTCTTAATTAATTAACGATAACATCAAACAAACCACACATTTGTTTCTAGATAATTAATTCTTATAGTTACGCTCAAATATTTGCCAATGGCTACAATAGAATAATCAAAAGTACGTTCCACAAGAGAGCCTTGCTTTAGGTTGTTAGCAGTATTTTGATAATGTTGATGTATTAATATTTAGCATTTAGTTTGATATATTGTTACTGACAATGGTGGTTTTATTGATTTAGTATAGTTTTTTCGTGACCTTATTTCGAGGTTGATTGTCGCACAATGAATGACTAAATAAAAGAATTGATATGAATTGCTAAATTTAACCACGACTTTCCTTTTCAGCGGTTCTTCTTTTTCAGTGGGAAGAGAGAGTGCAGGGTAGGTATGTCGTCGCGAGGGTAGGGTTTCGCCAAATCCGCTGAGGTCAGTTTCGCGTCGCGCGCGGTACGCGGTGCCTTTGTTGTTTCGTTATTTTATTTAGAGTAGTCTTCGTCGGGTTGATTTAGAGTAGTATACTTTTCGGTACCGCGTCGAAACTTCGGGAACGTGAAATAAAAATTAGATTTTGAATTCTTGACTGGTTATAAGAAGAAATACGGAGTAACGTAAAGTAGGTTTCTTCTCCGTATGGTGGGGTTCGGACCTAAATCCATGGGATTTTCCAGTAGACTCGCGGCGCGATCACGAACGAATCCAGCCCGGTGTGGCAATGAATCCGTTGGCTCCAGTGTATCGCCCCCGACTGAGCCAAGCACCGCCACTAACTCAGGCTCCACTGGTCCCGCCAGACCAACGCATCCATTAACATGCTAGATATCGGCTGAAGCCGACGCAGATTCCCAGCATCATCCAGGGCTGGAATCTGCATTTCAGCGGAGAACCCAACACCATAACTGTGGAGGTTTTCATTGGTTGGGTGGAGTCACTGATTGAGCAAATGTTAGCAGGAGACCACACGGCGCTGGCAGGATACTTACCAATGCTGCTTAGGGGAGCAGCACTTGAGTCATATTGACGAATACATTCGGCCCCACCATCAATACGCTAGTCCCGGTTGAAGGAGGTACTCTGCATGGAGTACCCTACGATAGATATGGACGAATTGGTCCTGGACAGATCCATGCCAGATGGCAGCGTCCGGACGAGCCTTTTCATCAATATCGAGCCGATATCCTTCGGCTGAATGACCAGTTGTCAGAGCCGATGTCTTCCCCCAACTGCTGCGGGTGCTAAAGCGCAATCTAAGGCCGGAGCTTCGTCGCCATATCGTGGACTCCAAACCGCAGAGTATGGAGGCACTGCTGAGGACTGTGCGTCGCCTGGAGGGGTTTGAGGAAGACCTCCGGGACCGGCCCTACTTACTAGCTAGGACGGGTCCTCGGCGCGGAATCACGGAATCAAGTACGTTTAGCGTATAACCTATCCCAAGAAAGGAGGTTGCAAAGTACAATTGCTGCCTAGCGACATCACGAAGAAAGGCTAGTCTGGAAAGCGGGTGATGTTTTAAAAAAATAAAATCTGTATGCGACTCGCCAAAAATCAAAAGCTGTGTAAAGACTGGGCTCCTTAAGCTTGAGGAGCTACTAGAATGCATAAGTTATTACTGAAGGAGTCGGTTGAATGCCAGGGAGGACCAGACGGCCAAAGAAGAGCAGAAGGTTGAAGAAGCACTGAGTGCCTGCGCAGATAGCTCCATCATCCAAGGTCAATGAAACAATAGCGTCTAGCCCAATCGAAGGAGACCGGGACGGAAGAAAGTAAGAAGAACCACTTGATGGAACACTAGATCATGGGTTGCAGACGGTGCTGACGAAAGGAGCGAAGAAAGCTGCAAAGAAAGTCTTCTAGAACTTGCCAGTTAATAAAGTTCGCATGTACGCCAAACAAGAAAATGGCCCGATGTGAAACAGGAGATAAAAGCCCCGAAAAAGTCTCTGCATTACTTGAAGGCATACCGGAATGACCGAAGCCTGGTATACGACACGACGTAGAGCCAACGAAGGATGGAAGTTACATCTAGTGTTGGCCAGGGATTTATCTTTGGTCCAGATTTGTGGAACGTGTCTTACGATGGGCTATTGAGGCAGGAGATTACGCTTGATTGACTTTGCAGATGATGTTGTGGCTCTGGTCACTAAATACACTATAGAACAGGTGTAACTGAAGCTAGTTATGTTAATGCGCTGAGTGAGAGACCGGATGACTGCTCAGCTTAGTACTATTGTACATAAAGGCCATCTTGGTAAAAAAGAGAATCCCTAGAATGAAGATGACCTGTATTGGAGACTTAGGAATCGAATAGAAACCAGCGATGAAGTACCTGGGGCTACTGATCGAATCAAAGATGAGTTTGTCTCAGAAAATCATGGCAACGGCTAAGAAGGCTGCTTCGAGAGTATTGGGTCAGTGCTGACTTATGGCCAACATAGATGGACCCAACCCATGAAAAACATTTCTCTCGATGAAAGCTGTAGGGTCAATACTACTGTATGGAGCAGAAGCATGCGATGGTGCTCTCAATAAGGAGGTACTGAAAACTCTTCGCACAGGTACAGAGAAGAGGAGCACTGATGACTGCATCTTCATATCCAACAGTCTCTGATTTGGCGGTGAAAGTTATTGTAGACGTGACACCTGCTGCCCTCCTGGCTACTTACCTGCAACAAGCGAGGACCCGAGTGAGAAGGTTGCCGGCGAGGAGTGACAGTACTTACTCAACAATTGGTTGCAGCCTTGGGTGAGCTGCACGGAGATCCCCACATTCTGGATGTAAGCCCCTTGTTAAATCAAAGTCACGATGAGACTGACAAGATTTATAAGTTACGGTCTCCAGATTGTCGGTTTTGCCCAGGCGAGGAAGAGGATGCCGGCGACACATTTTTTACGTGCCTAAACATGGGACATGCCAAGACGTGACCTCTACAGAAAGACGGGAGAGCTCATCCCGGATAGTATAGTCGTGGTGATGCTTGGAAACTATGCCACACTGTTCATAGGGGGAGCAGCTATCACATACTACAGCCATGACCTCCAAAACATACAAAGTTTGTCTCCATCATATTTGAACCACCCTCGTATATATATATATATATATATATATATATATATATATATATATATATATATATATATGTGTATATATATATATATATATATATATATATATATATATATATGTATATATATTTATATATATATATATATATATATATATATATATATATATATATATATATATGTATATATATTTATATATATATATATATATATATATATATATATATATATATATATATCTATATATCTGTATATATATACATATATACATATATATATTTATATATATATATATATATATATATATATATATATATATATATATATATATATATATATATATATATATATATATATATATAACATATATACATAGGATATAACGCAATTTGTGCCTGGAGGTCGCAATTTTGCTTCGTTTTTCGCCAAATTTTCAGAAATTATATATTTCGACTAGTTGTGATTCAGCAAAAACAAAATAGAAGCTGTTTTAGATGAAATCCCATGATTTCTGCTCTTTCCAAAGTATAGCTCCGGCATGTACCAAAATTGGTACAAAAATTCATTAAAGTATGTGATAAAGCTCAAAATAAAAATTCAAAGTTCAACCATCTGAAAGATGGCCGCTCAAAAGTAGAAAAAGTTGAACACTATAAAAATACTTCAGGGTCAGGTCAGAATACCTAAATGGAGGTTAGGCAAAGTTCGAAATTCGAGAACTTCTTAAAGCTACAATACAATTTATATTGGATTTTTATGAAACCTAAAATCAAGGTAGACGTTGCTGAGATCTTGTACTAAAATGTACCAAAACTAAATTCATCGCAAAGAAAGAATTATATTTTAATAAACATGGTACAACTTATTCGAGCAACAGAGTTTTAAAAGATTTGAAATAAAATTTGCCACTAAAAAGCGGTGCCAAATTAATTTCCCCATTTCAGCATATAAACCATCCAACATGTGCACCATCACAAAAAAACGGGGTAAAACTGATATGGGACCGCTTCCATAAAAATTATTTTATATTTTTCTTTTTTTTTCTGAAAGTTTTTTATTCTGCTTACAGCGAATAATAGAACTGGATGCAATATACAAATAAAATTAATGGATTAATAAAGAATGTTAATAACTTTGTAACTAACTTAAAAATAATTCTTTTATTGAAAATTTGAAAGAAAAGTATGATGTATTGAAGATAATTTCAAGACGTGAGTGTGTTGACATTGATGTCCTGGAGGGGATCAGAGTTGACACATGTTCTCTTAGTAAACCTTTTTTTTTCGTTCTGACTTGAGGCCTTCTAATAGTACCCCCACGTCGTTGCAGGTGAGCTACCGGGTGATATGAAATAATACAACTTTTTGGTTGCCATTATGCAACCTTTTACTATTCTCTTGATGATTTCAATCGATTTGTATTGATCCTTTTTTGCTGCGAGGTTGTCCTCTCAGTTACTTAATCCATAGTCTTATATTCATATGATGGTTTTTATATATCCCCAAAGCTTAGTAACAGAGTCTTGCACTCGTGTGTGCCAATAGACTATACCCAACTGGTTCCGGGTACCCTAAGTTTCCTCCAAGGTGGCTGTTGGCAGGAGTTTTGGTCGTAGTCTTGTGATGTCTTGAACAGCGCCGAATAAAACACCGTCCGTTTGCACACACAAAATATATTATTTCACTTAAAACTAATTACACAGCAATGGCGGTTCTTAACTCGTTCGTGTCAGCTGACTGGAGACTGCCCTGCTTTGCTATATCAGCGCCGTGGTTTTTAAATGTTCGCCTTTTGCACTTTGCCAGCTGTCATTGTGTTGCCACAGTACCCCCTCCTTAGTGATACTGTCATTTGATATGGCGGCAGTTGTCACGATTCGTTTGTTGATGCTGCTTAAGGTTTCCACTGGCTTAGGTAGCGTCGTTGGAGTTTTCTTGCTGTAGGTTCTGATGGGAATTTGCCAATGCCAAATGTGAGGTGAGTTAATCTCTCCCTGTGGTTGTAATTCATTGATGCCGTCGTTGATTGTAGTGGTTCGTTGGATACCGTCGTTGATTGTTGTAGCTCGTTGGATTCCGTCGTTGAGTGTTGTAGCTCGTTAGATACCGTCGTTGAGTGTTGTATCAGGTATGCTGGTTTCAATCTTTCGGTTGAAACTGTTGTTGGCTGATCGTTTAGCCTGATCACGGATGTCCTTTCTGTTGGTCTGTCGATGACTTGATGCGGTCCAGTGTATGGAGGTTCCAAAGGCTTTCGCACGGAATTTTTCCTTACGAATACGTGATTGCAGGTTGCGAGATCGTCATGCTTGAACAGTGTCTGTTTAATATGATGTGCTGTTGGCGTAGGTCGCATGTTTCGCATGTGTTGTCGTAGTTTTGTCGCGAACTCACCGGGTTCTATACGATGTTGAACGTTGGTAAAAAACTCTCCTGGAATACGTGGGGTTGTTCCGTATAGGAGTTCCGCGGAGGACGCACCGAGATCTGGCTTGAAGGCCGTCCTTAATCCTAGCAAGACGGTCGGCAACAGCTCCACCCATGGTGTTGTTGGCTGACACATTAGTGCGGCCTTGAAGGTACGATGCCATCGTTCGATTAAGCCATTAGATGCTGGATGGTATACCGTCGTGCGCATTCTACTTGCTCCTATGAGGTTCGTTTTGGCACGAAACAGTGATGACTCAAATCGTGCTCCCCGCTCAGTTGTAATTACTGCCGGGGAACCAAAACGCGCAATCCAATTTGCATACAATGCTCGAGCGACTGTTTCAGCAGTCATGTTTTTTAAAGGGACCGCCTCTGTCCATCGTGTGTAGCGGTCTATCATGGTTAAACAGTAACGATAACCATCAGGCGTGGTTGGCATTACGACAATGTCGAGATTGACATGTTCGAAACGATTGTTCGGGACGTTAATGCTGAGAGGTCCACTTTTTGTGTGTCGTTGGACCTTGGCCCGTTGAAAATCTATGCAGTTTCGTGCTCACTCGGTTGTGTTCCTGTTTATGTCAGGCCACGCGATTTTTTGTTTGATCATGTGGACCGTTGTTCTGATCCCAGGATGTGCCAGATTATGTATTGTTGTGAATGCACGATGTTGCAAGGTTTTCGGTACATAGGGTCTGATGATTCCTTTTGAGACGTCACAGTATATTGTTTTGTTGTCCATTGAAAGCTTTTGCAGCTGCTATGAAGTTTCCTCCTTTAATATTTCTTTAAGTTCTTCATCGCATTTCTGATACTTTTCCAGTTCTTCGGAGTCCAGACACGTTGGCATGTGGATCCCACATATCCTTGACATAGCGTCAGCAACTGTGTTGTCGTCTCCAGATATGTGTACAATTTGTGTGCTGAATTGTGAGATATAATTTAAATGTCGTAGCTGCCTGGGCGAAGCTTTATCGAGTTTTTGTGAAAACGTATAAGCTAACGGCTTGTGGTCTGTTTTGATAACGAACGGTCGTGCGTCTAATATGTGACGAAAGAACCGTATTGATTCATGTATTGCTAACATTCCCTGTCATATGTGCTGTAGTTCTTTTCCGTTTCGGTAAGTTTTCGGGAAAAGAATCCGATTGGTTGCCAGGAACCGTTTACTTGCTGTTCTAAAGCTGCTCCAACAGCGTGGTCAGATGCATCTGTCGTGAGAGCTAAAGGCGCATTGCTTATGGGGTGTGCTAGTTGGGCTGCCTTGGAGATGCGTTCATTACATTTGTTGAATGCTGTCTCTGAATCTGTTGTCCACTCGATTTCACGTTTGTCATTTTTGTGTGCTCCGCAAAGAAAAGCTGTGAGTGGGGCTTGTAACTGGGCAGCATTTTTAATGGAACGACGGTAATAATTTATTATACCCAGGAACCGCCGCAGGTCTGCAATTGTTTTTGGTTTTGGGTAGGTTTTGATGCTTTCGACTCGTTCCTGTGGAGGTTTACAGTGCGTTGATCGTCATGCCTATATATTGGACTTCGTTGGCACCGAATGTGCATTTGTTGATATTTATTGTGAGGCGATGTAGTTTTAGTCGTTCGAGGACCAGTTCAAGATGTTCACGGTGTTTACTTGGAGTCTCGGACATGATGAGAATGTCATCTATGTAGCAAAATACAAAATCAAATCCGCGAAACACATTATCCATGTGACGTTGAAATGTCTGTGTGGCGTTTTTGAGTCTGAATGGCATGGCTAAAAATTCAAATAGCCCGAAAGGAGTGCAGATAGCTGTCTTTGGTCTGTCCGCGTCCGCCATGGGTATTTGATAGTAGGCTCTATTTAAGTCCAATGTGGAGAAAATTGTCTTGCCATTCATATGTTCCGCAACATCATGTAAGTGGGCAATTGGGTGCCAATCCGCAACTGTTTGCACGTTTAATTTCCTATAGTCCCCACAGGCTCACCAGCTGCCTTCTTTCTTTTGGACGAGATGAAGTGGACTTGCCCAAGGACTGGAAGACGTGCGAATGATGCCTCGCTGTAGCAACTCGTCGAATTGACTTTTTGCGGCTGCAAGCTTCTCTCCTGTGAGCCGACGAGGTTTCTCTGCGACCGGTGTTCTTGTTGTCATGATATGATGTTCCACCTCAGTGTTTACTGTTGACATTTCATTATGATGTGATTTGGGTTCGCTTGAAACGAATTTTTCCAGTAACTCCCGGTAGAGGCTGTGTATCTGTGTTGTGGATACATTAAAGATTTTGGACTTGATTGTCACGCCTGAAGTTGTTTTCCCTGTTTCCATTTGAATGATTTGTTTCCGTTTTAAATCGATTAGTAAATTGAAATTGGATAAGAAGTCTGCACCCAATATTACAATATTAATGTCGGCAATGGTGAAGTCCCAGGTAAATGTCTTCCCTAAACCGAAGTCAATTTCTATGTTTTGAGTTCCGAAAGTTTGAATTCCGGTTTGGTTCGCGGCATATAGTGTTATGCCACTTTGTGGGCGTATTTTGTTAGCGCATCGCCGTGAAATCACTGACACTGCGGAACCAGAGTCAATTAGGAACTGTATTCCGGAAATGCGATCTGTAACATGAAGCCTGTATTCGTTGGTTATGTTGCATAAGTTGTATTTGTTCTGTGTTTTGCAGGCTAGTTTCCGTTCGGATCATTGTGAGGGTGCCTTGAAATCACAGGGGGAAAGGCAGTGCCTGGCGTTCATCCCGAATTTTTTTATGATAATAGCAGGTGGAGAAAGTTTGTTGCTTACTGACCTGTGTTTCTGAATTGAAATGGCTTTTGCTTCTGGTTTGTTGTACAACATTGTTCGACTGTTTTTCTGTTAGTTCTGCGAGTAGCTTCTCAATTCTCAAAAGACGTGCTTCGTTTGAATCGCTTTGTGACGAGTGTGATAGTGATGTCTTTTCAGTGGCCATAATCGTTGCTGTAGAAGACATCTCAAAAATGTTGTCTGCGATGAGAGCCTGTGCTGTGAGGGGCTGATTTGCACTTACTGCTAAAACACATCTCACGTTGACTGGTAGGCGATTCTGCCATAACATCGATATTACTTCTTCCGAAAGCCCTTCTGGTGCCAACGATTGCATCTCTCGAAGTAACTGTGATGGCTTTTTATTTTCTAGGTCCATGCCAGAAAGAAGCATGTTCATTTTCTTTTCTTTTGAAATGCCAATGCGACTCATGATATGAGATTTTATGCACTCATATTTGTCTTTAGCAGTTGGTGCCTTGACAATATCAGCTATGTGGCGTAGAGTGTCAACATCTAGTGCCAATACTACCGTGTAGTGTTTGCTGGGTCTGCTTGCACTTTATTTATGTGGAAATGCGCCTCTGCGTGCAGGAACCACAGCTCCGGATCGCTGTGCCAAATTGGTGGCAGTGTTATCGTCTGCAAGGACATCACTGTTTGTTCCGCATTCGATATTTGGTGCGGCTCACCATGGGTTAGTCATGACGCAATAATTTTCGGAGTATGTTGAAATTCCAACACCGACGAAGCGTCTCGAAACAAAGCGTTTGGAGTCTCAGGTGACGACGGCTGAGTTGCCATTGTTCTGGTACAGCTTTTTTTCGAATTTTAATTCACGGGGTCACCAATGTGGTGTCTTGAACAGCGCCGAATAAAACACCATCCGTTTACACACACAAAATATATTATTTCACTTAAAACTAATTACACAGCAATGGCGGTTCTTAACTCGTTCGTGTCAGCTGACTGGAGACTGCCCTGCTTTGCTATATCAGCGCCGTGGTTTTTAAGTGTTCGCCTTTTGCACTTTGCCAGCTGTCATTATGTTGCCACAGTCTCCCACGAGCAGACTGTCTGATACAGTTTTTCAGCCACTGATGCAAATACCCAATTTCACGTTCTAATGATTTCTCAAAAACAAACTTTAAGATTTTACTGTGAATTTTGTCTGAAGGGGCTACCGATCAATCAACAACGGGTTCGTGCATTCCCGATCTCCATACCCACGCAGTGCTAAACGTAAGCAACTCTAATTCTAATTAAAATGTTCTACGGGAACAAATACACCAAAACCAAAATAAGGCATCACGTAACCCAACCGAGCTACTGAACTAATCAGTCGCAGATTATGAAAACTCTACCCCCTCCCGTAGTCGTTACCTTCTTAGAAAACAGGGCTTCCTTAGGAAAGGAAAAATTTTCATTTTACGTTAGTGATTTTTTTTATTTAAAACTATGAATTGTATGGATTTAATCTTATTTATGCATACATCTTTTCGAATTCACTTCAAATATTAACTTTGAACCATAAAAGATACTTAAGTGATAAAGCACCCAAATTCAATTTATAACTATGATAATCTACAATAATTTATATGAGCATAAAAAATTTTATTTTTCTTCATTCTTCTCTTGCCATTGCCGTTAAAATATGTAGAACTACAAAAGTCAACCTAGGTCTAGTTCTGCTGATATTATTTTCCTCTTTGTATATTACCGCATCAAATCTTACGTAGACGGTTCCAAACCCGTTTGAGAAAGGAGGGGGGAGCCCCTTGTTTCCTCAACCCACAGCTTCCATGGTTTCTCATCCCAAACCACCCAATTAGATGGTAGTAAATATTCTCGAGGTCACACATTGGGTTCACTGATTCCCCAATAAAGTGACATTAAATGCCGAAAAATGCTGATAACTCTAAGTACATCTACAGCTCTGCTACCAAATCCTACATACAAATCCTTTGTGGAGAGGCAAGAGGGTGAAGGCGAATCTTCTGCACCTGATAACCAAATTGAAGTAATAACCATTCCGCCGGAATGGAGGTATGGTGAAAACTATATAATGTTCCGAAACCTGCAGAAGGGCCTCGGAATGGATTGGACTCACGGCAACGACCTCACGAACGTAAACAGGACTATGGTATTGGATCCAGGAACGTCAGATCACGCAATTACAATAGCGCTGTTAAGGATCTTTTACAACAGGCCAGTCAATATAAATTAAAAATACTGGCATTCCAGGAAACGAACTGGATTGGAAAAGGTATTCAAGACAGGAAGTCGCACATAATATTCAAAAGTGGGATGCCCACTAGAAAATGAGAATTCGGATTGATTTTAAGGCGGCCAATGAACGGTTTTGTGCGATCCGTATAAAGCCCTTAAAAATGGGAAATTCTTCAAAACCTGGCTGATAAATATGCACGCCCCGACCGAAGAAAAGGACCAAGAAACGAAGGAAACTTTCTATAATCACCTAGAAATACTAGTTGACAATGAGATATCTCATCGGGGAACGAATGGTGGATATAGCCTCCACGATGAAATTGATGACAACGGCCAACGCCAATTGACTTTACATGTAGCAAAAATCGAATCATACGTTCGTCTTGCCTTCTCTCTTCGACGCATACATAAAATGACCTGGGTATCACCGGATGGCAACACACAAAACCATATGGACCATGTTCTCATCTAACAACGTTGGGCCTCGATCACACTTGCCGTTCGTACACACCAAGGGGCCAATAGTAACTCAGATCATTACTTGATCAAATTGACCTATTGATGTCGTATGTGAAAGGCATATTTGGCGAAGACCAGCCCGCTACAAAAATTTGACATCAAAAGGCTCCAAGCATTGTCTGAAGCCAAAATTTTCACGGAGACCCTCGACAACCAGCTAGCTCCCATCTTCTCAGACGCATCGTTGAAAACAAGTAATGAGCTCTGGATGGAATTGAAAGCGGCTATTAAAACCATGTTGAAACACACAAACTGGGACATCAAGCCCGGCGCAACAGAAATAATTGGTTCAATGATGGTGTCAGAATGCATTAGATGAAAAGAAACAGGCGTACACGCAAAACTTAAGTAGAAAAACTAGTACGAAGAGAGAACATTATGAAAATCTCAAAAGGGTAGCGAATAAGATAACTAGAATTAAGAAAAGAAAATACTATTGTATGATGACCAATTGAGAAGTAAAGATGTAGTCTAGCGTGTAACAACACAAGACAAGCAAGTAGCTAAAAGCCCGAAACGTGGTAATCAGCCTTAAACCACATTTTGTCATGATGACGTCAGCAGTATCATCGCCGAAGAAAGTAGGATTAATGAAAGATGGGCATCATATTTCAAGAAGCCTATAGATATTTCCAGAGAGCTTCTATTGACCCCTCCAACTCTGGATGAATACTCTACCATCAAAGGCCAAAAGAATAATAAAGCGTCGGGCATCGAAGAGATTCCAGTGGAGTCTTCCAGCTCATTTGGCTACGAGAACATATGGTTAAAGAGTGGTGCCAATCAATTATATTCCCTACCCATAAAAAAGGTGACAAGTTACAGTGCCAAAATTATAGAGGTATACCACTACTTTTATAATTTGTATAAAATCGGTAGGTAGTTTTAGAGTACATAGATTGACGATAGACCAATTTTTCGCAGTCAAGCAGGTACTTGAAAAATCTAGGAAGTTCAACATAGACATACATCAAATTTTCGTTGACTTTAAGTAAGCATACGACAGTATTAATCGTACCATACTATCCTAAAGAATGCTTTGTTTTGACATCCCAGCCAAATTAGTCCGTCTTACCAAAATGTTAATGCCATCAACGACCTTCCAAGTCCGCATCAATGACCAACTCACCGATGCCTTTGACACAAATATCGAACTGAAGCAGGGGATGGGCTGGCCCCATTGCTATTCAATTTGGCTCTGGAGTGCGTCATAAGGATGCTACCCGTCGATGCACGGGGTGCATTACTATACAAGTCGAGACAAGTAGAAGCCTATACGAACGATTCAGCATTTTGTCACGGTCATTAAAAACAGTCAAAGAACTCTTCCTAAAACTCGACAGTGAAGCAAAACTGGTGGTGCTACAAATCAATGAGAATAAAACAAAGCTCATGAAGTAGTCGAGAAGAAATATCTCAAACGTCACACATGGCGAATACAATACAGAAAATGTGTGCAAATTTGTGTATTTAGGTGCCAAAATAACGAGAACCGGTAATAAACGGGACGAAATACGCCGAAGAATACTGCTCGCAAATAAAATATTTTTTTCAGATTTGACGATCTTGAAGATCAGCTGCATACAAAGGAAAATAAAACTCCAAGTATACAAATCTATGATAAGACCTGTGTTATGCTATGGATCCACAAATATATTGAACACCTTCGAGCTACGGGCCCTGAGGCAAATAATCGGAGCGAAGCTAGATGGGGACCAATGGCGCATTCGATACACGTATGAGCTGTATGAAAATATGTTATGTTTATTATATTAGGTTTAGAGATAAGGTTAAACGTGCAGGTTAGGGGTATTGTGATAGAATTTTTTAGTATATTGTAAGATAAAGTGTTTGATTGAATTTTATTAGATTTAGGTTATAACATATTGGGTGTAGGATCAAAGTTTACTATTGTGTTAAAATTATAAATAATTTTGAATAGTATAGTTCGGTTTTCCCTCCTTTTTCCAATCAATTCATAAAATATGATATAATCTTAATTAATTTGAATTTGCTATAGTTTTTTTTTTGATAAAATGTGTTTAGTAATAACGTATAAATTTAGAGAGCAACTTGGGCCATTAAGTTTTTGTATTGTTGTTGTTTGGATTTTGCTTTATATTTTTTTTAAATTTATAACAAGTAGTATTGAATCAAGCGCTTTTGACTTTGACTTTTAGCTGTATAAAATTCTTGAAGAGCCAGAGGTCTTAACGATTGTAAGACTGCGGAAGCTACAATGGGCTGGATACATAAATCGTATGGACGAACAACGGATACCCAAAAAGGTATTCGTTGGAAGAACTGAAGGCCGGAGGCCAGTGGGGAAACAGAGGAAACGCTGGTCTGGCTTAGTCGACGACAAAAATTTACCGCTGCTCGAATTTCAAAATTGAAGGACGTGGTCAATGGAGCGAGATAGTTGGAGGCACTTGTTGCAGGAAGCGAAGGCCCGAAAGGGGCTGTAATGCCACGAAGCAAAAGAATATTATTGCATCTTAGATTTTACTTTTATATTCTTTGCGATGTTGGCAGTCATTGGCACCTACGATGGGATACATTCGCAATTGAGATTTTCAGTCTCACCATGATCAGCTCTCAATTCTTTTACACATAGATCCATTATCTCAAAATCGTTGCAGTGCGAATTTTCGACCAGTTTTTCGTTTGTTTTTTTTTTTACAATCAGATCGCGAAATCAATTATTAAAGTGACTGGGAAACAAGTCAACCTTATCTTTTAAGTTTTTAAATATAATTGGACTTGGTGCTTTTAACTGAAACTTATATAAATTTATTATCAAAGTACTGTTGTAATGTGACGCCTACGCCCGGGAATCGAAGTGATTCCGATCCCGAACCCTGGCAATGCCCCCCCACAGTTGCCATCAAAACACTATGCCACTGGCGACCAATAAAAATGCCCATTGCCGCCATGTGGCGTTCCATTCCGCGTCAGTTGCGACGACTCCCAGTCCACATCTGTTTTGTCGGTGGTTGTCAAAGTGACAGTCCGACGCAACAGGTGGAGGAAAAACGTGGGAAAGATAACCTCCGATATCATTGGAGTGTCTTTCTGATGTCCTTTTGAGGGTGTAATGTGACGCCTACGCCCGGGAATCGAAGTGATTCCGATCCCGAACCCTTGCACTCGGCCAGATGGGTATGACCTCGAAGTGCAAGCGGACTTCATCTTTCGTGCGGATATCGTTGCACAGAAAATATTTTTTTTTTCTCCAAATATTTAGATCTGCGGATTTAAATATTTGAAAAATAATATTAATCAAAACCCCGACACATTTCGAGACATATCCATCTGGGAATGCCCCCTCCACCGTTGCCATCAGAACACTATGCCACTGGCGACAAATGGAAATGCACACTGCCGCCATGTGGCGTTCCATTCCGCACATCTGTTTTGTCGGTGGTTGTCGGATTGACAGTCCGGCGCCACGAGGAAAAGAAACGGCGGGAAATAACAGTCGTTCGTCCGCTATTTCTTCAAAGGAGGCACGTAAAACAAAAGATAAGTCTAAGTCACCGGCCAAAAGTGGGGATTTAAGTGTTGAAGAAACTGCAGAGGCCGGGTTCAAACCAGGGCAGTCATCTTTCCTACCAGATATAAAATCAGGAATAGACGAGTGAGTTCCAATGGCTATTTAAAGAAATCTTGGCCAAAAATTTACCCTGTTTTTTTAACCTAGATACAATGATGTCTGGCGCGATAAGGATGAGTATATGAATTGTAAACAAACCCATTATGATGACATGATATATCAGGAAAAGTATTCCGAGGTGGAAGCTGAGCTTCGTAAAATAGTTGATGAACTGATGCGACAGGAGTTAGATTTACTGCAGGTAAAACTCACTTGTAAATCATAAGCATTTTTTTTTATTTGTAATCATATTTTGTTAAATGTTCTACACGTTAGGCCGCCCTTGATCGAGATCGTGCCTCCAAAGGCAAGAAATCCAAAAAAAAGAGCACGCCGGAGCGGCAAGAAAAGTAAAAAGAAGAAGGAGAAAGATTTAACTCCTGACCGCACGACTGAATCTTTATTTGAAGAGCTAGTTACAAATGGAATAATAAGAAAGTATCCAGAAACCCCATTAGCTTCGTATTTTGGTGATAAATCTTATATCGAAAGGAACGGCATCAATCCGTCACCAGGTGATTTGAAACAGCTTTTGATTGAATACTGCATCTTACCACTTGGTTCAGAGGTTATTCGTAGCTATTCGCCTTGCATACGCTCAATACTTTTAGCTGGGAAAAAGGGACAGTCCGACGCCATGAGGGAGGGAAACAGTTGGCACCTCTTAAGACGGAAACATAGAACGTCGGGTTTCGCCAAAGTAAAATGGTAGAAGCAAATTCGCATACGATTTGACATTGCTTTGGTAAACACTTCTGCTCATAATCATGTTCGGTTCCATAGTGTACGCTTTATAAAATTTCAGGCAGTTCGATAGTGAACACACGTCCAGCAACCTTCTGCTGTGCCCCATAACCAACTTTCCAAACGGAATTGTGTGCGCGGATACAAGCATCAGCAACCATCGGCTAGGAAAAGAATGCAAACGAAGCTAAAACGAGATTCGTACAATTGTCAGTGAGCTAAGCGAGCAAATAAAAGAAATCATAGATGTCGATCATCGTGTACATCCACGTTTAATAGGACAAAGAGGTAGGAGTGTAATTAAGGACTCTGTGTACAATACAAGAGATAATAATAATATTACGAATTGGGGCCTTCGTTGTGGTAGTGAATTTCGGGAATTTATACCTAAAACGTGTCTTCTCTACAAAGTGCAAGTACTATGCATCCAAAGAAAATTAAATATTTATGGCACGTGTATAATTTCGTCAAAAGTTAAACACGAAAAAGGACGATACAAAAATAGCAATCCAAATCAATAAGCAATATTTCAATATCCTGCCTCACCCAAACACCGTTCATCAAATAAAACTCATGAAAATCATTACAAATGGCGCCCAACGTGGGGCCTAAAACATCCTAAGGGGGAAAGAAATTCGCGTCTTCTGACGAGTTGGTCCTTTACGGAGGATGTAAGGTACTCTGGTACTCGAGTCCCACTATCACGAGCAGTGGAGTTGTGTGATACACACTAGCAGTCGCTTCACGTGAGTTGTAGCTTCCGCTCTCCTTTGTTTGATTTTGTTTTCGCGACAGAATCCTTCCGATGTGCTGTCCTAGGCTAACCCCTGTAAGGACCTTCTATTTTCTTGATGGAACAGCCAGCCTGATGGGTTTACCTATCAGCATGGACTCTCAAGAAAATAGAAGGCTACCTTGCCTTTATGTCGCGGAAGGATTCTAATTATTTCGTATGCGTGATAGACGAGTGGTATCCGTTCAACGTTCGGTGGCGTACGCTGGAGTTGCGAAGCCCGGAATGCTTCCACGCGTCGGGAGTTTTGACCGCGTACTAAGCTGTTACGGTAGCTATACCACTTGTCTCGTCGAGTCATTTAACGTAGATTAGAAACGGTTTGTAGTGTATGTGGGGTTAGGGGTTAAACTTCGTAAATCGACCAAAAGCACCCTTTCTTCGGCAGATTACCACGCACTCTCATTTCCGTTGGAGGAGTCGACCACTGGAAAGTAAAGTATGTATCAAATAAATTTTTTTTTCTTTCTCTATTATCTAGAAATAGCTCGCCACTATCGGCCACTAATTTATTCCTAAGTTTTTTTATATATATTAGATTTTAACATTTTTTTAGTAAAAAAAAAAAAAACAAAACTTACTTCTACCACCAGATTGAACGAAAATGGCAACGAAGCGGACCCCAGAAAAGCGGTGGACCCGATCCAAAACGGTCCAACCCGCGAACTGCGGGATCTGTTTCGAGGACGTAGTGGAAGGGGTACACAGCGTGCGATTGGATTGTGGACATCTATTCCATCGTGCCTGTGTCCAACAGCTCCTCCTCACGTCAGAGCTTTGCCCACTATGTCGGCGACCCATCGATCGGTCTGCCGTAGACGTCCCCCTCGGAACGCCCCTACCATCGCGTGGAGCAGTGGCGAAAGGAGTTCCAGAGGCCGAACCGTCCCAACCACTCCTAGACCTTCAAGGAGCCATAGGCGGTGAAGTTCCGGCCGCAAGTGTCGTGTCCGAGGTGACCCCCATGCTTTCCGCCCACTCCATTGACACCCTCGTGGCGTTGATGAGAGATATGTCGGAGAGGATTGGCAACCTGGAGGGAAAGCTCCAGAATCTCCCTATGAGCCAACCACCCAGCCACGTGAGAACTCCGCTTGGCTGGGAGCCCAATCCCAGGGTGGCTATGCCCCACTCTCGACCATCCGAGCAATGGGTCCCACCTCCAAGGAACTCGGGAATGGATCCCAGAGCTCCCGAATATACACCACGACACAGCACCGCACCTCCGTTGGTACCTCTAGTCCCCAAGGCAGTTTCGTACAACAGGTCAATCGAGGATGCGATTCCCCCCGGGAACGCATTGACACCTTTTCGAGACCCGACGCCTCGTACCATGGAGAGTTGGCGCCTGAACTTTACGGGGTTCAACGATATGATATCGGCGGACCGGTTCCTTTTCCGGATTCAGGCGTTAGTATCCAGCACCCTGGGAGGTGATTCCTCGGCCTTCCTCCGGCATGCACATCTTTTGTTCAGCGGCGACGCTGCCGACTGGTACTGGAGCTTTAAAGAATCAACGCCACGTCCCACTTGGCACTCTTTCAGTGCAGCCTTCCGCAATCGATTTGAGGATGGCTTCACTGAGAGAGAGCTAAGGGAGCAAATAAAGAAACGGAAACAAGGCGCTCTCGAACCGTTCGACCAGTACTACACAAGTATAGTGAGATTGAGCACTCGCTTGCCAACTACCATGCCCGACGACGAACTGGTAGAAATTATCAGAGAGAATATGCGCTGGGATCTTCAGAACAGCCTTCTGCATTTTCCCATCAACACCATACAGGGATTGCGCCTCCATGCCCGTAGGCAAGAACACTTGGATGAGCGGCGAGGTACCTTCCGTCCACAACCTCGCATAACGGGACCAAATCCCCGAAATCATCACACCGCGGAGTTGATGGCAGCGGACCACCTGCTTGCTGATCCAGTACCAGTACCGAGGAGCGGAGCACCACAGGAGCTTGAGGACCCAGCATTGATTGATCGACCCTCCCTGGAAGCAATTACAAGCCCGACGGTCTGTTGGAACTGTCGACAACCGGGGCATCGGTTCTATGCATGTCCAGCGGAGCCGACGCTTTTCTCCTACCGCTGCGGGAAGGCCGACACATACGTACCTGACTGTGCAAATTGCAAAGTGCGAAAAAACTTGCCACCGAGTGCCGCGACCACCCTTCGGCACTCCTAAACCCCGGACGAACCAATCCAGACCCCATCACTAGCTATGACCAAACTCCCGACATGACTCCAATTCTGCTGACTCGCACCGCTAAACACAGTTCTCCCGAAGTTCCACAACCGACGCCATCCTTCGCCGAGGCCAACGCGCAGGGAAATGATAGCGAGGCGAAAGAGCCTTGGCATGTCAAACCTTTCCACGTCAGGCTGCGGAATTATTTGGCTACTCGACAGCGCATCTTCCATGAGGAGTTGGCTACAAATGTCCCACCGCGAAGCAAGCGAGCCACGCGTCGGATGCGGAGCTTCTGGAGAAAAGTCAGGCAGTCGAGGAAGGTGCTGAAGGACATACACTTAGACGAATTGTTGAGGGATGATGTTCGGCCATATGCGTCAGTACACCTCCTGCAAAAACGAGTGTCAGGCTTAGTCGATACGGGAGCCAGTGTGAATTGCATATCTGCCGATTTTGCAGGGGAGGTACTGGCAATGCACGCGGACCAAATCCGTCATTTCACCTCCTGGTTAAGCACGGCGGATGGAACTCGTCACTCTGTAGTGGGAAAAATTATGACGGATGTCACCTTTAAAGGACTAACTAAACCTCTGGAATTTTTCATCACACCTCAATTAACCCAGAATCTTTATCTAGGAGTGGATTTCGTTCGAAAATTTAACTTGGCCCCGGCACTATTCTCCGGTACGACCCTGGAGTCCGTCACCACAGCTCCTGACCAATCTCAACCCACTAACTTATTACGACATACACTGGATGTAAATCAGCAACTGCGTCTTGACTCGGCTATATCGGCTTTTCCATCGCATGAGAAGGAAGGTCTCGGGAGGACTGCCCTGGTGTTCCACACGATAGATGTGGGGGATGCTAAACCCATAAAGCAGAGACATGTTGCCATATCTCCGGCGAAGGAAAAATCGTTATATGCCGAAGTGGATCGAATGCTAGCATTAGGCGTAATCGAAGAATCACAGAGCGCGTGGGCTTCCCCAGTCACCTTAGTTGTCAAGCCGAACAAGGTCCGGTTATGCTTAGATGCCAGACGCTTGAACGCTGTCACAGTCAAGGACGCATACCCTCTACCGTTGATTGAAGGCATTTTGAGTCGGTTGCCTAAAGCCCACTTCATCACGAGCTTAGATCTCAAGGACGCCTTCAGGCAAATTCCTTTAGACCCTAGTTCAAAGGAGAAAACAGCCTTCACAGTCCCAGGTCGGCCCCTATATCAATTCGTGACCATGCCATTCGGATTGTGTAATGCCCCCCAAACAATGACGCGCCTTATGGATAAGGTAATACCACCTCATTTGCGGCACCAAGTTTTCGTTTACTTGGACGATCTGTTGCTTATAACCGAGACCTTTGACGAACACATCGACCTGCTTCAGGAGGTGGCTCTACACATCCGGAGGGCAAGATTAACCATCAACATACGGAAGAGTCAATTCGTGATGACGTAGGTGAAGTATTTAGGTCACATCATTGGGCATGGCCATATCAAGACCGATCCGGACAAGACTCAAGCGATTGACGTTTTTCCATTACCCAAGACCCCCAAACAATTACGCCGATTCTTAGGCTTATGCGGATGGTACCAGCGTTTTGTACGTGACTATGCCACCATTACCACTCCTTTGACCGACATGCTGCGTAAGGGACGTAAATTCGTCTGGGAAGAGCCCGGCTTGCGAGCCTTTGAAGAGCTAAAGAAGAGTCTGACTACAGCCCCCATACTGCACAGCCCGGACTTTGACAAACCGTTCTCAATCCATTGTGACGCGAGTCAACATGGGGTGGGAGCAGTCTTAGTCCAGGTTGCACAAGACGGCGAGGAGAGACCTATAGCCTTCATGTCTCACAAGTTGAACCCAGCCCACCGAAATTACACGGTCTCCGAGCAGGAATGTCTAGCTGCGGTGTTGGCAGTGAAACGCTTCCGAGCGTATGTGGAGGGACACACCTTTGAAATCGTTACAGACCACGCTTCTCGGAAATGGTTAATGAGCTAGACTGATCTCAACGGCAGATTGGCCAGGTGGGCACTGAAACTACAGGCATTTGACTTCACAATTCGCCACCGAAAGGGAAGCCAGCATGTAGTCCCCGACATCTTATCCAGAATGTTCGCTCCTGAAGGAGCCGAGTTGGTCCAGGAGGACGACAGCCCCCAATTGATCGATCTGGACCATCCTGCCTTCAAGTCAGCCAGCTACACCCAACTGATTCACACTATCCAGAATCAACTGTCCCAGCTTCCTGAACTGCGGTTGACGGATGGATTTATTTATAAGCGGATGGGACACGCATCCGGAGACCCCATACAAGAAGAAGAACAGTGGAAGTTGTGGGTGCCCGAAGAATTAACCACTGATCTTATCAGATGGGCTCATGACCACCCATCAAGTGCGCACGGCGGTTACGGACGTACACTTAGGCGGTTGAAAACCTGTTTCTTTTGGCCTAAGATGGCACAACAGATAAAAGCGTACGTAGCCTCCTGTGAGCTATGCAAGTGCACTAAAGCGCCCAACACCATTCTTTGGCCTCCCATGGGTAAGGTTGAGGTCCCCGAACGCGTGTTCCAGCGCCTGTACATTGATCTTATCGGTCCCTACCCTCGATCTGCTTCTGGTCCCACGGGAGCTGTCGTGGTCCTGGACCAGCTCTCGAAATTCCCTATCATAGAACCACTACGTAACATGCACACTGGACCTATACTCAGCTTCTTGGAGAACCGAGTCTTTCACATGTTTGGAGTTCCGGAGAGACTTGTCTCCGACAATGGGGTCCAGTTCACCTCAAGCAAGTTCCGAGACCTAATGTCCAAATACGGCATCATCCACCAACGAACCGCCGTCTATTCACCACAAGCCAACGCATCCGAACGACTGAACCGTACGCTCATAGCGGCCATTCGCGCCTATGTCCACCCGAATCAGAAGGAGTGGGATCGCAAATTGTCCGCCATCACTAGTGCTCTGCGCTCGTCGTACCACGCCACTACCGGCATTTCACCGTATTTCGCATTGTTCAGCCAGTACATGATCTGTCATGGAAGCGCTTATCGGCTATTGCGGCACCTGAAATCGCTAGAGGACCCAATCGTGGTTCTGGAACCGCACGAAAAGCTCCAACTTCTGCGAGATCAACTGAGGGAGAAGATTGAAGAAAGTAGACGGATGGGAGAGGAGCGGTACAACTTGCGATCTCATCCTTCTGGCTTCAAGGCAGGCGACGAAATATATCGTCGAAACTTCCGGCAGAGCGATGCCACCCGACATTACAATGCCAAACTAGACAAGAAATTCGTGAAGTGTCGAGTCCTACAAGTAATAAGCCCCACCCGATACCTCATCGCGGACATGGCTGGCAAAACCCTGGGAATTTACCACGCAAAAGACCTTAGACGATGAAGTACAACTATTTCACACGCAAAACCTTGGCTTACCTAAATCTCTGCCTGGACGAAGACCTCCGAATAACACCTGACTCCCTACTGTATAGCCACTATCGAGTCTTCACGAACATGGTTGTAGCCTATTCCTCGGAATCGACCTTCGACCCGCCACGGCGCTAACCAAGACCTTTTACCTAGGAGGCGGGATCGTAATTACTTCGATTTTGGGGGGGGGGGGAATGTGTAATGTGACGCCTACGCCCGGGAATCGAAGTGATTCCGATCCCGAACCCTTGCACTCGGCCAGATGGGTATGACCTCGAAGTGCAAGCGGACTTCATCTTTCGTGCGGATATCGTTGCGCAGAAAATATTTTTTTTTTCTCCAAATATTTAGATCTGCGGATTTAAATATTTGAAACATAATATTAATCAAAACCCCGACACATTTCGAGACATATCCATCTGGGAATGCCCCCTCCACCGTTGCCATCAGAACACTATGCCACTGGTGACAAATGGAAATGCACACTACCGCCATGTGGCGTTCCATTCCGCACATCTGTTTTGTTGGTGGTTGTCGGATTGACAGTCCGGTGCCACGAGGAAAAGAAACGGCGGGAAATAACAGTCGTTCGTCCGCTATTTCTTCAAAGGAGGCACGTAAAACAAAAGATAAGTCTAAGCCACCGGCCAAAAGTGGGGATTTAAGTGTTGAAGAAACTGCAGAGGCCGGGTTCAAACCAGGGCAGTCATCTTTCCTACCAGATATAAAATCAGGAATAGACGAGTGAGTTCCAATGGCTATTTAAAGAAATCTTGGCCAAAAATTTACCCTGTTTTTTTAACCTAGATACAATGATGTCTGGCGCGATAAGGATGAGTATATGAATCGTAAACAAACCCATTATGATGACATGATATATCAGGAAAATTATTTCGAGGTGGAAGCTGAGCTTCGTTAAATAGTTGATGAACTGATGCGACAGGAGTTAGATTTACTGCAGGTAAAACTCACTTGTAAATCATAAGCATTTTTTTTTTATTTGTAATCATATTTTGTTAATTGTTCTACACGTTAGGCCGCCCTTGATCGAGATCGTGCCTCCAAAGGCAAGAAATCCAAAAAAAAGAGCACGCCGGAGCGGCAAGAAAAGTAAAAAGAAGAAGGAGAAAGATTTAACTCCTGACCGCACGACTGAATCTTTATTTGAAGAGCTAGTTACAAATGGAATAATAAGAAAGTATCCAGAAACCCCATTAGCTTCGTATTTTGGTGATAAATCTTATATCGAAAGGAACGGCATCAATCCGTCACCAGGTGATTTGAAACAGCTTTTGATTGAATACTGCATCTTACCACTTGGTTCAGAGGTTATTCGGAACCATTCGCCTTGCATACACTCAATACTTTAAGCTGGGAAAAAGGGACAGTCCGACGCCACGAGGGAGGGAAACAGTTGGCACCTCTTAAGACGGAAACATAGAACGTCGGGTTTCGCCAAAGTAAAATGGTAGAAGCAAATTCGCATACGATTTGACATTGCTTTGGTAAACACTTCTGCTCATAATCATGTTCGGTTCCATAGTGTACGCTTTATAAAATTTCAGGCAGTTCGATAGTGAACACACGTCCAGCAACCTTCTGCTGTGCCCCATAACCAACTTTCCAAACGGAATTGTGTGCGCGGATACAAGCATCAGCAACCATCGGCTAGGAAAAGAATGCAAACGAAGCTAAAACGAGATTCGTACAATTGTCAGTGAGCTAAGCGAGCAAATAAAAGAAATCATAGATGTCGATCATCGTGTACATCCACGTTTAATAGGACAAAGAGGTAGGAGTATAATTGAGGACTCTGTGTATAATACAAGAGATAATAATAATATTACGAATTGGGGCCTTCGTTGTGGTAGTTCGGATTTAACTGAATTTCGGGAATTTATACCTAAAACGTGTCTTCTCTACAAAGTGCAAGTACTATGCATCCAAAGAAAATTAAATATTTATGACACGTGTATAATTTCGTCAAAAGTTAAACACGAAAAAGGACGATACAAAAATAGCAATCCAAATCAACAAGCAATATTTCAATATCCTGCCTCACCCAAACACCGTTCATCAAATAAAACTCATGAAAATCATTACAGGGGCTTTTCGGGCGTGTTAGCGGTGCTGCAGCTAACGGAGGGCTGGTTGCTTCTCCGTTTCGGAAGGTAGGTGCAATGATGCCACACAGAAAATAAATTATGAATCGATATTTCTGTTTAAGGGGTTAATACATGTGGCCAGATTCGAGTATTGATCAAACCGATCCGAAAACCCAGAATTGAGAGGGGACACCAACGACTTAAAGAAAGCACCAAACCTTGTCCGAGGGAATGACATGATCTACCAGCGCGGATCAACTTACGGCAGATGATAATGAAAAAAGGCCAAGCTCGATTTAGAGTTCCTGTGACAGTTTTGAAGCATGCCTTGTCGAGGGAGGTAACCTATTTATGGATAAATATACAGTCGGATATTTGGAGGCTAGCAAGTAAGTTTCACGATAAAATATCAGCAGTGCCCACGTCATTCATTTGACGGAATAAGTTCCGGAGCTAAATATAAGTTGCACACAATCTCGCCATTAATGTCGTACGACAGATTAAACCTAGTTTTGGGAGCTGTTTCCGAAAGTTAAGGTAGATTATGCAAAAAGAACTTGACGTGCTAGATGTGCCAACAGAGGAACTCCTAGATACGGTGTTTATTACATATGTCATTGTAATTGATTGTATCGGTAGCTAATTTTATCGCCTTTTACGTTGCACCAAAATATGTCGAGTGAATGTGGCCGTTTACATTATTCTATGCTCTTTAATCGGTGGCTTAACTGTGATGTTTTGCAAAGCGTTAAAGCCTTCTATTCGGGATACCATATTAGGAAAATCGAATGACTTTGGAACATGGCTTCCTTGGATCTTAATCCTAGCGACAGATATGTGTATCGCTGTGCAAATGAACTATTTGAATAAAGCCTTGGTTATTTTTAATACAAGTGTCGTTACACCAGTATAGTACGTAATGTTTACCACTCTCGTAATGGTAGCATCTGCAATTTTGTAAAAAAAAAAAAAAAAAAAATGAGCTCCTAGACTGAATGAAGGCAAAGAAATAGAAATCTTCATAACTTAAACATAAAACGGTTTTCCTCCGATCAACGAACGCTGCCAGTTTATGGTATGGTAACAGTTTATAATTATTGTAAAAATATTTTCATAATAGGGAGCGCTTTTTTTTTAAACAGTAAACCTAATCGCTAATGAACCTAACAATTGAAAGGACCTAGCAAATCAGGAGAAATGTGTTTAGTTAATGTACTCTGCGTCCTAGAAAATCTATATTAAATATCCAAAATAAGAATGTGGAAATTCAACTCAACTACTTTCAAAACCTACTTAAAAAGGAAGGAAATAAAACCCATACTGAAACTTTGTAAAGCAAATATTTAGAGTAACAATTAATGAATACCATTTAGAAAAGAATTTAAAAAAAATTAAATGGAAAGCAAACAACACATTGTACAAGATTTAGTATTACTTTTCTAGTTGTTTAAAAGAAAAAAATGAGACATTTGATGGACAAGAGAAAATTTTAAGTTTTATGCTGGGAAATGAAAAAAAAAAATTTGATATTGATTGATTGCTATACTATGTCGGAAAATAAAAACAAGTAGGAATGGAAAATAAAAACAATGAAGAAGTACTACAGGAACACTGATATTCCCCTTCTTGTGAGGTGAAATCCGATTGGTGTTAGTGAAACACCATTTTAGTATTAGTGCACTCAGTGAAGTGGTGAACAAGTTGTTTTTAGAAGGCGCAAATTTAGTGAATTTTCAAATTTGGCGGGAGTTTCATTATCAAGAGATGATTTTGTTGTAGATGTAAAAAAAATTGAATGAAGTAATTAAAACAAGATAAAGTATAGCCACTTAAATATTATATATATATATATATATATATATATATATATATATATATATATATATATATATATATATATATATATATATATATATATAGTATATATATCGAAGATGTATATAATAGCATAAGATTAAGCCTTGTTCCTATGTGCTCAATAACTGATGCATGTATCGACGCTTACTGAAAAGCAGACATGCAGTTTCTGATTCTTGGTGGTTATTCGTGATTCTGTACCACAGGAAGCTTAGCAAGTTGAACATCCGTTAATTGCATACTGAATGGTATAATTAAAAAAAGATTACAACAGGGACTCGAAGTCTTTCTCATCTGCCATAGTTTGAGATAAACATATAATTATTTCAGTTGAAGGAAAGTTTTCTAATTAGCATAACTTATCACATCATAATACTTCTAGTGAATCGTGTCTTAAAAATGATACCGAATTTAGTTCTGTTTTGCACCTTCAGCCATAGAAAATTCAAATTAATATAATCTATGTTTCCAGGGATCACCACGTGGAGGTAGGTGCAGGAAGTGCCTTAATATGAGTATAACATATACATATATACCTGTTTTGTTATAGAGTGATGAAATTTATGAATTCTTATGAACACTTCTTGATCCCCTTACAGCTTTCTTCTTCTTGAATGCTAGTACTTATTTTTGAATGATAAAATTTAATAGGATATAACTACGGGATTAAAGTTTACTTGCACTCGTTAAAAATAATCATTTTACTGTAAAATTGTCGCAGTGAAATTTTATCAGATTGTTTTTTGGATAGAAAAAAATATCTTGTGTTAAGATATTTTTCAGTTATACATTTTATTAACAGGCTGTAATGATCGCTGGTCTTCATGTGGTCGTCTTGGTCTTCAAATATATTTTTGTTGATAAAATGTTCTTATACCGCAATAACATGACTTAATAAAATGTGCTTCCTTAATATGTTCTCATTTTGATTAAATTGTAATTTCAAACGTAATAGACTTTCTGCTTTTTCACAAATCTTTACAACGCTGGGAGAAGGAATCTTCAAGAAGCCCTTAGATTTATAGTAAATAAGTGATTTCGTTGTGTGGGTTCCTTCTAAAGCGGCCAGGCATTCGGTACAAATCAACGATTTATATAATTTAAAAACAACAAACCCAGATATATAATATACAACGTGATGCACATAATCAGACAACTTTGTAGGGTACATGACATAGTTATGTTCTTCCAAGAACTGCTGGTCCAAAATATCAGTATCTTCTACAACGTTTTCTTGATCTATCATGAGTGCCCTTTCTGTGGTTGCATTTATTTGCGATGAAGCTGTTTCACAAGAAGGCTGTTTTTTAAGGTACAATATGGTGATTTTGTCTAAAGGGATACAATTCCCTATTCCTCCTTCTCTTATTTGGCATCGGACCAATAACTTTTTATAAGCAGCGATAAACTGTCTTACCGATGGGTTATTGTTATGGCCAAGATGCATCCTTATTGAAGCGAAGAACAATTCTAGATGGTCTTGATTCAATTTGTACATTGGTATGAATCGTAGCTACTTTGATATTATATATTTATTATGTACAAATGCTACGTTTTTCAGTGCAGCAATAAGGCCAATGAAACCAGTTTTTCTTACGCTATTTACAAGTAGTTGCCCTGAACAGGTTCTCAGCTTCGACAAGTAGGCGATGCAATGTTCTGCATACGGTAGAACTTCGTTTGCATTCCTTTCGCAAAGCGCTCGTTTGAATGGGTCAAGAGCAGATAATTTGCGACTGTTCAATATATCGAAAGAATTGTTTATAACCCGTATAAATTCGGTTAGAGGCTTACTTCCTTCGAACTCTGCTAAATTGAGAACATCTGCACAAAAATCAAGAGCATCAGCAACGGACTTACTAAATATTTGAGTGGCCAGTTTAACATTCATTTTTTTCTTAGCAAAATAAATATGGGCCTGTCGTAACTTATTACCCAAATGCAATTGCTCTTTTTCTTGTAGGATCACAAGTCTTTCGAGGTATATCCATTGAATATATTCTCCATCCTCGTTCAAAAAAGTTTTAAGGTCGCCAAGGGTATTCCTGACCAACTTTACCATATGGCATGGATCAGGATGCACTATATATCGTTCGTTTAGAAGTTCGTGCGACACTTGAGAAGGATCTGCGATATTTCGCAAATCACAGCCTAGGGATTTCATTGCACTAATGTTATTATAAGCTCCATCAAATGTTATGCCAATTATATCAGCGCCACAGGTGGTCAATTCGTCTAGCGCTAAACGAATAATGTTCGCCTTTTGGTCTCCACTGAGTGATGTTATGGGAAAAAAACCTATTGGTATTTTCCATGACCTGTTCAAAGCAACAGCCATTATCACTAGAATCTGCGTTGCCAAAAACCCACTTCTGCCACCATCTCCCATATCAACGAGAAATCATACGATTTCTCTCCATCCCAATCTACATGCTTTCGAATGTGAACTTCATCAAATACAATATTTATCACTAATTTTTCGCTCTTTTTATTTGCTTTATCACAGGCAGTTTTAATGGCATGAAGTGCTTCATTTGTAAAGCCAGGAGAGCAATTCAAAACCCGATACCATTGGGAAATAGTTCTGGGATGTGGAAGACAGTTGTCAAATATTTCTCGTACATACTCATACCCTTTGGGTGACAGGAAGTTGAGATTAAGAGCAAATAATCGAATATTTTCGTTATACTCTTTCTCCACCACTCCATGTTTTGATTTGCGTATATAACGATAGAGAAAGTCTTTTGTTGGTCCGGCAATATCAATTAGCACGCTTTCTATTTCATTATCAATAAAATTTTTAGTTTTGAGTTCCTGCAGTACAGTCTCAATTTGCGCGATTCGTTTGCGTTGTCGGGAAACTTTTTGTGTCAAGCGCTTTATTGATTTATCCCTACTCTGGATACACTTGCGCAGTTTTCGTAATTTAGCCTTCTTAATAATCACCTTTTCTGAGATTTCGCTTTCATCGTCACTTGAAGTCTCAAGGCATTCTTTCAGGCTCAGATTTTTTTCTATTTGATCCTAAACAGAGTTGAAGATTTCTGTTAAATATATTATTTATTTGTATGGAAACCTATCCTTTGCAACGGCACGACTACTAGGTTTGGTTAGTATGAAGTGGATATAATGGCACATATAAGGATCGAAAAACAAAGCATACAATTTTGTGTTTGCGTAAATGAAACCAAAGCAATATATGAGAATAGAGGAAAAACTTACAACAGAAATTTTCACATTACTTTTGAAAAATGGTGGTTCAGGCATAATATGAACATTGTTCTGAAAATGAGTTAAAGAATATAAAAATGATGATACCAGAAAGGAAAGAAATCAACCAACACAAAAGAGTGAAATCATTATATTCTATTTTGGATCAAAAGTACGTGGATGAAGGAGTTTAGTATGAGTGACTATAATGATAACTAAATTAATTCCCGTACGCTTAGTTTAAGGCGCAGGCCCGAGTAAAACTGCCATTTTGAGTAAACTAAACAGCCGTCCATCTCAGAAACCTTAAAAATATTTGCAAATATTTTTTAAGTAAAAATTAGAATTAACCTTTGGCTATTGAATCAGTTCATTACATATTGCAAAAAGTTTGTTGGGAAAATTACTAAATTCAAACAAAATAGCATGTTTTCTTTAAAAAATGTAGTAGATCTCGGAAACTACTTAACGTACCGTGTTGATTTAAGCTATGTTTGTTAGATCTAAATTATTAACATTAAATTAACTCATCAAAAATTTAAAAATGTTTTTGCCATAAATTTCCTACAACAAAATGTGGAAATTTGATACAAATTAATGTACATGCATGATATTTGTTCAGTGTGTGCAAATTACACATTTTGTTCTAGGAAATTTTTCTGCAAAATTTTTGTTTAAATTTTTGATGAGTTAATTCAATACAAATAATGTAGATCTAATAAACATAGCTTAAAGAGAGAGAGAGTTACTACATTTTCTAAGGAAAACTTGCTATTTTGTTTGAATTTTGTAATTTTCGCAACAAACTTTTTGCAATATGTAATGAACTGATTCAATAGCCAAAAGTTCATTCTAATTTTTACTTAAATAAATTTTCCAAACATTTGAAAGGTTTTCGAGATGGACGGCTGTTATGTTTAAAAAAATTTGCAGTTTTACTGGGGGCTGCGCCTTAATATTGTACTTTCATTCTAGAACGAAAATGGGTTAGATTATATTGCATTCATAGGAGCTAATATTTGTAAATATATTATGGAAACCCAACCATCATCCAATATCAATAAAAATAAATTCGATGTTCACAAGCTAAAATGTACCCTAAGAATTGTGGCAGTATAAATGACCGCTATGACCACCTCTTGACTGTAGCCAAAAATTCATATTGTTTGCATGCGTTTCCAACTTTAAACTGTACAACCAATTCCAAAATGAAACTGAATAATTTCAATTTGGCATATACAATTTCATATTGTTGATTAAGATTTACAAATTGGAATTTCATTGCTAATCTATGATTTCAAAATTATTCATCTAACTTTCACTTGAGAAATTACAAGATTTTATGTTTACTTTACTTTATACTTCTGTTGTATTCTTCTGAATTTACTTATTACGAGGGTTAAGTAACATATTTCTCGGTAAAATCAGTTTTACTGAACAATAAGTCACGTAATCCCCAAAATATACACAAAATGTACAACAAAATTATATAGTTGATTTAAAATCTTTTAATTTCTTTAATTTAAACTTGATTGTTTGAGAAAATTTAAAATAGAATAAATATTAGTGCTTACGTGAGCGGTAGAAGTTGATGCAATTACTTTTGATGAACTTGACGATTCCATTGAAGTCTGGAATAGGATTCTTTATTAAAATTTATGAATTGTTTTACTCTAACCACCTTTACCTCATGTATGTTCTCCATATGATGCAGTATTCCATAAGGATCAGGCGTGACAACTGCTTCACAATTCTTATCGCTTCCCTAAAACAATATATGTATTTTTTTCGTTATTGAATTAGATGAAATGGTATATGAGATATATGCATATTAAGAATTTCTCAAAAAATTTTAACTGTATAAGGAGTAATATTTTTAACAACTAATTACATTGCCAAATTCTAACCAAAGGTATTAATTTACACTTATAATACATTATAACTTCAACCAAATAAGAGTCACTTTTTCCAATGTGTTTTAATTAAGGTAAGTAAAATAATTTTTTGTCCTCTTTTAACATTCATGCATAATATGAACATTGTATAGTAGTCGAAAACGCGTTCTATACTAAATAAATATTTATCCAAGGCAAAAAAGGGAAAAAATTTATTTTACTTACCTTAACATTATAACTTATTTAAAAATGTTTAGGACTTACATGAGGCCAACTTTGCTGGTAAATATTGCATTGGACACTGTTGGGTTCACAGCATGATTCCATTGTACTCTGAAATAATATACTTTATTTCAATTTATGAATTATTTAACTATAAACACCTTTACCTCATTCATGTTTTCCATATGATGCATTATTTTATCAGCCTATGTGGTGGACGCTACTTCACAAGTATTACTCGTATCTTTTACCTAAAACAATTCATATATTTTTCCCTTTATTAAATTAAATATATGTAATAAATATACGTATTAATCATTAATCTAATGAATATAATAATATAAAGAATTATTTTTAAAAACTAATTACATTGCCAAGTTTTTTTTTCGAAGGTACCACTTAATGTTTGTTAATATATTTTAAAATTATAGCGTATATAAATAAAATTAACAAAATAATTGACTACATTATAACGTAAATCACATTCCTACATCTTGTGGAAATGTAATTTATGTATCAACTTGTCGCTATTCATGGTTTGAATAATAATATTGAAAAATATTATGCATTTATTCGTCCATATGAAAAAGCAGTAAAAGAAATTATTAACTGTTCGTACTCACCAAAACTTCACCACATAGTTGTCCACTCATGCCGGCTTCATTTTGATCAAGTATTACGTTGGGCTGAAATACAAAGAAAAACTTTTAAAAACAGTATTAGTATTTTCGTACGACTTACAACATTTATTTTCGGTATCGCATTCTTGGCCAAGCTTCTCCTTACTCCAATATCAAGGATATCTTCTGGCACAAAGTGGTCGGAACATACAACCGATTGCTTCCGTGTGTCAGCTTCAGGACGTCCTATAACAACAACCACTTCCTACGCATTTCCACGTCATTGGGGATCCTTAAAAAATATATTTTAATTAGTATCGCACAAACAATAAATCTTATCATGAAAATATTTCAAAAACTTTCCCAGCCCCCGTCATTATAAATGCTTTATAGTGACACCACTGAACTAAATCCCCTGGGCTTATCACACTTGACAATTCCCATGGCATTTGCTATGAAACATAAACAAAAATTAGCTAACTTTATTTCAACTTAAAACGATTAATCCCGCTAGGTTTAACATTGCACAAATTTCATAGCAAACCAATTAATATATGTTAATTTAATTATAAAACCAAAATAAACACCTGAAAAATGATTTCCCTTTAATATGGGATGAATTGTTTCTACAGTTTTTCACCAAGCACTTCATTTTTCACTTTTCATTCGAGTTAAAACCGCACACGATAAACCAAAAGTACATCCGTATCACACGCGATATCACTGTCGAATGTTTTCCGAAACCGGGATGAAATAGTTCAACGAAAAATTATCAAAAGAACGTCGCTGATTTTACCGCTTCGTATCGGTTTGTAAATTTGTTATGACAGTTCTCAGTGGAACCGTCAGTGAATGACAATTAAATCCCTTTCATCTCTTTCTTCCTCATAGAGGGTATCTCTTTTCAACTATTTCTCCTGCGGGGGATTTCACTTCACTCATGTACACTGTACGTGTGCCATATCGCTGTTCCTGTAGTACTTCTTCAATGAATAAAAACAAATAGGAAAGGAAAATATAAATGAAAGAGAGATGCTATGAAATGTTGGAGATAACTAAATTATTAATGAAGGTATTAAGATAAAAAGGACAAAATGTGTTTTTGCTCCTCATATTTGTAAATTTATTATTTTTTTATCAAAGATTATTAAAAGTCTAAAGTAAAGAAAAGGAAAAAAAATTAAAGACAATCGGAGGTGTTTTCAAGTAAAGGTGAACGGTGAATAAGGTTAGATGATTTGCAACCAGTATAAATTCAAGGAATTATGGTGGGAAAATCGAATGAAAAAGAGAAAAATGCAGCAAACGTATTTTGAAGCGATCTACTACTTTATTTGGTCCTTTCTATTAGCTAGTTGAAGTCTCAAAGGCCTGAATTCAAAAGGAATTGTAAGCGAGTCGATTTATTGCAATTGGAAAATGGTTGAAAAGAAAAATTAAGGGAAATGTTGAGCATGAGTTAGAGTTAATTATCGAATTAGGAAATCTGCAGAAACATTACAAGTGAATGTCAGGTCCCTCATGCAGCAACTACATTATATGTACACTATTTAAGAATAATTGTGAAAAATGTCTTATCTAGTGATGCCATTTATATTTTCCTCTCTTATTGCAAATAGTTATTTGCAAATTCACAAGTGAATTATTTATAGTTAGTATGCCGTATAATGTACATGATGTTGTGTACAAGCCTTCTGAGTTTGCAATGAAAAATCGTTTTTAAAATTGATAAATGAATTTACTTGAAAGTACAATTGAACAATACTGTAAATAAAATATTACAAAACAGGCTCGGTTTATAAGTATTCACAATTGAAATTTATTTTCATTATCACTGAAGAGATTAGAAATTGCATTTTGTATGGATGTTTTTTAACTTATTCCTTGTTAGAAATAGCATAATTTGATAGTTTTTACATCCTATTTATGAAAGGATAATACATTCTATGAATTTTTTTATTTAACGGTTCATATTTGGTTGAATTCACTTTTATTGAATATTTTCATTATACAGTTTGGTTATATACAATTAATTTAATTCTGTAAATCTCTTGTACCATATTTGTGATCCCGTAAGGTTATCATTTCATTTAAAAATTTAAAGTTAATAATAAAGTGTTTATATTGTATTTTTACGTAAGAAAGCAGTTATATGATGGGTTTAAAAGAAAAGAAATAAACAAATCATGAATTGCTAACTACTTAACGACTTTCCTTTTCAGTGGGTCTTTTTGTTTCAGCGGGAAAGTGAGTGCAGGGTAGGTATGCCGTCGCGAGGGTAGGGTTTCGAAAAATCCGCTGAGGTTGGTTTCGCGTCGCGCGCGGTACGCGGTACCTTTGTTGTTTTGTCGTTTTATTAGAGTAGTTTTCGTCGGGTTGAGTTAGAGTAGCATACTTTTCGGTATCGCGTCGGAAATTCGGGAACGCGAAATAAAAATTAGCTTTTGTACTTTTGACTGGTTAATGAAGAAATACGGAGTAACGTAGAATAGGTTTCCTCTCCGTATGGTTTTGTTTTTGTAACGCGTTTTGAAAACGGGCGTGTACAGGTGGCTGAAAATATGTAAATGAGCGTAACCCATTCGGAGGCCCGCGACCGAAATCCTCTCCGAACTAGCTGGCCGACAAGCAGCCACCGCGTGAATGGGTTACGGTGCACGGATTGGTTGACCGGTTGGTACCATCCGTTGGTACTACTCAGACTTAACGTCTAGAACCGATGAGAGGTCGGTTCCGCGGTCGGAGGAAAAATGTTTAAAAATCATTCTTCTTTTTTCAGCGGTAAAGGAAGTGCAGGGTAGGTATGCCGTCGCGAGGGTAGGGTTTAGAAAAATCCGCTGAGGTCGGTTTCGCGTCGTGCGTGGTACGCGGTACCTTTGTTGTTTTGTCGTTTTATTAGAGTAGCTTTCGTCAGAATGAATTAAAGTAGTATACTTCTCGGTACCGCGTCGGAAATTCGGGAACGCGAAATAAAAATTAGCTTTTGTACTTTTGACTGGTTAATGAAGAAATACGGAGTAACGTAGAATAGGTTTCCTCTCCGTATGGTTTTGTTTTTGTAACGCGTTTTGAAAACGGGCGTGTACAGGTGGCTGAATATTGTAATTGAGCGTATCCCATTCGGAGACCCGCGACCGAAGTCCTCTCCGAACTAGCTGGCCGACAAGCAGCCACCGCGTGAATGGGTTACGGTACACGGATTGGTTGACCGGTTGGTACCACCCGATGGCACTACTCAGACTTAACGTCTAGAACCAATGAGAGGTCGGTTCCGCGGTCGGACGTAAAAATGTATAAAAATCATTACACTGTGTCTTATCTTTTCAAATTTCTTTTCGCTCTTCAAATATAATTTAAACCACAAACATCACTTCTTCTGAATCGCAATAAATTTTGCGTCTAAGAGAAAATGGACCAGTAGGGGTAGTTTGCCGGTTCTGGCTCAAATTTTTCATACAAATTTCAAATGTGGTCCAGGGTGTGTGTCTTGGGTGTGTGGGTGCTTGTATTAGGGTGGTATGGGTGGATGCCTGGGATAAGAAGGTATGAGTCTGGAATAGGTGTGAAAGTCATGGATGGTTGCGGCGAGGGTGTGTGTCTATGGTATGCGGATATGTGTATCAGATTAGTGTAGATGTAGGCCTTAGGTATGTAGGTATATGTATTGAATTAGCGTAGGTGGGTGCCGGGGATGAGAAGGTATGGGTCTTAGGTAAATAAACATCTGTGTCTTGGTCAAGCAGGTAAGTATTCCGGGTCTTAGTAGCCTCTAATGGTAAATAGTGGAACTAGTCTTGATGGTTGTGTACTTTAAACAGTAGGTGTACATCCTTAGCCTTTACAGCCTGTGATGGTAAATAGTAAAACTAGAAAACTGATTCCTGTCTAGGATAGTCCTAAGTATATCAATTAATACTTTTAGATTAAAGACCTAGATTTCTCAGCGTGTGTTGACATAGCGTTAATATTTATGTTTGAAATTAATAGGAGCTAGCCTTTGACGCTTTTAGCGATAGATAATTATACTATTCATGGTTGTTATTCATCTATAGTGGAAGGATGTTTCATATATTCATTGCTTCGAGTCTTCGAGTAGTTTTGTTATTCATCTTTGGTGGAAATTCTTCTCGGGTCTTTAACGCTTCTAGCGGTGGATAGTTTTTTACCCATGACTACTTTAATGTATATGTTATGAGATCCACGTCTAGAGTTGATAGCTTGAAGTATTAGGGTTGCTGATCAATTAGTTAAGCTCTGTGGATAGGTGGCGCTCTGGGCGATAGGTTTACTGCTTATAGGGCTTGAGAATTTCTAGCGTATCTCACTACTGAGAGGCTTCCGGGTCGAGTGATTTACTTTATCACATTAGGCGTGCTGAACGTTTTTTATGGTGCGATTGGCTGCGTGGTGACGACGGGCGTTTGTAAAGACGGATGACTGCGATATTGATGGATGATGGACGTGGCCATCAGCGCGTACTCTAAGCCATGGGAATTTACTTCATGGGTGCTTGGATAAGGAACGCGTGGCTCAGCGATTGGTGTCTTTGGCTGCGTGTGGAAATGGCCGATTCGCTTGATCATGCTAGCCATGCCGGAAGTTTTTATGATGCGAGTAGTTGCGTGGTGATGGAGGGCGCTGCTATAGATGGGTGACTTTGCATTATGGATGGGCGAGGGGCTTGCCTTTCGATGGGTGCTCTAAGGCATGAGAATTTACTTAGCGGATGCATGCTTAAGGTACGTTTTACTCCTCGTTTGATGTCTGTGGTTAAAGATGGACGGTATCGTAGATGTGATGCGCGTCGCTTGTTGGAGGAAGTAATTTGAGGTGTACGTTTCCACCGAGGCGGATGTTATGAGTCGTAGAAGTTTGTCTCGTGCGTGTTTGGTTAAGTTTCCACGTTGCTCATCAAAGGGTGCCTGTCTTTAAGTATGGACGGCCTTGTCGGCGATTCGGAATGATTTGCGTCGCTTTTTGGAGGATCATGATTGGGGTGTAGATTTGTTTGGCGGTGAATGCTTTAAGGCATGGAAATTGACCTTGCGGATGCGTGGCATGTGCAAGTGAGTTTGCTTGTTAAGAGTAGTGTTTTGTACGCATAGACTTTCCTATCGACGGGAGTTTTAGGGCATCGAAATCTACAGCGTGGAAGAGAAGTAGCATGGCGTACATTGCATTGCAACATGGTTTTGCTTGATTCAGGCGGTTTTTTTTGTTGTATTGGCGTTGGGGGGGGGGCGGATAACGTAATGCGCGGCATTGAGACGTGTTTTCATAAAAGTCCATTCAAAGATGCGCCTGTTCTAGTTTTCTGATTATTATTTACATTGATCGTTTTCAGTTTCTTTTTGCTTGGATACATCGTTTCTTTGTTTTGTGACTCATTGCTATTGTATATTATTGCTTTTATCGGTTTCATGTCAATAGAACTTTAAGAATCGTCTACAATGTATTTTGTTAGGTTAGACTACTATGTTGATTGCTCAAATCTATGGATGCAGTGAAAGAGATCTTAATGTTTGTTGTAATGCATTCTTGATATTTACTATAGCATTAAATTTTAGCTTGCTTGTTGCAGCATTTTGTTTGTCTTCATCATCATCACTTATTTCTTAAAGCAGTTTCTATACTTCATTCTCTGATTTTACTATTATGTCGAAGTATGGCACTATATTCATTCGTTTTTTTCTTTACTGTAGGATGTCCATTGGTTTTGTTCAAAAGTTCTAGTAATTTCATCCAAGACGAGTTATTTTTTCAAATTAATGATCTTGTAGTGCATGAGATGGTGATAATTTTGGTCGTACATCATATGATTTGTCCCTTTTGATAAGTACTTGGGTTTTTTTTTAGATCACTATGTTGACATGTAAGTTTTGGGTATCTATTCTAAATTTGAGATTATTTATGGATGTTGTGTAGGAAAGATATTACGGTTGATGGCTTCTGGAATGCTACTTTTTTATGGAGTTTATGTATGATGGACGTAGAAATCATCGTGGTGGTCCTAATGAGTAGGAATATGGACGCATTTTCATTGATAAATTTTGGGTACGTACTGAAAGGAAGAAGCTAATATAGGAAAAAGTGAATGCGGTAGGTCATTGACATTAGGGGTTTGTTGGTATTATGGTATTATTCTTTGTTTATGTCCATAATGCATGAACAAATATTTTTAGTCGTATATGGTGGCATTAAATGCACGCACTAGATTGAATAAACTTTTATAATCACTTTAAATTAGGTGTTGTTATTGTGGGTCTGTATTATTTAGTTTAAGTAGTTTCATGAGTGTCAGTGAAATATAGAGTAAAACTGTTATTTTATGCTTGTCTCATATTCTTCACATCATGGTTTCTAGTACTGAAAAATTATTTATGTATGGATTGCTCTAGTATGATTTTTCGACATTTCCGAATTTTTCTAGGCATATTTTCATTTAGAACTTGTTGATGTTTTGAGTATGATAATTTTTAATTTGTTATCTCCTTAGGAAAATGATGCATGCTTGGATGGTGCCATTAAGTTGATACTTTTCGGATGCATATTATCGCTTTTAGTGCCTATATGATTGCATGAGAATTTACGAACCTCATAGTTTGTGTGCTTGTATTAAGCGTAAAGCCACTTCTGCTATACGGTATTCATATGAATTTTCAATATTTGTGCATTAAGTAAAATACGTATTTACCACATTTTAAATATACTGGATTTATCATCATAAGGATTTTCGGGTATATTCAAGTATTATTTTCACATAAGAAATATATATTCTTATTGAGTTTTTTTCTTATCAGAACTTTTTCCTGCTGGATGCTTGCTTAATTTTTATAGGTTTGAAGAAGATCTAATTAGTTTTCAACATATAGGGTATGTTTTGGGTTGGCACACTGCTACTATAGATCACTTAGGCTAATGTTTATGTAAGATAGTTCGGTATAGATAACGATGTGTGGTAGCATATGAGTTTATGGTAGGCTATTTTTAGATCGATTTCATGGTATCATGTATAGACAAGTAGCATATGTTATGGAGTGTTCTTGATAAGGATGGTCGCGAGTCATTATAGGATGTTAAGAGATGATCAGGAGGTGTTTATCTGCTGGTAATTTGATGAACAGATGCACAGTTGAGTTGAGTGAACTCATGCGGGTTTTTTTTGTCCATTGCTAGATATTTTTGAATGGTAGAGTTAAGTGTTTAATATTTGGAAGTTTTGGATATGATAGGAATGTATAGATCATTATACTTGATTGTTATTGGTATTTAATTGCTTGAGCAGAGTTAGATTAGATGTTAAAATAAAAAGACTAGGCTTCTTTCCAATAGAAATAATTTATTGAGTAACGCTATTTTTTTTGTTTATATATAAATAAATTTTGATACAATTTACAGCACATCCGATAAATAGCTTGATATATTCATGAATTTGATAGCATATTGAACAATTTTCAAGCTAACTTAACCTAGGTTTATTCAGCTGCACTATTCCTGCATTAGTATCGTACAAATGTATAATAAGTCCTCTCACATCTTTTTTAATGTTTATTGTACAATTTATGTAGCAATTCAATATCTTCAGCATATCATTGTAGCTTATGCCCCTTCACTCTAGTGCAAACTGTTGATGTTTCAATCCCAATATCGTTTTGGTTGTATTTTATGAGAATAGTATGTTCCTTAATGAATCACTGATGAGGATTTCCCGATACCAATTGAATATCAATTATAAACTTTTTCATTCTAATAGCGCTGACCACCAGTTGGCTCTAATTTTGTTTGGACTGTTTATACTACCCGGTGACAAAGTAATAATTCATTACTTTGTCGTATGTACGCGAGACTGCAGGAGTATGTACTGTTTTATTAGTGTAAAAATATTTATTGTCTCTTGATCATATGAATGACAAATGCATGTATCAGTGCCTGATGTCGTATTAGAGTTGGACCATTAACATATTTGGTAGTGTATTCCATATTTATTAGATACTTTCTCACCCATATTACCATATTTAAGCATATAATTCTCGATGCGTATTCGAATATCAGGGTACTCTTCCATGAAGTATAGGATGACCATTGTAACAGATCTTATCGCGTTGAAAGTGTGTTAACCTCTGACCTATTAGTTTTCTTGACGTTTTTTGAAAGTGATGTACTTAGCACCACTGTTTAGCTGAATTTTAAAAACCTCATAATAATCCGAAGAATAATATGTAGTCTAGTGACAGAAAAAACGACGTGCCGTGTTTAAGTTAACATACATTCATGTTCTAGTTTGTGCAGTGCAACTTAGAAGAGGTTCTGTTTCTCAACAAACTTCAGTATTTTATAGACTAAAGAGATTATACTTGGTTACCAAGCCTTTCACAATAGTATGTAGTTTACCGAGTCTCCATGCACAATTTCCTAATTAATAATTCTTTTTAATGACGTAAAACATTTTTTATGGCGTTTGTAGTATTTTATTTCATCACATGGAAAATTAGATCGTTACATAGTACTGGTATTTCATAAAAAAGTCTAGAGTAGTTTATATTTACAAATGATGTTTGAGTTGGAGTGAAGAAGTCGTTGATATCCAGTTTAAGTACGCTTTTTTCTCTGCGTCTTGCACAATATTGGTCATAGTATTCCTTCACACAATCGGTAAGCAAATTGTTGTATTGCATGACAATGTTGGAAAAATCCATCAAGATGAAAGCGTGAAGAGCTCTGGATGTTTAAGTATTAGTCTCTCGCCTGCAATAGGTATGTAGAAGAGTTCAAGAAGTCCAAGCTGATTTGCAGGGAATTCATCTACTCTGTCCTTGAGAACAATGAGGTATCGGCGAAGTGAAGTCCATTGGCTGTTATCTAACTCCAACTGGTTTTGTCCACTGCATCGGGAGATTATTTTCGCTTGAAATCTCAGCGGGTCATCCAATTATTACTTTGCTTTTGTGGAAGCCTTCATCAAGATAGTATGTATAGTTCAGCAAGAGGTTTTTCTCATAGATTCGCTGTTTCTCTCAATTCTTTTTTAGTTTCTTCTCTTTCTTGTTCACTTTTCTGGCTGAAGTAGCCTTATCAGTCTGGCTGGCCTCTTCGTGCTTCTGACTGACTGACAAAGTTACTGGATCTGCTCCGATCATTTTAAATGACTGCTTCTAGTAGCAAAAGATGTATATTTATTACACCAGCATATATATTCCCTTCTCTGATCTCGCGGATGGAGGGGAAGGTCAAGTTCAATATGGGGAAGGTCAAGTTCAATATGTATTGCATAAATAAACATATTTAGCCCTTTTTTTTTTTTTTTTTGTGGTAGGGAGGTGAAGGCATTTATGCCCGCCGAGTCTGGCAGTGTGGGACTCCCATGGAGGATACCTTTGGACTACCCACTAAACACCTCCCCTGTCAATCTGAGAACCTAGCCTGGAACCGTTTGACACATTACTTCGGGCCAGGTCTCGTTTTGTTACGCCGTGGGGCGCCTTCATGCTGGGGAGTCCCTTTCCTAGCGGGAGGGGAGGGGGGAAGAGGAATTGCCAGAAGAGCGATCCCCCAGCCCCAGCACCTCCGGCTGCTGTGAGTCCCTTTTATATTTTAGGACTGCCCGAGCATAATGTGCCACCTGGTTCCATTTGTCAACCGATTCGAGCATCACCGCAACTATATTATCCGAGGTGAGCTCTCCCGTCTCCCTGTAGAGTTCCCTTCGCAGCCTGGCCCATTTCGTACACGCAAAAAATGTGTAACAGGCATTGTCCTCCTCTCCTGGGCAAAACCGACAATCGGGAGACCGTGACTTGCCGATCTTGTGCAGGTAAGACTGAAAACACCCGTGCCCGCTCAAAAGCTGGGTCAGATAGAAGTCAGTCTCACCATGCTTTCGATTTAGCCACGGTCTCACATCCGGGATGAGGCGCGCAGTCCACCTTCCCTTCGTGCAATTCACCCAAGACTGCTGCCAATCGTTGAGCGAGCGTTGTCTCTCCTCGCGGACAACCATCTCCCTCGCATCCTCGTTTCGGCGCAGGTAAATAGCGTGGCGCTCTCTAGCAAGGAGGGCGACAGGTATCACGCCTGCAATCACTCTCACCGCCGAGTCGGAGACTGTTGGATACGAAGATGCAATTCTCAGTGCTCCTCTTCTCTGTACCTGTGCCAATCGTTTTCGGTATACCTCCTTGCTGAGAGCGTCGCCCCATACCTCTGCTCCGTACAGTAGCACTGACCCTACAGCACTCATCAAGAGGCGTCTTCTTGATGGGCTGGGTCCCCCTACGTTGGCCATAAGTCGACTCAGGGCCGATATTCCCGAAGCAGCCTTCTCAGCCGTTGCCCTGATTTGCTCAGAGAAACTCATCTTCGAGTCGATCAGTAGCCCCAGGTACTTCACCGCTGGCTTCGATTCGATCTGTATATCTCCAATACTGATCATCCTTACTCTAGGGATTCTCTTTTTTGTCAAGATGACCACTTCGGTTTTCTCCAGTGCTAGACTGAGCCCGCGAGTAGTCATCTAGTCCCTCACTCGGCGCATTTGCATACCTAGCCTAAGTTGCGCTTGTTCAACGGTGCGTCCGGCGACCAGAGCCGCAATATCATCCGCATAGCCGACCAAGCGCGACTCATCTGGCATCTCAAGTCTCAGTAGCCCGTCGTAAGACACGTTCCACAGGTCCGGACCAAGGATAGATCCCTGGGCAACACCCGATGTAATTTCCATCCTTCGTTGGCCCTGTGTCGTGTCGTAGAGCAGGCTTCGATCCTTTAGGTAGTTCCTCAAAAGCCGCATTAGATATTCTGGAACTTGAAAAGAGTTTTCATGCTTCTGACTGACTGACGAAGTTACTGGATCTGCTCCGATCATTTTAAATGACTGCTTTTAGTAGTAAAACTAAAGATGTCTGAATTTGCGGATGGAGGGGAAGGTCAAGTTCAATATGTGTTGATAGTTCTATTGCATAAGTAAACATGTTTAGCCCTTGGATGCTGTAATGCTACTTACCCTCATGATTTAAATTGAAAGATAAGAAAGTGCTATGGAACTAAGACTTGAGCCACCAAGCTAACAAGAGCAGGAGTCAGTAACAGGAAATGACACTTTTCTATGTATTTTCTTTAGAGTTTTTAAGAAGTACTGCTAGGCTACAGTAGATTGCTTATAGGCTACTTATCTGTCTGTTTATCTGTAAAACTGTTTGTTTAGCTACCATACTTGCTGATGCGCTGGCTATCTTAAGTGTAATACTTTCTGTTAAGCTATTAAGCCGGTCATCATGCGTTATGACGCATCATAATGCATGATGATGGGTCATCATGCCTGCATGGCAATGGGGTAGGCTGGGTAGAAGGTTATTCTGCATCCCTGCGATGATTATCATGCATGCATGGCAAGAGGCAGGCTGGGTAGAAGCCCCTGTAAGGCCCTCCACCACCTTCTGCCCATCAATCAACTCGAGTTGTAGGTGTGAAAGAGAAGGCTACCTTGAGTTCGTCAGGCAATTGGGTTAGTAGGTGTGAAAGGGAAAACATACTGGTGTGAAGTTGACTATAGTTCAACAGCTGAACAGACAACTCATGACCGTATCAGACGGCTCAACTGATCGGTGATTGTGGATAACCCTCTTTGCATGATAAAGAGACCAGTCGATCACATGATACTAATACATAGACATTTGATAGCTATTATAATATATATATCTAGACACATTTGTCCGTGATATTTAATCATTTCACAGGTTGTGAGTAATGATGCAGCCTCAAGTCATCAAAACCATTCAAACCTTTTCTGAAAATGGACCAATGACAGATTTTTAGTCAGTTGGAAGTACCAAAATTTTACTCAATTGTTCAATGATAGGGAAAAAATCAATCTGGCCATGGCATATCCCGGATAGTCCAAAAGGGTTGATCATACATGAGAACACCAAGATGATTCAATATACTTAATAAGTTCCACTATAAACCCTTAATATATCAACTAAACAAGAGGCTGAATTAATTCATGTTAAGGCCCTAGCAATGGTTTGCATGAAGTAGAGATCTATTCAACAAGTTTGTGTTTTACAAAATGATTCAAATGGCTGATCCATGGGATCATATGATTTGTGAGCATATTGAATTAGTTCATAAGTGCAGCAACATAATTTAAATGCAATGGAACATTATAGTGGGCAATAAGGATCCCATAGGCCGCAAATCCTATGAAAACATGAAAACCTGGAGAACTGAAATCGAATTGCTGTAGAAAGAGGATCCTATAGATTAGATAGACAGAGGTCAAAAGAAAAACTGACGCACATAAAAAAGTATGGTGACTTGACTCATTCTTCATCAGTGTGAAACAAGATCAAGATTCTGCATCAGTGTGAAACAAGATCAATTAACTCTCGAGCAAACAACAATGGCTTCCTCCTAATCAAGATTTGTTCACCAGAACAGTAACATAGACGTGAAGATTCTTGTCTGACCCATGTATGCCTACAAATAACTTGGAAGATGATAAACATGCAGTCTTGATAACCAATAGGCTTAAAGCAAATCGTAACGAGCATATAACATTTGAAGTAAGGTGTAAAAATGCTGACTGTAACTGTATGGAAGGTAATAAGAATTTTCTTATAAATAGATACTTATCAAGCATTAAATAAATTTAGGGAATGAAAGATAGCACGTTGGATCAGACGCTCAACTTATCACTAGAGCCAGCTATACAGACAGCTCAAGGGATAGCATATCAACTAAGCAGACAGGGCATCAGCTAAAAAGATAGCTACATAGACCACTTATCAGTTAAACACACGGGTTTATCAGCTAAACGGTTAGCTCAGCAGACAGCATAACACCTAAACAGACAGGTCATCAGCTAAATAGACAGCTTAACAGAAAGTATTACACTTAAGATAGCCAGCGCATCAGCAAAAGTGGTAGCTGAACAGACAGTTTTACAGATAAATAGACAGATAAGTAGCCTATAAGCAATCTACTGTAGCCTAGCAGTACTTCTTAAAAACTCTAAAGAAAATACAAAGAAAAGTGTCATTTCCTGTAACTGACTCCTGCTCTTGTTAGCTTGGTGGCTCAAGTCTTAGCTCCATAGCACTTTCTTATCTTTCAATTTAAATCATGAGGGTAAGTAGTACTACAGCATCCAAGGGCTAAACATGTTTACTTATGCAATAGAACTATCAACACATATTGAACTTGACCTTCCCCTCCATCCGCAAATTCAGACATCTTTTGTTTTACTACTAAAAGCAGTCATTTAAAATGATCGGAGCAGATCCAGTAACTTCGTCAGTCAGTCAGAAGCATGAAAAGGCCAGCCAGACTGATAAGGCTACTTCAGCCAGAAAAGTGAACAAGAAAGAGAAGAAACTAAAAAAGAATCGAGAGGAACAGCGAATCTATGAGAAAACCTCTTGCTGAACTATACATACTATCTTGATGAAGGCTTCCACAAAAGCAAAGTAATAATTGGATGACCCGCTGAGATTTCAAGCGAAAATAATCTCCCGATGCAGTGGACAAAACCAGTTGGGGTTAGATAACAGCCAATGGACTTCACTTCGCCGATACCTCATTGTTCTCAAGGACAGAGTAGATGAATTCCCTGCAAATCAGCTTGGACTTCTTGAACTCTTCTACATACCTATTGCAGGCGAGAGACTAATACTTAAACATCCAGAGCTCTTCACGTTTTCATCTTGATGGATTTTTCCAACATTGTCATGCAATACAACAATTTGCTTACCGATTGTGTGAAGGAATACTATGACCAATATTGTGCAAGATGCAGAGAAAAAAGCGTACTTAAACTGGATATCAACGACTTCTTCACTCCAACTCAAACATCATTTGTAAATATAAACTACTCTAGACTTTTTTATGAAATACCAGTACTATGTAACGATCTAATTTTCCATGTGATGAAATAAAATACTACAAACGCCATAAAAAATGTTTTACTTCATTAAAAAGAATTATTAATTAGGAAATTGTGCATGGAGACTCGGTAAACTACATACTATTGTGAAAGGCTTGGTAACCAAGTATAATCTCTTTAGTCTATAAAATACTGAAGTTTGTTGAGAAACAGAACCTCTTCTAAGTTGCACTGCACAAACTAGAACATGAATGTATGTTAACTTAAACACAGCACGTCGTTTTTTCTGTCACTAGACTACATATTATTCTACGGATTATTATGAGGTTTTTAAAATTCAGCTAAACAGTGGTGCTAAGTACATCACTTTCAAAAAACGTCAAGAAAACTAATAGGTCAGAGGTTAACACACTTTCAACGCGATAAGATCTGTTACAATGGTCATCCTATACTTCATGGAAGAATATGTTACTCAATAAATTATTTCTATTGGAAAGAAACCTAGTCTTTTTATTTTAACATCTAATCTAACTCTGCTCAAGTAATTAAATACCTATAACAACCAAGCATAATGATCTATACATTCCTATCATATCCAAAACTTCCAAATATTAAACACTTAGCTCTACCATTCAAAAATATCTAGCAATGGACAAAAAAACTCCGCATGAGTTCATTCAAGTCAACTGTACATCTGTTCATCAAATTACCAGCAGATAAACACCTCCTGATCATCTCTTAACATCCTATAATGACTCGCGACCATCCTTATCAAGAACACTCCATAACATATGCTACTTGTCTATACATGATACCATGAAATCGATCTAAAAATAGCCTACCATAAACTCATATGCTACCACACATCGTTATCTATACCGAACTATCTTACATAAACATTAGCCTAAGTGATCTATAGTAGCAGTGTGCCAACCCAAAACATACCCTATATGTTGAAAACTAATTAGATCTTCTTCAAACCTATAAAAATTAAGCAAGTATCCAGCAGGAAAAAGTTCTGATAAGAAAAAAACTCAATAAGAATATATATTTCTTATGTAAAAATAATACTTGAATATACCCGAAAATCCCTATGATGATAAATCCAGTATATTTAAAATGTAGTATATTCGTATTTTACTTAATGCACAAATATTGAAAATGCATATGAATACCGTATAGCAGAAGTGGCTTTACGCTTAATACAAGCACACAAACTATGAGGTTCGTAAATTCTCATGCAATCATATAGGCACTAAAAGCGATAATATGCATCCGAAAAGTATCAACTTAATGGCATCATCCAAGCATGCATCATTTTCCTAAGGAGATAACAAATTAAAACTTATCATACTCAAAACATCAACAAGTTCTAAATGAAAATATGCCTAGAAAAATTCGGAAATGTCGAAAAATCATACTAGAGCAATCCATACATAAATAATTTTTCAGTACTAGAAACCATGATGTGAAGAATATGAGACAAGCATAAAATAACAGTTTTACTCTATATTACACTGACACTCATGAAACTACTTAAACTAAATAATACAGACCCACAATAACAACACCTAATTTAAAGTGATTATAAAAGTTTATTCAATCTAGTGCGTGCATTTAATGCCACCATATAGGACTAAAAATATTTGTTCATGCATTGTGGACATAAACAAAGAATAATACCATAATACCAACAAACCCCTAATGTCAATGACCTACCGCATTCACTTTTTCCTATATTAGCTTCTTCCTTTCAGTACGTACCCAAAATTTATCAATGAAAATGCGTCCATATTCCTACTCATTAGGACCACCACGATGATTTCTACGTCCATCATACATAAACTCCATAAAAAAGTAGCATTCCAGAAGCCATCAACCGTAATATCTTTCCTACACAACATCCATAAATAATCTCAAATTTAGAATAGATACCCAAAACTTACATGTCAACATAGTGATCTAAAAAAAAACCCAAGTACTTATCAAAAGGGACAAATCATATGATGTACGACCAAAATTATCACCATCTCATGCACTACAAGATCATTAATTTGAAAAAATAACTCGTCTTGGATGAAATTACTAGAACTTTTGAACAAAACCAATGGACATCCTACAGTAAAGAAAAAAACGAATGAATATAGTGCCATACTTCTACATAATAGTAAAATCAGAGAATGAAGTATAGAAACTGCTTTAAGAAATAAGTGATGATGATGAAGACAAACAAAATGCTGCTACAAGCAAGCTAAAATTTAATGCTATAGTAAATATCAAGAACGCATTACAACAAACATTAAGATCTCTTTCACTGCATCCATAGATTTGAGCAATCAACAAAGTAGTCCAACCGAACAAAATACATTGTAGACGATTCTTAAAGTTCTATTAACATGAAACCGATAAAAGCAATAATATACAATAGCAATGAGTCACAAAACAAAGAAACGATGTATCCAAGCAAAAAGAAACTGAAAACGATCAATGTAAATAATAATCAGAAAACTAGAACAGGCGCATCTTTGAATGGACATTTATGAAAACACGTCACAATGCCGCGCATCACGTTATCCGCCCCCCCCCCCCCCCCCCCCAACGCCAACACAACGCCAACACAACAAAAAAAACCGCCTGAATCAAGCAAAACCATGTTGCAATGCAATGTACGCCATGCTACTTCTCTTCCACGCTGTAGATTTCGATGCCCTAAAACTCCCGTCGATAGGGAAGTCTATGCGTACAAAACACCACTCTTAACAAGCAAACTCACTTGCACATGCCACGCATCCCCGAGGTCAATTTCCATGCCTTAAAGCATTCACCGCCAAACAAATCTACACCCCAATCATGATCCCCCAAAAAGCGACGCAAATCATTCCGAATCGCCGACAAGGCCATCCATACTTAAAGACAGGCACCCTTTGATGAGCAACGTGGAAACTTAACCAAACACGCACGAGACAAACTTCTACGACTCATAACATCCGCCTCGGTGGAAACGTACACCTCAAATTACTTCCTCCAACAAGCGACGCGCATCACATCTACGATACCGTCCATCTTTAACCACAGACAGCAAACGAGGAGTAAAACGTACCTTAAGCATGCATCCGCTAAGTAAATTCTCATGCCTTAGAGCACCCATCGAAAGGCAAGCCCCTCGCCCATCCATAATGCAAAGTCACCCATCTATAGCAGCGCCCTCCATCACCACGCAACTACTCGCATCATAAAAACTTCCGGCATGGCTAGCATGATCAAGCGAATCGGCCATTTCCACACGCAGCCAAAGACACCAATCGCTGAGCCACGCGTTCCTTATCCAAGCACCCATGAAGTAAATTCCCATGGCTTAGAGTACGCGCTGACGGCCACGTCCATCATCCATCAATATCGCAGCCATCCGTCTTTACAAACGCCCGTCGTCACCACGCAGCCAATCGCACCATAAAAAACGTTCAGCACGCCTAATGTGATAAAGTAAATCACTCGACCCGGAAGCCTCTCAGTAGTGAGATACGCTAGAAATTCTCAAGCCCTATAAGCAGTAAACCTATCGCCCAGAGCGCCACCTATCCACAGAGCTTAACTAATTGATCAGCAACCCTAATACTTCAAGCTATCAACTCTAGACGTGGATCTCCTAACATATACATTAAAGTAGTCATGGGTAAAAAACTATCTACCGCTAGAAGCGTTAAAGACCCGAGAAGAATTTCCACCAAAGATGAATAACAAAACTACTCGAAGACTCGAAGCAATGAATATATGAAAAATCCTTCCACTATAGATGAATAACAACCATGAGTAGTATAATTGTCTATCGCTAAAAGCGTCAAAGGCTAGCTCCTATTAATTTCAAACATAAATATTAACGCTATGTCAACACACGCTGAGAAATCCAGGTGTTAGGACTATCCTAGACAGGAATCAATTTTCTAGTTTTACTATTTACCATCACAGGCTGTAAAGGCTGAGGATGTGCACCTACTGTTTAAAGTACACAACCATCAAGACTAGTTCCACTATTTACCATTAGAGGCTACTAAGACCCGGAATACTTACCTGCTTGACCAAGACAGAGATGTTTATTTACCTAAGACCCATACCTTCTCATCCCCGGCACCCACCTACGCTAATTCAATACATATACCTACATACCTAAGGCCTACATCTACACTAATCTGATACACATATCCGCATACCATAGACACACACCCTCGCCGCAACCATCCATGACTTTCACACCTATTCCAGACCCATATCTTCTTATCCCGGGCATCCACCCATACCACTCTAATACAAGCAACCACACACCCAAGACCACATTTGAAATTTGTATGAAAAATTTGAGCCAGAACCGGCAAACTACCCCTACTTGGACCAAGTTAATTAATAAACACAAACTCTTCCGTATTCTTAACTGAAAACATCTGTATTGAACAAATAAGAATCTGTAATAAACCTTCAAAGTGCATTTCAAATTTTAAAGGATATTTCATAGACGTGGAAGACAACCTTAAAATCGTATCTTTTTTGTAAATCGATTGAACAGCCCTCCATCACTTAAACTGTTACATCGTCTAGTAGTGGTAATGACTGGTCCAACTGTGATGTTCAGTTGGAATAAGGATGACGAAAGAAATGATCGCGTATCGCTGTTGTTCCCGTGTGTGATACCCGAGTCTTGAGATGTGTTATAGCTGATCGAAGGGGCAGAATTGTCTCGAATAGTTGTGACTAAAGCCTGTCAATGCAAAATGCTGTTTAGAAAGCTTCAGGATCTTAGTCCGTTGTTCAAGGATATGCCGTTTTTCATATGCTACATGTAACTCTTCTGTGAACCTCCGCAGTTTATTTCTTGCTTCTGACTTCCAGTATTTGTCGCGTTCAACTTAATACCTGCCGGCTGGGGCTGTGGTTTCAATTGGCTAGCTGTGACGATTGCAAGTTTGGTGCCATCTGTTTTGCCACCGTAGGCCACTTGGAGCCACTAAACATGTATACGGCTTGCCAAAATACCTCGAAATGCCTATTAAAACAAAGCAAGCGAAATAACTGGTCTAGGAAACTTCCCAGACCTCTGCTGCACCAAGCACCCAGCGGCCGATACTTTTTAAAATACGTTGAAGCAAAAGGAAATGGATTCACTTCTAATACGTTAATGTGCTTGCCTCGTCCACAAATGGTCGCATGGAATAAGTTATGACACTTTTTGCTCGCGACCAGATTTTCGCTTGCCAAATGCTTATTTCAATCTCGTCTAACATTCGTTCAGCATTATTGGATGACTATGTAGTGAAAGTTAAGTTTCAAGAAGTCCGTAAAGGACTGCAGCGATGGCCTGCTGCCTCGGCAGAAGTGTCAGTATCTGCCGAGAATGTCCTTGTCTGGGGACGCGTGAATGCGCTGGCAGGCTAGCATTGTGGTGTCGTGGGGCGGGTTCATTCCCCCAGCACAAGGACCCACTACAAAGAATTTCGCATTCACGAATTTCTGGAGTCGAACAAAAACAAGGCGACCGAAGTCGCAAAAAGTGTAGGTAACTACACAAGGGACAACTGACTTGTTCATGGAACAAGAGTAACAAGTAAAAAGAAGTGGAAGCAGGGTGACCTCGTCCTTACCCGGAGAGGCTCATGGCCCACAAATGAGAGAGGGGCAACCGGGTGGTGATGGAGCCCCTGCGCACCCATCCAACCGGATTTTTTTTTTTTTGTGGTAGGGAGGTGAAGGCATTTATGCCCGCCGAGTCTGGCAGTGTGGGACTCCCATGGAGGATACCTTTGGACTACCCACTAAACACCTCCCCTGTCAATCTGAGAACCTAGTCTGGAACCGTTTGACACATTACTTCGGGCCAGGTCTCGTTTTATTACGCCGTGGGGCGCCTTCAAGCTGGGGAGTCCCTTTCCTAGCGGGAGAGGAGGGGGAAGAGGAATTGCCAGAAGAGCGATCCCCCAGCCCCAGTGCCTCCGGCTGCTGTAAGTCCCTTTTATATTTTAGGACTGCCCGAGCATAATGTGCCACCTGGTTTCATTTGTCAACCGATTCGAGCATCACCGCAACTATATTATCCGCGGTGAGCTCTCCCGTCTCCCTGTAGAGTTCTCTTCGCAGCCTGGCCCATTTGGTACACGCAAAAAATGTGTGACAGGCATTGTCCTCCTCTCCTGGGCAAAACCGACAATCGGGAGACCGTGACTTGCCGATCTTGTGCAGGTAAGACTGAAAACACCCGTGCCCGCTCAAAAGCTGGGTCAGATAGAAGTCAGTCTCACCATGCCTTCGATTTAGCCACGGTCTCACATCCGGGATGAGGCGCGCAGTCCACCTTCCCTTCGTGCAATTCCTCCAAGACTGCTGCCAATCGTTGAGCGAGCGTTGTCTCTCCTCGCGGACAACGATCTCCCTCGCATCCTCGTTTCGGCGCAGGTAAATAGCGCGGCGCTCTCTAGAAAGGAGGGCGACAGGTATCACGCCTGCAATCACTCTCACCGCCGAGTCGGAGACTGTTGGATACGAAGATGCAATTCTCAGTGCTCCTCTTCTCTGTACTGTGCCAATCGTTTTCGGTATACCTCCTTGCTGAGAGCGTCGCCCCATACCTCTGCTCCATACATTAGCACTGACCCTACAGCACTCATCAAGAGGCGTCTTCTTGATGGGCTGGGTCCCCCTACGTTGGCCATAAGTCGACTCAGGGCCGATATTCCCGAAGCAGCCTTCTCAGCCGTTGCCCTGATTTGCTCAGAGAAACTCATCTTCGAGTCGATCAGTAGCCCCAGGTACTTCACCGCTGGCTTCGATTCGATCTGTATATCTCCAATACTGATCATCCTTACTCTAGGGATTCTCTTTTTTGTCAAGATGACCACTTCGGTTTTCTCCAGTGCTAAACTGAGCCCGCGAGCAGTCATCCAGTCCCTCACTCGGCGCATTAGCATACCTAGCCTAAGTTGCGCTTGTTCAACGGTGCGTCCGGCGACCAGAGCCGCAACATCATCCGCATAGCCGACCAAGCGCGACTCATCTGGCATCTCAAGTCTCAGTAGCCCGTCGTAAGACACGTTCCACAGGTCCGGACCAAGGACCAACTTTCGGCGATAACTCATTAGTATTAGTTTACGATTATCATCCAGGCTTACACACACTTTTAGCGAAATATTTTACGCCAGCACAAGACACTAATGGTTACACAGATCCATTCCCCGGTGAAGTACGACCATTCAGCATAAAAGTAATTTACAAAGGACAGCAAATGGTCCGCTTCTACCCGAAACAACAATCTGGTCAATTATTATGCAATTGACAACAGGATTGCGTGCAATACCCGTCAATACGTCAATACTAAATAACGGTAGTTTGTCCCTATCCTGCGAAGGAAAATATTTTATGCATGAATTGCGGTACATTTTGTGGAAAACCGTTCGTTTTTTAATCCAACCGGATTAAGATCCATATTTGTTGCAGTAGCCAGGTATTCCTCTTCTGAGTGGAAAACTCATACAACTTAACTTGCATAAGCTTTCCCATCAGAAGAGAAGTACCCCGGTGACCAATTTATGCCATAGAATTATGCAATTCGATTACATAACTCTATGCCATAAAGAAGCACTCTGCTTGGGCCACTCAACCCGTGACGTCACCTGAAACAAAGAAGGATTAGCTATGTACCCGGCGGCTGGCTCATGTTTTATGGAGTGAGCCTGCCACCGTACGGGGTCCTATACCCGATCAGAATTTTGGGAAAGGAAAGACCGAATTACTAACTTAACTTTCCATTTTTATTCCATTACGCGCTTACAAAAAGTGCTACTTCAGCTGTACTATAACAATATTTAAAAAAAAAAGAATTTCCTCCGTAAATAGTGCTTCTTTCAAAATACAATAAAACGTAAGTTGTTTTGAATTTGGACCGCTTAAAGCAAAACAAAACAAAGTCCAAAACAAGTAAATATCTAATCGCAATTTTGTAACTGAAATTTTTGTTTGGTAAGTACTTTCTATATTTTTGTTTCATGCAAAATTTTTATCATTAACACGTTGTTAAAGTTAAGGGCGAGTTTCAACTGCAATTTAGAATAAACCGTGCTTTATGGATAAGAACTGATTCCGATCAAAAGTCGCTCTTAATCGATTTCTCAAATGAAAAGTTCTTTCCAGGTTCGTTCTCCAATCCCCCCTCGCAAACTCCGATAGTGTTATTTTTCGATTTATTCACTATTCATAACTTTGCAGCCGAATGGAAATATCACTGGGTAATCACTGTAACAGGTTGCCGACACTTTTCTTTCTTTTCTTTCACCAAAGATGTGAATAAAACTTTCCTCGATTTCACTGTCTAATATTTTCTTCAATTTTCTTTAAACTAACGGTTTTCCACAAAATGTACCGCAATTCATGCATAAAATATTTTCCTTCGCAGGATAGGGACAAACTACCGTTATTTAGTATTGACGTATTGATGGGTATTGCACGCAATCCTGTTGTCAATTGCATAATAATTGACCAGATTGTTGTTTCGGGTAGAAGCGGACCATTTGCTGTCCTTTGTAAATTACTTTTATGCTGAATGGTCGTACTTCACCGGGGAATGGATCTGTGTAACCATTAGTGTCTTGTGTTGGCGTAAAATATTTCGCTAACAGTGTATGTGAGCCTGGATGATAATCGTAAACTAATACTAATGAGTTATCGCCGAAAGTTTTTCATGTAGTATTTAGATTAAAGTTTTGATGACACATTCGAATTTTCGTTGATTGTAAATGGCAACAGTTGTAAATATTGTAGAAAATTATTTCGCAAGCCTGTCAGCTTGGTTAAATGGCCACGATATTTAATAATGTTTGATTTTCTTTCCTTGTCAACATGTAAACTTTGTGTGAATGCTGACAATGCAGTTTTTATTGTTTCTAATGATAAACAGTATGGATGTATGTATTTGGATCTTGCTGTAAATGATGATTCGATTTTTTGTCGTACGTTGACAAGTAAATCATTTTCCGTAAATTCTTTGTCGGGGAATTCCTCAAGAATCGTTTCAATCACTTGAAAGTAACAACATAAAAATGGAACTAATGAACTAAGTATAATATCAGACGTTTCGTTGCGTGTAAATTGTACTTTGTGGCTAACCTGTAGCACTTTGAAATAGGAGAGAATTTCTAAATTTTTGTAAAATTCAGATTGTTCACGTGTTTTTACTAAAACAAATTCTTGTGTGAGAATTTCATTCAGTTCGCACACTCGAAGTCGTAGTCATCGCATTGTATTGTACAATTATTTGTTTTATTCACAATGCTAAATGTGTATGCACCAATTTTAGTGCTTTTTATTTAATTACATTATTTTACTCAATTGTTCAAATCTTCCACTTTATAATCGCGTTATCGTTTTCATGCATTAGCTATAAATTTTTTTTTTTTTTAAAACTTCCTCAATTTATTTTTAATTTAATCAATCTTGAATTCGGCGGTGCCGGTTTTGGCGGTGATTAAGTTGCCTCATAGTTGCTTTTGTTTCATTTGTAATTGTTATGCAGATTTTCATTCATTTGTTTTGTTTCGTTTCGTTTTACTTTTTGTGAATTTTTTAGTGTTTTCCTGCTTGTAATTTTTAAGAATTTGTCTTATTTTTCCTTAACGATGGAAAACAATTATTATTTTGAGGCCGCATGTGCAACAAGCTCGGAAAAAGCATTTTCGAGACAATTTTTCAGTTCTGCATAAGCGACAATTAGGACCGATTGTTCATCTCTGGATATTAACTGGACCTTTTCCATCACGCCAGCATCTAACTTATTGAGACATTAAACTATATGCGCCTGATCCAAATACGGTCTACCATCTTCCGTCACTGAATGGAATAAGCTGTCACGAAACAGTTTCAGCATATATCGATCACCAGTTTCGGACCATGTAGGGTCCAAATTAAATTCAGGCCGTTCATTGATACAACTCGATTTCACGAGTAGCCTATAGAGACGACCATTCTCCATCTCTTTGATCAATTCATCTTCTTTTTCTTATCCCTCTTTGAGATATTCTTCTGGGCTTTACCTGCCTTTTTGGCTGCTTTTCCACTGGTCTTGGCGGCATCGTCAAAAATTAATTCACTCTCCGTCAGCACGTCGACTTTATAACATAACTTGACTTGACGGTTTGGTTCTTATTATTTATGACGCTGACACGCTCAGTGCTCGATTACTACAGGGCAGCTAATTTTCTCGCGATCCCAAGGCGACGCGGATTGCGAAAAGGGGCTGAAGGATCTTTCATTATAGCATGGGTTGTCTTCGGCGTCGGAACAAGGAGTGACGAACCATAAAATAAAACAAAATTGACAGACGGACGGACTGATACGTATGTTTATGTTTTGCCGGAAGTATACAAACCTTGTGTGTTTTTGAAACTGTATGCGGACGGACAGAACAGACGTGGCTAATTATCTATCGGCGCAAGTCTTTTGCGTGATATATCCCAACTTCTTTTCCCGATGGGTCCGTTATCAGATAACGGCTAGGTCCCATTACCTGCTTTATGCGGCTTTTCAAGAATCGTCGGTCCAGCTTGGTGTTTTAATGTCCCGCGACGTCACTTTGGCGGAAATTCCGCCGGGAAACTTCATCTCCTTCTTTGAAATTGACAGATCGTGACCTGAGATTGTACTGCACCTCATTTGCATGTCCCGACCCCTCAATCTTCCGTCTGATTTGTTGGCGGAGGTCTCCTAAACGCTTGTGGGGCTCCAGCGCAACGACGGGGTCTCCCAAACACTTTAATTGCCGTAACAGCCGGTATGATTTACCATGGCAAATCATGTGCTGTCCGAATGCGGCAAAGTAAGGTGTGACGCCGGTGACGGAATGATACGATGACCGCAGGGCGCATGTGATGGCGGACAGTCGGCGATCCCAATCTTTTTTAGATGGGTGGACGTAGGAACGGATCGCGGCCAATAGGGTGCGGTTCAACCGTTCGGAGGCATTAGACTGAGGAGAGTATATGAGCATCAGTTGGTGTTCAACGACATACTGCTCGAGTAGGCCTTTAAACTGCCGAGACCGGAACTGTACTCCGTTGTCCGAGTACACACTCTCTGGAAGTTCATGCCTATCGGGAATAGAAGCGAGTTCGTTGACATATCTGGTATTCAAAGACAAATCTGTGAATAAATCGGAGGCTAATCCAAAACGAAGGACGAAATCGACGCCAAGGTACACATTCTGAGTCAAGGACGGGATAATGTAGAAAGTAATATCCTTCGTCTGACCCCTGAACGTCACGGTTTCGCCCAACACTTTAATTGGGTAATAAGGTCTGATCTCATTCTCAGCAACCTCCGAGATGTTACAAGAGTTTAGGGTTTGACGGCAGGTGCGCACTCTCTTGCGGAAATTCCGCCAACGACGGGTTGACCATTTTGTGTTGCGCGGGCCGGAAGTGACTACTTCGGAAGCAAATATTCGCTCTCGAGCCACCCGATATTCGTGCAGTCGAACATGATAAGGTTTTAGAATGCGTATTTGAGGCTGCCAGGGTTCTTCTGGCAGTGACTGCAGTGGTCGCTTCAATATTGTCGTTGGCGAGGCCTCCGGAAGAGAGTGAACATCCGCAGTCATAGTGGTCATGGCTGGTGGGTTAACGTCAGGGTTGTTGGGGTTGGCAGCTGGCTGGGGAACTATTGCGGGGGCTTTGAGTACCTGCTGAGGTGGTCGGGTACTCTTTCGGCCGTTTTTTGCGCGGCACATTCAGGGCAATCCGGAAAGTAAATGTTCGGCTAGCCGCAACCGTAGCAGAAAACCTTACGCTCTGCTCGACATGAAATGAACCGGTGTCCAGTTTGATTGCAATTCCAGCAGATCGTAAGGCTTCCCACCGCTGCTACAGCAAGCTGGTCCCGGGCCACTTCCGCGATTCCGTGCCGAGGACCCGTCCTAGCTAGTAAGTAGGGCCGATCCCGGGGGTCTTCCTCAAACCCCTCCAGGCGACGCACAGTCCTCAGCAGTGCCTCCATACTCTGCGGATCGGAGTTCACGATATGGCGACGAAGCTCCGGCCTTAGATTGCGCTTTAGCAACCGCAGCAGTTGGGTGGAAGACATCGGCTCTGACAACTGGTCACTCAGCCGAAGGATATCGACTCGATATTGATGAAAAGACTCGCCCGGACGCTGCCATCTAGCATGGATCTTGTCCAGCACCAATCCGTCCATATCTACCGTAGGGTACTCCATGCGGAGTACCTCCTTCATCCGGGTCCAGCGTATCCCCTAAGCAGCATTGGCAAATATCCTGCCAGCGCCGTGTGGTCTCCTGCTAACATTTGCTCAATCAGCGACTCCACCCGACCAATGGAAACCTCCACAGTTATGGTGTTGGGTTCCCCGCTGAAATGCAGATTCTAGCCCTGGATGATGCTGGGAATGCCCTTCCGCAGGCGCAGGTCTCGGCCCTTCCTCAGGCGGCACTGCTTCGGCTCGGTAGTCTTCACCTCGTGCACCCATTTTCGTGGATGGAAGGGGTCCGCTTTTGGGCACTGCTCCACTTGCGCTGGAGGACTGAGGTCGTTCTGTTGCTGGCTGTGTGGATTCTAAAGGCGGACGACAGAGCGGGCACGTGAATGAGGTTTGCCTTAGCTGGCTTAAGCACAACTGGTGTAACCGGTGGCCGCACGGCAGAGTGTGGCTGGCTGACTCGTCCAGGCCCTCATGGCAAATGGAACACAGGAGTGTTTGTCCCGCATCAGACCGCAACTTTCTCCTCTCGGGCGTGCGTTTGGTAGGCATGCTAAATGAAATTTTTAGTATAGAAAAACTTAATACTACAAATATTTAACGTAACCTATCAAAATGAATATATAAAAGAAATGTAAAAAAATGATGTGAAATATATATAATTCCCAAGTGGCCGTCAGTGGCGAACTATACTCGAACCTCAAAAAAAAAACAAAGTCTATGAAAAAATTTTAATTATGTTATCAAAAAAATAATCAGTCTTTCCATTCCGTCCTTCTTCCCAAGTACGGACACCAATGGCACAATCCTTCTATAGCGTTTCAGGGACTACTCTCTTGCGGCACCATGAGAATATGGGTTCAGAAGTGCTCCCTCATTCGCAAGTTTTTACAAGTTACCACTTGTCAGCCCAGGGTTGGATTCTGATCCACAAGCAGCGCGTGTCTTGTCATGGATAGTCATGGATTAGCTAAGCAGCCAATCACATGAAATCAAAATCCATGTAGTGTAAGACACTCAGGCACCGCTGGTTTGGGGAGCGGATCAGAATCCTCCGCAAAATGGATGTTGAAATAATAACTTCCGAATACAAATAGGGACTCTAATATCATTTGCCCTTACTAGTCATACAATGGTGGTAAACCACCAAAGTATAAATCAAAAGCAGGACCAAACGATATTGATGTCCAAAGACAACACACGTCCGGAAGTTATTAAAGTTACTGGGGCACGATTAGTGCAAAAGGCCTCGGAAGTTACCTACCCGCCAATAATTTGGACACCTTGTGGGGACACCTAGAGACGATGGACTGTCTCGTGCTCACGACTGATGATACAGCCGGGCTTTTCGGGCCCCACGTTGGGCGCCATTTGTAGTGAAAACGGTAGGTCCAAAAATGTCCGTAAAGGACTGCAGCGATGGCCTGCTGCCTCGGCAGAAGAAGGTGTCAGTATCTGCCGAGAATGCCCTTGTCTAGGGACGCGTGAATGCGCTGGTAGGCTAGCATTGTGGTGTCGTGGGGCGGGTTGATTCCCCCCAGCACAAGGACCCACTACAAAGAATTTCGTATTCACGAATTTCTGAAGTCGAACAAAAACAAGGCGACCGAAGTCGCAAAAAGTGCAGGCAACTACACAAGGGACAACTGACTTGTTCATGGAACAAGAGTAACAAGTAAAAAGAAGTAGAAGCAGGGTGACCTCGTCCTTACCCGGAGAGGCTCATGGCCCACAAATGAGAGAGGGGCAACCGGGTGGTGATGGAGCCCCTGAGCACCCACCCAACCGGATTAAGATCCATATTTGTTGCAGTGGCCAGGTACTCCTCTTCTCAGTGGAAAACTCATACAACTTAACTTGCATAAGCTTTCCCATCAGAAGAGAAGTACCCCGGTGACCAATTTATGCCATAGAATTATGCAATTCGATTACATAACTCTATGCCATAAAGAGGCACTCTGCTTGGGCCACTCAACCCGTGACGTCACCTGAAACAAAGAAGGATTAGCTATGTACCCGGCGGCTGGCTCATGTTTTATGGGGTGAGCCTGCCACCGTACCGGGTCCTATACCCGATCAGAATTTTGGGAAAGGAAAGACCGAATTACTAACTTAACTTTCCATTTTTATTCCATTACGCGCTTACAAAAAGTGCTACTTCAGCTGTACTATAACAATATTTCAAAAAAAAAGAATATCCTCCGTAAATAGTGCTTCTTTCAAAATACAATAGAACGTAAGTTGTTTTGAATTTGGACCGCTCAAAGCAAAACAAAACCTCTCAGTCCAAAACAAGTAAATATCTAATCGCAATTTTGTAACTGAAATTTTTGTTTGGTAAGTACTTTCTATATTTTTGTTTCATGCAAAATTTTTATCATTAACACGTTGTTAAAGATAAGGGCGAGTTTCAACTGCAATTTAGAATAAACCGTGCTTTCCATTTGACTGTATACGGTTTTTTTTTTTCATTGCAAAGAAAATATTTTTGATCAATAAAAAGGGTACTTACCCCAAACCTCCTCCTACGAGCGCTCGTGTTCAGGGATGGTAAGCCTGAAACTGAATGGTTAACTCTTCGTTTCAATTGTTATACCATACTTATATAACAGAAAAAAAAAATCCACTCCCACTAACTTGTTTAATTTAACTAAACTCATTATCATAAAAATTAACAATAATTATTAACTTTCACTATTACGGAACGAATGAAATTGATTTAACCTTTTTCTTCGAGCTATAATTTGAACTGATTTGAAATAAGGAAATTGTAAAGAAGAATCTATTCCACTTGACTGCGTCTAATCAAAAATTCACTACGTGCATCACTGCGTGATTTCCGTTCATCCCGGTTGATTTTGATAGATCCTTGATGGTCGATTTTCTTCATGGAAATGTTATAGATAAGAACTGATTCCGATCAAAAGTTGCTCTTAATCGATTTCTCAACTGAAAAGTTCTTTCCAGCTTTGTTCTCCCCCCCCTCGCAAACTCCGATAGTGTTATTTTTCGATTTATTCACTATTCATAACTTTGCAGCCGAATGGAAATATCACTGGGTAATCACTGTAACAGGTTGCCGACACTTTTCTTTCTTTTCTTTCACCAAAGATGTGGATAAAACTTTCCTCGATTTCACTGTCTAATATTTTCTTCAATTTTCTCCAAACTAACGGTTTTCCACAAAATGTATCGCAATTCATGCATAAAATATTTTCCTTCGCAGGATAGGGACAAACTACCGTTATTTTTTTCCGCACCCGGAACCACTTTCTACTTAAAACTTTTAAAACCAAAGAGAATTTCACGCGCCGGATCCTCGAAGAGGCACTTCACCAGTTGCGAATAGTTTCCACTCAACTTTTCCGTTTTTCTCAACTTTTCCGTTTTTTTTTAACTTTGTGGCGATCGCACGAAATAGCTCGCCACTCCAATTTTTCACCCAAACCGCTTATCAATTTTTCCTTCTTTTTCTTCCTCTACGCGGCGTCCGCGCTGTGTGGCGGTTTCGACCAGACTCCCCATCTCCCGGCAACAGCACAAACAACACCAGCCGGTCCTATTCCTCTTCGTGCTACACCTAATTCAAAATGTGTATTGATTTGGGCTTTCAGTGTGCTCGTGAACTGCGAAGTATTGATGGGTATTGCACGCAATCCTGTTGTCAATTGCATAATAATTGACCAGATTGTTGTTTCGGGTAGAAGCGGACCATTTGCTGTCCTTTGTAAATTACTTTTATGCTGAATGGTCGTACTTCACCGGGGAATGGATCTGTGTAACCATTAGTGTCTTGTGTTGGTGTAAAATATTTCGCTAACAGTGTATGTGAGCCTGGATGATAATCGTAAACTAATACTAATGAGTTATCGCCGAACGTTTTTCATGTAATATTTAGATTAAAGCTTTGATGACACATTCGAATTTTCGTTGATTGTAAATGGCAACAGTTGTAAATATTGTAGAAAATTATTTCGCAAGCCTGTCAGCTTGGTTGAATTGCCACGATATTTAATAATGTTTGATTTTCTTTCCTTGTCAACATGTAAACTTTGAGTAAATGCTGACAATGCAGTTTTTATTGTTTCTAATGATAAACAGTATGGATGTATGTATTTGGATCTTGCTGTAAATGATAATTCGATTTTTTGTCGTACGTTGACAAGTAAATCATTTTCCGTAAATTCTTTGTCGGGGAATTCCTCAAGAATCGTTTCAATCACTTGAAAGTAACAAATAAAAATGGAACTAATGAACTAAGTATAATATCAGACGTTTCGTTGCGTGTAAATTGTACTTTGTGGCTAACCTGTAGCACTTTGAAATAGGAGAGAATTTCTAAATTTTTGTAAAATTCAGATTGTTCACGTGTTTTTACTAAAACAAATTCTTATGTGAGAATTTCATTCAGTTCGCACACTCGAAGTCGTAGTCATCGCATTGTATTGTACAATTATTTGTTTTATTCACAATGCTAAATGTGTATGCACCAATTTTAGTGCTTTTTATTTAATTACATTATTTTAGTCAATTGTTCAAATCTTCCACTTTATAATCGCGTTATAGTTTTCATGCATTAGCTAAAAATTTTTTTTTTTAAAACTTCCTCAATTTATTTTTAATTTAATCAATCTTGAATTCGGCGGTACCGGTTTTGGTGGTGATTAAGTTGCCTCATAGTTGCTTTTGTTTCATGTGTAATTGTTATGCAGATTTTCATTCATTTGTTTTGTTTCGTTTCGTTTTACTTTTTGTGAATTTTTTAGTGTTTTCCTGCTTGTAATTTTTGTTCTCAAAATTTTTAAGTGTTATATCCTAGCATTTAGATGCTTTTCATCTTCTTCAAAAGAGAAAATTAAGAATTTGTCTTATTTTTCCTTAACGATGGAAAACAATTATTATTATGAGGCCGCATGTGCAACAAGCTCGGAAAAAGCATTTTCGAGACAATTTTTTAGTTCTGCATAAGTGACAATTAGGACCAATTGTTCATCTCTGGATATTAACTGGACCTTTTCCATTACGCCAGCATCTAACTTATTGAGACATTAAACTATATGCGCCTGATCCAAATACGGTCTACCATCTTCCGTCACTGAATGGAATAAGCTGTCACGAAACAGTTTCAGCATATATCGATCACCAGTTTCGGACCATGTAGGGTCCAAATTAAATTCAGGCCGTTCATTGATACAACCCAATTACACGAGTAGCCTATAGAGACGACCATTCTCCATCTCTTTGGCCAATTCATCTTCTTTTTCTTATCCCTCTTTGAGATATTCTTCTGGGCTTTACCTGCCTTTTTGGCTGCTTTTCCACTGGTCTTGGCGGCATCGTCAAAAATTAATTCACTCTCCGTCAGCACGTCGACTTTATAACTTAACTTGACTTGACGGTTTGGTTCTTATTCTTTATGACATTGACACGCTTCGTGCTCGATTACTACAACTACCATAGGACTCATGCAATATTGCACGGCACGTTTGATTACTTGTGCTGCTTTGTATCACGGCTGCGACCGGGCGTCAAAATTTACATGATTTGCTTGCCAACAATTTCGATTTCTGATTCGCTTTCGAGCACGATACCATGCCCACAAACAGTCTACGTCCCTTCCTGTGGGAGAGCTCGGAACACAGATGAACAATGCTGACATTGTGCTGCATTTGGATCAACCGTGACTGCTGAGAATTCAATTCAATACAACAAATCACTGAATCGAAAATCTCCAAACGGAAGCCAACTTCCATCTTGCAATTGCGACTTCTGCTTCACTTTTTACCTGTGACTTCTGAGCATGATCTCGACTCGCTCAAGTCACGAGACCCAACTGGCTTATCAACTAGCGAAGGCGAACTGTCGTTGCTGTCGTTCTTAATCTTGACTAATACGAGGACTTTCTTCCTGGTGATGTGACAGCTATCCTACTTCCATAGCTTAAATTTAAATTTAACATATGGAAAATTCTAACGAAATAATCTTATTTACAGTCTTCCACAAAAGTCAAGGTACAGAGAATCGGTAACTGAAAATTGTATTACTGAATCAATATTTTTATTTGAAAACCAAAAGTTATGAAATGGTAATAATACGAGTTCTGTTGAATTTAAGTTTTCATAAATTTAAAGGGATTCGGCAATAATGATCATTGAAGACAATAATTTTTTGTTGGCAATGTCTCTTTTCTACTCCACAAAAGTCTTGGTACAGTTGCAGAAAACGCCCTGTTATTTGTAAAAAGGGGAATCCCCCAAGTTCATATTATCAGAGTGAGTTAACAACCGTAGGCCGCTGTCTTTAATATCGCGTCCGTATTCGTGGTGTATCTTTTATTTAATAAAATTTTTAAAAAATGAGTCGAAAGGAGTTGAGTATTAAGGAGCGTGAAATAATTATTAATCTGCATTCAAATCAGAGCAAATCATATTCTGAAATAGCTGAACTAGTGTTGCGAAGTCGGTCAACCATTCAAAAAGTGATAAATCGATTTAAGAAGGAAAATAGAGTGGAAAATGTGCCCCAAACAGGTCGTCCATCTAAACTAAGTGCAAAGGACAAGAGAAAAATTTCGCGAATGGTAAAACAAGATCCATTTCTAAGCTGTAGAAAAATCTGCGATGTTCTTGGAATTAATGATAAGAAGGAGGTTAGCGCAGAAACTGTGCGTAGAGCTGTCGTAGAAGCTGGATTTTCATCTCGTACGCCTAGAAGAAAACCTCTTGTAAGTTCCATAGACAAACAAAAAAGAATAACATTTGCAAAAGCATATATTGACAAACCAATAACGTTTTGGGATAATGTTTTATTTTCGGATGAGTCTAAATTTTGTATATTTGGTGTAAATGGGCATAAGAGGGTCTGGCGAAAAGTAGGAGAAGCACTTAATCCCAAGAACACTATTAAAACAGTAAAACATGGAGGCGGTGGTGTTATGGTTTGGGGTTGCATGGCTGCTGCTGGAGTTGGAAATCTGACATTCATCGAAAATACTATGGATCAGAACTCTTATTTAGAGATTCTACGAAACAACATGAAACAAAGTGCAGCCAAATTAGGTATGCGAGAAGATTTCTTGTTTCAACAGGACAATGGCCCTAAGCACACTGCGCATAAAGTTCGAATATGGCTATTGTACAATACTCGCATGCTTGCTACACCGCCTCAAAGCCCTGATTTGAACCCTATAGAGCATCTTTGGAATGAGCTTGAGACAAAAATCCGAAAAAGAGTGATATCAAGCAAGGCGCAGCTTAAGGATGTTATATTGGAGGAGTGGGCCAGAATCAGCAGCGAATTTACTAAAAAATTGGTATATTCTATGCCTAAAAGACTGAAGTCAGTAATTCAGATGAAAGGATATCCGACAAAATATTAAGAAAAGTATAATTCAAATAACTATGCAAGACTATAATTACAATCTGTATCATTTTTCTTTAGGTGTACCATGACTTTTGTGGACTTCATTCATTGACTTTCCAACACATCATATGTAATAATATATTAATATGACAGAATTTTCATTTTGTTTTATATGAATTTAAAGTGTAATGATTATAGTTGAAGTAATACCAAAAAAATTTTATCACTATAGGTTTTTTAAATAAAAATATCAAACGATTTTCATGATATTTATCACTGTACCTTGACTTTTGTGGAAGACTGTATATACATATAATAATTTAACTCCTCGACTATCTATAAGTGAATTTCTCTTGATTTTTAAAGTTGATTTCATCATTGGTGAGGCATAGGTGGCCAAGTGCTTGGTGTGCGACATGCTTTAAAGATCCCTCAATTCAGAAGTATAGCATTTCCCCCCATTCTTCAAGAGGATTTACTGAAATCTGATCGTAGATGACTGCCTATCCTCACCTTTAAGTCCTACACTTGTAACGTTACTCCACACAAAACTATGACTACGACTCTAACCTTAGCTCGACCCCACTTGAAGCTTACTCTACCGCACAATAATTGCTCAATGTTAAACCTAAAAGTTAAAGAGAAAGAATTCCCTTAACCAATTTTAATATATTCTACGCAATGAACTAACTAACTACCTCTTCTCTACCGTAAATTCCATAAAACAAAATTAAGACCAGCGAACAACAAGATGATCTTCCAGACGTACTGATATTAACTTTTTTTGGTAACGATAGAGTATCTGGCTCTTCGAAATGGCCTCCAGCCAGGACGATTAAGAACAAGCAATATAAAAGGAATGCTAAAAGGGAAGACGCATGGTAGCGTAGAACTCCGTGAGATATTGATTTAAAAAAAAAACTTCCGCAGTATTTTTTTGTGGTTCTATGTTTGTTGTGTCCTTTCTTAACTTTTTTCCTTCGACTTTACTCGGACTTTTGAGCCTAAGTAACCCTTCAAGTGTTTTATGTACCACACATCTCTTCCATCCATACCCAACAACTTAAACGTGGATGAGGACTCTTGGCTAGCAATTCTATATAGTCCTAAATACTCTAGTGTTAGTTTGGCCGAGTAGTATTGAGCCGCATCTGACACAGTATAATTCGTCCTCCATACTAAGTCACCGGGTTTGAACGAAGGTAACTTCCTGCAAAGATTGCATCGCTGAGTATTTGTTACAGCAGTCTCTTCGAGAAGTCTCGACACCACGCTACGTACAATTTTTAATTTCACCATCCTCTTCAAGGAATCTTGATCTTCTTCCATTGGAGAGACTGGCCCCTTCCGTGACACTATCATTTTCTGGCCGAGATTGACAAAGTAAGGTGTGGATACCATAACCTTATGCGTATAGGTGCGTAGTGCATAACCTTTTTTGGCCAGGTCCCGGACCCAGCTACGATGGTTCTCCAGGGTAAACCCAGAGCATCCGCTTTATATTTTGGTTTAATCGTTCCGCGGAATTGGCCCGTTGATGATAGAAGACAGCGTATTGCGCCTTAGTACCGTAGCTCAGCAATAGCGCCTGCAACTCCTTGGACTTGAACTGTGACCCGTTGACCCATATAACCACCTGTGGGACTCCAAACAACAAAAAGACCCTTTCCTCCAACATTATGGCACTTGGCCTGTCTCAAGGGAAACACCAACGAAAATTTGCTGAAGTGGTCCATCACCGGTAAAATATGAATATTTCCCTGCGTGAAACGAGGCAGTAGTCCAACGAGATCAATGCAAATGATATTCCATGGCCCCTTTGCTTGGCCCACACGCGTTGCTATTAATCCCAAGGCTCGTTATGGGTCGACCTTGGTCGCTTGGCACACCTTGTACTTACACACGTAACGATGGAAAAATCTTTGCGCCACCCGTCCAGCAGATGGGTCGTCGTGGCATTCTTGGAGAACCTTACCCTGGCTCTAATTTGGAACTACCTGCCACCTTGGGGAACTCCAAATATCAATCGGGAATCCTCTTCTACAGGGTATTGTCCTCCACCCACCATTTCTGGAACTCCTCAGGATGGCCGCGTACTCTGACCATCATTTTTTCAGCCATTTGTCCTTCATGGTGTTGCTTTCAATGGTTGCCACTTCCAGCACCAGGTGCTCCTTCCCTTCAAAATTAGATTGCTGAAGTTCGACCATCCACCTTGTCAACTGACCCGAAGGGTCTTTAAGGTTATTCAGCCACACTAATGAATGGTGGTCGGTGATTACTTTGAACTTAGTCCCTTCAATGTAAGGCCGAAGCTTCTCTACTGCCCACAATACAGCCGGACACCTCTTCTCCGTCGCCGAATATTTCCTCTGAGCTCTTCTTAAAGATTAGCTCAGATAGCAAATGAGACTTTCCCCTTCGGGAAAAGTCTGACTCATAACCTGCAGATGTCTGCACATTAAAGAGCAGACTAAAGTCAGGACAGGACAATATTGGGGCTAAGGCGAAGTTCAATTTGCAGCGATTGAAGGCCAATTCACACTCTGTGAACCATAAGAACTTTTTGTTCTTCCGCAGGAGGTCTGTTAAAGGCGCCACCAAAGAAGCATGGTCAGGGATCAACCAACGGTAGCACGATACCATGCCTCAAAACTAACGTATCTGCTTCACATTCTGTGGTCGAGGGATGTTCGTTATGCTTTCCACTTTCTCAGGATCCGCGCTGAGTTCATTTTCACCAACGATACATCCCAAGTATCACAGCTGTGACCGACAAAAATGACACTTGTCTTAAGAGAGGTTCAGTCCTGCCTCTTCCAAACTTTCGAAACCCTCCATTAATATTTCCCAATGTTTCTCAAACGTTTGCGTGACACTTATAATGTCGGCCAGATGAATGAACGCGTTAAGCCCCAAGTTAGACTCTAGCACTCCGTCGATCAAACGATGTCAGGTAGCTCGGGCATTGGGCAAAACAAAAGGCATCCTGCAGAACTGATTTAACTCACGTTCGGGTATGGTAGAGGTGATATACTCGCGGGACTCTGTCTGTACTGGCACCTGCCAGTCAGTAGACTTGATGTCCAATTATGACAGAAACTTAGCGCCCCGTAGCTTATCCAGCGTAGCTAACACATAGGGGAGAGGGGTAAGCATCCTTTTCTGTCACCCTGTTCACCTTCCAGAAGTCCCCGCAAAAACGATAACTTCCATTCTTTTTCTTTCCCATGAGGATAGGTGAGGACCATGCACTGAAAGAAGGCTCCACAACACCCAAACACAGTATTTCCTCTAATTCCGCGTTCATGTGCTTCTGGAGTACTGCTGAGACCGGATAAATGCCAATAGTCTCATCCCTACCCTGGGTGCGATACCAAATTCTTCCCATAGCTTGTTGTTATAATCCAGTGGAAGGGATTTATCTCTCAGCTCACGGCACAACTCCTTCCAGACCGAAACCACGGCAGACCCTTGTCTTCAAAGAGTTCAGCTCCCTCCTCAGGCGACTGACAGCCTTCCCAAGCTCCAGCTCTGCAGATCGGATATTGCCTAGGTAGTTCCCACAATCCTTTCCTCCAGCGAACTTTGAACTAAACTCTGGATGTCTGATAGCTTCTCCTTCACCGCTTCAATATCTTCCTCCAGTGTGAACGGGTGGTTCCCCACTCTACAAAACTTTCGTCGGCGTTTTGTTTAGCTCTCAACGCGATTCTCAACCGGGGCTATATCTCGTCGATGGTACCCTCTGGCTGCTTCCTTATCGTCAACTCGTAGACCAGCTCGTCCTTAACCAGCCTGTCCATTGGGAACTTAGTTGGTCCCAGCATTTTCTTTTCCACAGGAATTTTCACCGATTCCAGATTTACCACAAAGGAAGACACTTATTGCTTTTAACCTTATTTGCAAACTTTATTTTAAAATTTTAGGAACTGATTTTAATTAATGCATAGTACTATTTAGGCTTAGATTTTATTGTACCAACTAAACACAAAGTAATCACCATTTATTTTTATGCTGGAAAGTTCAATTTTAAACAAACTTTTCAATGCTATTTACTTTTGAAGTACAATTTCGCTTTACAATTCCATTCATCTACTGTATGCTTCTTGCAGCTCTTCAAACTTTACGTCCTTCTCCTTTGCCTTGGACATCGTGCTCCTTCTGCTTGGATTCCGTCCTAAGTCTGTATCATGTCTTGCAGCGACTTGCACTCGCTACTCTCCTGCTGCAAGAAGGTGTCAAATCCGTGTTCTTTGACCACGGCACTCCTGTCGCTAATCTACTCCTGAGAATTTCCCTCTTCAACAAAAGCTTTACACTGGTACTTCACTATTTTACACAGGTATTTCACTATTTTCACTTTAACTTTGCGCTCTTTCACGTCGATAACTCGCATCTCATGTCACGTTCAACTTAATGCCTTCCAGCTGGAACTATGGTTTCAGCTAGCTAGCTTTGATGGTGGCAATTTTGGCGCCAGTCATTTTGTTGCCATCGGAGCCGCTAAACGAGAATACTGCTTGCCAAAATACCTATTAAAACAAAGCAAGTGAAATAAATGGTGTAGGAAACCTCCCAGATATCTGCACCCGGCGACCAATACCTTTTAAAATAGGTTGAAGCAAAAGAAAACGGATTGTGCTACACTTAAATGGTTTGTACTACACTTAAAAAAATAAACAGTTGATTGTCAGACAAATTTTAATGAAAATTAAATAAAATTCACAAATTTACAGTTCTAAACTAGTCTCCCATTGAGGGCTTCTTGCTGTTAAAATCCTCTTCACCTCCGATATGTTGTTGTATTTGCCTCGTCCACAAATATCCGCAAGGAACAAGTCATCACACACTTTTACTCGCGACCAGATTTACGCGTGCCACATGCAAATTCCAATCCCATCTAGCGTTCGTGCAGCACTGTCTGAAGACTATCGTAGGACTCATGCAGCATTGCACGGTACCTCTGGTTGCATGTGCTGTTTTGTACTACGGCTGCAATTGGACGTCACAATTCACATGATTTGCTTGGTTCTTTTGGGTCCGCGCACACTGCACTGACTGGTCCGAACGATTTTTGGGTTTCCTTCGAACCCAACAGTTTCGATTTCTAATTCACTTTCGAGCACGGCACCATGCCCACAAATATTCTACATCCCCTCCTGACGGAGAGCTTGGAGCACAAATGAGCAATGCGGACACTGTGTTGCGCTTAGACCAATCGTGACTGCCCGCTCGCTGCTCGAGCCTACTAAGAATTCAATTCAACACAAGAAATCACCGAAATGGAAATCTTCACTGCGTTCAACGGAGGCCAACTTCCAACTGGCAATTGTGACTTCTGCTTGACTTTTTGCCTGCGACTTCTGGGCTCGATCTTGACTCGCTCAAATTACAAAACACAACTGCGCTACCAACTTGTGAAGGTGAACTGTCGTTTTTGTCAATACGCGAAAAAGTAGAACTCTCCGTGGTCGTTTGTAGTTATTGTCTTTTCATAATCGTCGCTGTTGCCAAAAAGGAAGGAGGAATCTGTCAAATGCATGGACTTTATTTTTTTCTGAGCCGTGGTATGCTGTAATTTAATTTTAAATTAACGCTTGTTCCACGTTCCACAGATTTTTCAATATCAATTGTCTCCATTTTCCGTGTGGACAGTTGAAGAGACTTTTGTCAAAGTCTTATCGGCGGAGGACTTTCTTCCTGGTGGTGTGATGGCTATCTTATTTCCTCAGCTTAAATCTACATTTAACATATGGAAAATTCCAACAATCTTCTGAACGTCAAACTTTGGATGGATTGCGTATTAAGGGAAGAAAGGCTGAATTATTGTGAAGGAAATTATAGCAAGGTAAAAGAAATTCAAATAATTATTATAATTATAAATTAGAAGTTTCAAAACATGAAACATTTTAGAGTCACTCTCAGAATTAGAGTCACCCAACAAGATAAGAGGTTCGTCAATCTAAGTGTTGGAAGTGCGACTTAATTGGATATAAATTTGTTTTTCTATCGATGGGGACTTCTTGGAATTTTGTTTACATCTTGTTTAAGATATAATAAAAACGAGCAGAGAGGCCAGTTTAAACCTCAAACTTATCACAGTTGAAAAGTTATCCTATTGTGTTGAATAATAATGAAACTGTTGAAACTCCTAACAATAATTTAGATGAATTTCATCCAAATTTGAAAGCATTTATTCTGGGAAACATACCTTTATTTCGTCAGTAATTCATTAATATACAAAACAATTATCAAAAAGTTCAGGATAAAATATTTCAGGAAAGTCCGAAAAGTTAATTTCCTGTTCTACTCGCTGATTGTGAGGGCAGCATCAACAGTGAATCAATAAAAAATTAATACATGTTGATAGCATTTTTCACAAAATTAATGATGCTCGGCCTTTTGCAAAAGTTTTTTTTGGAACTACTCCCATCGAAGTATTATTGGATGGTGGAGCCTTAGTTAGTTGCCTTGGGAGTAAATTTAGAAAAACTTTATCCATCACGAGGTTCAAATCTTTGAGGAACAAGATAAAACCGGAGTGGACATCCATATGTACACGTTGTCGCAACTACCCCTGCGACCGCCTGCCTAACTACGTGTCTTTTTGCACCTACCCCTGCGACCGTGATTCTAAAGCTAGTTAAGGGGAACCCAATGGGTTGTCACAAGAAAGTAAACAAATGCTTATGCACTCGTAAATATGATTTTATTGCAAATAACACTTCACAGAACAAAAAAATAGCATTGAATACAAATAAAGCATTATGGCTACTTAGGATAGAAAACACTTTCGTATCGATAACCCATCGTTCTCTAGCAATAACGCACATTACACTTTTAATTGAGTTCCTCGCTCCGATTTACAATGTCACTCCTTAAAATATTGATATCCCTAAACCAGGTGTAATATTACTTTCACTACAGTCAATATGTACCTTCGGACACGTTCTCGAACCAAAAAACGACTTAATTCCGAATCGTATCTCACGCGCCAGGTAAATTTCGTGTCCATGTTTAGTCGTCAAACTGACAATCGGACTCTCGAGAGGAGAAATTATGGAAATTATTGGAAATGAAATGACAATCATGCTCAGAAGGTGGTCGTATCATTTTCTATGGAGCTTCTTTGAGGAACAAGATAAAACCGGAGTGGACATCCATGTGTACACGTTGTCGCAACTACCCCTGCGACCGCCTGCCTAACTACGTGTCTTTTTGCACCTACCCCTGCGACCGTGATTCAAAAGCTAAGTAAGGGGAACCCAATGGGTTGTCACAAGAGAGTAAACAAACGCTTATGCACTCGTAAATATGGTTTTATTGCAAATAACCCTTCACAGAACAAGAAAATAGCATTGAATAAAAATAAAGCATTATGGCCACTTAGGATAGAAAACACTGTCGTATCGATAACCCATCGTTTTCTAGCAATAACGCACATTACACTTTTAATTGAGTTCCTCGCTCCGATTTACAATGTCACTCCTTAAAATGTTGTTATCCCTAAACCAGGTGTAATATTACTTTCACTACAGTCAATATGTACCTCCGGACACGTTCTCGAACCGAAAAAACGACTAAATTCCGAATCGTATCTCACGCGCCAGGTAAATTTCGCGTCCATGTTTAGTCGTCAAATTGACAATCTGGCTCTCGAGAGGAGCAATTGTGGAAATTATTGGAAATGAAATGACAATCATGCTCAGAAGGTGGTCGTATCATTTTCTATGGAGCTTATATGAGCATAGCCTCTCCATTTGTTCCGTTCCTCAAAGGTTCAAATCATGCATCAATGGGGTATCTCTTCCCGTTGAGTAATTAAATAATACTGGAGTGGACAACCACGTGACAATATGGTTGCAACAACCCCTGCGACCACTTTTCCTACTGCTACGCTCTTGTTTACAACCTTAGAGAGAGCCAAATTGCACAAGCAAACATGGCTGCTGCTCAATGTAAACAAATTTTAATACAATACCAAAAATTTGCTTTCTATTTGAAAAACCTTCAGCATTGTATGAAAAACATGCAAAACATTAATATATTAACTACTCACTTGTGAAAGGAAACACTTTCCACTATGATTTTTTCACGAAGGCACTACACATTTTATTTTGAAATTCTAAATTAATTTCACAGTGTCACACGTTAAAGTTACTTGAATCACAAACTGCAATCGAATGTTTAAACACTTGGAACAAATTTAGATCGCGAACACTTTCCACAGTTTTAATACCGGATAAAATTCGCGACGAAACTTGCAAATTGGCCAATTCGGTGTCCAATTTGCATCAGTAAACTTGACAGTCAGTTCACACCTGGTCAGCTTTTGGAACGAGAAAGTTACCAGCAAGAGGCAGACGGGGAGGAAATGACAGACTGTTCACTTGGAAGAGAGCAGAAACCGGTCGCATGCTCTCTCATGCATTTTATATGAGCTTAGCCCATCCAGTTCTTATTCATCTTAGTCTCTTCCCTAGCATTACTTTCAATGAAGCTACTAAACCGTTAAAAATATATGTGGTGCCTTGTCTTGATCAGGAACTTTATGTTAGAGTGGACTTCTGTAGAGAATTCAGGTAAACTCCAGGAATTATAGAATCTTTCGACATAGTTCCTGATGAGCCTAAATTGGATCCTAAGCTTCTTGCACTCACCTCCAAAGAAACTAAACATGTGAAAAGATCTTTTCCATCTTCTGATAAAATGGGCTTGGGACGTACTTCAATAGAGACTCATGTGATTGATGTTGGAAATGCGACACCCATCTAACAAAAACAATACCCAGTATCTCCAGACATTCTTAAACTAATACATGGAGAATTTGATAGAATGTTGTCCATGTGAAATGTTATAAATGAAATGGCAGGATCGCCATGAAATGATTTAACATTATTTTGAGTCTCGCTTCTAGGATGGAAAAATCGATAATATTTTAGCTTCTAATTATCTTTACCTAAACCTACGCAAGCGGAGAATTGCTCCGCAGAGAACATGGCGAGGACATTATGTCCACTACGCCGCAATTTCTACATCCGCCAAAATTACTTCGTGGAGGGAAGATTTGTAAATGAGAACACCTCGACGATTCAATCACAAAATCTTAATTTTATTCAATCGCACTTCTATATTTATACACTTTTCTTTCACTTAACCTATGTCTTACACAGCTAATTTGTTTTCTGTTTTTTTTTTAACAAGTGTAAGCAAAAATTCTTCATTTGACACAGTTCTACCTATGCTTTCCATTAAATCGTTTTATTGCCCCATGAACAAAAACTTACGCGACTCGATATTACCTATTATGTCAACACATGCATTTATTTTCTTCTCTGGATAGATATCCATAGTCCATACATTATGCATGCACTCATATGTCAATAACCCATGCTCATACGTATCACTTGGGTATGGTCGCTAACCTCTTGATGAGTAATACAATTAGCGTGCACTGAGTGTGCTCAGGGAATACCTCCACACGTGATGGGTTATGATTTTACTGCAACGTGATATGGGTATACTCGACATTCAGAATGAGTGTAGAAGAAATAAAAGTAATTGCATTGTATGATTATGCAACTGGTATGTTTACATGTAGCCATGCGATCGTATTGATATTTCATGGTTGACTTTTTGTTTGCTTAAGTTGGACTTTTGTTGGTAAACAAATGAATTTTTTTATTAAGCAAATGAATTGAATGATGTAGAATTGAACGTGTGTATATATGTTTGCTTATTATATGTACGTATGAATATTATTACGATTGTTGTTTTTGTTCATGATATGTGAATTGAATCTACTATTATAGTAAGTGAATGAATATGTACATATGTTTGCTTAAGATGTGTACGTATAAATGTTACGACCCTGCGATGCTATGCTTGGGTTGTATGCAACATCATCTGTCGTCCCTACACTTACCTATACCCTGTGCCTCTACTTTTTCCTTTCAGGGAAAATATTAGTTTGTATATTTGCCTAGTAATTCTAGAGCGTCTAGGCACGCATATAGTTAAGGCGATCAACGCCGGATTGATTGTCTTCATGGAAGAAAACAGAGGCGAACTCGCTGATTTAAGTTAGACCAAGAAGTGTGTATATTTACCTAGTAATTATAGAGCGTCTAGGCACGCATGTAGTTAAGGCGGTTAACGCCGGAATGACTTAGTGAAAACAGAGGCGAAGTCGCCAGTTTAACGTTTGACCAAAAAGTGATTTATTTCCACATCGACTTATCCTATTTATACAATTTTACTTCGTCTTCAATACAAATACATATTCAATTTCTTAACATATTCTAAACATATTTTGTCTACTCTAGCAAAAACATTTTACATACAATTTCCTATCTCTAATATTCTTTCCCGAAAAACTATGCAAAAAAAATTCACATTCTTAATAGCAATACCAAATATATTGCATTTCTCATATTGATAAAAAATACTTTAACTCAACGTGAAGTAAATGCCTTTAACACTTTCATGTAATTTAACACGCGATAGTCTTCGTTCATTATACGTTTGTGCTGTTGTACATATGAAACCATGTGTACACAGAATTATCTTTGTTCGTTGTACGTTAGTACTGTTGTACATATGAAACCATGTGTGTACGGAAATGTTTATACGTACGAACGTGTTTTCATATGAGGCTAATGGTAATGTACGTTTAAAAGGTATTCATTGTTTACGATTTGCTTTCGATTTTAATGAATGCATTACAATTTTCCTTTCCGTAATTCTTTAAGAAAATTCATATGCAAGTTCAAGCTTAACCCGATACTTTTCATAACATTTTCATTGACGGTGAACATCTTCTTTACCGTGATTCTTTATTAAAATCTTGGCGCAAGTTTCTTACATAGCAAAATACATTACGAACAAAACGATTATGCGTCTCGGGTATCCCATCACTCGTCGTACGGAAAGAGTTTCTAGACGCTTGATTCATGATGAAATTTAACCAAAACCATAACAAATGTGGACATGTGTCCATAGTGGCACGAGCCAATGCTTTTGCTTTTAGTTCCGCCGAGTGTTATTTGAGCTGGGAATCCCCTTCGTGGTGACGTATGTGGTGAATGAATGTTTGGATAATTTAGTGGTCGCTCAAAATGCTTAACTGGACAAATGAAGGCTTTTTAAAATGTTATCGATATTTATTTTTATGGCGTACTCATCTCAATCAGACTTGGGGTGATATTTAGCGGAAGACACTTACAGAGGAACCTTTAGTAAATGCTTTGGCATTTAACTACATGGTAGCTGGAATAGTTCCTTCTGTTCAGCGTGTCTTTGAGGGCGTAACAATATCTTCCCCCATTTTAAATGTCTGTGGCGAGTCTTGGAGAGATGAGCCGCACGTCGATTGTTATGTTATTTTAAGAGTTGAAACTAGTAGGTTGTTTTTTTTTTCTTTTTTTTTTTTTTAAATTAATTGATTTATTTTTGGCTCTAGACGTTAAACTGGCGACTTCGCCTCTGTTTTCACGAAATCATTCCGGCGTTAACCGCCTTAACTATATGCGTGCCTAGACGCTCTTTAATTACTAGGTAAATATACACACTTCTTGGTCTAACTTAAATCGGCGAGTTCGCCTCTGTTTTCTTCCATGAAGACAATCAATCCGGCGTTGATCGCCTTAACTATATGCGTGCTTAGACGCTCTATAATTACTAGGCAAATATACAAACTAATATTTTCCCTGAAAGGAAAAAGTAGAGGCACAGGGTATAGGTAAGTGTAGGGACGACAGATGATGTTGCATACAACCCAAGCATAGCATCGCAGGGTCGTAACAATTGGCGCAGCCGGTAGGATCTCGGTTTGCGTGGACTGCAATATTTTTACTGCATCGCAATAAAATGGGTACCATAATCTCATGGTGCCTCCGGAATCCGTTCCTACTTATTCTTGCAATATCATCTCCTTACACCCCTGTACTCACGGCCCATACTTAAACTTCAACTCCAGATAGAAGAACCAAGCTATAACAAAAAGCACTAATAATAGTATAATCATTAACCAATAATATTCCCTGATTACAGTGAGAAGAAAAGTTTGATTCAAAGTTAAAAAAAAAAACACTACACTAAACTGTGCTGAAAATACCCGATAAAACATTTCACACGCGAGCTACAAGACAAATACACCCCTATCAATTAATAGTTATACGACGGTGTTTATACGCTGACTAACAAATTGAACTGATGAACGAAAGAACTTTCAACGACAACGATATCCACCATCAATCTACTCCAACCGGTAAAAGTACTGGTTTAACATTAAGAAGTGGTCGAACTCTACAACCAATTAGAAGTAAGTCAGAATCATCTTTATTAGAAACCCAATTTGGAGTCACACGAGAACTTGCGACCCGAGAATTAGCATCTATTATCAAATTAACAGATACTATAAGCCAAATACACAACAAAAGACTCGAGAGAGTCATACACTTTCGCGAAAATACAGAACGGTTTAAAGAAGAAATCCAACGATTTCGTGAAATCTCGTTAGGTCAAGAAATCAGTCCTCGAGACCTATCGCAATCGTTTAAACCAGCCCTTACGTCCCAAGACTTTAAGTTTTCCTTCGAATCATATAACGTTCTGCAAACACCCCCTTTCTTGCGGCACAGCCTCATGACAAACGATAAAACCTCTGAAAAATCTGTATTAAAAACCAGCAATATGGCAGACTATACAAAAGTGGCCAAATTAATGGGGCAAATGATACCCGTTTTCTCAGGAGCCCCAACCCCTACATTGATTCTTGAGCTACAAACATTCATAGGCTGTAGCAAAAGAGTCTGGCAATGCCTGAGTTCCCCGGAACAGTCAGCCTTTATGCAAATTTTCCCCACGCGTTTCCGCGGTGAAGCATACCAACTCATTGTCTCAAACTTCCCCACGACCATCGAAGCTGCGGAAAAACTCCTAAACCAAGTCTATCTAACAAGAGAGACTTACCAGGATTTGATAAATGGATTGATTACGGCTAAACAGGGTTCTTCCGAGACTCTCACGGCTTTTACATCACGCCTGTGACAGCTACTAAGGCGGTGCCAGGAAGCGGCGTTAATCAAATATGGCGAAAAAGATACTAAGGTAATCAGTCTACATTTGGAGGATTTTGCAAAAGGAAGGCTTAGAAGTGGAGTAACTGATCCTCATCTGTGTCAGTATCTGCTCAATAACGAGGAAGCTACTTTCGAGGAACTAGTCTCCAAGGCGTTAGATAGGGAAAAACTTCAACAGGGAGCTGTCCCCTTACAACCAAACTGCGGTCAACCATATTTAAATTTTCTACCCACCCCAGCCCCCATTTCCTTTAACCCCACAACATTTCAACTTAACCCCTACGTTGCACCCTTTCAACAACAAGCTCCAGTCACTTCAAATACGAATGTAGGGAAGCCTAATAAATATTCAAACATTACTTGCAATTTTTGCAAGAGAAAGGGGCACACCTACAGAGACTGTTACCACAGGAAAAATACCCCTTTTTGCCCAAACTGTAAAGAATATGGACACGATCTGAGGGACTGTAATGCAAACCCACCCAGCACCCAACCCAACATCAGCGATACAAAACAAGTTTACAGTGTACAAGCACCATGTGATTTTTGCGGTCGTACAAGTCACACCGTAAGCACATGTCGTCAAAAGGAAAAATGGAAAGCAAAAACCCAGGGAAACGGACAACAGTCGAGCCGGAAACCCCCGACTCGACTTTAAAATTAAGAACAGAAAAAGTGGTCATTAATAAACCTACTCAAGTAATGGAGCAAAATTCCTCAAAAGAAAACAAGCAAAAAATAATAAAAAGAGAGAATATGAACCATGATTTTAAACTAGTTACAGTGAAGCTACCCTTAGATATAGGAATTCAAGATTATACAACCCTAACAATAGACACTGGCGCAGAAGTCAGTATAATCAAAAGAACCGCGTTAAACGATTCCTGTTTAATAATCCCCGAGCAAAAAATAACACTGCTAAGCCCCTTTGGAAAAGGTAAAACCCTGGGAGTAACGCAAGGCAACTTTACCCTCTCTTCCACGCTACCTTGCACTTTCCAAGTGGTAGACACAATATCAGGAATACCCAATGACGGCTTGCTAGGAAACGATTTCTTAGCAAAAAATTGTGATATCGAAGGACCAAACCAGACACTCAAGTTTCCTCGCACGGAATTTAACTGTAAGGAATTTTCAGTCCCACTGAAAATTCAAGCAGACACAGCGAATAGGCATCAAGCTCAAACGGTGACGTCGAATGGCGCTATAGTGATACCCAAAAAGGTTTCAGCAGGCGTGACACAACGAAGAGGGCTACAGAGTGATGAAAACTGTGACTGCGAAATAGTAAAGGCACCCACTAGGGGTAATTTAGAAGGGATACTTTAGAGAAGGCCATTATTATGTACCCCCGAACCCAAAATATAGTAGAGGTACCGATACATTTAGCACAAGAAATGCTCTGTCTCTCGCAAGAGATGGAACCCGGAGTATTTTTGGCAAACTGTCTGGTTGGCCCATCAAAAACAGTGGTCAGTGTCCTTAACTCCAATGAGTCCCCTGTTACAATTACTCAGCTGCAATTGGTGCTCCAGGCATTGAATGAATACCATATCGAAACAGTAAATAAAATAAGCGGAATTTATGAGCCAGAAAGGGAATACAATCCTAACCCAAGCATTACGGGTAATAAACAAATAAACCAACTTACGTTGGCATCTAATAAAGCTAGCTTTCACCCAGAAGTAATAATGCGGAACGCAAAGCTGAAGCAACAACTCTCACTATATGAACATTTAAATCCCGAAGAAAAAGCGGCAATAACAAAACTTTGTCAAGACTTTAACGAAATTTTCCATTTACCAGGTGACAAACTCACCTATACAAAAGCAATGACTCATGAAATCCTGCTAATAGCCAACCAAGCCCCAATTAACCAAAAGATATACCGGCTAAGTCAACCTCAGAAGGAAATAATAAATGAACAACTGAAAGAAATGTTGGACAGTGACATCGTCCAACAAAGCAAAAGCCCCTGGAATTCCCCTCTCTTGGTAGTGCCCAAGAAAGCAGGTGCCGACGGGGAAAAGAAATGGCGAGTTGTAGTCGATTTCAGAAAATTGAACGACAAAACAATAGGAGATGCCTTTCCACTACCACGAATTGAGGACATCTTAGACCAACTTGGCCACTCACGTTACTTCAGCACCCTCGATTTAGCTAGCGGGTACCACCAAGTGCTCGTGCAACCTAAAGATCGACCTAAAACAGCTTTCAGTACAAATTATGGCCACTATGAATTTAAGCGAATGCCATTTGGATTAAAAGGGGCACCCGCCACATTCCAAAGACTGATGAATTATATCCTAACCGGTCTACAAGGATTTGATTGTTTTGTCTACCTGGATGATATAGTAGTTTATGGAAAAAATTTAGAAGACCATATCAGCAAACTGCGAAAAATTTTCACCATACTTAAAGAGAATAACCTGAAACTTCAACCTGAGAAGTGTCAATTCTTACGACCTGAGGTCGTCTATTTAGGTCACATTTGTTCCCAAAAAGGTGCTCGCCCAGATCCCAGTAAAACTCAATGCGTTCAAGATTTCCCGGTTCCCAATACAGTTAGACGACTGCAATCCTTCTTAGGCCTAGCTAATTACTATCGTAAATTTATTCCCCTCTAACGAACTTACTCCGGAAGGGTGTCAAATATACTTGGACTAACAAATGCATGGAAGCATTCCAACTTTTAAAAAATTCTTTAATCAAACCCCCTCTTTTAGCCTACCCTGATTTCACTAAGCCATTCAATCTTACCACTGACGCCAGCAATGAAGCGTTAGGAGCAGTCCTGTCACAGGGAGAAATTGGAAAAGATAAACCAGTAGCATATGCAAGTCGCACACTAAATAAAGCGGAACGTAACTATTCGACCATTGAAAAGGAACTCCTGGCAATTGTGTGGGCAGCAAAAAATTTTCGATGCTACTTACAAGGCCGGCGTTTCACGGTTTATACTGACCACAAACCTCTTAAAGGAATATTCAATGTAAAAGACCCTACCACACGATTGGTAAGGTTCCATCACAAACTTTCAGAATTCGACTACCAAATAGAGTATAAACCGGGCAAATATAATACTAATGCCGATGCATTGAGCAGAATTCCCCATGAGGCGCTAGAAGAGTCTGAACAAAATAATCAGTGCAACATTGTCACACGAGCACAGGCGCAAAAACAAGTGCAGCTACAAGACAAACCACCACCTGCAGCGATTAACAATGAAGAATTGTTAGACTCACAGATTAATATACCAGCTACCAAACAAGTAACAGATACAGTTCCAGAAACAACAAATCCTAATAATATTGGCAATGATTCGGCACTATCAGACCCTACCCAAAATATATTACAAGGCCCACCCAAAGTAACTATCCTAACATCCCCCGAAGTAATTAGCGCGGTGCTATATGAATTCCACGACTCCACCTTTGGAGGACACCAAGGAGTCTCAAAAACTTACAAAAAAATTAAGAAACAGTATAGATCGAAAAACATGCTGAAAGATATCAAAAACTATGTCAAGAAATGCAAGAAGTGTCAAACAATGAAAAACTCCCAAAAACATCGCATGCCCATGGTAATTACTGATATAGCCGAAAAACCCTTCGATAAGATTTACCTAGATATAGTAGGACCCTTAGTAGAAACATCCTCAGGAAATAAATACATATTAACATTCCAGGACAACCTCACCAAATTCGTAGATTGGTACGCCATACCCAATATAGAATCGGAAACAATAGCAAAAATTTTTTTCGATGAAATAATAACAAGGTACAGAGTACCCAAACAAGTAGTGACGGATCAAGGGGCTAATTTTATGAGTGAGCTATTTAAAAGAGTATGTAAACTCTTACATATAAAAAAGCTGCAAACATCAGCCTACCATCCCCAGTCAAATGGAGCTTTAGAAAGAGCTCATAGACCGCTGATAGAATATCTACGTTCTACGGTAGATAGCAACCCACAATCATGGGACAAATTTTTAAGAACCGCAGCCTTTGTATATAACAATAGTGAACACGACAGCACCAAGCTCACACCAATGGACTGCCTTTTCGGTTTTACAGCAGAAATACCCTCAAACCTTAAAAAAGAGCCAACCCCAATCTACAACCACGAAAATTATTATTTCCTTTTAAAATATAAGCTTCAGAAAATGTATTCGATAGCGCGAAAAAATATATTAAAAAGCAAATTAAAATCAAAAACATACTATGACCAAAACACGAAGCCAATATCTTTCCACATAGGAGACAAAGTTTTATTAAAAAATGAAAACAGGAAGCATAAATTAGTGCAAGTATGGGTAGGCCCTTATATTGTTAAATCAATCACCTCACCTGTCAACACAACAATTGCGATAGGGAAGAAGCTAGTAAATGTCCATAATAACAGATTAAAACCATTCTACGAATAACTTCTCCTTTTCCCCCTTTCAAGGAATTTTATACCTCCATTTCCCTTGCAGTATACAACTACATGATTTAATGATACCATACGAAGCAGAAAGTACTCACAAGTTCGAGATAAAACAACCAAACTTTTTCCCCGAGATTGACCCAAATGTAATAAATCTCAACATAACCAGCCTAACTCGTATTCCTATTAATAGCTCGCTGCAACTATTCTTAGAAAAAGATGTGAACAAACAATTTCACACCAACTCCCACTCCCTTAACGAGATTTATGACCAATTGAATGAAATTACATTCAAAGAAACGAACAAGCAGCATATGCATTTATCCACAGCATCCCTCAGCTTAACAACAATTGGCATCATAACAATAGGGATATACCTGTCTATTCGACACATAAAATGCTGCAGGAAACAAAATCGTCTAACAATCACCAATCGGGAATCAAACCCAACATTTACCCTTAACCTCAATAAGCAAGAAACGAAACCTCCGATGGTGGCCCAATCTCAAGACGAGGAAGCAATAATTCCCCAACCCCCGCCACGATCTCTACAGTTAGTTTAAACAAAAAAAAAAAGGGAAGCCCTATTTCCTATTCATTAACTATTAACGATTAACCTCTAACGAAATACTAATATTAATTTGTAAAAATCGAGCTCTGCTTATCAACTCGATAATAGTAAATAAAAATCGAGCTCTGCTTATCAACTCGATCATAGTAAATAAAAATCGAGCTCTGCTTATCAACTCGATCATAGTAAATAAAAATCGAGCTCTGCTTATCAACTCGATCATAGTAAATAAAAATCGAGCTCTGCTTATCAACTCGATCATAGTAAATAAAAATCGAGCTCTGCTTATCAACTCGATCATAGTAAATAAAAATCGAGCTCTGCTTATCAACTCGATAATAATAAATAAAAATTGAGCTCTGCTTATCAACTCGATCATAGTAAATAAAAATCGAGCTCTGCTTATCAACTCGATCATAGTAAATAAAAATCGAGCTCTGCTTATCAACTCGATAATAATAAATAAAAATCGAGCTCTGCTTATCAACTCGATAATAATAAATAAAAATCGAGCTCTGCTTATCAACTCGATAGTAAATAAAAATCGAGCTCTGCTTATCAACTCGATAATAATAAATAAAAATCGAGCTCTGCTTATCAACTCGATCATAGTAAATAAAAATCGAGCTCTGCTTATCAACTCGATCATAGTAAATAAAAATCGAGCTCTGCTTATCAACTCGATCATAGTAAATAAAAATCGAGCTCTGCTTATCAACTCGATAATAATAAATAAAAATCGAGCTCTGCTTATCAACTCGATCATATTAAATAAAAATCGAGCTCTGCTTATCAACTCGATCATAGTAAATAAAAATCGAGCTCTGCTTATCAACTCGATCATAGTAAATAAAAATCGAGCTCTGCTTATCAACTCGATCATAGTAAATAAAAATCGAGCTCTGCTTATCAACTCGATAATAATAAATAAAAATCGAGCTCTGCTTATCAACTCGATCAGAGTAAATAAAAATCGAGCTCTGCTTATCAACTCGATAGTAATAAATAAAAATCGAGCTCTGCTTATCAACTCGAGCTCTGCTCATAACCTCGATCAAATATAATAATTTGTAAAAATCTAGCTCTGAATAAGCAAATATTTAAAAAAATTGTAAATCACCGCAAAAAGTACAAAAACAAAAAAAAAATTAACTGAGCTCTGCTACTCACCTCAAACAAAAAAAAATGTATTGCTTCTATTTGTTTACAATAACAATAATAATCATCTGTAAACACCGAGCTCTGCAAGTCAACTCGATTAAAATTTAAATATAAGTTACAAGAAAATGTACATAATTCCAAAAAAAAAAAAAAACTATACCATAACAATTTTATTTTTAAGCATCAAGATCTGCTAGTAGCATTATAAAGAAAAAACAAAAATCCAGATGCAGAAATATTGTTAATCATAAGAACACATACATAATATTATTAAGTACATCAATACTTTAAATACAAAAAATGTAATTGTTATCACCAAAAAAAAAAAAGAAAAACAAATATAAATATTTACATCTATTGTTAAAAACAAGAAAAACATTAAGCTCCACAAAAAATTGAAATTAATTACATAGCAAAATATAGATATATATTAATAGATAAATCCATTATATACCACTCAGAATAATGCACCCAAAGTCAATAAAGTAAAACAAACCATGAAATTTTTTTAAATAGAATAAAAATACCACAGCGTAATCTTTAACAAACTAACAGTCGCCATAAATGTTTAATGCAACTAATGACAATCAACGTATAGAGGCACAAGATATAGGTAAGTGTAGGGACGACAGATGATGTTGCATACAACCCAAGCATAGCATCGCAGGGTCGTAACATAAATATTACTATGATTGTTGTATTTTGATATGTGGATTCGACCTATTACACATGGAAGTGAAAGACGAAAGCAATAGCGCATGAAATTCCCCTATCGTACCAATTAGGAAACCAGGCAAGGATTGACTTTGTTTGGACTCCAGCAGGGTAAATCAGGTTACCATCAAAGATGCTTATCCTCTTCCTCCCATCGACAGACTACTGAGTCAACTGCTTGATAATAAATTCATTTCTGCGATTGATTTAAAAGGTACCTTTTGGCAAACTCCTTTGGAAGAAAAATCTCACAAGAAAACGGCTTTCACTGTTCCCGGCAGACCTCTGTATCAATTTAAAGTGATGCCATTTGGGTTATTTAATGCCCTTCAACGCATGTGTTGACTAATGGATAAAATCATGAAGCTTCTTTTACCACTGGATAGAGAAAGAGTCTCTATTTACCTGAATAACTTATTGGCTACTACGACAGATTTTGAATCCCAACTACTTTTGCTCTCCTAAGTCACAGATTGCCTCCGCAACGCTAGCCTTACAATAAATGTTAATAAAAGTGATTTTCGTACGAAAGAAGTCAATTATTTAGGATTCATAGTTGAGGATGGTAAATTGAAGACAGATCCGTCTAAACTCATAGCTATTAAAGATTTTCCCGTTCCCACCTCCGTAAAATAAACACGATGTTTCTTATGCGTGACCAGTTTATATCGTCGTTTTGTAACTAATTATATCTGACTGTCTTCAAATCCTAAAGGATTTCAATGGACTGACGAGGCAGAGGCCATTGTTAATGCCCTTTATGATTCAGTGTGACGCAAGCATGACTGGAGTTAGAGGTTTGTTGTCACAAATTGGAGATGATGACCATTAGCCAACGTTTCTCAAAAATTCAATGCTGCTCAGTGTAACTATAGCATAACAGAATTGGAATGTTTAGCTGTAGTGATCAGTGCTACAAAATTTAGAGCGTACCGATCATACAAATCACCGCACCGATCATACAAATTTAAAGTGGCGTATGAATCGAGTATTACAAGGTGGCGTTTTGTTTTACAAATTTGTGACTCCCCAATTTCCTTATGTCACGCTCAAAGTGTCAGATTATCGAAATGTACACTTTTCTGGATGTTCTTAACTTCTTCTTCTTCTTCTTTGTAGCGCTACAGCCCCTCTCGAGCCTTCGCTTAGAGATAGGTAGAGTATCTCATTTTCATGACCGTATTGATTTTTTCGGGAGTTGGTTTTGTCAGTACCATGCTCCCATGTGCTTGCTCAGCTATGACATGATCTGATTAAATCAGTACATATCACGACTGAGTGAACACTCGTAGTCTGTCCGAAAAATCTCCTGAACTAAATCACGTTGCTCCCAACGAGATTTGAACCTGGGACCTTCGGCTTATGGGTTCATGCTCTAACCACTAGGCCACACAGACTTAACTTACCTGTTCTTAATCTGATGCACTCGAGTTTTTCTGAGGATCGATTTTTTTTACTAATCTCACCCCACTATATTAAGGGTTTATATTTGGTAGCTGTACATAACAGGGTGCAAGGTTATAATTTTCTGACGCGCTCGAGTAACACGCAAAATCACCGCTTGGGCTCCCCTACTAAAAGCTACAGTCATATGATTTTGGCACTGAATGTAGGAAACGTAGTCAGAATGTAGTTTAGAATGCATTATAGTGCATGTTTTGTGAAGAAGTACCTTTTGGTAATGTAACATCTGAGTTACACATAAATTCCCCACATTTGCAGACTGAAGAATATGTAAATCTGATTAATCAGTTATCTTATAATACTGGACAGTTACCAGGTATCACTATACCAAACAGCTACTTTTGGAACACAGGAATATCTGTGGTTTCAGAAAAAGGTGTCAATGATTCGATATGGAAATTATTTATACATAAAGCATATACTCAGATTCTAATAGCAAAGGCACACTGCCCCCTTTGTCTGCTCATGAAGAAATAGCTCAAACACTTACACGTTTGAGAAAACATTATTAATTTCCACACATCGCGACTAGAGTCACGGAATTCGTTAGAGGATGTGAAATACTAATGTGTCCAAAAAATAAATTTGAATTTAAACTACGTGCGTCGAAAGATTTGGAGAGTTATTTTTTTTTTAGGTTGGTAGTACTGTTAGTGACATCTTTGTCAAATTTACATGTCAAAATATTCAACAGTGTTTGAGATACGCGTCGTTGATTGGGTCCTTGAAATGCATGAAAATTATCCGGAATTCCATCGAAAAATTTCCACCTCGGTGGCTTCGTCAACAAGCAAAATTGTCGCATCTGGGGCTCGAAGAACCCAAGAGTTATTGTTGACAAGCCTCTTTATCCTCAACGTGTGACTGTTTGGTGTGGTTTATGGTCCCGCGGAGTCGTTGGACCTTACTTTTTCGAAAATGAGGCTGGAGCAACAGATAAGGTGAATGGATTGCGCTATCGAGAGCTGATTAATGATTTTTTATGACCGGAATTGGATGGTATTGATCTGGACAATGTTTACTTTTAACAAGATGGCGCTACGTGCCACACAAGCAACGAAACCATTGGTCTTTTACGAGAAAAGTTTCCGGACCGTGTTATCTCTCGAAGAGGTGATCACAATTGGCCACCGAGATCTTGTGGCTTAACACCTTGTGACTTCTTCCTTTGTGGCCACGTGAAAGAAAAGGTCTGCGTCAACAGTCCAGCGTCGATTCAAGACCTCAAAGATAGGATTCGTGAGGCTATCGAGGACATAGGGCAGCCAGTTTGCGATTTGGTTATGGAAAATGGTATATGGTCCTGTAAGCGTGGTCGCGAAGATCAGTTGCCTGATATTATTTTTTATTATTAACGGCATACCTTCCTCTTTATAATAAAATAAACATCCGATCATTTGTATTACAAAATGGCAGTTTTCTTTTAATATCAAAATAACATCTCTTATTGGAAAGCCCTGTACAATATATAAAAAATTAAAATTTGTTACAAAAGATAACTATATTATTTTCAAATTTCGGAATGAATCCTCTTATATTTAATCTTACGGTTATAAATTTTAATACATTTAACACACCACATAACTGCACAAAAACACGATGAATCATTAATTTAATCATTCCTTAGTGAACCATGCGGAATTCATCTATTTACTTTTCCCCATATATTAAATTGTGGGATTTTAGATGGTTATTTACCCTTCTGTTTTACCTTGAGGTGTCTTCCCCGATCCTTATTCCCAGTATGCTCTTTTGCCCATTGTTGATGTCTTTTAACTTATTGATACAATGTTTTGTCACTAAAAGTGAGAAATAAATAAGTGAGGCGAGAGATGAATCTCCCCCATATCCGAGCTGGATTCCTTGAGGATGAAAAATACTTAAATAATTAATTATTATGGCTCAAGTTTCATTTAGGATCGGTGACCACTTCCAAAGACGTACTATTTTTATTTTTATTCGAGTATTTTATTTTATTTTAAATTATAAATTAAAAGTTGACAACAGAATCTCACTGTTCCACCATAACACGACAAGATGTGGCACTGTTGGAGCTTCTTATTTGAGTACCTGTATAATGGTGGACAGCCATCATAAAAACTGCTTGCAACGCTTCTGTTACGATGGAAATTTCTCTAACGATTAGAAAGCATTATTGATCCACTACAACAGAACTCTTCGAATGTAAAAGAAAATAGAACAGTGGAAAATGTAGCAGTGGAAACAACAACCTTGTTTCATCGAAAATGTAACAGTGGAAACAAAAACGTTGTACAAGTTTTCATAGAAAACATAGCAGTGGAAACAATAAACTTGTACAAGTTTGACAACAACCTTGTACAAGTTTTCATAGAAAATATAACAGTGGAAACAACAACCTCGTACTACTGTTCCAATACAACAACCTTATTTCAAAACTTTAATCGTAATTATCCAAGACATCTACCAGAACTAAAACAAGGTTGATGCACATTAAGAATAGATGTCACTGGCAATAGCAAAGAGGTTCAAATTAATTCTTTCCCACGCTTTAGGGAAAGACAATTTTGCTGAGCAAGCAAAAATAATGTATAAAAGCAGCGAAGTAGACAAGGAAAATTCAAGCGACTATCATTGGTTGCTTCAAGTGGTTGGCTTTGCCCACACAACTTATTTGAAAACCAGTTGGCCTTGCACCTGGTTTTATCTAGCTGGCCTTGCGCTAAAACAGATTCCATCGAACATTTCTGCTGGTCAGCTTTGCCTAGCAGATTGGTTGAAAACCAGTTGGCCTTGCGACTGGTTTGTCTAGTTGGCCTTGCGCCTAGACAGATTTCATCGAATTTTTCTGCTGGTTGGCTTTGCCTAGAAGATTGGCTGAAAACCAGTTGGCCTTGCACCAGGTTTAGTCTAGTTGGCCTTGTGCCTTGACAGATTTCATCGTAGATTTCTGCTGGTTGGCTTTGCTTAGCAGATTGTTTGAAAACCAGTTGGCCTTACGCCGGGTTTGGTCTAGTTGAGTTAAGTGCCTAGACTCGTTTCTTCCTGGTTACTGCATATCTATGTTCTCTGGTTGGCTATTTGCCTAGAGTTTGGCAGAGGCCATTTCAGCGAATCCCCAAGCCGGCCCAAAACCAATTAGCATCGCTGAATACCAGGCCCGGCAGAAGAAGCCGCTCGACACCAAGGTATTAGAGGGCAAACCACCGTTGGTTGGTTGGCAGGTGCATTTACGACAATGTACTTGCGAAGCAAAACGGCTCGCCAAGGCCGCAACATTTGCAGTGGAGCGCGGCAAGTTCCGGCGCCTGGTCAGCGAACTGCGGCAGGACGACCGTAGTGTAGAAAAGGAACACTGCCCCCTTTGTCTGCTCATGAAGATATAGCTCAAACACTTACACGTTTGAGAAAACATTATTAATTTCCACACATCGCAACTAAAGTCACGGAATTCGTTAGAGGATGTGAAATACTAATGTGTCCAAAAAATAAATTTGAATTTAAACTACGCGTGTCGAAAGATTTGGAGAATCATTTTTTTTTTGTTTAGGTTGGTAGTACTGTCAGTGACATCTTTGTCAAATTTACATGTCAAAATATTCAACAGTGTTTGAGATACGCGTCGTTGATTGAGTCCTTGAAATGCATGAAAATTATCCGGAATTCCATCGAAAAATTTCCACCTCAGTGGCTTCGTCAACAAGCAAAATTGTCGCATCCGGGGCTCGAAGAACCCAAGAGTTATTGTTGACAAGTTTGGTGTGGTTTATGGTCCGGCGGAGTCGTTGGACCTTACTTTTTCGAAAATGAGGCTGGAGCAACAGTTGAGGTGAATGGATTGCGCTATTGAGAGCTGATTAATGATTTTTTATGACCGGAATTGGATGGTATTGATCTGGATAATGTTTACTTTTAACAAGATGGCGCTACGTGCCACACAAGCAACGAAACCATTGGTCTTTTACGAGAAAAGTTTCCGGACCGTGTTATCTCTCGAAGAGGTGATCACAATTGGCCACCGAGATCTTGTGGCTTAACACCTTGTGACTTCTTCCTTTGTGGCCACGTGAAAGAAAAGGTCTGCGTCAACAGTCCAGCGTCGATTCAAGACCTCAAAGATAGGATTCGTGAGGCTATCGAGGACATAGGGCAGCCAGTTTGCGATTTGGTTATGGAAAATGGTATATGGTCCTGTAAGCGTGGTCGCGAAGATCAGTTGCCTGATATTATTTTTTATTATTAACGGCATACCTTCCTCTTTATAATAAAATAAACATCCGATCATTTGTATTACAAAATGGCAGTTTTCTTTTAATATCAAAATAACATCTCTTATTGGAAAGCCCTGTACAATATATAAAAAATTAAAATTTGTTACAAAAGATAACTATATTATTTTCAAATTTCGGAATGAATCCTCTTATATTTAATCTTACGGTTATAAATTTTAATACATTTAACACACCACATAACTGCACAAAAACACGATGAATCATTAATTTAATCATTCCTTAGTGAACCATGCGGAATTCATCTATTTACTTTTCCCCATATATTAAATTGTGGGATTTTAGATGGTTATTTACCCTTCTGTTTTACCTTGAGGTGTCTTCCCCGATCCTTATTCCCAGTATGCTCTTTTGCCCATTGTTGATGTCTTTTAACTTATTGATACAATGTTTTGTCACTAAAAGTGAGAAATAAATAAGTGAGGCGAGAGATGAATCTCCCCCATATCCGAGCTGGATTCCTTGAGGATGAAAAATACTTAAATAATTAATTATTATGGCTCAAGTTTCATTGAGGATCGGTGACCACTTCCAAAGACGTACTATTTTTATTTTTATTCGAGTATTTTATTTTATTTTAAATTATAAATTAAAAGTTGACAACAGAATCTCACTGTTCCACCATAACACGACAAGATGTGGCACTGTTGGAGCTTCTTATTTGAGTACCTGTATAATGGTGGACAGCCATCATAAAAACTGCTTGCAACGCTTCTGTTACGATGGAAATTTCTCTAACGATTAGAAAGCATTATTGATCCACTACAACAGAACTCTTCGAATGTAAAAGAAAATAGAACAGTGGAAAATGTAGCAGTGGAAACAACAACCTTGTTTCATCGAAAATGTAACAGTGGAAACAAAAACGTTGTACAAGTTTTCATAGAAAACATAGCAGTGGAAACAATAAACTTGTACAAGTTTGACAACAACCTTGTACAAGTTTTCATAGAAAATATAACAGTGGAAACAACAACCTCGTACTACTGTTCCAATACAACAACCTTATTTCAAAACTTTAATCGTAATTATCCAAGACATCTACCAGAACTAAAACAAGGTTGTTGCACATTAAGAATAGATGTCACTGGCAATAGCAAAGAGGTTCAAATTAATTCTTTCCCACGCTTTAGGGAAAGACAATTTTGCTGAGCAAGCAAAAATAATGTATAAAAGCAGCGAAGTAGACAAGGAAAATTCAAGCGACTATCATTGGTTGCTTCAAGTGGTTGGCTTTGCCCACACAACTTATTTGAAAACCAGTTGGCCTTGCACCTGGTTTTATCTAGCTGGCCTTGCGCTAAGACAGATTCCATCGAACATTTCTGCTGGTCAGCTTTGCCTAGCAGATTGGTTGAAAACCAGTTGGCCTTGCGACTGGTTTGTCTAGTTGGCCTTGCGCCTAGACAGATTTCATCGAATTTTTCTGCTGGTTGGCTTTGCCTAGAAGATTGGCTGAAAACCAGTTGGCCTTGCACCAGGTTTAGTCTAGTTGGCCTTGTGCCTTGACAGATTTCATCGTAGATTTCTGCTGGTTGGCTTTGCTTAGCAGATTGTTTGAAAACCAGTTGGCCTTACGCCGGGTTTGATCTAGTTGAGTTAAGTGCCTAGACTCGTTTCTTCCTGGTTACTGCATATCTATGTTCTCTGGTTGGCTATTTGCCTAGAGTTTGGCAGAGGCCATTTCAGTGAATCCCCAAGCCGGCCCAAAACCAATTAGCATCGCTGAATACCAGGCCCGGCAGAAGAAGCCGCTCGACACCAAGGTATTAGAGGGCAAACCACCGTTGGTTGGTTGGCAGGTGCATTTACGACAATGTACTTGCGAAGCAAAACGGCTCGCCAAGGCCGCAACATTTGCAGTGGAGCGCGGCAAGTTCCGGCGCCTGGTCAGCGAACTGCGGCAGGACGACCGTAGTGTAGAAAAGGCACACTGCCCCCTTTGTCTGCTCATGAAGATATAGCTCAAACACTTACACGTTTGAGAAAACATTATTAATTTCCACACATCGCAACTAAAGTCACGGAATTCGTTAGAGGATGTGAAATACTAATGTGTCCAAAAAATAAATTTGAATTTAAACTACGCGTGTCGAAAGATTTGGAGAATCATTTTTTTTTTGTTTAGGTTGGTAGTACTGTCAGTGACATCTTTGTCAAATTTACATGTCAAAATATTCAACAGTGTTTGAGATACGCGTCGTTGATTGAGTCCTTGAAATGCATGAAAATTATCCGGAATTCCATCGAAAAATTTCCACCTCAGTGGCTTCGTCAACAAGCAAAATTGTCGCATCTGGGGCTCGAAGAACCCAAGAGTTATTGTTGACAAGTTTGGTGTGGTTTATGGTCCGGCGGAGTCGTTGGACCTTACTTTTTCGAAAATGAGGCTGGAGCAACAGTTGAGGTGAATGGATTGCGCTATTGAGAGCTGATTAATGATTTTTTATGACCGGAATTGGATGGTATTGATCTGGATAATGTTTACTTTTAACAAGATGGCGCTACGTGCCACACAAGCAACGAAACCATTGGTCTTTTACGAGAAAAGTTTCCGGACCGTGTTATCTCTCGAAGAGGTGATCACAATTGGCCACCGAGATCTTGTGGCTTAACACCTTGTGACTTCTTCCTTTGTGGCCACGTGAAAGAAAAGGTCTGCGTCAACAGTCCAGCGTCGATTCAAGACCTCAAAGATAGGATTCGTGAGGCTATCGAGGACATAGGGCAGCCAGTTTGCGATTTGGTTATGGAAAATGGTATATGGTCCTGTAAGCGTGGTCGCGAAGATCAGTTGCCTGATATTATTTTTTATTATTAACGGCATACCTTCCTCTTTATAATAAAATAAACATCCGATCATTTGTATTACAAAATGGCAGTTTTCTTTTAATATCAAAATAACATCTCTTATTGGAAAGCCCTGTACAATATATAAAAAATTAAAATTTGTTACAAAAGATAACTATATTATTTTCAAATTTCGGAATGAATTCTCTTATATTTAATCTTACGGCTATAAATTTTAATACATTTAACACACCACATAACTGCATAAAAACACGATGAATCATTAATTTAATCATTCCTTAGTGAACCATGCGGAATTCATCTATTTACTTTTCCCCATATATTAAATTGTGGGATTTTAGATGGTTATTTACCCTTCTGTTTTACCTTGAGATGTCTTCCCCGATCCTTATTCCCAGTATACTCCTGTGCCCATTGTTGATGTCTTTTAACTTATTGATACAATGTTTTGTCACTAAAAGTGAGAAATAAATAAGTGAGGCGAGAGATGAATCTCCCCCATATCCGAGCTGGATTCCTTGAGGATGAAAAATACTTAAATAATTAATTATTATGGCTCAAGTTTCATTTAGGATCGGTGACCACTTCCAAAGACGTACTATTTTTATTTTTATTCGAGTATTTTATTTTATTTTAAATTATAAATTAAAAGTTGACAACAGAATCTCACTGTTCCACCATAACACGACAAGATGTGGCACTGTTAGAGCTTCTCATTTGAGTACCTGTATAATGGTGGACAGCCATCATGAAAACTGCTTGCAACGCTTCTGTTACGATGGAAATTTCTCTAACGATTAGAAAGCATTATTGATCCACTACAACAGAACTCTTCGAATGTAAAAGAAAATAGAACAGTGGAAAATGTAGCAGTGGAAACAACAACCTTGTTTCATCGAAAATGTAACAGTGGAAACAAAAACGTTGTACAAGTTTTCATAGAAAACATAGCAGTGGAAACAATAAACTTGTACAAGTTTGACAACAACCTTGTACAAGTTTGCATAGAAAATATAACAGTGGAAACAACAACCTTGTACTACTGTTCCAATACAACAACCTTATTTCAAAACTTTAATCGTAATTATCCAAGACATCTACCAGAACTAAAACAAGGTTGATGCACATTAAGAATAGATGTCACTGGCAATAGCAAAGAGGTTCAAATTAATTCTTTCCCACGCTTTAGGGAAAGACAATTTTGCTGAGCAAGCAAAAATAATGTATAAAAGCAGCGAAGTAGACAAGGAAAATTCAAGCGACTATCATTGGTTGCTTCAAGTGATAAGCTTTGCCCACACAACTTATTTGAAAACCAGTTGGCCTTGCACCTGGTTTTATCTAGCTAGCCTTGCGCTTAGACAGATTTCATCGAACATTTCTGCTGGTCAGCTTTGCCTAGCAGATTGGTTGAAAACCAGTTGGCCTTGCGACTGGTTTTGTCTAGTTGGCCTTGTGCCTAGACAGATTTCATCGAATTTTTCTGCTGGTTGGCTTTGCCTAGAAGATTGGCTGAAAACCAGTTGGCCTTGCACCAGGTTTAGTCTAGTTGGCCTTGTGCCTCGACAGATTTCATCGTAGATTTCTGCTGGTTGGCTTTGCTTTGCAGATTGTTTGAAAACCAGTTGGCCTTACGCCGGGTTTGGTCTAGTTGAGTTAAGTGCCTAGACTCGTTTCTTCCTGGTTACTGCATATCTATGTTCTCTGGTTGGCTATTTGCCTAGAGTTTGGCAGAGGCGATTTCAGCGAATCCCCAAGCCGGCCCAAAACCAATTAGCATCGCTGAATACCAGGCCCGGCAGAAGAAGCCGCTCAACACCAAGGTATTAGAGGGCAAACCACCGTTGGTTGGTTGGCAGGTGCATTTACGACAATGTACTTGCGAAGCAAAACGACTCGCCAGGGCCAGAACATTTGCAGTGGAGTGCGGCAAGTTCCGGCGCCTGGTCAGCGAACTGCGGCGGGACAACCGGTGTCGAAAGAAGCTTTAGCGACAGACCGGAAAGATCAAGGCGTCCCAATCATAACACGCCGGACAGGCAGCCCCCGACCAACGAGGGAATATTCCCAGTAAAACAGAATGGCAACAGAGACCGACAACCTCGCAGTTCAATAATTTTAAGTTGAAATGCATTGAAATTAATTGTAATACAAATTAAATTTAATTAAAAATGATTAAAGTAACAAAATACCCTGTATTTAACTGAAGTTTAAAGAAGAGTCCGAGTAGAGAATAAATAAAGGTAAGTGCGTTGGAGTGAATAAAAAGGCTTTATGGCTCTAATAATTGGGCGACAAGAATAAAAATAAGAATAAAACATTGGCGCTGCCGGTAATTACGGTTTTTAAGTTTACAGCGTTCAAAACTATTCGAAACCTATGCTGAAAGTCGACCGTATTTACCCTGACTCTTCACACTTATCGAAACCTTTTCCAACTTGGACTCTTTACTCTAGTTAAAATAATAACAAAAATAACTAAAAAAGAAAAACAATCATAATAATGTCAATAAATCTTAATAAAAAATTACTGTACAAAGTCCTTTCGGAGAGAGTAAAACTATTGCTACCACGCATGGCAATTTGACACTCGCCTCAAAACTACCATGCACTTTTCAAGTGGTAGAAAAAGTACCTGGGGTACCAAATGATGGATTACTAGGAAACGACTTCCTATCAAAAAACTGTGACATGCAGGGCCCAAGTTAGTCACTTAAGTTTCCTCGCACGGAAATCAATACTAAGGAATTTTCCATTCCTGTGGAGCCCCCGGCAGATACAGGACAATCACATCAGGCTCTAGTTGTCACGTCGAATGGCACTGAAGCAAGTCCCAGTAAGACGACGCTAAGTGTGACGGGCTTAGAATGCCATCATAAGGATGTGGGCTGCAGCTCTGACACAAAAGGGACTCTCACTGATGGTATTACGAATGGGGCATATAGGTTAACTTTAGAGAAGGCCATTGCCATACGCCTTCGAACCCAAAATATAGTGAATATCCCAATACGATTGAGTGAGGAAATGCTTTGTTTGGTAGAGGAGATTGATGAAGGAGTTTTTCTTGCTAACTGCCACATAATTCCATTTAAAATATTTGTCGGTATTCTCAATTCATGCAATCCTCCAAAAAATACTAACATAGATTGAGCTGAAACTTGAAACAAATAACGATGAGCAGCTTACAAAGATCGCTAGAAATGCTACAATTGAACAAGTGAATTGCATGACATCACAAAACTAATGTGAACCCCATAACATACACAGACATACCCACACTCACCCTATCTTCTCATCTAGTTCAAGCAATACAGGGATAGACCTCTAACAAAAAAATAATAAATTGTAAAGTTCGAGCTCTGCTTATCACCTCGATCATGTTTAGGAAAAATCGAGTTCTGCTTATCACCTCGATCATATTAAACATAAATCGAGCTCTGCTTATTACCTCGACCATATTAAGGAAAAATCGAGCTCTGCTTATTACCTCGCTAATAGAGGGTGGGCCAACCATAATGCACGATGTTAATTGTGATTCACACCTTAACGTCAACTTTTTCGCCCAACTTACTTTGACATTTCTTTGTTTCAGTGCTTGACAAATTCAGCTATTGAGAGGCACACAATTGAGCAGTACGTTAAGGCTGTTGAAGCCTTCTACGAAAACAGGCGTTAAAATCAAAATGCATTTCGTGCACTTCATGATTTTTTTGGTCAGCATAATCGACCAAATGTGTCCACGATCGGGAGGGTTGGGCACAAGCCGGGTCTGTAGGAAATGTAAAATTATCTGTACATACTCCCCCAGTTCGTCCTGCAAAAAACAGTGCTGTTGTTCGCGATAATGTGGCAGAAGAGCCGTCAACCTCGGCTCATCGTCGTGCCCAACAATTGAACATTTCACAAACATCACTGATACGAATTTGAATAAAGATTTGAATTCACATACTTACAAGGTTCAACTGACTCAAGAGCTGAAGCCTACTGACCATTTCAAGCGTCGGCAATACGCTGAATGGTTGGCCGAACAGACAGAAGGGAATTGTGATTTGACAACGAAAATCATCTTCAGCAACAAGGCACACTTTCCCCCTAGTGAACTCGTCAACAAGCAGAATTGCTTCATTTGGGCAAATAAAAATCCACGAGTGATTGTTGAAAATCCGATGCATCCACAAAGAGTGACTGTTTGGTATGGTTTATGCGCTGGCAGTGACATCGGGCTGTACTTCTTCGAAAATGAGGACGGCCAAGCAGTTACCGTGAATGGTGTTCGCTATTGCGGGATGATAATGGACTTTTTGTGGCCAGAAATTGAGGTTATGGACCTGGACGATATGTGGTTTCAACAGGAGGATGCCACTTGCCACACAGCTAACGAACCAGTGGCTCTTTTACGGGAGAAATTTAATGGCCGTGTTATCTCACGTTGTGGCGATGTTGATTGGCTTATTACCTCGATCATTGTAATGTGACGCCTACGCGAGATTTCATCTCGCAGTTTAATCATTTCCTTCATGTCAAAATATTGATGATTTATCCAAATCAAAATTTTTATCAAATTTCGCAAAGTAAGTTTGCATGACTCATAATTGTTAAATTTTGAATAACAGATTGGAAGTTTCGCAATTTGGAACATGAATGACAGAATTCTCAGTTTATATTAAAAAAAAAAAAACTGATGTAAGACTTCCTTGAAATGCTCAATCGTTAGAGAGCTAACATGTTGAAATTTTTTTAATCAAGTATCTCCAAGTTAAAAGGTGGAAAAAGTTTGTAATTGTCTTGGTCGGTAAATCGAGTTACACATTAATTTCGAGAGCCAGTCATAAATTGTGATGTAGTTTGTAGTGTTTGTTATTAACGAAGAATGAAGTGTTTGCCCAGAATGAAGCATGCGCTTTTGTTCCCCATCATGTGTGCAACTTCAGTTAATGTGCTAGTATGTTGAAAATGTATCAAATGAAGTTTAATTTTTGTAATACCCGAAACTAACCTGATAAGAAAGCTTGTACGAAAAATTTCATATTAACTTTTTTTTTAAAACTACGTAGATTTATAAAGAAAAAAGCCAATAACCAAAGCTACATCTCATATTAAGAACACCATATTCGTATCTTTAAATTATCTTCAAATTCATTTCTGAATCTCACAATATCAACTGAATTCAACTTAACTGTGTTCTAAATGGGACGAAACTTAAAGCATCTTAATAAACCTCCTTTTTTTCTGAAATCCTATCATTTTATTTGTCTTCTATTTTGAAATTCAATAATTTACGCGATCCAACTTATCTTTCTTAGTAATAGTCGCAATAAGTAAATTCAATTGAAAATAATCTAGCCTACTCGCGTTATATTTTGCTAGAACCTTATCGACTTCTTACTTTAGACATTTATTAAGTACATATGTATATTTATTTGTTCGGAATTATTTTTGGTATATATTTTTAAATACGATATGGTCTAAATAGAGTTATGATATTCTCGGCATCCAGACACATGTTTGCTAAAATTTATGAATAAAAATTATGAAATGCTAATTAATTAAAGACTTTCCTTTTCAGTGGTTTTTTTTTTGTTTCAGCGGGAAAGTGAGTGCAGGATAGGTATGCCGTCGCGAGGGTAGGGTTTCGACAAATCCGCTGAGGTCGGTTTCGCGTCGCGCGCGGTACGCGGTACCTTAGTTGTTTTTGCTTTTTCCTTAACGTAGCATTCGTTGGGTTGAATTAACGTAGTTTGCTTTTCGGTACCGCGTCGGAAATTCGGGAACACGAAATAAAAATTAGTTTTTGTTCTTTGACTGGTAATAGAAAGAAATACGGAGTAACGTAAAGTAGGTTTCTTCTCCGTATGGTTTTGTTTTGTAACGCGTTTTGAAAACGGGCGTGTTCAGGTGGCTGAAAATACTGTAAATGAGCGTAACCCATTCGGAGACCCGCGACCGAAATCCTCTCCGAACTAGCTGGCCGACAAGCAGCCACCACGTGAATGGGTTACGGTGCACGGATTGGTTGACCTGTTGGTACCATCCGTTGGCACTCCTCAGACTTAACGTCTAGAACCGATGAGAGGTCGGTTCCGCGTTCGAACTTAAAAAGGTGAAAATCATTACAAATGGCGCCCAACGTGGGGCCTAAAACATCCTAAGGGGGAAAGAAATTCGTGTCTTCTGACGAGTTGGTCCTTTACGGAGGATGTAAGGTACTCTGGTACTCGAGTCCCACTATCAGGAGCAGTGGAGTTGTGTGATACACACTCGCAGTCGCTTCACGTGAGTTGTAGCTTCCGCTCTCCTATGTTTGATTTTGTTCTCGCGACAGAATCCTTCCGATGTGTTGTCCCAGGCTAACCCCTGTAAGGACCTTCTATTTTCTTGATGGAACTGCCAGCCTGATGGGTTTACCTATCAGCATGGACTCTCAAGAAAATAGAAGGCTACCTTGCCTTTATGTCGCGGAAGGATTCTACTTATTTCGTATGCGTGATAGACGAGTGGTATCGGTTCAACGTTCGGTGGCGTATGCTGGAGTTGCGAAGCCCGGAATGCTTCCACGCGTCGGGAATTTCGACCGCGTACAAAATCGTTACGGTAGCTCTACCACTTGTCTCGTCGAGTCATTTAACGTAGTTTAGAGACGGTTTTTGTAATGTATGTGGGTTTAAGGGGATATAATTTCGTAAATCGACCGAAAGCACCCTTTCTTCGGCAGATTACCACGCACTCTCATTTCCCGTTGGAGGAGACGACCACTGGAAAGGAAAGTGTGTATCAAATTTTTTTTTTCTCACTCGATATAAATAGCTCGCCACTATCGGCCACTAAAGTACTTATAAGGTAGGAATAGTTACATTTACATTTTTTTTTCTCTTTCTCCATTTCAGTAAAATCTAGTTTCAACCAAAACCAGCAAAAACAAACATGGCAACGAAGCGGACCCCAGATAAGCGTTGGACCCGATCCAAAACGGTCCAACCAGCTAACTGCGTAACGTTGTCGAGGGCGTACACAGCGTGCGATTGGATTGTGTCCAACAGCTCCTCCTCACGTCCGATCTTTGCCCGTTATGCCGGTGACCCATAGATCGGTCTGCCGTAGACTTCCTCATCGGAACGCCCCTCCCAACGCGTGGGGCAGTGGCGAAAGGAGTCCCAGAGGCCGAACCGTCCCAACCACTGTAAGACCTTCAAGGAGCCGTAGGCGGTGAAGTTTCGGCCGCAAGTGTCGTGTCCGAGGTGACCCCCATGCTTTCCGCCCACTCCATTGACACCCTCGTGGCGTTGATGCGAGATATGTCGGAGAGGATTGGCAACCTGGAGGAAAAGCTCCAGAATCTCCCTATGAGCCAACCACCCAGCCGCGTGAGAGCTCCGCTTGGCTGGGAGCCCAATCCCAGTGTGGCTATGCCCCACTCTCGACGATCCGAGCAATGGGTCCCACCTCCAAGGAACTCGGGAATGGATCCCAGAGCTCCCGAATATAGACCACGACACAGCACCGCACCTCCGTTGGTACCTCTAGTCCCCGAGGCAGTTCCGCACAACAGGTCAATCGAGGATGTGATTCCCCCCGGGACCGCATTGACACCTTTTCGAGACCCGACCCCTCGTATCATGGAGAGTTGGCGCCTGAACTTTACGGGGTTCAACGATATGATATCGGCGGACCGGTTCCTTTTCCGGATTCAGGCGTTAGTATCCAGCAACCTGGGAGGTGATTCCTCGGCCTTCCTCCGGCATGCACATCTTTTGTTCAGCGGTGACGCTGCCGACTGGTACTGGAGTTTTAAGGAATCAACGCCACGTCCCACTTGGAACTCTTTCAGTGCAGCCTTCCGCAATCGATTTGATGATGGCTTCACTGGGAGAGAGCTAAGGGAACAATTAAAGAAACGGAAACAAGGCGCTCACGAACCGTTCGACCAGTACTACACAAGTATGGTGAGATTGAGCACTCGCTTGCGAACAACCATGCCCGAGGACGAACTGGTAGAAATTATCAGAGAGAATATGCGCTGGGATCTTCAGAACAGCCTTCTGCATTTTCCCATCAACACCATACAGGGATTGCGCCTCCATGCCCGTAGGCAAGAACAATTGGATAAGCGGCGAGGTACCTTCCGTCCACAACCTCGCAAAACGGGACCAAATCCCCGAAATCATCATACGGCGGAGTTGATGGCAGCGGACCACCTGCTTGCTGACCCAGTACCAGTACCGAGGAGCGGAGCACCACAGGAGCTTGAGGACCCAGCATTGATTGATTGACCCTCCCTAGAAGCAATCACTAGCCCGACGGTCTGTTGGAACTGCCGACAAACGGGGCATCAGTTCTATGCATGTCCATTGGAGCCGACGCTTTTCTGCTACCGCTGCGGGAAGGCCGACACATACGCACCTGACTGTGCAAATTGCAAAATGTGAAAAAACTTGCCACCGAGTGCCGCGACCACCCGTCGGCACTCCTAAACCCCGGCCGAACCAATCTTGACCCCATCACTAGCTATGACCAAGCTCCCGACATGACTACGATTCTGCTGACTCGCACCACTAAACACAGTTCTCCCGAAGTTCCGCAACCGACGCCATCCTTCACCGAGGCCAACGCGCAGGGAAATGATAGCGAGGCGAAAGTTCCTTGGCATGTCAAACCTTTCCACGTCAGGCTGCGGAATTATTTGCCTACTCGACAGCGCATCTTCCATGAGGAGTTGGCTACAAATGTCGCGAGCCACGCGTCGGATGCGGAGCTTCTGGAGAAAAGTCCGGCAGTCAAGGAAGGTGCTGAAGGACATACACTTAGACGAATTGTTGAGGGATGACGTTCGGCCATATGCGTCAGTACACCTCCTGCAAAGACGAGTGTCAGGCTTAGTCGATACGGGAGCCAGTATGAATTGCATATCTGCCGATTTTGCAGGGGAGGTACTGGCAATGCACGCGGACCAAATCCGTCATTTCACCTCCTGGTTAAGCACGGCGGACGGAACTCGTCACTCTGTAGTGGGAAAAATTATGACGGATGTCACCTTTAAGGGAGTAACTAAACCTCTGGAATTTTTCATCATACCTCAATTAACCCAGAATCTTTATCTAGGAGTGGATTTCGTTCGAAAATTTAACTTGGCCCCGGTACTATTTTCCGGTACGACCCTGGAGTCCGTCACCACAGCCCCTGACCAATCTCAACCCACTCCCTTATTACGACATACACTGGATGTAAGTCAGCAACTGCGTCTTGACTCGGCTATATCGGCTTTTCCATCGCATGAGAAGGAAGGTCTCGGGCGGACTGCACTGGTGTTCCACACTATAGATGTGGGGGATGCTAAACCCATAAAACAGAGACATTTTGCCATATCTCCGGCGAAGGAAAAATCGTTATATGCCGAAGTGGATCGAATGCTAGCATTAGGCGTAATCGAAGAATCACAGAGCGCGTGGGCTTCCCCAGTCACCTTAGTTGTCAAGCCGAACAAGGTCCGGCTATGCTTAGATGCCAGACGCTTGAACGCCGTCACTGTCAAGGACGCATACCCTCTACCGTTGATTGAAGGCATTTGGAGTCGGTTGCCTAAAGCCCATTTCATCACGAGCTTAGACCTCAAGGACGCCTTCTGGCAAATTCCTTTAGACCCCGGTTCAAAGGAGAAAACAGCCTTCACAGTCCCAGGTCGGCCCCTGTATCAATTCGTGACCATGCCATTCGGATTGTGCAATGCCCCCCAAACAATGACGCGCCTTATGGATAAGGTAATACCACCTCATTTGCGGCACCAAGTTTTCGTTTACTTGGACGATCTGTTGCTTATAACCGAGACCTTTGACGAACACATCGACTTGCTTCAGGAGGTGGCTCTACACATCCGGAGGGCAAGATTAACCATCAACATACGGAAGAGTCAGTTCGTGATGGCGGAGGTGAAGTATTTAGGTCACATCATTGGGCATGGCCATATCAAGACCGATCCGGACAAGACTCAAGCGATTGACGTTTTTCCATTACCCAAGACCCCCAAGCAATTACGCCGATTCTTAGGCTTATGCGGATGGTACCAGCGTTTTGTACGTGACTATGCCACCATAACCACTCCTTTGACCGACATGCTGCGTAAGGGACGTAAATTCGTCTGCGAAGAGCCCAGCTTGCAAGCCTTTGAAGAGCTAAAGAAGAGTCTGACTACAGCCCCCGTACTGCACAGCCCGGACTTTGACAAACCGTTCTCAATCCATTGTGACGCGAGTCAACATGGGGTGGGAGCAGTCTTAGTCCAGGTTGCACAAGACGGCGAGGAGAGACCTATAGCCTTCATGTCTCACAAGTTGAACCCAGCCCAGCGAAATTACACGGTCTCCGAGCAGGAATGTCTAGCTGCGGTGTTGGCAGTGAAACGCTTCCGAGCGTATGTGGAGGGACACACCTTTGAAATCGTTACGTACCACGCTTCTCGGAAATGGTTAATGAGCCAGACTGATCTCAACGGCAGATTGGCCAGGTGGGCACTGAAACTACAGGCATTTGATTTCACAATCCGCCACCGAAAAGGAAGCCAACATGTAGTCCCCGACACCTTATCCAGAATGTTCGCTCCTGAAGGAGCCGAGTTGGTCCAGGAGGACGACAGCCCCCAATTGATCGATCTGGACCATCCTGCCTTCAAGTCAGCCAGCTACACCCAACTGATTCACAGTATCCAGAATCAACTGTCCCAGCTTCCTGAACTGCGGTTGACAGATGGATTTATTTATAGGCGGATGGGACACGCATCCGGAGACCCCATACAAGAAGAAGAACAGTGGAAGTTGTGGGTGCCCGAAGAATTAACCACTGATCTTATCAGACGGGCTCATGACCACCCATCAAGTGCGCACGGCGGTTACGGTCGTACACTTAGGCGGTTGAAAACCTGTTTCTTTTGGCCTAAGATGGCACAACAGATAAAAGCGTACGTAGCCTCCTGTGAGCTATGCAAGTGCACTAAAGCGCCCAACACCATTCTTCGGCCTCCCATGGGTAAGGTTGAGGTCCCCGAACGCGTGTTCCAGCGCTTGTACATTGATCTTATCGATCCTTACCCTCGATCTGCTTCTGGTCACACGGGAGCTGTCGTGGTCCTGGACCAGCTCTCTAAGTTCCCTATCATAGAACCACTACGTAACATGCACACTGGACCTATACTCAGCATCTTGGAGAACCGGGTCTTTCACATGTTTGGAGTCCCTGAGAAACTTGTCTCCGACAACGGGGTCCAGTTCACCTCAAGCAAGTTCCGAGACCTAATGTCCAAATACGGCATCATCCACCAACGAACCGCCGTCTATTCACCACAAGCCAACGCATCCGAACGACTGAACCGTACGCTCATAGCGGCCATTCGCGCCTATGTCCACCCGAATCAGAAGGACTGGGATCGCATGTTGTCCGCCATCACTAGTGCTCTGCGCTCGTCGTACCACGCCACTACCGGCATTTCGCCGTATTTCGCATTGTTCGGCCAGTACATGATCTGTCACGGAAGCGCTTACCGGCTATTGCGGCAGCTGAAATCGCTAGAGGACCCAATCGTGGTTCTGGAACCGCACGAAAAGCTCCAACTTCTGCGAGATCAACTGCGGGAGAAGATTGAGGAAAGTAGACGGATGGGAGAGGAGCGGTACAACTTGCGATCTCATCCTTCTGGCTTTAAGGCAGGCGACGAAATATATCGTCGAAACTTCCGGCAGAGCGATGCCACCCGACATTACAATGCCAAACTAGACAAGAAATTCGTGAAGTGTCGAGTCCTACAAGTAATAAGCCCCACCCGATACCTCATCGCGGACATGGCTGGTAAAACCCTGGGAATTTACCACGCAAAAGACCTTAGACGATGAAGTACAACTATTGCACACGAAAAACCTTGGCTTACCTAAATCTCTGCCTGGACGAAGACCTCCGAATAACACCTGACTCCCTACTGTATAGCCACTATCGAGTTTGCACGAAAATGGTTGTAGCCTATTCCTCGAAATCGACCTTCGAACTGCCACGGCCCTAACCAAGACCTTTTACATAGGAGGCGGGATCGTAATTACTTCGATTTTGAGGGGGGGGGGGAATGTGTAATGTGACGCCTACGCCCGGGAATCGAAGTGATTCCGATCCCGAACCCTTGCACCCGGCCAGATGGGTATGACCTCGAAGTGCAAGCGGACTTCATCTTTCGTGCGGATCTTTCGTCGGATGTTGTCAGATTGACAGTCCGACGCAACGAGGGAGAAAAAGCGCGGGAAAGAAGGCTGTATTTTTCGTTGTCCTCCCACAATCTTAACATTCTAAAAAAGGGACGAAAATAGGAACTAACAGCGGGTAAGGAGTAATTGAATTGTTTTTCATTTGTTGAGTAATAATTTTCTTATTAGGAAAAAGAAAGGAGGGCGGTTGGACATATTTGATGCCTCAATTGTTGAAAAACTTGGCTCGCAGTAGTACGATTATGATCGGCCCGGAGTTTGCGTTGACAAAAAAAAACAAAGTATACAATTCATTCTGCGAATAGCTCTCCTCCAAGTCCTGCAATTTTCCCTTGGCTCTGCTAAGCATTCGCTTCCGAATCGATGAGGATGTTTTTCGGTCTTAGCATGGGAGTCGGACGATATAGACAATAGATTCAAAGCGAACGATCGACTTTCTGCAAGTGGGAGCCTGCTGGAACAAAAATGCGGATATCGCCTCATATGTGCGATCAATTTGAAGTATTATCTACCAGGTCAGACAGTTTTCAACAAATATTACTTGCGCAATATCCTCCTTTATAAGGATGCCAACATTTACATCAGCTTGAAATAATTCAGGTCTTACTGTCTCCATTACCAGATGATACATCTAGGTCTCATTAATTTATTTCACATCGTATGGAAGCAAAACAGCAAAACGTTACTTTAGGATTAGAAATGATACAAACAATCATGTGTGTTAAAATAATTGTAAGAAATCTTTCTTTGAAACCGAACTCCTACTGTTGCTAGAAAAAATGTGTTGAGGGCAAGAAGATATTTCATCTCGCAGTTTAATCATTTCCTTCATGTCAAAATATTGATGATTTACCCAAATCAAAATTTTTATCAAATTTCGCAAAGTAAGTTTGCATGACTCATAATTGTTAAATTTTGAATAACAGATTGGAAGTTTCGCAATTTGGAACATGAATGACAGAATTCTCAGTTTATATTAAAAAAAAAAACTGATGTAAGACTTCCTTGAAATGCTCAATCGTTAGAGAGCTAACATGTTGAAATTTTTTTAATCAAATATCTCCAAGTTAAAAGGTGGAAAAAGTTTGTAATTGTCTTGGTCGGTAAATCGAGTTACACATTAATTTCGAGAGCCAGTCATAAATTGTGATGTAGTTTGTAGTGTTTGTTATTAACGAAGAATGAAGTGTTTGCCCAGAATGAAGCATGCGCTTTTGTTCCCCATCATGTGTGCAACTTCAGTTAATGTGCTAGTATGTTGAAAATGTATCAAATGAAGTTTAATTTTTGTAATACCCGAAACTAACCTGATAAGAAAGCTTGTACGAAAAATTTCATATTAACTTTTTTTTTAAAACTACGTAGATTTATAAAGAAAAAAGCCAATAACCAAAGCTACATCTCATATTAAGAACACCATATTCGTATCTTTAAATTATCTTCAAATTCTTTTCTGAATCTCACAATATCAACTGAATTCAACTTAACTGTGTTCTAAATGGGACGAAACTTAAAGCATCTTAATAAACCTCCTTTTTTTTCTGAAATCCTATCATTTTATTTGTCTTCTATTTTGAAATTCAATAATTTACGCGATCCAACTTATCTTTCTTAGTAATAGTCGCAATAAGTAAATTCAATTGAAAATAATCTAGCCTACTCGCGTTATATTTTGCTAGAACCTTATCGACTTCTTACTTTAGACATTTATTAAGTACATATGTATATTTATTTGTTCGGAATTATTTTTGGTATATATTTTTAAATACGATATGGTCTAAATAAAGTTATGATATTCTCGGTATCCAGACACATGTTTGCTAAAATTTATGAATAAAAATTATGAAATGCTAATTAATTAAAGACTTTCCTTTTCAGTGGTTTTTTTTTTGTTTCAGCGGGAAAGTGAGTGCAGGGTAGGTATGCCGTCGCGAGGGTAGGGTTTCGACAAATCCGCTGAGGTCGGTTTCGCGTCGCGCGCGGTACGCGGTACCTTAGTTGTTTTTGCTTTTCCCTTAACGTAGCATTCGTCGGGTTGAATTAACGTAGTTTGCTTTTCGGTACCGCGTCGGAAATTCGGGAACGCGAAATAAAAATAAGTTTTTGTTCTTTGACTGGTAATAGAAAGAAATACGGAGTAACGTAAAGTAGGTTTCTTCTCCGTATGGTTTTGTTTTGTAACGCGTTTTGAAAACGGGCGTGTTCAGGTGGCTGAAAATACTGTAAATGAGCGTAACCCATTCCTCTCCGAACTAGCTGACCGACAAGCAGCCACCGCGTGAATGGGTTACGGTGCACGGATTGGTTGACCTGTTGGTACCATCCGTTGGCACTCCTCAGACTTAACGTCTAGAACCGATGAGAGGTCGGTTCCGCATTTGGACTTAAAAAGGGGAAAATCATTACATCATTTTCAGGAAAAATCGAGCTCTGCTTATCACCTCGATCATATTAAGGAAAAATCGAGCTCTGCTATTACCTCGATCGAAAAAGATTAACTTGTAAAAATCGAGCTCTGTGTACCCCCTCGATCACAAATGACAATTTTATAAAACTCGACCTTCAAGTCGTTAAAAATAGAGCTCTGAAAATATAGATAAATCTAAATCATCCCGATCAAATAAACCGCAAAAACATAAACTGGTCCAAGAATGGATAGTTCCATACACAGTCGATAACCTCCACGGTAAATACAACTATTGCGGTAGGGAAGAGCTGGTTACTGTCCACAATAATCGATTAAAATCAAATTTTGAGTAAATACTACTAACATACGCAGTCACGCAAAATTTATACAAGTCCCAGAAATAAGTGTCCAAATTTTCGTTAACAAATTCTTTCACAAACAGCAAAGCTATAGAACTACAGGATCAAAGAAAAATTGGTAATAATTATAAAACTACCTCTATTTCAACTACCACTGATGCAACTTCAACAAATCCACACACTTCCAATCACTACCAACAAAAAGTTTTTCCTTCGAGTTTTCACATATAGCCAGTAGTATCGCATCACAACAATCTTTACTATTGAGTCCTGAAAATCTACAGAGCCTGAAAAAAATTCAGCATCCCGAGCATGGCGATTTATATGTGTGTCAACTTACCACCCTTTTATCAGTCTTGATCTCCAGGAATTAAAAACCCAATGAGGTACTGCCTCCCCAATAGAAGAAAAACCTCCCTCAACCCCACAACCAGCACGATAATTACAGCTGGTTTAAGAAATTAAGAAATTCAAACATAAATTCACAAAAAATTAACTTGTTTTGAAAACAAAATAATTGTCGGCAAGCCATTAATCTGAATGCTAATTAGCCACAAAAATTGTAATGCCTTTAAACCAATTGCACAAAACAAAACTATAGAAGAAAAATAAATACTATAAAATACTATTGACAAAATGAAAACAGGAACTAAATGTAAGCAGTTTCAAGTAGGAGATTTTATTTCACTAATCTATCCCATACAATTGACTTCTCCTTCTTAGCACTACAGCCTCTTTCGGGCCTTCGCTTCGCTCACAACTGTCTCGGTCCATTGACTGTAAAGTTCGAGCTCTGCTTATCACCTCGATCATGTTTAGGAAAAATCGAGTTCTGCTTATCACCTCGATCATATTAAACATAAATCGAGCTCTGCTTATTACCTCGACCATATTAAGGAAAAATCGAGCTCTGCTTATTACCTCGCTAATAGAGGGTGGGCCAACCATAATGCACGATGTTAATTGTGATTCACACCTTAACGTCAACTTTTTCGCCCAACTTACTTTGACATTTCTTTGTTTCAGTGCTTGACAAATTCAGCTATTGAGAGGCACACAATTGAGCAGTACGTTAAGGCTGTTGAAGCCTTCTACGAAAACAGGCGTTAAAATCAAAATGCATTTCGTGCACTTCATGATTTTTTTGGTCAGCATAATCGACCAAATGTGTCCACGATCGGGAGGGTTGGGCACAAGCCGGGTCTGTAGGAAATGTAAAATTATCTGTACATACTCCCCCAGTTCGTCCTGCAGAAAACAGTGCTGTTGTTCGCGATAATGTGGCAGAAGAGCCGTCAACCTCGACTCACCGTCGTGCCAAACAATTGAACATTTCACAAACATCACTGATACGAATTTGAATAAAGATTTAAATTCACATACTTACAAGGTTCAATTGACTCAAGAGCTGAAGCCTACTGACCATTTCAAGCGTCGGCAATACGCTGAATGGTTGGTCGAACAGACAAAAAGGAATTGTGACTTTAAAACAAAAATCATCTTCAGCAACAAGGCAAACTTTCCCCCTAGTGAATTCGTCAACAAGCAGAATTGCTTCATTTGGGCAAATAAAAATCCACGAGTGATTGTTGAAAATCCGATGCATCCACAAAGAGTGACTGTTTGGTATGGTTTATGCGCTGGCAGTGACATCGGGCTGTACTTCTTCGAAAATGAGGACGGCCAAGCAGTTACCGTGAATGGTGTTCGCTATTGCGGGATGATAATGGACTTTTTGTGGCCAGAAATTGAGGTTATGGACCTGGACGATATGTGGTTTCAACAGGAGGATGCCACTTGCCACACAGCTAACGAAACAATGGCTCTTTTACGGGAGAAATTTAATGGCCGTGTTATCTCACGTTGTGGCGATGTTGATTGGCTTATTACCTCGATCATATTAAGGAAAAATCGAGCTCTGCTATTACCTCGATTGAAAAAGAATAACTTGTAAAAATCGAGCTCTGTGTACCCCCTCGATCACAAATGACAATTTTATAAAACTCGACCTTCAAGTCGTAAAAGTAGAGCTCTAAAAATATAGATAAATCTAAATCATTCCGATCAAATAAACAGCAAAAACATAAACTGGTCCAAGAATGGATAGTTCCGTACACAGTCGATAACCTCCACGGTAAATACAACTATTGCGGTAGGGAAGAGCTGGTTACTGTCCACAATAATCGATTAAAATCAAATTTTTTTCTCCGCAGGGGGAATGCCGGTCGACAAGACCACTCTTGGAGGCTAGCACTCTTTGGGGAGTTCCGCCCCCACGTACCCGAGGAAATTCCCGCAGGGAGAAAGCCGGTCGACAAGAACATTCTTGGAGGCTAGCATTCTTTGGGGAGTGCCGCCGCACGGACCCGAGGATATGGGGAGCGCCGTGAGGTTCCCTCCTGGGATGACAGGTAATGACTCTTATTTTATCTGGACTACGCTTTGGACAACGAACTGGAATTGACGCTTTGGGCTGGCGAATGTGATGGTTTGGACCTAGTTGCTTTGCACAGTAGCGCCGAGGTGAAACTCGCGCGTGAACGGCTCCAATTCAACTATCATACCGTCTCCGTCTTGGTGAAACCTTGGCAGGCCTCGGAGTACGTTCGAAGTTCGCACCATTGGGTTGGTGGTGTAGGTTCGGTTGAGACGGACTCCAGATTAGTGCTGGTCTGGCTCTGAGCACTTGTCCCCATAAGGGCTTGTGCCAACCCTCGCATGGCCTCCCTGCTCTGCAAAGATAACCATGGGACCAAAAAGGCGACTACACACACGAACGGAGATAGCGGGTCCAAGGGTGGACCCAATAAAATGGAGCAAACAAAATCAAAAGATCAAAAACATCCAAAAAATGAAACCAAAAATAATAACGACGACGCAACCAGCGGTTGCAGCCACGATGTCAACAGTACATCGAGAGCTGTACTAACCACGAAAAAAACGAAGACTAACACGACGGTAGACGAAAAACGGAGAACAGCAGACAGTCTGGTGCAGACTGAGATTCCTGCGGCGTTTGGGCGCAGCAAAACAAGTATGCGAACGCCCGAGCGTCCTATTAAGGAGAAGCGGGAGACTCAGCAAGATGCTTCAGGTGTTCGAGCAGTGGAAGATAACATAAAGAGCACCGAAAATTCGATTGTCACTGCTGCGATCGTTACTAAAGCGACCGATGCAAGGACCACAAATCCCGACATTGCAACGAAAAATCCAGAAGCAAACGAGGAGATTACGGTACTAAAAGCATAGAGTGACCAGACACCGCGTGATTGTACCGCCACCGTTGAAAATGTGGCGGAAGTACTGCACTCGGAAACAGAACGCGAAAACCTCTCGCAAGGATGGTTGCAAGGTACAATTGCGGCCCAGCGATACGAAGAAGAAAGGCTACTCCGAAAAGCGGGAGATGTTCTCAAAAGAATGCAATCTGCATGCGACTCCCCAAAAACCAGCGAAGCAGTAAAAGTGGGGCCCCGTGAACTAAGGGAGCTCCTAGATCGCAAAGGGCAATATCGGAGGAGCTGGTTAAGGGCCGAAGACGAAGAGAAGGCTCAGGAGGCGCTTGGGGCGAAATCTAAAGGCGACATGCAGATAGCTCCATCATTAAAAGTCAATAAAAGAGTGGCGTCTAGCCCAATCGAAGGAGATCGGGATAAAAGAACGAAGGAAGAGGCACTTGGCGGGCGTGGAGCACCAGATCAGGGGCTCCAGACAGTGCTTACAAAAAGAGCGAAGAAAGCCGCAAAGAACGTCCTTCAAAACAATCCAGAAAATAAAATTCGCACGGACGCCCAAATAGAAAAAGGACCTGATGCAAACTAGGAGAGGCAGAAGCCCCGACGAAGACCCCGGCAGCAGGCATGTGCGATCCTACGCGGAGGTGCTGCGGGACATCAGGGGAAACGTAAGGCCCGAAGACACCAATACTACCATTAAAGTAGTACGACCAACGCGGTCGGGCCACATACTGGTCGAATTCGGAGCAGAGGCCGGCAATAAAGAAGCATTCTGTGACGCAGCAAAGAAAGTCCTCGGCAAAAGCGTAACTAGAGCCCTGCTCGAGCCGATGGCAACGATCGAAATACGGGACATTGACTGCGTAACGGATCTGGCCGAGGTAGAAGAGGCCATCAAAAGGGAGTTCCCTAGCGTGGGAAGGATCAAAGCGAGACTGACACCAGAAAACAACAGGGCACAACGCATGGCCATAGTTGACTTGACCGAAAAGGACGCCGAACAATTCCTGAACAAGGGCAAAGTACGAATAAGGTGGGTTGTCTGTAGGATACGGCGAAGAGCAACGCCTCTTCAATGTTTCAAATGCCTTGGTTATGGTCACACCACACAAGTATGCAAAGGACCCGATAGGAGTTCCCTATGTTACAAATGCGGTGAAATGGGACATAAAAGAAAAGAGTGTACGAAGGAGGCACACTGTATTCTTAGCAAGGATGCTGATCCAAAACCTGATTTTGGACACGTCTTGGGATCAGGAAAATGCCGGGTGTTCCAGGAAGCCCTAGCCAAGGCAAAATCAGAGCTTCGATGACCCGCATCCTGCAGCTAAACCTACACCGCAGTTCAACTGCCCAAAATCTGCTTGAGCAGTTTGCGAGGGACAGGAAAGCCGACTTCTTGCTGCTGAGTGAGCAACACCATAATAAAAGTCCTGCATTATGGTATTCTGATGAAACTGGTACTGCCGCTATCTGGGTTCGGAACAGTGACTTTCAAGTGGAGAGTTGTGGACGGGGGGATGGTTACGTGTGGGTTCGGTGCTCAGGGATCACCTTCTTTAGGGTGTACCTAACGCCTAACGAGTCGATATCATCTTTCCAAGCCAAGCTTAATGCTCTGGAGGGCGCTGTCTCGAACGCAGAGGGTAAAGTGCTCGTTGGGGGCGACTTCAATGCTAAAGGAATCAAATGGGGCATACCTCGGACGGATCCGCGGGGAAAACGAATCCTGGGAATGGCGGCCAGGACGGCCCCCGTCGTACTAGACTCCGGAAATACGCCAACTTTCCACCATTTTGGCTGTGAGGGAACTATACCGGACGTGACATTCGCCTCGGAGTCCTTAGTACGGAGGATACACAACTGGAAAGTATTAGAGGACTACTCAGCCAGTGATCATCAGTGCATTCTGCTTGAAATAAGTGATGCTATCGCCCGACGTCCATGCTCTCGGCCTTCTACAACTGGATGGAACATTGGAAGGATGGACGTCGAGAGGTTTGTCAAGGTGCTCACAGCAGGTGAGCCGCTCCAGGGAGCTCCGGAGGGGACGGAAGAACCGGCAGCTCAAGACGTGGTGAACTCTACTATGAGCATAATCACGACTGCTTGCTGCGCTTCTATGCCCCGCCGAAGACCCTGGCACGGCAAGCCCCCAGTGTACTGGTGGTCTACTGAAATCGCTGAAAAGCGGAGGGAGTGTCACAAGCTTCAGCGTGAGGCTCAACGGGCGCGCAGCCGTGACGAGGCATGCAAATGGGTGGCAGCATATAAGTCAGCCAGAAAATGCGTTCGCAAACTGATCAACAGTAGCAAGGCTCGCTGCTGGCAAGACCTAGTGGACAATGTGAACAAGGATCCGTGGGGCCTTGGCTACAAGCTGGTCATGGGGAAACTTGGTGCCCTACGGAAGCCTTGTATACATGACGCGGAAAAGATGGACGCAATAGTGCGGGGACTCTTCCCCGCCCATCCCGTCCGTGTTGACGCTGTCCATGGTGAAACAGCAGTAGAGCGCCCACTCTTCACACAGCTGGAACTGGAGGAGGCAGTCCTCTCCTTGAAAGCGAGGAAGGCTCCAGGTCCAGATGGTGTTCCAGCTGAGGTGTTGCGGCTCGTCTATCACCATTGTCCTGACTTGCTGCTCAGCACATTCAACGCTTGCCTACGGGACGGGGTTTTCCCGGTACGATGGAAGGTGGCGAGGCTCGTGTTGATCAGGAAGGGGAAGGGAAATCCCGAATCGCCGTCTGCATACCGCCCGTTATGCATGCTAGACACGGCTGGGAAAGTGCTAGAGAAACTCATCAAGGGAAGACTCACTGACGCGATTTGTGCTGCTGGGGACCTATCTCCTCGGCAGTACGGCTTTAGAGCAGGACGTTCTACCATTGATGCGATTGCAGAGGTGGTGAACGCGGTCCAAAAGGCAGAGGCATATAGTCGCACCAAGCGACGGATCGTCTTGTTGGTGACACCCGACATCAGGAATGCCTTCAACTCCGCTAGATGGGTGGATATTCTGGACACGCTGGAAAACTCTTTTCAAGTTCCAGAATATCTAATGCGGCTTTTGAGGAACTACCTAAAGGATCGAAGCCTGCTCTACGACACGACACAGGGCCAACGAAGGATGGAAATTACATCGGGTGTTGCCCAGGGATCTATCCTTGGTCCGGACCTGTGGAACGTGTCTTACGACGGGCTACTGAGACTTGAGATGCCAGATGAGTCGCGCTTGGTCGGCTATGCGGATGATGTTGCGGCTCTGGTCGCCGGACGCACCGTTGAACAAGCGCAACTTAGGCTAGGTATGCTAATGCGCCGAGTGAGGGACTGGATGACTGCTCGCGGGCTCAGTTTAGCACTGGAGAAAACCGAAGTGGTCATCTTGACAAAAAAGAAAATCCCTAGAGTAAGGATGATCAGTATTGGAGATATGCAAATCGAATCGAAGCCAGCGGTGAAGTACCTGGGGCTACTGATCGACTCGAAGGTGAGTTTCTCTGAGCAAATCAGGGCAACGGCTGAGAAGGCTGCTTCGGGAATATCGGCCCTGAGTCGACTTATGGCCAACGTAGGGGGAACCAGCCCATCAAGAAGACGCCTCTTTATGAGTGCTGTAGGGTCAGTGCTACTGTACGGAGCAGAGGTATGGGGCGACGCTCTCAGCAAGGAGGTATACTGAAAACGATTGGCACAGGTACAGAGAAGAGGAGCACTGAGAATTGCATCTTCGTATCCAACAGTCTCCGACTCGGCGGTGAGAGTGATTGCAGGCGTGATACCTGTCGCCCTCCTTGCTAGAGAGCGCCACGCTATTTACCTGCACCGAAACGAGGATGCGAGGGAAATGGTTGTCCGCGAGGAGAGACAACGCTCGCTCAACGATTGGCAGCAGTCTTGGGGGAATCGCACGAAGGGAAGGTGGACTGCGCGCCTCATCCCGGATGTGAGACCGTGGCTAAATCGAAGGCATGGTGAGACTGACTTCTATCTGACCCAGCTTTTGAGCGGGCACGGGTGTTTTCAGTCTTACCTGCACAAGATCGGTAAGTCACGGTCTCCCGATTGTCGGTTTTGCCCAGGAGAGGAGGACAATGCCTGTCACGCATTTTTTGCGTGTACCAAATGGGTCAGGCTGTGAAGGAAACTCTACAGGGAGACGGGAGAGCTCACCCCGGATAATATAGTTGCGGTGATGCTCGAATCGGTTGACAAATGGAACCAGGTGGCACATTATGCTCGGGCAGTCCTAAAATATAAAAGGGACTCACAGCAGCCGGAGGCGCTGGGGCTGGGGGATCGCTCTTCTGGCATTTCCTCTTCCCCTCTTCCCTCCCGCTAGGAAAGGGACTCCCCAGCTTGATGGCGCCCCACGGCGTAACAAAACGAGACCTGGCCCGAAGTAATGTGTCAAACGGTTCCAGGCTAGGTTCTCAGATTGACAAGGGAGGTGTTTAGTGGGTAGTCCAAGGGTATCCTCCATGGGAGTCCCACACTGCCAGACTCTGCGGGCGTAAATGCCTTCACCTCCCTACCACAAAAAAAAAATCATATTTTGAGTAAATACTACTAACATACGGAGTTACGCCAAATTTATACAAGTCCCTGAAATAAGTGTCCAAATTTTCGTTAACAAATTCTTTCACAAACAGCAAAGCTATAGAACTACAGGATCAAAGAAAAATTAGTAATAATTATAAAACTACCTCTATTTCAACTACCACTTCAACAAATCCACACACTTCCAATCACTACCAACAAAAAGTTTTTCCTTCGAGTTTTCACATATAGCCAGTAGTATTGCATTACAACAATCTTTACTATTGAGTTCTGAAAATCTACAGAGCCTGAAAAAAATTCAGCATCCCGAGCATGGCGATTTATATGTGTGTCAACTTACCACCCTTTTATCAGTCTTGATCTCCAGGAATTAAAAACCCAATGAGGTACTGCCTCCCCAATAGAAGAAAAACCTCCCTCAACCCCACAACCAGCACGATAATTACAGCTGGTTTAAGAAATTAAGAAATTCAAACATAAATTCACAAAAAAATAACTTGTTTTGAAAACAAAATAATTGTCGGCAAGCCATTAATCTGAATGCTAATTAGCCACAAAAATTGTAACGCCTTTAAACCAATTGCACAAAACAAAACTACAGAAGAAAAATAAATACTATGAAATACTATTGACAAAATGAAAAAAGGAAATAAATGTAAGCAGTTTCAAGTAGGAGATTTTATTTCACTAATCTATCCCATACAATTGACTTCTCCTTCTTCTTCTTCTTAGCACTACAGCCTCTTTTGGGCCTTCGCTTCGCCCACAACTGTCTCGGTCCATTGACCGCGTCCTCCAATTTCGAAATCCGAGCAGCAATGAACTGTCTTTGTCGACCGAGTCAGACCACCGTTTCCTCGGTTTCCCCACTGGTCTCCGGGCTTCACTTCTCCTAACGAATACCTTTTTGGGTATCCGTTGTTCATCCATACGATCATATGGCCAGCCCATTGCAGCTTCCGCAGTCTTATAACCGGTGAGACCTCCGGGTCATCAAAAATTTCATACAGCTCATGGTTGTATCGAATTCACCATTGGTCTTCGTCTAGCTTCGCTCCGATTATTCGCCTCAGGACCCGTCGCTCAAAGGCGTTCAATATATTTGCGGATGCTTGGGCTAGGGTTCATGTCACACACCCATAGCATAACACAGGTCTTATCACAGATTTGTTTACTTGGAGCTTTGTTTTCCTGTGTATGCAGCTGGTCTTCAAGATCATCAATACTGAATAAAATATTATATCTGTATTCGTCTGCGTATTTCGTCTCTTCTCCGTGACAAAATGGTTATGTTGTCTGCATAGGCTACTACTTGGCTCGACTTGTATAGTAATGTACCCCGCGTATCGACAGGTAGCTTCCTCATGACGTACTCTAGAGTCAAATTGAATAGCAATGGGGCCAGCCCATCTCCCTGCTTTAGTCCGATATTTGTGTCAAAGGCATCGGTGAGTTGGTTATTGATGTGGACTTGGGAGGTCATCGACGTCATTGTCATTTTGGAAAGGCGGACTTATTTGGCTGGGATGCCAAAGCAAAGCATTATTTGGTACAGTATGTTACGATCAATACTGTCGTATGCTTGCTTAAAGTCAACGAAAATTTGGTGAACGTCTATGTTGAACTCCCAACATTTTTCAAGTAACTGCTTGACTGTAAACAATTGGTCTATCGTCGATCTGCCTGCTCTAAAACCAACTTGATACTACAATTGACTTATTCTTAACTTATTAAGACCAATAAGTTTATTCAATAATTATAATTGTAAAATGAGCATATTTTCTTTCAATACGCAACAAAATAAACAATGTTTACTTCAATATTTTAGTTTTAATATACATTAATACACGTGAAATAATTGTAAGACAAGTAGATATTCTCTGAGATAAATGTTAAAAAAAAAAAAAATTAAATGCATCCTAAAAGCAAAGATACCTTTTTAATAGTCATGTAACTAAAACTCGTCACGTAAAAAACATAAATAAATCATATAAAAAAAAATTCACTAAGAAACAAAATTAAATTAATAATTAAATGTATGTAATACAATAGACTTATTCTTAACTTAATAAGATCAATAAGTTTATTCGATAGTTGTAATTGTAAAATGAGCATATTTTCTTTCAATACGCAACAAAATAAATAATGTTTACTTCAGGGATGTTGCGGATCCAGAATTTTTGACATCCGCAGATGCGGATGTGAATGCGAATATTTTCGGATGCACATCAGCGGATGCGGATGTGGATGTTGATGGTTTTTAAGAAAAATTTAATTTAGGATTGAAAATATCACTTGTGATAGTTATTTCTTTATTATGAAATGATGATGGAGTTTTTGTTTATTTTGTTATAAAATATTTAATAACGGAATTCAAAAATTGGTGCATTATGTTTGATAAAAAGTAAAGTTGCTGCCTTTTGAGACTCCAACCTGTTTCGCAGAGGTTCGTAGATAAGCCCCGCACCACTAAATAATTGTTCACTTGGAACACTTGCTGGCGGAGGTGACAAATATCTCCGTGCTATAGCTGATAGCATCTTAAATTCGCTTCGATTAATGCTCCACCAGTCAAGAGGGTTTTCAGATGCAGCTGCTCCTTTTTGAGAAGCGCAACTGGGTCATTGATATCAAATGTTTCTTCGTCATCGTTGTCGTCACTTGAGGAATCCAGCATCATAGCCAAGTCACTTTTAAGGCAAGATTTATCAGGAAAGGATGGTCTCGGCTGCTGTGTATGTGTTGTTTGTTCGGGAGATTCTCTGGTTCTGCTCCTCTTAGCTTGCTTGGAATTCGAACAATCTGTATTAATATGATGGAGGATTTCGATATGTAAAATTTTATCTTTTATCTTTTCCTCTGTTACTGGTTTGAAAAGCTTATGCTTGTACCGAGGATCTAGATAAGACGATATTGCAAATAAATGGTTTTCTTCCAAGCCAGAAAACTTCGCACAAATTTCTGTTTTCAGTGTTATAATTGCATGTAGAATTGCGTAAAAATATTCCCATCTTGACACAAAGTCATCGAGTTTCTTTATGAGCATTTGAATTATTGAAATAACTGATGATATAAGGGTTTGAGAGCTGCTTAGTTCCCGTGTGGCTTCCTCAAAAGGTTTCAGCAATTCAACAAAGCACTCGAGAATTTTCCAATCTTCTGGCGTGATGGGATCAATGTTAATGCTGTGCTCATTAAATTAAAGGCTTAATGCGTCGTTCACCCTTATAAATCGCTCGAACATATAAAATAAACTATTCCATCGCGTTACACAATCTTGAAAAATTTTAAGGTTGGGTTGATTCAGTCGGTCTTGGACCTTTTGCAGCTGTTTTTGAGCAATCGTTGAATGGTTGAAGTGAGCGGAAATTCTTTTGCACTTTTGCTTGATATTTCTTATATTTTCTTGAGATAAAAGGCAACTGCGAATAGCTAATTGCATTTTATGAACAGTACAATCAATGTCGTTCAATGCCGCTAATTTCATTGCTCTTTTCATATTAGAGCCTTCATCACGAACAATGCAATGTACTCGCTCTTTTGGAATATTCCACTCCAGCAGCATTTTTTCGAATTTTTCAGCGATTATGTCACCAGTATGGCGGTCGTCAAAAGTCTCGCAATTCAGGACAATTGACACTCGCTTAAAGTGTTCTGATATTCTGTGGCCAGTCAAACTAAGCAAAGAACCACTAGAACTTGGATCCGTCCAAATATCGCTCGTAAATGACATGAAATCGAAATTTTTAATTAATTCTTTCAATTTACTAGCTACTTTTCCATAGAGCACACAAAATCAGTAAAAAAAATTGCGCCCTCTTAGGTTGTATTTCGGTACTATTTCTTGTAGCAACCTTCGGAACCCTATGCCTTCCACGAAGTTAAAGGGCAAATTTTGGAGGGCAATCATTTCGCCTATTAGTTTGTCTATTTTTTGTGATGTTGTATTGCTATAATCCCATTTATTTTTTCTTTGAACTGCCTCCTCAAGAAAAAGTTGTTTTTTCGCCTTCTGAAGAAAAGAAGGACCGTAATCTGGAAAAAATGATTAAACAAATATATCATAACTTGTTTTGGAAAGGAAAATGCAGTGCCTGAATTGATGAAAGATATTACTGTAATTTGAAAAATTCAAATGGATATAACTTCCGCAAATATCCTTTAATGTTCATGTAATTTACAGAATATAAGAATCTACTGTATGGTTTCTCAAATGTAAAGTTTCATTGAAATTAAGTTTACCTATACGATTTTAATGGGGAAAATGTAAAACTGATAACTGCTATTTTAAGATCTGAATCGAAAGATCTGTTCAAGGCCTTTCATTTGACACCCAACGCAACTATCTTTGGCAAAAAAAATGTTTGGGGATTGGACTCTTGTGTGAGGAGACCCCCCAAAATCATTAGATTTTTTCCACAACGGAACTTTCATTATCCAGAAACTCATGACCTGTTCACAAAATTTGGTGGCTGTAGCTTCTCCAGTTTCTGAGAAAAGCTGCGGTGACGCATTGACGGACGGACGGGCAGACAGGTTTCTATAGGAATATCGAAAAATTTTTCTTTTACAAAACCCTAAAAACGACTACAAAATGACTATGTGCAGAAAAGGAAAATCTCAAAGGCATTTGCATTACAAATTCAAGAAATGGAAAATGCAGACGTAATAACACAGTTGTATTGGTTTTGTTTTCTGCACATAGAAAGTTTTCTGTCATAGAAATTGTATTAAAACTGGATAAACCAAATTTCACCTGATTCTTGTTCTTTTTCCAGCAATTTTTTATCATTCGAACTTTGTTGAAACAGCTTAAATTGTTCGGGGTGCATCGATTTCAAATGATTTTTCAAAGATACCGGAAGGTACGGCGAGGCTCGTCCTGATCAACGGGGGGGGGGGGGATGAGAAATTTCGGAACGCCCGTTATGCATGCCAAACACTGCTGGGAAAGTGCTAGAGAAACTCACCATGCGATTTCAAGTGATTTTTCAAAGATGTCGTTGTACGGCCCTTACGAGAATACGTTTTGAAACATATTTTGCACTTCGATTTGTCCCGATCTTGATCGTCTGGCGTAAAGTAAGCCCAAATTTCACTTCGCGTTGTTGGCGACATTCTTAACTAAACAAATTTTCACGAAGATGAAAAACTTCAATTGCCAATGACGAAATACACGAACCAAACTTTTCTGTCCTAACATTCTTACCAGTTTTTCTACGAATATTCGATAGCTCATGCCATTATCGGAGATTCGCGTTGATATCTTTGTTTCTATAGTGACAAAAGGCTTTTCTTCTGCCGCTTCGATGGTTAAAATTTAAGACTTCGGTCCAAATACCAAGGGCTTCCAAAACCAAACGAAGTACTTGATAAGTCAGTTGATCAGTTCAATACTGAGACAACTGTTATCAATTATTCCCTAAAGTCGGTCAGTGCAATACTGAGACGACGCAACCAAACTCAATTCAAAAGACGTTTATGGCGTTTAGAATCAGAATGATAGCTTTATTAACAAAACATCTTAATTTATATCTTAAAATTTAATTTGCACCCTTTCCCACGTTCATGCTAATTTTACCTGGGAATTTCTAGACTTTCCCACGTTTATAATAATTTTAGTGTAAAAAGTGCTGACTGCACCCAAGTACACGTCGCGAATTCCTCAGACAGTCTTGAATGTGATACGCGGTGAAATATGATATTCTTTCTGAAAATTTTCCAGACGAGATTCAGGTAATCGTAAGCTGACCTTGTCTGAGGAATTCACGACGTGTGAAAAACAGGTGAGATATGATACATATAGTTGAATAGATTTAAGATTTGAATTATTAACCGAAACATGAAGAACATGAAGAATGCGCATAGATTGCACATGAGCTTAGTCCATGTACATTGAAGATGTACATGGACTAATTACATTGACGATGTACATGTGACCCTGAACATGGAAAGTACATTGAAGATGTACATGCTCCCCGCGTTAAACGATAGTTTAAGATTGAAGTCGTAAACTGAAGGCTTCGTCTGATCTTGTCCTGTGTGCGGGAATCGGCGTTGTCTGGTTGGGGATTCTTTTGCAGCGCTTGGTTAGCTGATTCCAAACGATGAAAGCTACTGCGATCCCGCCAATGATTAGCCCACTATAGCCTATTGCAAATCGATGTACTTCTCGCTTGTGAAGAATAGACGGATGGAATTTTATCGCTTCTTGTAGATGCTGGAAATTGTTCTCTTTGGAGACGTTGGTCCGTGTCATGGGTTTTAATTCAAAGGGCTCCTTAAATGATTGCTGGGACATATTCCTTGTGGGAAGAAAGTGGGTTTTGAATGATGACGGGAAAATCTTATGCGCTTGAATGGCAAGGGTTTCTTCCTTTATTGAGCAATCTTCTGGTAATTCTAGGATTCCGGAGCCATTAAGAGATATTGTAGATATCACTTTCCCGCAATCAATGTTCACTACTGAAGTTTCATTGATGACATAAATCCAGTGATTGGAGTTTACTAGGGGAGTCCATCTTCGATGTTTATACGTCCTTCTAAGCTGGCACTTATTATCTTTGATTAGATGATTCACGAAACTCAATTCACATGCTGCTACTTCCGATCCCCGGCGGTATAATGGTCTGATTTGATTGCATAAATAGCTTAACTCGGCAGCTGATCTACACGATCTTAATTCATCTCCAGATATTGGATAATAGGTGTCTCTATGACGATTAATAATCAAAAATTCTGTTTGAAGCTCTATTTCCATCAGGCTTCCGTTGACTGTCATTGGGATTGGACTGAAGTGAATGGCTTCGAATTGCTCATAGGACACTAATGGTATTTTCAGTAGAAACATCATCATCTTTTTCTTTAGTGAGCAGCCATGAATAGTAATTATTCTGTAGAGACTTGACAATTCTCCTGCTAATATCGGTAGCCGAACATTGCTCGGTAAATTTTCCTTTATCGAAGCTATAGCTGATTGCAGTTGATCTGGAGTGAGCAGCAAAGAATTTAACTTCCCATGATTAGAGTCAATAAAGGAATTCCAAAGTGCCGATTGCGTGCGTTGATATTTATTTAAGGTTAATCCTAATTGGGTGGTGGCCAACGTAAAGGCCTGGAGAACCCTTTGGTTTTGCATGTCGTGTGTCATGTTGTTCGCTAATTGAATGTTCCTATTCTTAGCCGATTCTAGTACATTTAGCCGATTTTCATTCTGGTGTTGAGCTTCCGCCATGATGTTAACGGTAGAGTTTATTACCAAGGTTTGGTTCCTAATTAGTCCCCGCAGATGTTGATCACTGTCTTCTAGTCTTTCGATGGTGTCGGCCATATGTTCGGCATAGTCCGAATCAAGAACCCCAAAGAGTGAGCTAGCTATATTTCCCGCAATATTCAAAGCACCACGCCTTTTCAAGCGGTTTCCATCATGGGGGTTTCACTGCATCAGTCGATTAACTCTTTCTGTCTCCCTTAGCCAAGATTGCAGCTGTTGTATGATGTCCTCACATACCGAGTCGTGCTTTAGTAATTGCTTCCAGAACAGCAATTGATTTATTCCGGTCTGGATTGTGGCTAGCTCTCTCCAGTATGACGTAAGATCATAATAAACGATCAGTTTCCACTCATTAAGAACCAAATGGGCTGGTCCTAAATTTTCCATGAAAAGACCGGGTGATGATTGGAAAGGTTGGATTTTAACGTGATTGGCATGAGCGGGAAAGACGAGTCCCACCAAAAGCAATGTTTGTAGAACCAAATTTCCTAAGCGGCGTTGCTTAGTTTTCGATGATTTAGTTCCATCAGAGGTTTCATGTACTCGCTTGCTGGATGATTTTTCTGCTGGACTAGCGAGTTTGGCTGGGCTTTCCTCAATAGTCGCATCCGTATCATTCACTGGTAAGGGTGCTAAATCGTGGATGGATTGTCTGAACGTACCGGAATATGTTTTCACATCTACAACTCTCACGAGTCCGTCGTTTCCCTTGATAGTATTGACAATCCTTCCCAATGGCCACTTCAATACTGGTGTCTTATCGTCCTTTACAACCACCATCAGGCCGGGAGATGCATTCTGGCATCGTTGTTTCCATTTGTACCTGTGTTGTAGCTCTTGTAGGTACTCATTTGACCATCTTTGCCAAAACTGGTGCTTCCGGTCCTTGACCAACTTCCACCGATGCCCTAGTGGTAAGCGAGAAGTGTCTGCATTTACGTCAACAGTGCTTGTAAGTGATTCACCTATCAAAAAGTGCTCAGGTGTTAACGCCTGCAGGTCATTTGGGTCTGAAGACAACGGGGTCAGTGGTCGCGAATTGAGGATGGCTTCCACTTCAACGATAATTGTTTCTAGTTCCTCGTAAGTCAGCTTCACGTTTGCCAAGCTTTTCAGGATCAGGGATTTGGCCGTCTTCACTGCCACTTCCCATGATCCTCCAAAATGTGGCGATCTAGGAGGGATGAAATGAAAGTCCATACCTCTGGTGGTGCAGAAACGAGCTATGGATTCTTGTGACTTCTCATCGTGTAGTTGTTGCTTGAGCTTCAGGAACTGGTTATTGGCTCCCACAAAATTAGTTGCATTGTCACAGTAGATATTTCGACAATTTCCTCTTCAAGATACGAACCGTTTAAGTGCTCCAATGAATGCTTCTGTTGTTAGTTCCGTAGCGAGCTCCAAGTGTATAGCCTTTGTAGATAAGCAACAAAATACGGCCAAGTAAGTTTTTTGTGGTTGCTTTCCTCGCAACTTAAAATGTGTGTAGAAAGGTCCAGCAAAATCCACGCCGGTGTTCAAAAATGGTCTTGCTTGCAGAACTCGATTTGCTGGTAGATTTCCCATCAGCTATGACATTAGTCGGGGCTTTGCTCTAGCACAAACAACACAATTTTGAACTACTGACCTTGCAACGGTTTTACCATTGATAGGCCAATAGCGCTGTCGAGCTATCGCCAATAGAGCTTGTGAGCCTGCGTGCTTATGGTCCTGATGAAGCTGGGTAAGGATGAGTTTTGTGATCGGATGAGCGTAAGGAAGCAATATAGGATGCTTTTGATAATACTCAAGATCGGCGTTTTCGAGTCTTCCACCAACCCTGAGTAATCCATCTTTGTCAAATGCAGGAGCCAGCTTACAAAGTCGATTAGTATTACTGAGTTGCCCTGTTGTTTTGAGTTCCTGAGTTTCTTCGTAAAATGCTTCATTTTGTACTTCTTTGATAATGATATTGGTGGCTTCTTCCAGCTCTGATACTGTTGATGGGGCACTCTTTCCTCTGGACGTTATTCTCCTTCGTGCCATGCGTGTAAACCGAATGACTAAGGCCACGATGCACTTGAGTTTACGAAAAGAATTTCCATGATTCACTTGATATATGAAGTGCGATATAAACACTTTTACATCTCCTTTTTTCCAAATCGAACTTTTCCTCCACCAATTCAGCTTCCTTTTTAATAGAAGTAGCTGGCCACGTGTGAGGATTACCATGAAGAAACAAAGGTCCGTAGAACCATAATGTCGCTTCTTTTAACTTGGACGGGCTTACGCCTCGAGATGCGAGGTCTGCTGGATTTAATTTTGAGCGTACGTGACGCCATTGAGCTGGCGTTGAATATTGCTGGATGGCAACGATTCGATTCGCCACGAAGGTTTGGTATAAAGCAGCGTCATTGTTGATCGAGTGTAACACTATTTCTGAATCCGTCCAGAAGTAACATGACTGCTCGGAAATATTTAGATCAGCTTGAAGACGATGAACAAGTTCGGTCGCTAGTTTTGCCGCACATAGTTCTAAGCGGGGTATGGTCGGTTTGTTGATCGGTGTTACGCGTGTTTTGGCACATAGTAGTCGAACAGTGATGGTTCCATCGCAGTGATTTGCTCTTATGTAAATTGCTGTACCAAAGGCCTTTTTGGACGCGTCCGCAAAGGCATGTAATTGTACCTCGCGAGGTACTCGAGCTCCGAATATATGACGTGGAATCTTGATTTCGTTAAGCTGTCCGAGACTTGCATGAAATCGTTTCCACTCGGAGTGAAGTTCCATGGGAAGGGCTCCATCCCAATGAAGTTTCAGTTTCCACAACTTTCGAATAAAGATCTTTGCGGTGATAGTTACTGGACTCATGAGGCCAAGAGGATCGAAGATGTGAACGATGGTTGAAAGTGCCTGCCTTTTAGTAATTTTGTTGGGTTGCTTATTTGGTGGAACGCGAATAACTAGCTCATCTTTTGCCGGTAGCCATATCAAGCCAAGAGTCTTGACCTGTTCAGTTGTATTCTCTGACAAGTTGAATTGTATTTCTCGACCTACCAAATCGACGTCATTAATCAAGCTGGCATTGTTCGCACACCATTTTCGTAACTTAAACCCAGCGGAATTTAAAATGTGTTGGACTTCTTCCTTCTTTTGAAGAGCCTCTGCTAAGCTGTTTGCTCCCGTCAGTAGGTCATCCATGTAAAAATCTTTCCGAACAGCCAAACTTCCCAGAGGGTACTTAAACTTATATATTGAACTCAAGTGCTCCAGACATTTGGTTGCCAGATATGGTGCTACGGTTGTGCCATATGTTACAGTATTTAGTTGATAACATCTTATCACATCGTTGGGGTGATTCCTCCATAAAACCATCTGATAAGGCCGATCTTCTTTGTCTACCCAAATCTATCGATACATCTTTTCAATATCTGCAGAAAAGACGTACTTAAATAAGCGGAATCTGAGCAGTATTGTAAACAGCTCATCTTGCAGGGTCGGCCCAGTGTGCAGAACATCGTTTAAGCTGATTTTGCTTGTGGAAGGGGCTGAAGCATCGAATACCACTCGAAGTTTTTTCGTCGAGCTATCGGGTTTCAGTACACAATGGTATGGTAGTATGAAGTGCGGCTCCGACGCCTTTGGCATCTCGACTTCCGTCATGTGACCAAGTTTCAAATACTCCTGCATAAACTGTTGATAAGCTTGCCGAAGATCTTCATTCTTGGCCAAGCGTTCCTCAAGCAGCGATAATCTCCACAAAGCCGTCCGTTGAGTTTTACCAAGTTTTTTAGGATCCTTTAAAAAAGGTAGCCGAACTATAAACCGTCCTTCCTTAGACCTCTTCATGGTTTGTTGAAAGTGCTCTTCGCATTTGCGTTCTTGAGCGGTCATAGTGACCATTGGTTCCTCGTTTGTCTCGAGCTTCCAGAATCTTTCTAATTCCTCGTCCAATCTCGGACCTTCTGTGCGAAACATTCCGCAAGTAACCTTCTTGTTGTTCACTCAGCTGCGCGAATCGTAGAATGCTCCACCAAGAATCCACCCGAATACTGTGTTTTGCAATACGGGTAAATCTTCTCCCAGTTTAATTTTACCAATCGATACTAGCTGGTAGTAATGTTCCACACCAATCAGCATGTCCACTGGTCCAGATTGATTGAATTCTGGATCGGCTAGCGAAATGTTTCGTGGTATTTTCCAATAATCTACGCTGAAAGATTCTGAGGGCTGTTGAGCGGTTATTTGATTGACAACATATGTGTTCATTTGTACTTTGAAGTTTGTGTTTTTAGATTGTATTGGCAACACAATATGCTTGGTAGATTTTTGAGCCAGTCCTCCAATACTGGAGATGCTTGTTAATTGTGCCTTGCGGTTGAGCTTCTTTAAAGCCGCTTCGGTTATCAAATTAACTTGGGAACCACTGTCCAATATTGCACGCAAGTCGACCAGCCTTTCTTGGTTGTCGGAGGTATGGACAACTACAGTACTTAGCAGTACTTCCGATTTTATTGCTTCCGCAGTTAATGTGGTCTTTTCTTTTGTCTCCGCTCCCACCTTTTGAGATGGTAGTTTATTTGCTGGAACCACTGGACATTCCTCTTTGTGTAACAAGGTATTATGCTTCTTGTCACATTTCAAGCAGGCTCTGGAACTACAGTTAGTACTCTTATGGCCTGGCCGTAAACAATTTAAAAAGAGTTGCAATTGTTTTACCCTTTTTATTCGGTTGAGGATATTGAGTTTCTTGAAACTCTCACAAGCGAATATCTTGTGGGCACCTTCGCAATGTTTACACGGCACTGTGGTTTGTTGATTTGTGGATACTAGTGCAGAAACCTTCCTTTGTGGGGCCTTCTGATTTGCACTACCCAACGCTTCCAAGGAGTGAAACCTCTGTTCCAAAAATACCAAGAACGAATCCAGCGACTGTAGCTCTCGTGGGGACTTTAAGGACTGCTCGTACAAATTAAGCGATGTTTTGTCAAGCTTCTTTATCATCACATGGAGTAAAAGCGGGTCCCAGTTCGTTGTGTCAATCTTGATATTCTTGAGACCTAAGACACATTCTTTGGTTATGTCATGGCACAACTTGATCGAACGTGCAGATTCGGAGCTGATAGCAGGTTGTGACAGGAGTTTGTCGAGAAGTGCTGTAACCATAAGCCTGCGATTGTCATAACGGTTACGAAGAACTGTCCAAGCATCAATATAATTCTCATCAGAGATTGGCATGTGCTTGATCAGCCGCTCTGCTTCGCCCAATATGTTGGCCTTGAGATACCACATCTTTTGAGAATTTCCAAGTGGCTGGGAATCAATTATCTGGTGAAACAGGTCATGGAAAGATGTCCACTGCGCGTAATCTCCATCAAACTTCGGAATTGACATCTCTGGCAACTTGATTGACTGCTGACTGTGAACTGGTGAGCGTGGGGCTGGATCTGTTTTTTCCTTGCCCGTGGCTAGGTTTATTAAGGCATCTTGTATGCGCTCTTCTATTCTATTGTATTGATCTTGCTTGTCGCTGGTATTTCCTCCTGGAAATCTGCTTATGGCTCTGTGTAAGTCGCGCAGCTCTTCCCAGTAGCGTGTCAAAGTATTTGACTTGAGGTCGTAATAGACTCTCGGTTGAGAAATTGAAGAGCCATGAATTCCCTCAATTAAATAGTTGATCGAAGCCACTGTGGACTCGAATTGGTTTACCAGTCCCTGTGTGTCGTCTTCTACCCTTTTTGTGGTTGCTGCTTTGAAGCTAGCGCCTGCGGTAGCAGCCTTTGGATTTGGGGTTGATGGATCTTCCATAGGCTTCGATTTCAATAGACTGGTTATGGCATCTCTTGCTGTTACGTACTTGTGATGTATAGCCGAAAAATAATCTTTTTCGAAGTAAGGATGATCAGCTGAGGTCTCCGCATACGCTTGAAGCTGCTCGTTTCGCGAGCTAATTGTTTTCCATAGCGCATTTAACTCCGACAATCTCTTGCTCAGGTACACTACCGTCTTCCTGGTGGGACCATCCTTCCGATAATTCGAAATCAATCGTTCAATTTCGAAGCCAGTTATATCCTGTTCCCTAGCTAGATCTTCCATTGCTAACGAATAGGTGTCAACCTTTAATTTCGAAGATTGCTCCACTTAGCAAGGTTTTCGTAATTAGTAAAGTTTTCGCTGTGTGATCACGTCGGGGTCACCAAAATGTCTCTATAGCGACAAAAGGCTTTTCTTCTGCCGCTTCGATGGTTAAAATTTAAGACTTCGGTCCAAATATCAAGGGCTTCCAAAACCAAACGAAGTACTTTGTTACGGGAACCGCAGTCCAAATATTGCTCGGTTCGTGTTCCGTCGTTCCTCTCTGTGTACTGTAAATGACAACATAGATACGAAAAGCTGCGAATTGTAATCAATGCATCTGTGGGCACGGTGTCGTATCATGGATTAGCAGAAGTGGGTGTGTATCCATACTCGTATTAAGTATCAAACATATACACACAAGACTTCGCAATCGAACGTACCGCCCAGCGGAACGAATTGGTTACATGCATTGCAAATCGAGTGAAAGCTTTAGCTTTGTGGTTGCACCAGTCACAGAGAGATGGCACTAAATACGTTAAACTGTTTTGTTGTTGAACTTTGATCTTTTTTGAAATGGTAAATTTTCTTCATTGTTTTAGTTGGTAAGCAATAAAGTCAGCATAATTATAGTATAAAAGAAACTTAAAGACACAAGACAATCGAGAAGTATTTCTCCATTCACTGGCTCAAGGCGTGCGCCCGAGCTTATTCTATCTCAAGGCACTTAGCCCGAGATAAGTGAATAGTGGGATACGTTCAACTGCGTACTCAAGGCATTAGCCCGAGTATCAGCGCCCCAAGGCAGTTACGCCCGGGGCCTGCAGTTGAACTAGTAATTGATTGATTTATCAATCTGACTGCGTACTCAAGGCATCAGCCCGAGTATTAGCGTCCCAAGGCTTTGTGCCCGGGGCTAGCAGTTGGATTATAATCAATCGATTCGCTAATATAACCGCGTGCTCAAGGCGTCAGCCCGAGCAACAGTTAAAGTCTTAATTAAATTGGTTTGTTTTTCTCTGGTAACAAAAATAATTAAAGAAAATAATAATCGTGCGAATTAACTGCTCCATTAACACTCTAAATTCATAAATATGTAAATATAAAACCTCATTAACTAGTTCTTTAATAAATTAATCACTTCAGAAAATTTCATTCATTCATCGCTCCATAAATGCCCAACTTTATACGTCTCTGCAATAAATTAATTATTGAAAGAATTCCCTAGTAAATATGTTATTGAAATTAATATAGCAAACTGAACTTGTTATTATATGACCAAACAAAGAATAAAATAAAACTTAAAACATTAAACAAAAACACTCTTTTACTGACCTAGTTGGCGAGTATAAAGTAGCAGATAAGTATCATACAGGAATATCTCTCTCTCCCCGGGAGCCTTGATGTGTATATAGGATACACATCATATCAAGCTCCCAGCGCATGCCAGTACACATAGGGTGTACGGGTATTGTGTAACAACTTGATAAGTCAGTTGATCAGTTCAATACTGAGACAACTGTTATCAATTATTCCCTAAAGTCGGTCAGTGCAATACTGAGACGACGCAACCAAACTCAATTCAAAAGACGTTTATGGCGGTTAGAATCAGAATGATAGCTTTATTAGCAAAGCATCTTAATTTATATCTTAAAATCTAATTTGCACCCTTTCCCACGTTCATGCTAATTTTACCTGGGAATTTCTAGACTTTCCCACGTTTAGAATAATTTTAGTGTAAAAAGTGCTGACTGCACCCAAGTACACGTCGCGAATTCCTCAGACAGTCTTGAATGTGATACGCGGTGAAATATGACATTCTTTCTGAAAATTTTCCAGACGAGATTTAGGTAATCGTAAGCTGACCTTGTCTGAGGAATTCACGACGTGTGAAGAACAGGTGAGTATCTCCAATTCGGTTTGAGATATTATACATATAGTTGAATAGATTTAAGATTTGAACTATTAACCGAAACATGAAGAACATGAAGAATGCGCATAAATTGCACATGAGCTTAGTCCATGTACATTGAAGATGTACATGGACTAATTACATTGACGATGTACATGTGACCCTGAACATGGAAAGTACATTGAAGATGTACAATCTTGTCACAACTTGCACAACATCTGCATTCGCAAAAACTCCGCATTGATATTTGCGGATGCGGATGTGAATGCAGATATCAAAATAAATGCGGACGTTCCGCAGTTGCGGATGTGAATATCCGCAACAACCCTGGTTTACTTCAATATTGTGGTTTTAATATAAATACGCATGAAATAATTGTAAGATAAGTAAATATTCCCTAAGATAAATATAAAAAAAAATTAAATGTATCTTATAAGCAAAGATTCCTTTTTAATAGTCGTGCAACCTAAAACTAAATTAACAATTTAATCATATTCACTAAAAATTAACATTCTTAAGAAAGTATGTAAGAAGCAAAATATATATTAGAATAGAAACTAGCCTAAGCAACAATAGCAAATAAACACAAATAAGAGCAAATGACTATAGCATAAAGAAAATATAACAGTGGAAACGACAACCTCGTTTCCTAGAAAATGTAACAGTGGAAACAGGAGCCTTATACAAGTTTTCATAGAAAATATAACAGTGGAAACAACAACCTTGTACTACGGTTCCAATACAACAACCTTATTTCGAAACTTATCGTAAATATTCAAGACATCTACCAGAACTAACATAAGGTTGATGCACATTAAGAATAGATATCACTGGCAATGGCAAAGAGGTTCAAGTTAATTCTTTCCCACGCTTTAGGAAAAGACAATTTTGCTGAGCAAGCAAGAATAATGTATAAAAACAGCGAAGCAGGCTATGAAAATTCAAGCAACTATTATTCGTTACTTCAAGTGGTTGGCTACACTTCTATGCGCCGTCTAAAACCCTGGCATGGCAACCCAAAGTGTACTGGAGTATCACAAGCTTCGACGTGAGGCTCAGCGGGTACGGGACCGTGACGAGGTATGCAACCGGACAGCAGCATATAATTTGGTCAGGAAATGCATGCACAATTGCAAGGCTTGCTGATGGCAAGATCTAGCGGACAATGTGAGCAAGGATCCGTGCGGCCTTGGCTACAAGCTAGTTATGCAGTAGCTTGGTGCCCTACGGAAACCTTGCATACATTATGTGGGAAACATGGACAAGATAGCGCGGGCACTCTTCTCCACTCATCCCGTCCATTGTGAAACAGCAGTCGAGTGTCCAGTCTTTACACAGCCAGAGCTGGAAGAGGCAATCATTTCACTGAAGGCGAGGAAGCGTTCCAGCTAAGGTTTGTAATGCGACCGCCGCTGGCGACCACTACTAACACACTTTGCTGCCAGGTGGCTTGTCATTTCAAGTTGGTTGCGACGAGCGCACATCCCACGTCACTTTTGTCGTGGGATATCAAGAAGATTTGACAGCCACATGGGAGGAAAGTGTGGAAGTAGTGGCCGTCACTGAGGAAGAAGTCCCGGAGGGTGCCAACAAGCAGCAAAAAGGCTTGAAATTAACAGGAAGAAGAACTTTCCCACAAATTGGTCATCACAGATATCCATCGACTATTCAAAAGTAGTAATTGTATCAGAAATTGGAATTGACTAACCGCGGAAATCAATCAAATCAATCCAAGGTATCGACCGATAAATGAGGGTATCGCCTGAGCTGGACGCCTTGCAACATCCCAACAGATGCCTGGTCGAGGAAGGTGACATAGTTATGGATAAATATACAGACGGATATTTGCAGGTTAGCAAGTGAGTTTTATGTTGAAATATCGGCAGTGCCCACGTCATTCATTTGACGGAATAAGTTCTGGGCAACAAAATGTGAATCGCTGCCATAGTGGCTTAGGCGCAGAGTTTCTGATATAAAGAAACCTTGGTAATTAAGTATCTGATGCAACACTGTCCACTAGTAAAATTTCTCACCTAAATGCATCTCATCAACTCTGAAGGCGAGTAAAGTAGACAAATTAGTTAGATCGCCGAAAATATGTTTGCCCGCGGTTTGTTTTGTATGCAATGTCGAGGTTGAGATCAGGTGACAAATATTGGGGATCATAATATGATTAACTCAATTAGTACATGATCGATTTAGAAACATCTCAATAACGAGGAATTAATTGAGTTTATTTGAGAAGAGAATTATTGATTAGTGTCCCCGATGTTTTTGATACGTAAAATTATTTGCAAGAATTTAAATTCTATCGAAATATTCAATGCCTAGTTCAAGCTAATAATATAGGTTAGTTTATTATATATTATTTTTAAATGTTAGGTTTTTTTTGTTTTTTAATGTTTCAATAGCAATTAATCCAAACAACATTATTTTGAAGAGCATGTGAAATTATTTGACCTGCGAGGAAATGACATTTAGAATACTTAAGTATTTTGAAATATCAAAATATGTTCAGTTCCTAATTTTAAAGACTAATCAATTCACCATCATTACTTTCAAGTAGAAGAATTAAAAGGCCTTTTAAATTTTTCTAAACTAAATCTACACTATTAATTCTGTAATGCGGAAGTCTACAGAAGATTCATCCTCGCTCAATATGAAAATTGTTTTACAGATCGAGCTTCGTGAGGACATTTTGCATATGTCAAAAAAATTCATCTCAGTGAATTTTTGAAAAAAAGTTTGAATTTTATATTTGAAACCATATTTTGCATGCTCAGGAGTGTTTAAAAAATGAAATAGCAACAAAATCCCCAGAATCTATTTCGTGGTAATTTTAGAGGTAGTAATAATTGGTAATCAAATGTAATTAAAAACAAAGTGAAATTTAAACAAACCAAGGCCGAGTTTTGAAAGAACATAATTATAGAATGTTTTTAAATTGCATTGAAACGAGTAGAAAATTACTAACAAAAAATGCGATAATTGTGTACAAATGAACTAGTGTGTGGATGCGAGAGTGTGCAGTTGAATTTTTAGATAAATACGAGTACAGGTAATGTAAAATCTTTGGGGATAAAATTAATATTTTGTTTGTAAAAAGAAAGTTATTATTGAACATAACCGAAGTTTCTATAATTGAATTCGGATGATATCTCACGAAAAACAAAGTATAATTAACTGTGTATTTAGTTTATGAGTGTGAAATGATAATTGAGTTGTTTTCACTATATTCAGAAATGAAGAAAAAACAAATGTTCTTAAAAGTCTTAACTATGTCCAGAAGTAATTGCTTAGTAATATTTAGTCTTTAAACTGATGCGAGTGTTGATATTGTGTGTAAATAGTATTTGAAATTTTCGTTCCTTCAATGAAGTTTAATCTACGATTTTAATACATTCATTCTTTCTTTATTGATGAACGGTAGTGGAGAGAAAATACTTACGAGAATTGTAAAAAAGTTATGAATCCTTATTGATAAGATGTTGTTTCTTCATTTATCCAAGAGCTTGATTATTCATCAAATGATAAAAGGAAATCACTTGAAACTAATATGCGAATAGTTTTATTGTATTGGAATTACATAGTAAGTCAAGTAATGCAGGGCATTTAGGGATTTTAATTTTAAAATTGACATTCATCTATAAGACTTTGAATAATCGAAATAATATTCATACTATTCAAGAGCAAAACCTCTTGCTCACTTTAAGGTTTAAAGTAGCTTCTAATTTCAGAGAAAAAAAAACAATGTTTACAAGCAAATATCAATATTTCTCTTTTCCTTTTCCTCATATCGGCTCTTAAATTAAAAGTCTGTTTTTTGTTTTGCTTGAACTAAAGCATTCTCCAAACTATTCGTGGTTCATCTAGGAAATCATCTTTTTAACTTGATTTTAAGGTTTAGGGTTCGTGTGAATGGATTTTATTTCCAAAATGTTCATATGAACTTGCGCTCTTGTAAGACTTATAAACAATAAACAGCTAGAGTGATAGTTCTAATAACCTGCGTGTTTGCACCAAGAGATATAGGATAGTTCCCCCCAAAATTTCATATAGCATAAAACATATTACTGCATTAGAATTTTAGTTCAGTAGAATGCATAAATTGCTGTAATACCCACTAATCAAACATGAACGTATATGTCTGGTTATTAAAAATAATAGGGTTCTAGATAGCTTGCTATTTCATTTTTCTTTTGAGGTTTCATTGTTTTCCTTTTAGAAATAGTTTTAAGATATATATTCAGTAATACTGCATTCATCATTGTGACGCGATTATTTGCATATTGTATAAAAATGTGCGTTATTCTCTTTTTGTGTGTTGCATTCTAGAGCAAACAGATATATTAAGGATTTCTCTGTATAATTATAACCAACGCAAATTTAATTTGGAAATAAGATGAATTGCTAATTAAAAACACGACTTTCCTTTCCAGTGGTTCTCTCTTTCAGCGGGAAATAGAGTGCGGGTTAAGTATGCCGTCGCGAGGGTAGGGTTTGAGAAAATCCGCTGAGGTCGGTTTCGCGTTGCGCGCGGTACGCTGTACCTTAGTTGATTTTGGTTTTTCTTTAGCGTAGCTTTTTTCGGAATTACGTTAACGTAGTATATTTTTCGGTACCGCGTCGGAAATTCGGGAACGCGAAGTAAAAATTAGATTTTGTTCCCCTCCGTATGGTTTTGTTTTGGTGACACGTTTGAAAACGGGCATGTATAGGTGGCTGAATATTGTAAATGAGCGTAATCGATTCGGAGACCCGCGACCGAAATCTTCTCCGATCTAGCTGGCCGACAAGCAGCCACCGCGTGAATAGGTTACGGTGCACGGATTGGTTGACCGGTTGGTACCATCCGTTGGCACTTCTCAGACTTAACGTCTAGAACCGATGAGAAGTCGGTTCCGCGTTTGCACGTAGACGTAAAATCAATACAGGTGTTGTAGCTTGTCTATCTCCATTATCCTAACTTCCCCGCAGGAGGAATGCCGGTCGACAAGAGCACTCTTGGAGGCTAGCATTCTTTGGGGAGTTCCGCCCCCACGTACCCGAGGAAACTACTACTAAATGCCAGTCAACAAGAACACTCTGGGAGGCTAGCATTCTTTGGGGGGCGCCGCCCCCACGGACCCGAGCATATAGGGGGCACCGTGAGGTTCTCTCTTGGGATGACAGGTAACGACTCTGATTGGATCTGGACTACGCTTTGGACAACGAGCTGGAATTGACGCTTTGGGCTGGCGGATGTGATGGTTTGGACCTAGTTGCTTTGCACAGTAGCGCCGAGGTGAAACTCGTGCGTGGACGGCTCCAATTCAACTATCATACCGTCTCCGTCCTGGTGAAACCTTGGCAGGCCTCGGAGTACGTTCAAAGTTCACACCATTGGGTTGGTGGTGTAGGTTCGGTTGAGACGGACCCCCGATTAGTACTGGTCTGGCTCTGAGCACTTGTCCCCATAAGGGCTTGTGCCAACCCTCACATGGCCTCCCTGCTCTGCAAAGATAACCATGGGACCACAAAGGTGACTACACACACGAACGGATATAGCGGCTCCGAGGGGGGACCCAACAAAACTGGAGCAAACAAAATCAAAAGACCAAAAACATCCAAAAAAAGAAACTAATAATAACAACGACGAGGCAACCAGCTGTTGCCGCCACGATGTCAACAGTACATCGAAAGCGGTACTAACCACGACAAAAACTAAAAATAACACAAGGACAGTGAAAGCATACGAAAAACGAAGAATAGCAGATAGTCCGGTTCAGACTAAGATTCCTGTGGCGTTCGGGCGCAGTAAAAAATTGTGCGAACCCCAGAGCGTCCTATTAATGACAAGTGGGAAACTCTGCAGGATGCTTCAGGCGTTCGAGCCTCGGAAGACGACAAAAAGAGCACCGAAAATTCGATTGTCACTGCTGCCATCGTTACCGAAGCGATCGATGCAAGGGTCACAAATCCCGACATTGCCACGAAAAATCCAGAAGCCAACGAGGAGATTACGGCACGAGGGCAACGAGTGACTAGACACCGCGTGTTTGCACTGCCAACGTCGAAAATGTGGCGGAAGTACTGCACTCGGAAACGGAACGCGATAACCTCTCCCAAGGATGGTTGCAAGGTACAATTGCGGCCCAGCGATACGAAGAAGAAAGGCTACTCCAAAAAGCGGGAGATTTCTCAAAAGAATGCAATCTGCATGCGACTCCCCAAAAACCAGCGAAGCAGCAAAAGTGGGGCTCCTTGAACTAAAGGAGCTCTTAGATCGTATAGGGCACTATCGGAGGAGCTGGTTAAGGGCCGAAGACAAACAGAAGGCCAAAGAGACTCTTGGGGCGAAATTTAAACGTGACATGCAGATAGCTCAACCATTAAAAGTCAATAAAAGAATGGCGTCTAGCCCAATGGAAGGAGATCGGGATATAAGAAGGGAAGAAGAGGCACTTGATGGACATGGAGCACCTAATCAGGGGTTCCAGACAGTGCTTACAAAAAGAGCTAAGAAAGCCGCTAAGAAACTCCTTCAAAAAAAGCCAGAAAGTAAAGTTCGTACGTACGCCCAAGTATAAAAAGGACCTGATGCAAAACAGGAGAGGCAAAAGCCCCGATGAAGACCCCGGCAGCAGGTACTGCTCGTAAAGCTCCAAGATGGCCGATCCTACGCGGAGGTACTGCGGGACATCAGGGGAAACGTAAGGCCCGAAGACACCAATATTACCATTAAAGTAGTACGACCAACGCGGTTGGGCCACATACTGGTCGAATTCGGAGCAGAGGACGGCAATAAAGAAGCATTCTGTGACGCAGTAAAGAAAGTCCTCGGCGAAAGCGCAACTGTAGCCCCGCTCGAGTCGATGGCAATGATCGAAATACGAGATATTGACTGCGTGACGGATCTGGCAACAGGGGACAACGCATGGCCATAGTTGACTTGACCGAAAACGACGCCGAACAATTCCTGACGAAGAGCAAAGTACGAATAGGATGGGTTGTCAGTAGGATACGGCGAAGAACAATGCCTCTGCAATGTTTCAAATGCCTTGGTTATGGTCACACCACACAAGTATGCAACGGACCCGATAGGAGTTCCCTATGTTACAAATGCGGTGAAATGGGACATAAAAGAAAAGAGTGTACGAAGGAGGCACACTGTATTCTTTGCAAGGATGCTGATCCAAAACCTGATTTCGGACTCGTCTTGGGATCAGAAAAATGCCGGGTGTTCCAGGAAGCCCTAGCCAAGGCAAAATCAGAACTCCGATGACCCGCATCCTGCAGTTAAACCTACACCGCAGTTCAATCGCCCAAAATCTGCTTGAGCAGTTTGCGAGGGACATGAAAGCCGACTTCTTGCTGCTGAGTGAGCAACACCATAATAAAAGTCCTGCATTATGGTATTCTGATGAAACTGGTACTGCCGCCATCTGGGCTCGGAACAGTGACTTTCAAGTGGAGAGTTGTGGACGGGGGGATGGTTTCGTGTGGGTCCGGTGCTCAGGGATCACCTTCTTTAGTATGTACCTAACGCCTAACGAGTCGATATCATCTTTCCAAGCCAAGCTTCAGGCTCTGGAGGGCGCTGTCTCGAACGCAGAGGGCAAAGTGCTCGTTGGGGGCGACTTCAATGCTAAGGCAATCGAATGGAGCATGCCTCAAACAGATCCGCGGGGAAAACGAATCCTAGAAATGACGGCCAGGACGGCCCTCGTCGTACTAAACTCCGGAAACACGCCAACTTTCCACCATATTGGCTGTGAGGGAACCATACCGGACGTGACATTCGCCTCGGAGTCCTTAGTATGGAGGATACACAACTGGAAAGTATTAGAGGACTACTCAGCCAGTGATCATCAGTGCATTCTGCTTGAGATAAGTGATACTGTCTCCTGACGTCCATGCTCTCGGCCATCTACAACTGGATGGAACACGATTAGTATTAAACAAAGCGCTTTTGATTTTGACTTTCGGAAGGATGGACGTCGAGAGGTTCGTCAAGGTTCTCACAGCAGGTAAGCTGCTACAGGGAGCTTCGGAGGGGACGGAAGAACGGGCAGCTCAAGACGTGGTGAACTCTACTATGAGCATCATTACGACTGCTTGCTGCGCTTCTATGCCCCGTCGAAGACCCCGGCACGGCAAGCCCCCAGTGTACTGGTGGTCTACTGAAATCGCTGAAAAGCGAAGGGAGTGTCACAAGCTTTGACGCGAGGCTCAACGGGCGCGGAACGGTGACGAGGCATGCAACTGGGTGGCAGCATATAAGTCGGCCAGGAAATGCCTTCGCAAACTGATCAACAGTAGCAAGGCTCGCTGCTGGCAAGACCTAGTTGACAATGTGAACAAGGATCCGTGGGGCCTTGGCTACAAGCTGGTCATGCGGAAGCTTGGTGCCCTACGGAAGCCTTGTATACATGACGCGGAAAAAATGGACGCGATAGTGCGGGGACTCTTCGCCGCCCATCCCGATCGTGTTGACGCTGTCCATGATGAAACAGCAGTCGAGTGCCCTCTCTTTACACAGCTGGAACTGGAGGAAGATGTCATTGAAAGCGAGGAAGGCTCCAGGTCCAGATGGTGTTCCGGCTGAGGTGTGGCGGCTGTCTATCACCATTGTCCTGCCTTGCTGCTCAGCACATTCAACGCTTGCCTATGGAACGGGGTTTTCCCGGTACGATGGAAGGTGGTGAGGCTCGTGCTGATTAGCTAGGGGAAGGGAAATCCCGAATCGCCGTCTGCATACCGCCCGTTATGCATGCTAGGCACGGCTGGGAAAGTGCTAGAGAAACTCATAAAGGGAAGACTCCCTGACGCGATTTGTGCTGCTAGAAACCAATCTCCTCGGCAATACGCCTTTAGAGCAGGACGTTCTACCATTGATGCGATTGCAGAGGTGGTGAACGCGGTCCAAAAGGCAGAGGCATATAGTCGCACCAAGCGACGGATCGTCCTGTTAGTGATACCCGATGTCAGGAATGCTTTCAACTCCGCTAGATGGGTGGATATTCTGGATACGCTGGAAAACTCTTTTCAAGTTCCAGAATATCTAATGCGGCTTTTGAGGAACTACCTAAAGGACCGAAGCCTGCTCTACGACACGACACAGGGCCAACGAAGGATGGAAATTACATCGGGTGTTGCCCAGGGATCTATCCTTGGTCCGGACCTGTGGAACGTGTCTTACGACGGTCAGCTATGCAGATGATGTTGCGGCTCTGGTCACTGGACGCACCGTTGAACAAGCGCAACTTAGGCTCGGTATGCTAATGCACCGAGTTAGGGACTGGATGACTGTTCGTGGCCTCAATTTAGCACTGGACAAAACCGAAGTGGTCATCTTGACAAAAAAGAGAATCCCTAGAGTAAGGATGATCAGTATTGGCGACTTACGAATCGAATCAAAGTCAGCGGTGAAGTACCTGGGGCTACTGATTGACTCGAAGATGAGTTTCTCTAAGCAAATCAGGGCAACGGCTGAGAAGGCTTCTTTGGGAACATTTGAGTCGACCTATGGCTAACGTAGGGGGACCCAGCCCATCAAGAAGACGCCTCTTGATGAGTGCTGTAGGGTCAGTGCTACTGTACGGAGCAGAGGTATGGGGCGACGCTCTCAGCAAGTAGGTATACCGAAAACGTTTGGCACAGGTACAGAGAAGAGGAGCACTCAGAATTGCATCTTCGTATCCAACAGTCTCCGACTCGGCGGTGAGAGCGATTGCAGGCGTGATACCTGTCGCCCTCCTTGCTAGAGAGCGCCACGCTATTTACCTGCGCCGAAACGAGGATGCGAGGGGGATAGTTGTCCGTGAGGAGAGACAGCGCTCGCTAAACGATTGGCAGCAGTCTTGGGTCGATTGCACGAAGGGAAGGTGAACTGCGCACCTCATCCCGGATGTGAGACCGTGGCTAAATCGAAGGCATGGTGAGACTGACTTCTATCTGACCCAGCTTTTGAGCGGGCACGGGTGTTTTCAGTCTTACCTGCACAAGATCGGTAAGTCACGGTCCCCCGATTGTCGGTTTCGCCCAGGAGAGGAGGGCAATGCCTGTCATACATTTTTTGCGTGTACCAAATGGGCCAGGCTGCGAAGGGAACTCTACAGGGAGACGGGAGAGCTCACCCCGGATAATATAGTTGCGGTGATGCTCGAATCGATTGACAAATGGAACCAGGTGGCACATTATGCTCGGGCAGTCCTAAAATATAAAACGGACTCACAGCAGCTGGGGGCGCTGGGGCTGGGGGAATGCTCTTCTGGCATTTCCTCTTCCCCTCTCCCCTCCCGTTAGGAAAGGGACTCCCCAGCTTGGAGGCGCCTCACGGCGTAATGTGTCACACGGTTCCAGGCTGGTTTCTCAGGTTGACAGGGGAGGTGTTTAGTGGGTGGTCCAGTCGCGCATGGGAGTCCCACACTCTGTGCATAAATGGCATTCACCTCTCTACCACAAAAAAAAATTGTCCTGACTTGCTGCTCAGCACATTCAACGCTTGCCTACAGGATGGGGTTTTCCCGGAAGGTACGGCGAGGCTCGTCCTGATCAACGGGGGGGGGGGGGGGATGAGAAATTTCGGAACGCACGTTATGCATGCCAAACACTGCTGGGAAAGTGCTAGAGAAACTCACCATGCGATTTCAAGTGATTTTTCAAAGATGTCGTTGTACAGCCCTTACGAGAATACGTTTTGAAACATATTTTGCACTTCGATTTGTCCCAATCTTGATCGTCTGGCGTAAAGTAAGCCCAAATTTCACTTCGCGTTGTTGGCGACATTCTGAACTAAACAAATTTTCACGAAGATGAAAAACTTCAATTGCCAATGACGAAATACACAACTTAATACGCGTAACACGTCTAAATTCCTACACGAACCAAACTTTTCTGTCCTAACATTCTTACCAGTTGTTCTACGAATTTTCGATAGCTCATGCCATTATCGGAGATTCGCATTGATTATCTTGTCACAACTTGCACTACATTTGCATTCGCAAAAACTCCGCATTGATATTTGCGGATGCGGATGCGAATGCAGATATCAAAATAAATGCGGAAGTTCCGCAGTTGCGGATGTGCATATCTGCAACAACCCTGGTTTACTTCAATATTGTGGGTTTAATATAAATACACATGAAATAATTGTAAGATAAGTAAATATTTCCTAAGATAAATATAAAAAAAAATTAAATGTATCCTATAAGCAAAGATTCCTTTTTAATAATCGTGCAACCTAAAACTAAATTAACAATTTAATCATATTCACTAAAAATTAACATTCTTAAGAAAGTATGTAAGAAGCAAAATATATATTAGAATAGAAACTAGCCTAAGCAACAATAGCAAATAAACACAAATAAGAGCAAATGACTATAGCATAAAGAAAATACAACAGTGGAAACAACAACCTCGTTTCCTGGAAAATGGAAGAGTGGAAATAAGAGCCTTATACAAGTTTTCATAGAAAATATAACAGTAGAAACAACAACCTTGTACTACGGTTCCAATACAACAACCTTATTTCGAAACTTATTGTAAATATTCGAGACATCTACCAGAACTAACATAAGGTTGATGCACATTAAGAATAGATATCACTGGCAATGGCAAAGAGGTTCAAGTTAATTCTTTCCCACGCTTTAGGGAAAGGCAATTTTGCTGAGCAAGCAAGAATAATGTATGAAAACAGCGAAGAAGGCTATGAAAATTCAAGCGACTATTATTCGTTACTTCAAGTGGTTGGCTACACTTCTATGCGCCGTCTAAAACCCTGGCATGGCAACCCAAAGTGTACTGGAGTATCACAAGCTTCGACGTGAGGCTCAGCGGGTACGGGACCGTGACGAGGTATGCAACCGGATAGCAGCATATAATTTGGTCAGGAAATGCATTCACAAATTGATGAACAATTGCAAGGCTTGCTGATGGCAAGATCCAGCGGAAATGGGAGCAAGAATCCTTGCGGCCTTGGCTACAAGCTAGTTATGCAGAAGCTTGGTGCCCTACGGAAACCTTGCATACATTATGCGGGAAAGATGGACAAGATCCCCGCTCATCCCGTCCATTGTGAAACAGCAGTCGAGTGTCCAGTCTTTACACAGCCAGAGCTGGAAGAGGCAATCATTTCACTGAAGGCGAGGAAGCGTTCCAGCTAAGGTGTTGCAGCTTGTCTATCTCCATTGTCCTAACTTCCCCGCAGGAGGAATGCCGGTCGACAAGAGCACTCTTGGAAGCTAGCATTCTTTGGGGAGTTCCGCCCCCACGTACCCGAGGAAACTACTACTAAATGCCAGTCGACAAGCACACTCTTGGAGGCTAGCATTCCTTGGGGGGGCGCCGCCCCCACGGACCCGAGCATATAGGGGGCACCGTGAGGTTCTCTCTTGGGATGACAGGTAACGACTCTGATTGGATCTGCACTACGCTTTGGACAACGAGCTGGAATTGACGCTTTGGGCTGGCGGATGTGATGGTTTGGACCTAGTTGCTTTGCACAGTAGCGCCGAGGTGAAACTCGTGTGTGAATGGCTCCAATTCAACTATCATACCGTCTCCGTCCCGGTGAAACCTTGGCAGGCCTCGGAATATGTTCGAAGTTCGCACCATTGGGTTGGTGGTGTAGGTTCGGTTGAGACGGACCCCCGATTAGTACTGGTCTGGCTCTGAGCATTTGTCCCCATAAGGGCTTGTGCCAACCCTCGCATGGCCTCCCTGCTCTGCAAAGATAACCATGGGACCACAAAGGTGACTACACACACGAACGGAGATAGCGAATCCGAGGGGGGACCCAACAAAACTGGAGCAAACAAAATCAAAAGACCAAAAACATCAAAAAAAAGAAACTAATAATAACCACGACGAGGCAACCAGCTGTTGCCGCCACGATGTCAACAGTACATCGAAAGCGGTACTAACCACGACAAAAACTAAAAATAACACAAGGACAGTGAAAGCATACGAAAAACGAAGAATAGCAGACAGTCCGGTTCAGACTGAGATTTCTGTGGCGTTCGGGCGCAGTAAAAAAATGGTGCAAACGCCAGAGCGTCCTATTTAGGACAAGTGGGAAACTCTGCAGGATGCTCCAAGCGTTCGAGCCTCGGAAGATGACAAAAAGAGCACCGAAAATTCGATTGTCACTGCTGCCATCGTTGACGAAGCGACCGATGCAAGGGTCACAAATCCCGACATTGCCACGAAAAATCCAGAAGCCAACGAGGAGATTACGGCACGAAAAGCAACGAGTGACCAGACACCGCGTGATTGCACTGCCAACGTCGAAAATGTGGCGGAAGTACTGCACTCGGAAACGGAACGCGATAACCAATTGCGGCCCAGCGATACGAAGAAGAAAGGCGACTCCGAAAAGCGGGAGATGTTCTTAAAAGAATACAATCTGCATGCGACTCCCCAATAACCAGCAAAGCAGCAAAAGTGGGGCTCCTTGAACTAGAGGAGCTCCTAGACCGTATGGGGCACTATCGGAGGAGCTGGTTAAGGGCCGAAGACGAACAGAAGGTCAAAGAGACTCTTGGGGTGAAATCTAAAGGTGACATGCAGATAGCTCAACCATTAAAATACAATGAAAGAATGGCGTCTGGCCCAATGGAAGGAGATCGGGATATAAGAAGGAAAGAAGAGGCACTTGATGGACATGGAGCACCTAATCAGGGGTTCCAGACAGTGGTTACAAAAGGAGCGAAGAAAGCCGCTAAGAAACTCCTTCAAAAAAAGCCAGAAAGTAAAGTTCGCACGTACGCCCAAGTATAAAAAGGACCTGATGCAAAACAGGAGGGGCAAAAGCCCCGACGAAGAAACCGGCAGCAGGTACTGCTCGTAAAGCCCCAAGATGGCCGATCCTACGCTGAGGTGCTGCGGGACATCAGGGGAAACGTAAGGCCCGAGGACTCCAATATTACCAGTAAAGTAGTAAGTTCCAGAATATCTAATGCGGCTTTTGAGGAACTACCTAAAGGACCGAAACCTGCTCTACGATACGACACAGGGCCAACGAAGGATAGAAATTACATCGGGTGTTGCCCAGGGATCTATCCTTGGTCCGGACCTGTGGAACGTGTCTTACGATGGGCTACTGAGACTTGAGATGCCAGATGAGTCGCGCTTGGTTGGCTATGCGGATGATGTTGCAGCTCTGGTCGCCGGACGCACCGTTGAACAAGCGCAACTTAGGCTAGGTATGCTAATGCGCCGAGTGAGGGACTGGATGACTGCTCGCGGGCTCAGTTTAGCACTGGAGAAAACCGAAGTGGTCATCTTGACAAAAAAGAGAATCCCTAGTGTAAGGGTGATCAGTATTGGAGATATACAAATCGAATCCAAGCCAGCGGTGAAGTACTTGGGGCTACTGATCGACTCGAAGATGAGTTTCTCTGAGCAAATCAGGGCAACGGCTGAGAAGGCTGCTTCGGGAATATCGGCCCTGAGTCGACTTATGGCCAACGTAGGGGGACCCAGCCCATCAAGAAGACGCCTCTTGATGAGTGCTGTAGGGTCAGTGTTACTGTACGGAGCAGAGGTATGGGGCGACGCTCTCAGCAAGGAGGTATACCGAAAACGATTGGCGCAGGTACAGAGAAGAGGAGCACTCAGAATTGCATCTTCGTATCCAACAGTCTCCGACTCGGCGGTGAGAGTGATTGCAGGCGTGATACCTGTCGCCCTCCTTGCTAGAGAGCGCCACGCTATTTACCTGCGCCGAAACGAGGATGCGAGGGAGATGGTTGTCCACGAGGAGAGACAACGCTCGCTCAACGATTGGCAGCAGTCTTGGAGGAATCGCACGAAGGGAAGGTGGACCCGCGCCCGGATGTGAGACCATGGCTAAATCGAAGGCATGGTGAGACTGACTTCTATCTGACCCAGCTTTTGAGCGGGCACGGGTGTTTTCAGTCTTATCTGCACAAGATCGGTAAGTCACGGTCTCCCGATTGTCGGTTTTGCCCAGGAGAGGAGGACAATGCCTGTCACACATTTTTTGCGTGTACCAAATGGGCCAGGCTGCGAAGGGAACTCTACAGGGAGACGGGAGAGCTCACCCCGGATAATATAGTTGCGGTGATGCTCGAATCAGTTGACAAATGGAACCAGGTGGCACATTATACTCGGGCAGTCCTAAAAGATAAAAGGGACTCACAGCAGCCGGAGGTGCTTGGGCTGGGGGATCGCTCTTCTGGCATTTCCTCTTTCCCTCTCTCCTCCCCAGCTTAAAGGCGCCCCACGGCGTAACAAAACGAGACCTGGCCCGAAGTAATGTGTCAAACGGTTCTAGGCTAGGTTCTCAGATTGACAGGGGAGGTGTTTAGTGGGTAGTCCAAGGGAATCCTCCATGGGAGTCCGACGCGTAAATGCCTTCACCTCCCTACCGCAAAAAAAAAAGCAAGTAGTACGACCAACGCGGTTGGGCCACATACTGGTCGAATTCGGAGCAGAGGACGGCAATAAAGAAGCATTCTGTGACGCAGTAAAGAAAGTCCTCGGTGAAAGCGCAACTATAGCCCCGCTCGAGCCGATGGCAACGATCGAAATATGAGACATTGACTGCGTGACGGATCTGGCAACAGGGGACAACGCATGGCCATAGTTGACTTGACCGAAAACGACGCCGAACAATTCCTGAAGAAGGGCAAAGTACGAATAGGATGGGTTCTCTGTAGGATACGGCAAAGAGCAACGCCTCTGCAATGTTTCAAATGCCTTGGTTATGGTCACACCACACAAGTATGCAAAGGACCCGATAGGAGTTCCCTATGTTACAAATGCGGTGAAATGGGACATAAAAGAAAAGAGTGTACGAAGGAGGCACACTGTATTCTTTGCAAGGATGCTGATCCAAAACCTGATTTCGGACACGTCTTGGTCCGATGACCCGCATCCTGCAGCTAAACCTACACCGCGGTTCAATCGCCCAAAATCTGCTTGAGCAGTTTGCGAGGGACATGAAAGCTGACTTCTTGCTGCTTAGTGAGCAACACCATAATAAAAGTCCTGCATTATGGTATTCTGATGAAACTGGTACTGCCGCCATCTGGGCTCGGAACAGTGACTTTCAAGTGGAGAGTTGTGGACGGGGGATGGTTTCGTGTGGATCCGGTGCTCAGGGATCACCTTCTTTAGTGTGTACCTAACGCCTAACGAGTCGATATCATCTTTCCAAGCCAAGCTTCAGGCTCTGGAGGGCGCTGTCTCGAACGCAGAGGGCAAAGTGCTCGTTGGGGGCGACTTCAATGCTAAAGCAATCGAATGGAGCATGCCTCAAACAGATCCGCGGGGAAAACGAATCCTAGAAATGACGGCCAGGACGGCCCTCGTCGTACTAAACTCCGGAAACACGCCAACTTTCCACCATATTGGCTGTGAGGGAACCATACCGGACGTGACATTCGCCTCGGAGTCCTTAGTATGGAGGATACACAACTGGAAAGTATTAGAGGACTACTCAGCCAGTGATCATCAGTGCATTCTGCTTGAGATAAGTGATGCTATCTCCTGATGTCCATGCTCTCGGCCATCTACAACTGGATGGAACATCGGAAGGATGGACGTCGAGAGGTTCGTCGAGGTGCTGACAGCAGGTGAGCCGCTACAGGGAGCTTCGGAGGGGACGGAAGAACGGGCAGCTCAAGACGTGGTGAACTCTACTATGAGCATCATTACGACTGCTTGCTGCGCTTCTATGCCCCGTCAAAGACCCCGGCACGGCAAGCCCCAGTGTACTGGTGGTCAACTGAAATCGCTGAATAGCGAAGAGAGTGTCACAAGCTTCGACGCGAGGCTCATCGGGCGCAGAACAATGACGAGGCATGCAACTGGGTGGCAGCATATAAGTCAGCCAGGAAATGCCTTCGCAAACTGATCAACAGTAGCAAGGCTCGCTGCTGGCAAGACCTAGTTGACAATGTGAACAAGGATCCGTGGGGCCTTGGCTACAACTGGTCATGCGGAAACTTGGTGCCCTACGGAAGCCTTGTATACATGACGCGGAAAAGATGGACGCGAAAGTGCGGGGACTCTTCCCCCCCTCCCGTCCGTGTTGACGCTGTCCATGATGAAACAGCAGTCGAGTGCCCTCTCTTTACACAGCTGGAACTGGAGGAGGCAGTCATTGAAAGCGAGGAAGGCTCCAGGTCCAGATGGTGTTCCAGCTGAGGTGTGGCGGCTGTCTATCACCATTGTCCTGACTTGCTGCTCAGCACATTCAACGCTTGCCTATGGAACGGGGTTTTCCCGGTACGATGGAAGGTGGTGAGGCTCGTGCTGATTAGCTAGGGGAAGGGAAATTCCGAATCGCCGTCTGCATACCGCCCGTTATGCATGCTAGGCACGGCTGGGAAAGTGCTAGAGAAACTCATCAAGGGAAGACTCCCTGACGCGATTTGTGCTGCTGGGAACCAATCTCCTCGGCAATACGGCTTCAGAGCAGGACGTTCTACCATTGATGTGATTGCAGAGGTGGTGAACGTGGTCCAACGAGCAGAGGCATATAGTCGCACCAAGCGATGGATCGTCCTGTTAGTGACACCCGACGTCAGGAATGCTTTCAACTCCGCTAGATCGGTGGATATTCTGGATACGCTGGAAAACTCTTTTCAAGTTCCAGAATATCTAATGCGGCTTTTGAGGAACTACCTAAAGGACCGAAGCCTGCTCTACGACACGACACAGGGCCAACGGAGGATGGAAATTACATTGGGTGCTGCCCATGGATCTATCCTTGGTCCGGACCTGTGGAACGTGTCTTAAGACGAGCTACTGGGACTTGAGATGCCAGATGAGTCGCGCTTGGTCGGCTATGCAGATGATGTTGCGGCTCTGGTCGCTGGACCCACCGCTGAACAAGCGCAACTTAGGCTAGGTATGCTAATGCACCGAGTTAGGGACTGGATGACTGTTCGTGGGCTCAGTTTAGCACTGGACGAAACCGAAGTGGTCATCTTGACAAAAAAGAGAATCCCTAGAGTAAGGATGATCAGTATTGGCGCCTTACGAATCAGACAGTGCTTACCAAAGGAGCGAAGAAAGCCGCTAAGAAACTCCTTCAAAAAAAGCCAGAAAGTGAAGTTCGCATGGACGCCCAAGTATAAAAAGGACCTGATGCAAAACAAGAGAGGCAAAAGCCCCGATGAAGACCCCGGCAGCAGGTACTGCTCGTAAAGCCCCAAGATGGACGATCCTACGCGGAGGTACTGCGGGATACCAGGGGAAACGTAAGGCCCGAAGACACCAATATTACCATTAAAGTACTACGACCAACGCGGTTGGGCCACATACTGGTCGAATTCGGAGCATAGGCCGGCAATAAAGAAGCATTCTGTGACGCAGTAAAGAAAGTCCTCGGCGAAAGCGCAACTGTAGCCCCACTCGAGCCGATGGCAACGATCGAGACATTGACTGCGTGACGGATCTGGCAACAGGGGACAACGCATGGCCATAGTTGACTTGACCGAAAACGACGCCGAACAATTCCTGAAGAAGGGCAAAGTACGAATAGGATGGGTTGTCTGTAGGATACGGCGAAGAGCAACGCCTCTTCAATGTTTCAAATGCCTTGGTTATGGTCACACCACACAAGTATGCAAAGGACCCGATAGGAGTTCCCTATGTTACAAATGCGGTGAAATGGGACATAAAAGAAAAGAGTGTACGAAGGAGGCACACTGTATTCTTTGCAAGGGTGCTGATCCAAAACCTGATTTTGGACTCGTCTTGGGATCAGGAAAATGCCGGGTGTTCCAGGAAGCCCTAGCCAAGGCAAAATCAGAACTCCGATGACCTGTATCCTGCAGCTAAACCTACACCGCAGTTCAATCGCCCAAAATCTGCTTGAGCAGTTTGCGAGGGACATGAAAGCCGACTTCTTGCTGCTGAGTGAGCAACACCATAATAAAAGTCCTGCATTATGGTATTCTGATGAAACTGGTACTGCCGCCATCTGGGCTCGGAACAGTGACTTTCAAGTGGAGAGTTGTGGACGGGGGATGGTTTCGTGTGGATCCGGTGCTCAGGGATCACCTTCTTTAGTGTGTACCTAACGCCTAACGAGTCGATATCATCTTTCCAAGCCAAGCTTCAGGCTCTGGAGGGCGCTGTCTCGAACGCAGAGGGCAAAGTGCTCGTTGGGGGCGACTTCAATGCTAAAGCAATCGAATGGAGCATGCCTCAAACAGATCCGCGGGGAAAACGAATCCTAGAAATGACGGCCAGGACGGCCCTCGTCGTACTAAACTCCGGAAACACGCCAACTTTCCACCATATTGGCTGTGAGGGAACCATACCGGACGTGACATTCGCCTCGGAGTCCTTAGTATGGAGGATACACAACTGGAAAGTATTAGAGGACTACTCAGCCAGTGATCATCAGTGCATTCTGCTTGAGATAAGTGATACTGTCTCCTGACGTCCATGCTCTCGGCCATAATACAATAATTAACAAGCATGGTCACTCTTGGATGTCAATAATTACAACAACAAAAATTGATAGGGCAATGTAAAATGGAGACAAGAAAGGACTGAAAATAAATGGCTTTTGCCCTTTAGCGAAAGAGAGTTAGGTAGAGCTGCGGCCCATATGTGAAATTGTGTTAGTAAGTTTGCCCGCGCTTGCGTTTGTATGGGTTTGTACGTGAAGCGGGAAATTATAGTTGTGTGCGTTGAAATTTAGCCATTTTCGTGTTACCAGATTAGCAAATTTTGTTGCTTAACGAAAGATATTATTTCCAGATTGATAACACAGCTGAGTTTTTTGGCAGGAATGTGATTTTGAAATCTGTTCATTTAAGAGCAATGGAAAATAAAAGAGTGCATTGTAATTAAAATGAATATAGAAAATTGTTCCGGCTTCCATCGGACCATACCACGTAACACCTTGCGACTACTTTCAATGGGGCCACGTGAAAGAGAAGGTATACGCCAACAGCCTAGCGGTGATTCATGACCCCAAAGATGGAATTCGTGGAGCTATCGAGGACATAGGGCAGCCACTTTGTGATTTGGTTATGGAAAATTTCATGAAAAGGATATGGTCCTGTAAGCGTGATCGGCATTTGCCTGATATTATTTTTCACTATTAACGGCATACTTTGCCCTTCATAATGAAATAAACATCTGATCATTTATATTAAAAAATTGCATTTTTCTTTTAATATCAAAATAACACCTCTTATTGGAAAACACTGTATTTTCGGTGCCCTCGATTCGTAGCCGTTAACTCAAATAGGTGGTTTGGCTGTCTTTTTTGTAATGAGGCTTGTTTATTAAGTTTTAACTTCATAGAGACTTGGTAGTGCATCGATTAGCATGAAAAGGAGGATCGTGCTTGAAGAAATAAACACATTGAATTTTTGATTTTATTTTGATACAAAGGGAAATAGTTTCTTATATTTCTAGAAAAATGTTCCCCTAACTGTTAACGCATTCTTTCAACAAGCTTTAATTGTCGATAATATTACTTTTATAAGTGGCACATTAAAGTGAGGTGCTTCAGAAGCTTTCATTCTTTGACGGCTGACTCAATTTCATAATATTTCATATACATATTTACCTGTGTATTGTAACATTTGTGTATCATTTTAATACTGTCTTTAAGAACCTTATCTAGTTTTCATTTAACAATTAGCTATAAACAATATATAACGCTATTATTTGCCCCTTTAAGAGTGTCACAAGAGAACTGAGTACATTTGCTTTCACTAACAACGAGTTTAAATAAGAAAACTTGTGTCTTTAATATACAAAGATAAACATTTAAGAAGACATCACATGGAATTTTCGCTTAAGTTTTAACATTACAAGGTACTTAAGTGTTCTCTTAGATTCCTAACTGAATGTATGTTAATTTTCTCATTTACATAATTTACTTCTTTTCTAGTAGAGGAGGAGCACTTTCACCTTTCTTTGGCTTCTCCTTCTTGAGAGTTTTAATTTGACCGGAGAAGTAATCTTCGATTTCTTGTGGAGTGTGTCCCTTGGTCTCTGGCAGGCAGAAGTAGAACAATATCATTCCTAAAAGTTAAAGACAGTTCTTAATGAATTCCGCTTTTTGTTTTCATTATTCATGATGACTTACCTACTAATGAAATAGAACCATATAAAATAAATGTACCATGGCGATATATTGCGTGAGTTAAGAAAGGATATGTTTTGACAACGACGAATATAAAGATATGTGCACTGCATGTAGTGAAGCCACCAACAATGCCCCGAAATTTTGTGGGTAAATTTCTCCCATAGAACGACCAAGAAGCCGAGTGTGCACGCGATTGTGAAAATGAAGATACAAGCTACAGGGAACCTGGTTGCAGTTGGGAATTCTGGTGGATCAGCAGTATCCCACTTATGTTTCATGTACAAGTAGATACCTAACCCTAACATTGAAAGTCCACAGCTGATTCGTGTAAGGTTATTCGAAAATATTAAATAATGTCCTCGTGTTGATTTTTTTTTTTTTTAATTACCTCCATTCCCTACCACTCTCTCCATCACTCTTTCTTCGTCGCACAACGCTCGTGCGATCTGCATTCACTTACCCGAAATGAATGTTAGCGGCCTTCGTCCCATTCTTCGCAGAGGAATGCAAGCAACTATGGTAAATGCTAGACGAATAGCTCGAAGCATTATGGTGCACGTGTATGTATTCATTGTGGTTCCAGAATCGGGGAAAATTTCAACCGCGTAGAATGTGATAACGTTCACACCACTGAATTGGTACATCATGAAATGAAGAACTAAAATCCCAAAAGGACTATCGTAACTGGACTGAAGAAAATGGCAATCTTTTCCTTAGCCGTCACTTTGCTGCAACATTTAAATTGAATTAATTTATCATCTTCATATTATTTGATATTTTAGCTTACTTATTAACATTTGCTTTCCGATTGAATTCACGTTCCACGTAGACCCTCGAAGTTTTTCCAAACTTTTTCTAGCTTCAACAGCTTTACCACGCACTACCAAATAGTTGGGAGTTTCGGGTGTGAAGAACAGTAACAGAAATGTAGCAATTTGGGACCATGGTCGAAGTTATTGCTAGAATTTTCCACATTATGAAGGATCCTAGGGTATACTGCACAAGTACACCGAAACTGATAAACACCGCTGCCAGCGCACTTAACATGCCTCGCAGATGTGGTTGCGTTACTTCTGATGCATAAGCTCGAGCTGGTTCGCCAACCATGCTCGATCCAAGTCCAGTTAGAAATCGGCCGGCATAAATTAATTCAACTCTGTCCGCTGAAGCGATTAAAATCCATCCTAATACTGCAGGAACTTGAGTTAATGAAAGCGTCAGCTTTTGACGTTTGTCTTTTGACAACATTCGTTTAATTGAACGTAGAAATCGTTCAGTTGTTTATCGGACTTCTCTTTTCTTTCAATGCGATGTATTTACCAGCCAGCTGATGACTGTTCTTTCCTGTTTTACTTTCGTCGAATTTGTTACATGTTCCCCATGCCCTGTCTGTGCACGCTGTCACAAATACTATCTCACGCATCGGCAAGTCCCGTTATTCGGAAATTTGTATGAACTGACCGTACTTGTTAGTGATTGTATTATGCTCTCGGCCATCTACAACTGGATGGAACATCGGAAGTATGGACGTCGAGAGGTTCGTCGAGGTGCTCTCAGCAGGTAAGCCGCTACAGGGAGCTTCGGAGGGGACGGAAGAACGGGCAGCTCAAGACGTGGTGAACTCTACTATGAGCATCATTACGACTGCTTGCTGCGCTTCTATGCCCCGTCAAAGACCCCGGCACGGCAAGCTCCCAGTGTACTGGTGGTCAACTGAAATCGCTGAAAAGCGAAGGGAGTGTAACAAGCTTCAACGGGCGTGGAACGGTGACGAGGCATGCAACTGGGTGGCAGCATATAAGTCGGCCAGGAAATGCCTTCGCAAACTGATCAACAGTAGCAAGGCTCGCTGCTGGCAAGACCTAGTTGACAATGTGAACAAGAATCCGTGGGGCCTTGGCTACAACTGGTCATGCGGAAGCTTGGTGCCCTACGGAAGCCTTGTATACAGGACGCGGAAAAGATAGACGCGAAAGTGCGGGGACTCTTCCCCCCCTCCCGTCCGTGTTGACGCTGTCCATGATGAAACAGCAGTCGAGTGCCCTCTCTTTACACAGCTGGAACTGGAGGAGGCAGTCATTGAAAGCGAGGAAGGCTCCAGGTCCAGATGGTGTTCCGGCTGAGGTGTGGCGGCTGTCTATCACCATTGTCCTCACTTGCTGCTCAGCACATTCAACGCTTGCCTATGGAACGGGGTTTTCCCGGTACGATGGAAGGTGGTGAGGCTCGTGCTGATCAGCTAGGGGAAGGGAAATTCCGAATCGCCGTCTGCATACCGCCCGTTATGCATGCTAGGCACGGCTGGGAAAGTGCTAGAGAAACTCATCAAGGGAAGACTCCCTGACGCGATTTGTGCTGCTGGGAACCAATCTCCTCGGCAATACGGCTTCAGAGCAGGACGTTCTACCATTGATGTGATTGCAGAGGTGGTGAACGTGGTCCAACGAGCAGAGGCATATAGTCGCACCAAGCGACGGATCGTCCTGTTAGTGACACCCGATGTCAGGAATGCCTTCAACTCCGCTAGATGGGTGGATATTCTGGATACGCTGGAAAACACTTTTCAAATTCCAGGATATCTAATGCGGCTTTTGAGGAACTACCTAAAGGACCGAAGCCTGCTCCACGACACGACACAGGGCCAACGAAGGATGGAAATTACATCGGGTGTTGCCCAGGGATCTATCCTTGGTCCGGACCTGTGGAACGTGTCTTAAGACGAGCTACTGGGACTTGAGATGCCAGATGAGTCGCGCTTGGTCGGCTATGCAGATGATGTTGCGGCTCTGGTCAATGGACGCACCGTTGAACAAGCGCAACTTAGGCTAGGTATGCTAATGCGCCGAGTGAGGGACTGGATGACTGCTCGTGGGCTCAGTTTAGCACTGGAGAAAACCGAAGTGGTCATCTTGACAAAAAAGAGAATCCCTAGGGTAAGGATGATCAGTATTGGCGACTTACGAATCGAATCAAAGTCAGCGGTGAATTTCCTGGGGCTACTGATTGACTCGAAGATGAGTTTCTCTAAGCAAATCAGGGCAACGGCAGAGAAGGCTTCTTTGGGAACATTTGAGTTGACTTATGGCCAACGTAGGGGGACCCAGCCCATCAAGAAGACGCCTCTTGATGAGTGCTGTAGGGTCAGTGCTACTGTACGGAGCAGAGGTATGGGGCGACGCTCTCAGCAAGGAGGTATACCGAAAACGTTTGGCACAGGTACAGAGAAGAGGAGCACTCAGAATTGCATCTTCGTATCCAACAGTCTCCGACTCGGCGGTGAGAGTGATTGCAGGCGTGATACCTGTCGTCCTCCTTGCTAGAGAGCGCCGCGCTATTTACCTGCGCCGAAACGAGGATGCGAGGGGGATAGTTGTCCGTGAGGAGAGACAGCGCTCGCTAAACGATTGGCAGCAGTCTTGGGTCGATTGCACGAAGGGAAGGTGGACTGCGCACCTCATCCCGGATGTGAGACCGTGGCTAAATCGAAGGCATGGTGAGACTGACTTCTATCTGACTCAGCTTTTGAGCGGGCACGGGTGTTTTCAGTCTTACAAGATCGGTAAGTCACGGTCCCCCGATTGTTGGTTTCGCCCAGGAGAGGAGGGCAATGCCTGTCATACATTTTTTGCGTGTACCAAATGGATCAAGCTGCGAAAAGAACTCTACAGGGATACGGGAGAGCTCACCCCGGATAATATAGTTGCAGTGATGCTCGAATCGGTTGACAAATGGAACCAGGTGGCACATTATGCTCGGGCAGTCCCAAAATATAGAACGGACTCACAGCAGCTGGGGGCGCTGGGGCTGGGGGAATGCTCTTCTGGCATTTCCTCTTCCCCTCTCCCCTCCCGTTAGGAAAGGGACTCCCCAGTTTGAAGGCACCTCACGGCGTAACAAAACGAGACCTGGCCCGAAGTAATGTGTCAAACGGTTCCAGGCTGGTTTCTCAGGTTGACTGGGGAGGTGTTTTGTGGGTGGTCCAATCGCGCATGGGAGTCCCACACTCTGTGCATAAATGGCATTCACCTCCCTACCACAAAAAAAAATTGTCCTGACTTGCTGCTCAGCACATTCAACGCTTGCCTACAGGATGGGGTTTTCCCGGAAGGTACGGCGAGGCTCATCCTGACCAAGGGGGGGGGGGGGAGGGATGAGAAATTTCGGAACGCCCGTTATGCATGCCAAACACTGCTGGGAAAGTGCTAGAGAAAGTCATCACGCGAAGGCATACCGACACGATTTGCGCTGCTGCACAGCTATCTCCACGCAGTAGGGTTTTAGAGCAGGACGTTCCACCATTTATGTGATTGCAGAGGTGGTGAACGTAGTCTAAAAGGCAGAGGTATATAGTCGCACCAAGCGACGGATCGTCCTGTTCGTGATACTCGACGTTAGGAATGCTTTCAACCTGCTAGATGGATAGATATTTTGGTATACTGGAAATCCCTTTTCAAGTTCTAGAATATCTAATACAGCCTCTGAGGGAGTGCTTGAAGGACCAAAATCTGCTTTACGTCACGACACAGGGCCAACAAAGGATGGAAATTACATTAGGTGTAGCCCAGGGATCTATCCTTGGTCCATACCAGTGGAATGTGTCGTACGACGGACTACTTGGACTAGAGATGCCAGATGAGTCATGCTTGATCAGTTACATGGATGATATTGTGGTTTTGGTCATTTGAGGCACCGTTGGACAAGCACAGCTTAGGATAGGATGCTAATGCGCGAAGTGAGAGACTCCATGGATGTTTGTGGGTTCAGTTGAGTACTGGAGAACGGCGGTGGTCATCTTGACGAAAAAAAGAATCTCTGGAGTAAAGTTGATCAGCATTGGAGACATACTAATCCAAAAACGCTAGGCTCAGGTACAGAGAAGAGGATTACTGAAGATTTGCATCTCCGTATCTGACAGTCTCTATCCAACCCTTTTCACTACAAAATGGTGCTCAACGTTAGGTCCGAAAAGCCCGGCTGTATCAACAGTCGCTAGCATGACACAGACCATCGTCTCTAGGTTATCCTACTAGGTGTCCAGATTTTTGGCGGGTAGGTAACTACTAAGAGATATTGCCCTAATCGTGCCCCAACAACACTAACAACTTCCGGACGTATGTTGTCCTTGGACATCAATATTGTTTGAACCTGCTTTTGATTTATACATTGGTGGTTTACCACTATTGTATGACTAGCAAGGCCAAATCTTATTAGAGTCCTTCCGTGTATCCGTAAGTTGTTACTTAACATCATTTTTGTGGCGGATTCTATCTGCACCCCAAACCAAGGGATGTCGTAGTGACTTCCAGTAAATGGATCTAGCTAGTCCGTGACTACCGATGATAAGACACGAGCTGCTTGTGGGGCAGAATCAGCTCTGGGCTGACAAACCGTAACTAGCGAACAAAAGAGCACTTCCAAACCCTGATATTTATAGTGTCTAAAGAGAGTAGTGCCTGTCACGTGAAGAAAGAACTCACCATTGGTGTCCTTGCCTGCGAAGGTGAAATAAGAGGAACGGAAAGGATAAGACACGCACCGCTTGCTTATATTTTTGATAGACTTATTTTAGAGTTCACCACTTTCGGCCACTTTTTGAGAATTTTGTTCTGTCAGTATTTAAGTTTTGTTAATAGCGTAATTTTCAACCTTTTATAACACAATGGACCTTCAAAATGCATGTCAACTTTGCATACATATTGGCGAAGGAATGTGTCCACTGTATGATTGTTTGGATTATTTGAAGTAAAAAGTATTGAGGTTGTTAGCTTTATGAAGGAGTACATCAAGAATGGTTTAACTTTTAAAGATGGTTCACCAGACCAAATCTGCCGTGTTACACAAAATATATACTCCTTCATTCGTCGTTGCAAAGAAACCGAGTCAGCACTAAAACGACCCGAATCGGCACGAGGACCTCAGGACCCAGCTATGAACCAGCTGACCCAGACTCGGAGAGTGGATTACCTTTCGCTTGGGGCTCCAGATTCATCATCTGGGTCCATGCCTTGGGACTCCTGGAATCTTCCGCCGCGACGCAGCCAGGTACAACCACCGACTCAAGCTCCAGTGGCTGCTCCGGAGCAACCCTATATGTTGACACTGACGCAAATCCTCCGCATCATTCAGGGCTGGAATATCCATTTTAACGGAGAATCAAACTCCATCAACGTGGAGGTTTTCGTTGATCGGGTGGAGTCCTTAATAGACCAGATGTTGGCGGGGGGCTACAGGTGGTGGCTGGCTACAGGTGGTGGCTGGCTACTTGTCGATGCTGTTTAGGGAACAGTGCTGGAAATGTACTTGAGTATACATGCTACTCGTCCATCCCACCGCTGGTCACGGCTTAAGGAGGTACTCCGTATTGAGTATCAACATGGATGAGAGAATCCTGAACAAAATTCATGCCAGATGGCAACGTCCAGACGAGCTCTCTGGTAAGTTTCGAGCCAGCATCTTATGGCTAAATGATCAATTAATCGAGCATAGGACCTAAACCTAACTGCTGTGGGTGCTAAAGTGCAATTTGAAGCCAAAACTTTGCCATCACGTCATGAACTCCAACCCTCAGGACATGGCTTCGCTTCTAAGAGCTGTCAGTCGACAGGAAGGAGTCGAGGAGGACCTCCGAGAACGGCCATACCTGTGCACTAGAATGGGCCCATGGCGCGAATCTGGAGGACACCGACAGGAAGTCAGGCGAGCTTACGCTGACCGCGATGAGGAAACTCACGACCTGCTGGAACTGCAAGCAAACCGGACATCGGTTTATTTCATGTTACGTAGAGCGTACGGTTTTCTGCTACGGATGCGGTAAGCCTGGCACATTCCTCCCAGATTGCCCAGACTGCGCCAATTCAAAAAACAGATGAGCGAGTACCCGACGGCCTCAGTGGTACTCCAAAGTTCTACAGTAGGTTGAAAGCCTGCTGCAAACACCAACATTGACGATAATACACCGGTATTGACAATTATGACTGCAGGGGTTTCTTCTTTTCTGGAAGCCTCTCCAATCACAATTTTGAAGCGACCACTGCAATTACTGCCTGAAGAACCCCGGAAGCCATGAATTTGTGTACTAAAGCCATATCACGTTCGACTGCAGAAATGCCGTGCGGTTCGAGAGCGAATCTTTGCTCTCGAAGAAGTTACCTCTCGTTCGCAATGGTAACTCGTTGTTGGCGGAGTTTTTGCAAGAGATTGCGCACCTGCCGTCAAACGCTGAACGTATGTAACGTCTCGGAGGTGTCCGAGAATGACATCAGACCTTACACACCAATCAAAGTGTTGGGCGAAATTGCCGTCACATTGATTGACACTGGTGCAAGTATTAGCTGCCTTACCTCGAGTCTCGGCTGAAAGGAACTCTATCCACACCCTACAGTGGTAAAACTCTGGCGCTCTGGAATCAGCACAGCTCATGGCACCAAACATCCTATCCAGAGTAGACTGACAATACCCGTCACGTTTAGAGGTGAAACTAAGGATATTACCATCTTCATCATCCCTTCACTGACTCAGAAAGTGTACCTCGGCGTCGATTTCGTCCTTCAATTTGATTTGACTCTAGATCTATACGTGGATTCACCCTTTAGTACTAGATACGTCCCTGAACTCGCTTCTATACCTGACAGACACGAATTGACGTCTACCCAACGACAACGTCTGGAAGCATCCATTGTGGCTTTTCCATCTAACGCTATGCAAGGCCTTAGCCACACTACTCTGCTCTCACATGCTATCGACATTGGCGATAGCAAACCAACAAAGCAGAGACACTACGCCATCTCGCCGGCCATGGAAAAGCTACTGTACGAGAGTTGGATTCGAGAGTTGGGGTTATAGAGGAGTTTAAAAGAGCCTAGTCCTCACGGTAACCTTGGTGGTGAAACCAGGTAAAGTCCGTCTTTTTCTAGACATCCGTTAAGTCAACGCAGTGGCCGTTAAAGACGCGTACCCTCTTCCGCTCATCGATGGAATATTGGGAAGGCTGCTGAAAGCAAACTACATTACCAGTCTCGATTTGAAGGATGTATTCTGGCAAATTCCACTCGATGAAGGGTCGAGGGATAAAACGACTTTCACAGTGCCCGGACAACCACTACACAAGTTCATCACAATGCCTTTTGGCCTGTGTAACGGCCCGTCTGATGGGCAAATTGATTCCACTTCATCGTGGATGACCTTCTACTAATCGCAGAAACGTTTAACCAACCTATTCTACTGTTGCAAGATGTAGCCCTGCATATCATCAAGGCAGAACTCACCATCAATATCCAGAAAAGCAAGTTCATAATGACTAAAGTCCGATATCCACGGCATGTCATTGGACACGGTACCATCAAAGCGGATCCGGACAAAACTTGGGCGATTGATACATTTCCATTACCGAAGACCATTAAGCAGCTACAACGTTTCTTGGGAGTGTGCGGTTGGTACCGAAGGTTAGTTTGGAATTACGCATTAGTTTCAGTGCCACTGTCAGATATACTCCGGAACGGTAAGTTCATCTGGTTCAAACTCGGTCGAAAGGCATTCGAAGAGCTAAAACAAGCGTTGACATCTGTTCCAGTCTTGCATGGCCCTGACTTTCAGAAACCCTTTTTCATTCATTGTCACCCAAGTCAACATGGATTTGGGACCATGCTAGTGCAATTGACTGAAGAGGGAGAGGAAGCTTTCATTATTTTCATGTCCAGTAAACTAAACTCGGTGCAGAGGAATTGCACCGTCTTCGGACAAGAATGTCTGGAAGCAGTGATGGATGTTAAGAAATTCCAAGCGTACATTGAAGGCCACCAGTTTGAAATCATCACCAACAACGCTCCGTTACAATGGCTGATGAACCAAGTGGATTTACACGGACGTCTGGTCCGATAGGCTCTTCAACTGCAAAGATTTAAGTTCTCCATCAAACACCGAAATGACACCCAAAACATTGTCCCCTATACTCTCTCGCAAATATTTTCACCCCAAGGAGCGGAATTGGCATTAAGTGACGATGATCCCATCGAGATAGGCTTAGATAGCTCGTATTTTAATTCAGACAGCTACAACAAGTTGAGGCAAACCATTGTAACCCAACAAACACTGTTACCTCATTTGAAAGTGATAGATCGCGCATGCGATCATTTTCTAAGTGTCCACGGTGGCTACGGTCGGGCGTTTCGGCGGCTTTAGAAATACTTCTTTTGGCCTAAAATGTCATCTCCGGTCAAAGACTATGTAAGTGCCTGTGAGACTTGTAGAGGCACTAAAGCTCCCAACCAGGCTCTTTGACCTCCTATGAGTCAACTCAACGTTCCAGAGCCCTTATTCCGTCGTATGTACTCGTATATAGATCTACTCGGCCCATACCCTCGATCTTCGATGGGACACATTGGAACTATCGTTGTGCTAGACCAGATATCCAAATTCCCGTTGGTGGAACCTATTTGCAAATTCACGACTCCACCCATCGTGAAATTTGTAGAGAGTTTAGTATTCCATGTGTTTGGTGTACCAGAAAGCTTGTACTCGGACAACGGGGTACAGTTCCGATCTCGGCAGTTTAAGAGTCTACTCAAACAGTATGGTGTCGCACCAACTGACTCCAATATGCTCTCTTCAATCAGATGCATCGGAACGTTTGAATTGCTCTATATTAGCCGCGATCAATTCTAATGTCCATCCAACTCAGAAGGATTGAGACTGTAGATTTTCCGCCATCACTTACGCTCTGCGGTCATCTTATCGATCTGTCATGGGCACCTCGCCTTTTTTTGTGGTAGGGAGGTGAATGCCATTTATGCACAGAGTGTGGGACTCCCAAGCTCGCAAGAACTGGACTACCCACTAAACACCTCCACTGTCGACCTGAGAACCCAGCCTGGAACCGTTTGATACATTACTTTGGACCAGGTCTCGTTTTGTTACGCCGTAAGGTGCATTCAAGCTGGGGGATCCCTTTCCTAGCGGAAGGGGAAAGGAAAACAGCAAGTGCCAGAAAAGCAATCCTCCAGCCCCAACGCCCTGTGCTGTGAGTCCCTTTTATCTTTTAGGACTGCCCGAGCATAATGTGCCATTTGTCAACCGATGCGAGCATCACTGCAACTATATTATCCGGGGTGAGCTCTCCCGTCTCCCTGTAGAGTTCCCTTCGCAGCCTGACCCATTTGGTACACGCAAAAAATGTGTGGCAGGCATTGTCCTCCTCTCTTGGGCAAAACTGACAATTGGGGGGCCGTGACCTACCAATCTCGGTCCCCCGATAGTCGGTTTTGCACAGGAGAGGAGGACAATGCCTGCCACACATTCGGATAGCACATGATTAGTCATGGCAAATCATACAGGCTACTGCGGCAGTTAAAATGTTTGGAAGATCCCATCTTGGCACTGGAGCCTCACGAACGTTTAGGTAGCCTCCGCCAACAAATCGGGATGGAAAATAAAAGCTGCAGGAAGTGCAAATGAAGCGCATCATAACTTGAGGTCCCGACCTTCTGATTTTAAAGAAAGGGACGAAGTCTACCATCGCAACTTTCACCAAAGTGGCGCCACTGGGCATTATGATGCCAAGTTAAATCGCCGGTTCCTGGAAAGCCGTGTACAAAAGGTTGTAGGACCCATTTGTTACCTCCTCACAAACCTATCGGGGAAAGAAGTCAGGGTGTATCACGCAAAAGATCTGCGTCGATAGTTTAAATATACACGTCTATTTGACTCACCTGTAACGACCCCGACCGGGCCTGGACTACGCTTTGGACAACGAACTGGAATTCATGCTTTGGGCTGGCAGATATGATGGTTTGGACCTAGTTGCTTTGCACAGCAGCGCAGAGGTGACACTCGTGTGAGAACGGCTCCAATTCAACTATCATACCGTCTCCGTCCCGGTTAAACCTTGGCAGGCCTCGGGGTACGTTCGAAGTTTGCATCATTAGGTTGGTGATGTAAGTTCGGTTGAGACGGACTCCCGATTAGTACTGGTCTGGCTCTGAGCACTTGTCCCCATAAGGCCTTGTGCCAATCCTCATATGGCCTCCCTGCTCTGCAAAGATAAGGCGATTATGCACACGAACGGAGATAGCGGCTCCGAGGGGCAACCAAAACCCCTTAAGAAGACCAAAATAATTCAAAAAAATAACGCGAAAATAACAATAACGACGACGCAACCAGCGACAGTAGCCACGCTGTTAACAGTACATCGCGAGCGGTACTAACGACGACAAAAATGACGATGAATACAATGACAGTGAAGACGGACGAAAGACGGAGAATAAGAGACAGTCTGGTCTAGACTGAAATTCCTGCGGCGTTCGGGGCAGCAAAAACATGATGCGAACGCCAGAGCGTCCTATGAAGGAAAAGCGGGAAACTCTGCAGGACACGCCAGATATTCAAGTGGTGGAGGAAAATATAAAGAAACTCAAAAATCCGATGGTCATTGCTGCGATCACTAGCGAAGAGATTGAAGCAAGGGTCGCAAATTCCGAATAAATAAAAACCATCCTGAAGTCTGTAATGATTTTAATGTCTTGATCCGAACGAGGAACCGACCTCTCATCGGTTCTAGACGTTAAGTCTGAGTAGTGCCAACGGATGGTACCAACCGGTCAACCAATCCGTGCACCGTAACCCATTCACGCGGTGGCTGCTTGTCGGCCAGCTAGATCGGAGAGGATCTTGGTCGCGGGTCTCCGAATGGATTACGCTCATCTACAATTTTCAGCCACCAATAAATGCCCGTTTCCAAACGCGTCACAAAACACAACCATACGGAGAGGAAACCTACTTTACGTTACTCCGTATTTCTTCATTCTACCAGTCAAAGGACAAGCATCTAATCTTTACTTCGCGTTCCCAAATTCCAGACGCGGTACCGAAAAATATACTACGCTAATTCAAACCCGACGGAAGCTACGCTAATAAAAAGGCAAAACCAACAATGGTACCGCGTACCGCACGCGACGCGAAACCAACCTCAACGGATTTTCCTAAACCCTACCCTCGCAACGGCATACCTATCATGCACTCTATTTCCCGCTGAAAGAAGGGAACCACTGGAAAGGAAAGTCGTTGTTAGAGTTAGCAATTCATGTTATATTTTTCTACTCAAAATTTTTGCTTTATCATTTAATTGTATTATTTTAACCTTATTCCTTATTATTAAAATGAATTCATAAATGTGGTTGCATTATTAAATAAATTTCTAAATGTTCAAGTTTTATATCTGTATAAAAAATTTAAGATAATCTGTATCCTAATTAAGAAATAACAAAAAAATCTTAATTTGTTATATTTGTTAAATTTTATAGATATCATTCAAATAAATATACGATATCTTGAAGGCTTAAAAGCAGAAATAATGATTTTTTTTTTTAGTATTTCATTAAATTTCTACGTGTTAGGAAATACGCTTTAATCTAATATTTAACTATTTGTATGTTTAGTTGCTTTTTCCTTACAGAAATTACGCACAATAAAACCAAATAAGTTGATGTAATATTGCAATTTACAAGTTGAAAGGTCTATCAGGGAGTTTATTGAAAAAAATATCTATCCCTGAAGACGAGCCATTATTAAAACAACTTCAAACAAAATACAGATCACTTTTGATTATAACTGTAGAATTATGAATAAAAAAATTATTTTTAAGGCTCTAAGGCTACTCGTAAGACTGAATAAATTTGTTAGAATCTAATATTAGAAAATGAAAGCGCACTCATTTTCAAAACAAATATTTAACGTGCACAATTGACTACCATAGATAAGTCTTATATGAAGCAAACTTGATATTGAGAGAAAATAACATGACATTTCATTTATCGAAACTTGCAGGAAAATGGTTAAAAAAAAGTCGATGGCATTTTCGCCGCAATAATTATTCAAACCGTTTCACGCTCTTCATCATTGAAAAATATTTTTACTTTCAAGTCTAAATAAACTACAACCATAAAATTTAATTGCATTTCTCTTTTAACATAATCGTAGGTTATAACCTTTGTCATCGAGAAAAAAAAAATTCAATTGAATTTTGGTTCTTATCCCCTGACGTTTACTCATATACTTAACTATTTCCTGTTAAAACACATTCCAAACGGTTAAACAAATCAGTCATAGCCTTTTCTCTTGATAAAACTCAAATCTGATTATATTCCAATATTTCATGTTCTTCATCAAATCAAGGCTTTATACGAGGTGTGTTCAAAAAATATCGCGAATTTTGTTTTTTTTCAAAAATTATTTATTTATTCATGAATATCTATTTTGTCCCCTTCAAAGTAATCCCCATGAGATATTATACACTTGTGCCAACGGTTTTTCCAATCTTCGAAGTACTTCAAAAAATCATTTTTTTTAATCTTGTTCAGCTCCTCCTTCGATGCCGTCTTTATCTCGTCAAGCGTAGCGTAACGTCATCCTTTCATGGGCCTCTTCAGTTTAGGAAACAAGAAAAAGTCACAGGGGGCCAGATCTGGGGAATACGGTGGCTGCGGCATCATTAGTGTGTTGTTTTTGGCCAAAAAGTCGCGCACAAGCAACGATGGGTGTGCAGGGGCGTTATCGTGGTGCAAAAGCCAATTTTTGTTCTCCCACAAATCCGGGCATTTCTGGCGGATTGCTTCGCGCAAATTGCGCATGAATTGCAGGTAATATTCCTTATTGACCGTTCTTCCCTGTGGCAAGAACTCATGATGCACCACGCCCCTGCAATCGAAGATAACTGTCAGCAAAACTTTCACATTCGACCGAACTTGGCGCGCTTTTTTCGGTCTTGGTTCATGCGGCAGCTTCCATTGAGATTATTGAGCTTTGGTTTCCACGTCATAACCATAAACCGACGATTCGTCACCAGTTATGACCCTCTGGAGCAAATTTGGTTCGTCGCGGACAGAGTTTAACATCTCATTAGTAATGTTCATGCGTTGCTGTTTTTGGTCGCAATTGAGCAATTTTGGTACGAATTTCGCGGCGACCCGTCTCATGCCCAAATCGTTGATAAAAATCAAATGGCACGAGCCAATCGATATGTTTAGGTCCTCAGCAACTTCTCTAACGGTGATTCGACGATTGGCCAATACCATTTTCTCCACTTCATTAATTTTTTCGTCTGTTGTTGAAGTGCTCGGGCGTCCGGCACGCTCTTCGTCGTTCACATCTTCTCGGCCTTCTAAAAACATTTTGTACCACCAATAAACGTTGCTTCAGTCCAAGGTAGCTTCTCCGTATGCCACAGTCAACATTCGGAATGCATCCGCGCACTTAATTTCGTTTTTCACACAAAATTTGATACACGTTCTTTGATCCATTTTTTTGAATAAGTAAAAATCGAAGACGATTGAAAACACGTGCAAGTAAACAGCTATCACCAATTAAGTGAACATTCAAAATGGCCGAGCTTGTCGGCATAAGTGACAGACATGAGTACCAACATAACGCCACAAAAAAATCGAAATTCGAATATACGTAACCCGCTAAAATTCAAAATTCGCGATGCTTTTTGAACACACCTCGTATATACATTCATTTATATATACGTAGATAGCAAGCAGCAGCATTTTAAAAGCAAAGTACATTGTCAGAGCTGAGTTTCTTTACCTCGAATCGCTGCATATTATCTACAAACTAATATTGAATTATAATTACATCAAAAAAACTCTCCCAAAAAGAAAGACTATAAGCGCACCAGTATGCTTATAATAACTTCAAGCTATCGTTCCTCTCATAAAAAAAGGTAATTTAGAAAAACTAATGAATGTTGATCTGGTAGAATTGTTGAATAATTCTGAAAATAAAATCTGATTACGCTATCAGATTCGGATCGAATCGAGAAACATCCCCAACAAGAAAATGTTCAACCTAGCAGGCTGGTTGCTGCATACATGTTGCACCCTCTAACCATTTTTCTACGCAACGATTTTTAGGTCTTTGTAAAAAAATTTTTTACAAAGACCTACTAGTTTCGCGACCTGTCTGTCCGTCTGTCCGTCTGTCTGTGCGTCACAGCTGATTTCCTCAGAAACTATAGAAGCTAGAATGCTCAAACTTTGTGAAAAGGTCAAAAGTAATAGTCTCTCAAAAGTTAAGGCCTTAACAAAAATTTAAAAAATGTTTAAGGGGGGTCCCCCCTAATAACGAATTGGCCCTTAAAAATTTTTTTTCATCAAAGGTAGTCGAGTGGGGTATCAAATGAAAGGTCTTGATTAGAACTTTTAGAATCTGAAATAAAAAAATCATTTTATGAATTAGGGGTCCAGGGGAAGGCAAAATGTACCCAAAATTTGTGTCCCCCCCCCCTCGCGATTGGACACCTTTCAGCCGAAAAATCTGAAAATTATCACGAACGTGGACCTTTATGAGTACAAGGGCAACAAATACCTTAGAAATCGAAATTCACTCAACTTTGTTAATAATAGTATGATTTGTAGATTTTACATTTTTGCCCATAAAATCAAAACGGTACCTTTAAACTTCTTGAAATTTCGCAATTATATAGACTAACATAAGATATATATATTCACAAAATTTAATTGAGATCGAATCATAATCAAGTGAGTTATAGCCATTTCAATTATATGGAATTACACCAACAATAACACGTGTTTATGGTTGATATAGGGTTTTCCAATAAGAGGTGTTATTTTGATATTAAAAGAAAAATGCCATTTTTAATACAAATGATCAAATGTTTATTTCATTATAGAGAAGAAGATATGCCGTTAATAGCAATGATTAACATTGAGCAAATAACCATTACGACACGCTTACAGGACCATATCCTCTTCATGAAATTTTCCATAACCAAATCGCAAAGTGGTTGTCCTCGATAGCCCCACGAATTTCATCTTTGAGATCTTGAATCAACGCTGGGCTATTGGTATAGGCCTTCTCTATCACGTGGCTCCAAAGGAAGAAGTCGCAAGGTGTTAAATCAGAAGATCTATTCAAAATAACACCTCTTATTGGAAAACCCTATATATATATATATATATATATATATATATATATATATATATATATATATATATATATATATATATATATATATATATATATATATTTAAAATTGACCTAGGCACTTTTATTTTATTTCAATTTTCATGAATATTTAAGGAATAGTGTTCAATCGGCCGAGCATTCAGAAAAATAATTTAAGCTAGATTAAAATGGCGGCTGCACTGTGCGTATGAAAGAAACTGTGCATCTTTTGTATAAATTTGAACGATTTCATATCCAAGTATTGGATGAATAATTCAAGTTATCGATTCACGCCATTAGAAAACTTGTTTCTAACCCTAGGATGTTTACAAAGACCTTCTGGTAGGAGCACTCTCCTGCTTACTCAACTTGTTTTGGTTCTTTTTTGAAACATAATTAAAATATTTTAGTAAATACATAGTTAGCTGAAGTACTACCAGCATTGACATATTTTTGTTTAGCTTTAGTCGATTGAAAAGATATTTACTTTCCATGAAAAAAAATCAGTTTCTCTGCTTAAGAACAATTATTTTTGGATATAAAAATACAAAAAAAACCACCTAGACCTTCCTACTAATTTTACAGACGTTCAAATGGAAATAAAAAAAGAAGAACAGGTCAGAAAACCCGAATTTTCTACTTGTTTTGCTGGAGAAAAGAATGCAACTAACGACTCCAGCTTCAATGATGTTGACAACATGGACAAGAATTGCGGCCATTCTTTATTGGAAGAAACGTCTGCACTTGCTGAATAGATTTCTTCAGCTCACAGCAAAAGAGCCACCAGTGATGATATACAGAACTTGCATGTAAAAAGTATATTTACTCGTTTATCATTAAGCGAAAATGAATTGTCTATTTTTATGACCGTATCCAGGTCAGCATTCTTAATTTGCTAGATTATTAAGAACTAGTATACTTGCACGAATTTTTCCAATGGATTCGAACTATTTCGCGCATCCGGTGTTAATTCTACCAGTATAACAATACGACCATCCGGCAGTAAGGCGACATCACATGGTCTGTCTTTCTCATCGAGCGTCGATGGAAAGTGGGGATTAAGCGATGGACGAATTTCGATGGTCCACATGTATTCTAAGGTCTCCGTAAATACAATGACTCGTTGATTTTTAGAATCTGCTATACTTATATTGCCATCACATGGTCTGTCTTTCTCATCGAGCGTCGATGGAAAGTGGGGATTAAGCGATGGACGAATTTCGATGGTCCACATGTATTCTAAGGTCTCCGTAAATACAATGACTCGTTGATTTTTAGAATCTGCTATACTTATATTGACATCATCATCATCGCAAAATATACCAGATGCCCGATTGAATTCTTGAATTCCTGTTGCTTCATGACCTTTGGCCGATAAAACCTGAATGATATTCTCAGCTGGAGGTCGATGAAATCTTTCAATAGTTTATCCGGTGCAGTAAAAGCAGGAAATTTAAAGCACTTACCAGGTGTGGTTATAGACTACATACCTTTTTCCATCCTCCCGTTTTTTAGCTGAGTTAAAACCAATTGTGTACAAAACGACACCTTTATAACAGGTCACAATCCTTTCATGCATATCACACGTCAACGTTGCCCACCATTCACATACTATTTTCTCACGAATAGGAAGCAAATTTAACACTGAACACGAAAACTGAGTATGTAACTTTGAATAATTTTTCGCATTTACAAATTCGTGGTAGAAAGGCAAAATTATAAATATCCGAAGAGTTTCTTGGCAGGCGGCGAGATCGACTCCGTCGCGTTTTGAAGTACAGCACAAATATTGATCGTCTTACGGTAGAAATGAACCGTTTTACAACAAACGTCAATTCGGCTGCCATGTGGCTGTCATCTTCCTTTGACATCCCACGACAAAATTGACGTGGGATGTGCAACCGTCACGACCAACATGAGATGACAAGCCACATAGCAGCAGGGTTGTTGGTGGTGGTCACCCAGCGGCGTTGCCTGATTCATTACAAGTCAACGAAGAGATTACGGCAGGAAAAGAAACGAGTGACCAGGCAAATACAGCGATGATGTGTAATTTTATCGCCAACGTCGAAAATGTGGTGAAAGTACTGTATTCGGAAACAGAAGCTGATAACCTCTCCCAAGGACGATGGTGGCTAAGTACAATTGCCGCCCAACGACATGAAGAAGAAAGGCTATTCCAAAAAGTAGGAGTTGTCTTAAAAAGAATACAATCTGCATGCGACTCACCAAAAATCACCAAAGCAGTAAGGATTGGGTTTCTTGAACTAGAGGACCGCATAGGGTACTACCGGAGGAGCTGGTTAAAGGCCGAAGAGTACAAGAAGGCCGAAATAGAGCAAAAGATTAAAATAGCACTGGGGACGAAATCTAGAGGGCACGTGCAGATAGCTCCACAATTAAAAATTAATAAAAGAATGGCGACCAGCCCTATCGATGGAGATCGGGATATGAGAAGGAAAAAAGAGGCACTTGATGAGCGTGGAGCACCAGCCCCGACGAAGGCCCCGGCAGCAGGCACTGCTCGTAAAAACTCAAGATGGTCGATCCACGCGGAGGTGCTGCGGGACATCAGAGGAAACGTAAGGTCCGAAGACACCAACACTACCATTAAAGCAGTACGACCAACGCGTTCGGGCCATATACTGATCGAATTTGGAGCAGAGGCCGACAAAAGCATTCCGCGACGCAGTAAAGAAAGTCCTCTGCAAAACCGTAGCTATAGCCTCGCTCGAACCGATGGCAACGATCGAAATAAGAGGCATTGAGTGCATCACGGATCTGGCCGAGGTGGAAGAGGCCATCAAAAGGGAGTTCCCTAGCATGGGTGGGACCAAGGCAAGGCTGATACCAGAAAACCATAAGGGACAACGCGTGGCCATAATTTATTTGACCGAAAAGGACGTCGAACAATTTCTGAACAAGGGCAAAGTACTAATAGGGTGGGTTGTCTGTAGGATATGGCGAAGAGCAACGCCTCTGCAATGTTTCAAAAGCCTTGGCTTTGATCGCACCGCACAAGTATGCAAAGGACCCGATAGGAGCTCTCTAAGAGTGTACGAAGGAGGCACACTGTATTCTTTGCGAGGATGCTAATCCAAGATCTAATTTTGCACACGTCTTGGGATCAGGAAAATGCCGGGTGTTCCAGGAAGCCCTAGCCAAGGTAAAATCAGAACCTCGATGAATCGCATCCTGCAGCTAAGTCTACACCGCAGTTCAACCGCCCAAAATCTGCTTGAGCAGTTCGCGAGGTACATTATAGCCGACTTATTGCTGCTGAGTGAGCGACATGATGATAAAAGCTCAGCATCATGGTATCCTGATGAAGCTGGTACTGCCGCCATCTGGGCTCGAAATAGTAATTTCCAGGGGGAGAGCTATAGATGGTGGGTGGTTTTGTGTGGGTTCGGCGCTCAGGGACCGATTTCCTTAGTATGTACCTAATGCCAAACGAGTCGATATCATCTTTCCAAGCCAAGCTTAATGCTCTGGAGGGCGCTGTCTTGAACGCAGAGGGCAAAGTGCTCGTTGGGGGGACTTCAACGCGAAAGCAATCGAATGGGGCATGCCTCAAATAGATCCGTGGGGAAAATGAATCCTAGAAATGGCGCCCAGGACGGCGCTCGTCGTACTAAACACCGAAAATACGCCAACTTTCCAACCATACCGGACGTGACATTCGCCTCGGGGTCCTTAATACGGAGAATACACAATTGAAAAGTATTAGAAGACTACTCAGCCAGGATCATCAGTGCATTCTGCTTGAGATAAGCGATGTTGTCTCCTGACGTCAGTGCTCTCGGCTTTCTACTATTGGTTGGAACATCGAGAAGATGGACGTCGAGAGGTTCGTCGAGGTTCTCACAGCAGGTGAACCGCTGCAGGGAGCTTCGGCGGGGACGGAAGAACGGGCACCTCAAGACGTGGTGATTTCTACTCTGAGCATCATCACGACTGCTTGCAATGCTTCTATCCCCCGTAGAAAACCCCGGAACGGAAAGCCCCCAGTATACTGGTGGTTAACAGAAATCGCTGAAAGAGGGGGGGGGGGGGCACGGAGCCGTGACGAGGCAAGCAACAGCGCAGCAGAATATAAGTCGGCCAGGAAATGCCTTCGCAAACTGGTCAACAGTAGCAAGGCTCGCGGCTGGGAAGACCTAGTGGACAATGTGAACAAGGATCTTTGGGGCCTTGGCTACAAGCTAGTTATGCGGAAGCTTGGTGCCCTACGGAAACCTTGTATACATGATGTGGAAAAGATGGACGAGATAGTGCGGGCACTCTTCCCCGCCCATCCAATCCGTGTTGACGCTGTCCATGCTGAAACAGCAGTCGAGTGTCCACTCTTCACACAGCCGGAACAGGAATAGGTAGTCCTTTCGTTGAGGAAGGCTCCAGGTCTAGATGGTGTTCCAGCTGAGGTGTGGCGGCTGTCTATCACCATTTTCCTGACTTGCTGCTCAGCACATTCAACGCTTGTGTGTGGGACGGGGTTTGCCCGATACGATGGAGGGTGGTGAGGCTCATGCTGATCAGCTAGGGAAAGAAAGATCTCGAATCACTGTCTGCATACTGCCGGTTATGCATGCTAGACACTGCTGGGAAAGTGCTAGAGAAACTCATCAAGGGAAGACTCACTGACGCGATTCGTGCTGCTGGTGACCTATCTCCTCGGCAGTACGCTTTAAGAGGAGGACGCTCTACCATTGATGCGATTGTAGAGGTGATGAACGCGGTCCAAAAGGCAGAGGCATATACTTGCACCAAGCGGCGAATTGTCCTGTTGGTGACACTCGACGTCAGGAATGCCTTCAACTCCGCTAGATGGGTTGATATTCTGGATACACTGGAAAACTCTTTTCAAGTTCCAGAATATCTAATGCGGCTTTTGAGGAACTACCTAAAGGACCGAAGCCTACTCTACGACACGACACAGGGCCAACAAAGGATGGAAATTACATGGGGTGTTGCCCAGAGATCTATTCTTGCTCCGGACCTGTGGAATGTGTCTTACGACGAACTACTTGGACCTGAGATGCCAGATGAATCATGCTTGGTCGGCTATGCAGATGATGTTGCAGCTCTGGTCACTGGACGCACCATTGAACAGGAGCAACTTAGGCTAGTTATGCTAATGCGCCGAGTGAGGGACTGGATGACTGCTCGAAGGTTCAGTTTAGCACTGGAGAAAACCGAAGTGGTCATCTTGGCAAAAAAGAGAATCCCTAGAGTAAGGATGATCAGTATTGGAGACATATTAATCGAATTGAAGCCGGCGGTGAAGTGCCTGGGGCTACTGATCGACTCGAAGATGAGTTTCTCTGAGCAAATCAGGGCAATGGCTGTAATGATTTTCAACTTTTTAACGTCCGAATGCGGAACCGACCTCTCATCGGTTCTAGACGTTAAGTCTGAGTAGTGCCTACGGATGGTACCAATCGGTCAACCAATCCGTGCACCGTAACCCATTCACGCGGTGGCTGCTTGTCGGCCAGCTAGTTCGGAGAGGATTTCGGTCGCGGGTCTCCGAATGGGTTACGCTTATTTACATATTTTCAGCCACCTGTACACGCCCGTTTTCAAAACGCGTTACAAAAACAAAACCATACGGAGAGGAAACCTATTCTACGTTACTCCGTATTTCTTCATTAACCAGTCAAAAGTACCAAAAGCTAATTTTTATTTCGCGTTCCCGAATTTCCGACGCGGTACCGAAAAGTGTGCTACTCTAACTCAACCCGACGAAAACTACTCTAATAAAACGACAAAACAACAAAGGTACCGCGTACCGCGTACCGCGCACGACGCTAAACCGACCTCAGCGGATTTTTCTAAACCCTACCCTCGCGACAGCATACCTACCCTGCACTTCCCTTCCCGCTGAAAAAGAAGAACCACTGAAAAGGAAAGTCCGTTTTTAAGGTTAGCAATTCATGTTATATTTATAAAATTCCTTGGTTCTTTAAAATATAACTACAATATTTTTAAATTTCATTTTCATTCGTCCATCATCTTGTTTCTATTTTTTTCTCTCTCAAAATCTACATATAGAGTTCAGGTGTAGTCGCATATAATGATAAAACTAGTTAGAAAAAGGAGAAAGTTGATTTCATGCAATTAAGACGTAGTGTGTGTTCACCTAAAATACATACTGCGCGAATCAGTAGCAATAATAAACAATGACCAAAATGTAACGTTAGCGCTATATCTGTAGAATGTTTTAATATTAATAAAATTATGCAAAATACAACTAATTATGTATATATGAATTCGCTTGTAACTTGCTTTTGTCCCTCCGTAGACTATAAATATTTACATATATATCGTAAAACTAGTATAATATATTAACAATGTTTTTCCTTTCTCTAAGCAAGATTTTTTTCTGGGTTTTTGATTATACAAACAGTGCGTCGACTGATTTGTCCACAATAGAGTTCAGTGCAGCTCACCCCGTAACGGTCCTATCTGGCTTTGTATTCTATCTTACATAAATCTACTTTACTTCTTGCTAGAGACACCTTGTATTTTCATGTCAGGTCGCAGGACGTTGACTAAATTTTGCATATTTTTACAACACCCATGCTATAAAATGACTTTAATTCTTTTATCGTCGACCGCATTACTTTTCTTCTATCTTTGTCAAAAATTTTGTATTGAATCACCCTCGTTTCTTTTTAAATTTTTACGTTTGTTTTCTTATAGTTGTTCTGTACAAACTATCAACTACACCTCATTTTTTTTTTGTATCTCAGCTTACTTTCAATATAATTACATTCAACTCGAAAATGTTGATTAGACATGACAACTACCTTACTCCTTAGCATGTAAACTGTGGTAATAGTTCACTAATAACAAGCAGATCATACAAGTATGACGCACATATTCGTACGCCGCGAAGTGGGACAACGAGCAGCCGCCATTCTGCTACAATTTCCACAATCTTATAGAGATTTCACCCGAACTTTCAAGTTTTGCGTTCTCTCCAGATATAATAGCATGACCTACTTTTCGATACAATTCGAGACTGGAACGAAATAGAATGTATCCACCACAAGTCTTTGCTTCCACTGTTGATTCCTCAAGGACATCACCCCTTTTGTGTTGAATACAATGCGCCCTTTCTATATGTATATAATCATCATTCCATCCTTTCAATTCCGTATATCTCGAAGTATTTTCTCGCACAACACTCCTTTCGCTCTCTCAAATTATCATTTAATCAATATTTCACTTAGCTTTTTTGTTCCATTTCTTTCCTGTTTTTCTCCTCGAGCGTCGATGGCAAGTGGGGATTAAGCGGTGGACGATTGAATTCTTGAGTTCCTGTTGGCAGATGAAACCTGAATGATATCCTCAGCTGGAGGTTGATGAAATTTTTCAATTCCCTTCTTTGCGGAAACCCCTTCCGAAACGGAGAAGCAACCAGCCCTCCGTTAGCTGCAGCACCACTAACGCCCGAAGAGTCCTCAAAAGGACATCAGAAACTCACTCCACTGATATCTGAGGTTATCTTTTTCTTTTTCCGCGTTTTTCCTCCACTGGTTGCGTCGGACTGTCAATTTGACAACCTCCGACAAAACAGATGTGGACTGGGAGTCGTCGCAACTGACGCGGAATGGAACGCCACATGGCGGCAATGGGCATTTTTATTGGTCGCCAGTGGCATAGTGTTTTGATGGCAACTGTGGGGGGCATTGCCAGGGTTCGGGATCGGAATCACTTCAATTCCCGGGCGTAGGCGTCACATTACACATTCCCCCCCCCCAAAATCGAAGTAACTCCTATCCCGCCTCCTATGTAAAAGGTCTTGGTTAGGGCCGTGGCGGGTCGAAGGTCGTTTTCGAGGAATAGGCTACAACAATTTCAGTGAAGACTCGATAGTGGCTATACAGTAGGGAGTCAGGTGTTATTCGGAGGTCTTCGTCCAGGCAGAGATTTAGGTAAGCCATGGTTTTTCTTTCGCATGAAATAGTTGCACTTCATCGTCGAAGGTCTTTTGCATGGTAAATTCCCGGGGTTTTACCAGTCATGTCCGCGATGAGGTATCGTGTGGGGCTTATTACTTGTAGGACTCGACACTTCACGAATTTCTTGTCTAGTTTGGCATTGTAATGTCGGAAGGCATCGCTCTGCCGGAAGTTTCGACGATATATTTCGTCGCCTGCCTTAAAGCCAGAAGGATGAGATCGCAAGTTGTACCGCTCCTCTCCCATCCGTCCACTTTCTTCAATCTTCTCCCGCAGTTGATCTCGCAGAAGTTGGAGCTTTTCGTGCGGTTCCAGAACCACGATTGGGTCCTCTAGCGATTTCAGCTGCCGCAATAGCCGGTAAGTGCTTCGATGACAGATCATGTACTGGCCGAACAATGCGAAATACGGCGAAATGCCGGTAGTGGCGTGGTACGACGAGCGCAGAGCACTAGTGATGGCGGACAACTTGCGATCCCAGTCCTTCTGATTCGGGTGGACATAGGCGCGAATGGCCGCTATGAGCGTACGGTTCAGTCGTTCGGATGCGTTGGCTTGTGGTGAATAGACGGCTGTTCGTTGGTGGATGATGCCGTATTTGGACATTAGGTCTCGGAACTTGCTGGAGGTGAACTGGACCCCGTTGTCGGAGACAAGTTTCTCCGGAACTCCAAACATGTGAAAGACTCGGTTCTCCAAGAAGCTGAGTATAGGTCCAGTGTGCATGTTACGTAGTGGTTCTATGATAGGGAATTTAGAGAGCTGGTCCAGGACCACGACAGCTCCCGTGTGACCAGAAGCAGATCGAGGGTAAGGACCGATAAGATCAATGTACAAGCGCTGGAACACGCGTTCGGGGACCTCAACCTTACCCATGGGAGGCCGAAGAATGGTGTTGGGCGCTTTAGTGCACTTGCATAGCTCACAGGAGGCTACGTACGCTTTTATCTGTTGTGCCATCTTCGGCCAAAAGAAGCAGGTTTTCAACCGCCTAAGTGTACGACCGTGGGCCATTTGTAATGATTTTCAACTTTTTAACGTCCGAATGCGGAACCGACCTCTCATCGGTTCTAGACGTTAAGTCTGAGTAGTGCCAACGGATGGTACCAACCAGTCAACCAATCCGTGCACCGTAACCCATTCACGCGGTGGCTGCTTGTCGGCCAGCTAGTTCGGAGAGGATTTTGGTCACGGGTCTCCGAATGGGTTACGCTCATTTACATATTTTCAACCACCTGTACACGCCCGTTTTCAAAACGCGTTACAAAAACAAAACCATACGGAGAGGAAACCTATTCTACGTTACTCCGTATTTCTTCATTAACCAGTCAAAAGTACCAAAAGCTAATTTTTATTTCGCGTTCCCGAATTTCCGACGCGGTACCGAAAAGTATGCTACTCTAACTCAACCCGACGAAAACTACTCTAATAAAACGACAAAACAACAAAGGTACCGCGTACCGCGTACCGCACACGACGCTAAACCGACCTCAGCGGATTTTTCTAAACCCTACCCTCGCGACGGCATACCTACCCTGCACTTCCCTTCCCGCTGAAAAAGAAGAACCACTGAAAAGGAAAGTCCGTTTTTAAGGTTAGCAATTCATGTTATATTTATAAAATTCCATGGTTCTTTAAAATATAACTACAATATTTTTAAATTTCATTTTCATTCGTCCATCATCTTGTTTCTATTTTTTCTCTCTCAAAATCTACATATAGAGTTTAGGTGTAGTCGCATATAATGATAAAACTAGTTAAAAAAAGGAGAAAGTTGATTTCATGCAATTAAGACGTAGTGTGTGTGGGTTTGTTGTGTTTCCTATCGTAAATTACTCTTACAATAATCATGTTCACCTAAAATACATACTGCGCGAATCAGTAGCAATAATAAACAATGACCAAAATGTAACGTTAGCGCTATATCTGTAGAATGTTTTAATATTAATAAAATTATGCAAAATACAACTAATTATGTATATATGAATTCGCTTGTAACTTGCTTTTGTCCCTCCGTAGACTATAAATATTTACATATATATCGTAAAACTAGTATAATATATTAACAATGTTTTTCCTTTCTCTAAGCAAGATTTTTTTCTGGGTTTTTGATTATACAAACAGTGCGTCGACTGATTTGTCCACAATAGAGTTCAGTGCAGCTCACCCCGTAACGGTCCTATCTGGCTTTGTATTCTATCTTACATAAATCTACTTTACTTCTTGCTAGAGACACCTTGTATTTTCATGTCAGGTCGCAGGACGTTGACTAAATTTTGCATATTTTTACAACACCCATGCTATAAAATGACTTTAATTCTTTTATCGTCGACCGCATTACTTTTCTTCTATCTTTGTCAAAAATTTTGTATTGAATCACCCTCGTTTCTTTTTAAATTTTTACGTTTGTTTTCTTATAGTTGTTCTGTACAAACTATCAACTACACCTCATTTTTTTTTTGTATCTCAGCTTACTTTCAATATAATTACATTCAACTCGAAAATGTTGATTAGACATGACAACTACCTTACTCCTTAGCATGTAAACTGTGGTAATAGTTCACTAATAACAAGCAGATCATACAAGTATGACGCACATATTCGTACGCCGCGAAGTGGGACAACGAGCAGCCGCCATTCTGCTACAATTTCCACAATCTTATAGAGATTTCACCCGAACTTTCGAGTTTTGCGTTCTCTCCAGATATAATAGCATGACCTACTTTTTGATACAATTCGAGACTGGAACGAAATAGAATGTATCCACGACAAGTCTTTGCTTCCACTGTTGATTCCTCAAGGACATCACCCCTTTTGTGTTGAATACAATGCGCCCTTTCTATATGTATATAATCATCATTCCATCCTTTCAATTCCGTATATCTCGAAGTATTTTCTCGCACAACACTCCTTTCGCTCTCTCAAATTATTATTTAATCAATATTTCACTTAGCTTTTTTGTTCCATTTCTTTCCTGTTTTTCTCCTCGAGCGTCGATGGCAAGTGGGGATTAAGCGGTGGACGATTGAATTCTTGAGTTCCTGTTGGCAGATGAAACCTGAATGATATCCTCAGCTGGAGGTTAATGAAATTTTTCAATTCCCTTCTTTGCGGAAACCCCTTCCGAAACGGAGAAGCAACCAGCCCTCCGTTAGCTGCAGCACCACTAACGCCCGAAGAGTCCTCAAAAGGACATCAGAAACTCACTCCACTGATATCTGAGGTTATCTTTTTCTTTTTCCGCGTTTTTCCTCCACTGGTTGCGTCGGACTGTCAATTTGACAACCTCCGACAAAACAGATGTGGACTGGGAGTCGTCGCAACTGACGCGGAATGGAACGCCACATGGCGGCAACGGGCATTTTTATTGGTCGCCAGTGGCATAGTGTTTTGATGGCAACTGTGGGGGGCATTGCCAGGGTTCGGGATCGGAATCACTTCGATTCCCGGGCGTAGGCGTCACATTACATGGCTGAGAAGGCTGCTTCGGGAATATCGGCTCTGAGTCGACTTATGGCCAACGTAGGGGACCCAGCCCATCGAGAAGACTACTCTTGATGAGTGCCTTAGGGTCAGTGCGACTGTATGGAGCAGAAGTATGAGGCGACGCTCTCAGCAAGGAGGTATACCGAAAACGTTTGGCACAGGTACAGAGAAGAGGAGCACTGAGGATTGCATCTTCGTATCCCACAGTCTCTGATTCGGCGGTGAGAGTTATTGCAGGCGTGATACCTGTCGCCCTCCTTGTTAGAGACCACTACGCTATTTACCTGCGCTGAAACGAGGATGTGAGAGAGATGGTTGTCCGTGAGGAGAAACAGCGCTCACTCAACGAATTGCAGTAGTCTTGGGTGAATTGCACGAAGGGAAGGTGGACTGCGCGCCTCATCCTGAATGTGAGACTGTGGCTAAATCGAAGGCATGGTGAGACTGACTTCAGCTTTTGAGCGGGCATGGATGTTTTTAGTCTTACCTGCACAAGATTGGTAAGTCACGGTCCCCCGATTGTCGGTATTGCCTAGGAAAGGAGGATAATGCCTGTCACACATTTTTTACGTGCAAAAAATGGGTCAGGCTGCGAAAAAACCTTTACAGGGAGACGGGAGAACTCACCCCAGATAATATAGTCGTGGTGATGCTCGAACCGGTTGACAAATAGAACCTGGTGGTACATTATGCTCCGGCAGTCCTAAAATATCAAAGGGACTCACAGCAGCTGGAGCGATGGGGCTGGGGGATCGCTGGTCTGGAACTTCCCCTCCGCCTCTCCCCTCCCGCTAAGAAAGGGATCCCCCCGCTTGAAGGCACCTCACAGCGTAATCCGACCTGGCCCGAAGTAATATGCCAAACGGTTCCAGGCTAGGCTCTCAGGTTGACAGGGGAGGTGTTTAGTGGGTAGTCCAGTCACCTCCTTTCGAGCATGGGAGTCTCCCACTCTGTGAATAAATGGCATTCACCTCCCTACCACAAAAAAATGCAATCTACAGTGGGTGGAGGGGGGCCAGTCAAATGCCGTTGCGAAATGTCCTGTATGGTGACTTCTGGTAACAAGTGAGATATCATCTTGGATGGACCCTGGAGTCCACACAGGGCACACGCCACGAGGACCGTGCAGAAAAAAAAATTATCTTAGACAGCGAGTGAACGTCGATTGAAGGCGTAGAATTTCAATTGCCGCGGATATTTTTGTTGAATCGCAAAATGTCGTTCACAGAATTTGTCATCCATCATCGTGGAAAATTGTGCAGAAGACGTAAGAACGTTGGTTGTTACCAAATAGATCAAGTAACTTTTTTCTCGTGCCTCTTTCCATGTTACTTGAACTATCGCCTGAGAGCGAAATGATGTTTTCGTGCGTGTATACAAAAAAAAAAATTTACTTCCGCAATGCTATTCTACACGTTACATTTCCCATAGAATGCTATTACAAAAAAAAAACATTAGCTCTGCATGACGTGAATTCATTCATACATATAGTATGTATGTTATTTTCCCGTAAGAAAAAAAGGAAATACGATATCATATGTGAAGTTCTTAGACCCCACATATGAGCAATGTCAAGTGCATCGAGAAAAACGAAAAAATTCAAGGCAGATTGTAGGTTTCTAATGTTGTACATATGAAACCGTGTGAGTGAGGATTGTTCCACACCAAAGACATATAAAGTAATGGACGCGAAATGAGCTTATTTTCATCCATACGTAAGTGAAGTACTTTTACTACATGCATGCCTTCCTCTCGCATGCGAATTGAAATCCCCCTGCCTTTCACGCCGCTAGAGAATCCTCACATTCAAGTGGCTCTCTAGTTGCTCTCACGAAAATCCCACTCCTCTTCTACCTTAACCCCCAAATTGTCAACGAAATATCAACCATATGATTGAAAACATATGATTTGTGAAAATTCAACATTGATGGGAAACGTCTAATCAAGTTGAATTTGAAATTGTACTCAAAACAATTTTTTTAAGATAAACCGTGCTGACTCTAGTGCAAAAGCGTTGCAAATATGATAATTTAGCAACTGAAAAGTTTGTTACAGATCGCGAGTGTTTTTGTGTCGAAAAATGAAAAATGAAGTGACGTGTGCGGAATTGTAAAAACAGCTCTAGGCAGCATGTCAGAGACGTATCCTTCTTAGGGTCAGTCATGTTCAATCTTTTATATCTTTCAAGTTAGAATACCCGCACGGAAAATTGATTTAGTTCAAGATGCGGACATTAGTGGGAGACGTCACGTCAAATTTATTCGAAATTCGAATCAACAGCTAATAACGCGCCAACTTCACGCCACATGATAAAGTGCTTCAATTCTCTCGATGCATTTCGTATCCTCTCTCTCACATCTATGTTCCACACGTAAGAAAATGGGTTCATATGGGAAGAAGTGCATATCATAGATTTTGATGTTTTTTCTAGATTTAAAGCGAGTCATGCATATTTATTTATTTATATTGATGCATAATAAATTTAATATGAGTTCACCTAATGGTTATTTTATTATGTAAGTATAAATGCATTACAATTTAACTTATCAGGCAAGTAATTTACTTAGATTTTGATACTTTCGCTATCGTAAGCGAACACTAGGGTTGCGCCTCATAATGGGCATAAGTGATGATTGGGTGTAAATAATTGGTCGCTTTTTCTTCGTCGCGATAAGTAAATGGAAACGCTGAAGTTCGACGTGGGTACCGCAAACGGTGAAGCAGTTGTTGTACTTGGCGTGGAAAAGAAATCCGTCGGAAAACTGCAGGAAGAACGGGCTCTGAGAAAAATTTGTCCGCTAGTTAGTCATGTAGTGATGGTCTTTGCTTGTCTTACGGCCAACGCTCTAATTTTAATAAATCGAGTTAAAGTTGAGTGCCAAAGTCACACGTTAAACGTTGAAGACTCCGTCACATTGGAATACATAACCAGATTTATCGCTGGCTAAACAAAAGCTCACACAGTGTAATGGACGACGTCTATTCGGCATATCGTGGTTGATTGGTGGTTTCTTCGATCTAATAACTAGCTATAAAAAATGATATAAAATATGTTATTGTCCATATTTTTTTGCTATCACATGAAATAAAAAAATGAACAGATAAGAAAATCATAAATGCGGTCTTTCCATTTGTTTTTTTAACCTGACAGTATGGGACCCGCCACGTTGGCTGGCCCCTCCTCTATAATAAGCTTGCCATCGGGGGAGCTCACCTCTTTATACGACGTTTACAGGTGCTCCTGCAGGAAAGAGTGGCCTTCCGCTCGCATGCCTATTTATCGTCTAGTATTATGTGATTCCATCACATAAGAATATAACATAAATTTGCCACGTTGATGTTTTTCATTTGAGGGAAAAGTTCATGTAAACTGGCTTCACGTGAGTTTTTCATTTAATACAAAACATCTGAGGGCACCACTTCCACCTGGATGCCCCACTCTTATTTGGGGGCCATAAGTATCGTCCGTAAAGACGAAGTCCCCCCCCAGTTCTGTCTGTTTTCGCTGGGCCCAGTTTGCCATTTGCTTTAGTAATTTCAACCCTTAGTAGATGACCTCGGCCTCGACTTCGGTCGATACGTGTGTATCCAAAAATTCGTGACTGTGAAATTTTTTTATTACGGGTCCTTGTGCTGAGGAAAAGAATCCTCTCCACAACACCACAATGCTACCCTGCCAGCGCATTCACGCATCCTCAGACAAGGCCAATCTCGTTGAACCCGACCATCCTCTCACGCCGAAAGACGAGACCGCCACTGTAGTCCTTTAGAGACATTGTTATCTAGGCCACTTCACTACAGAAGTGTCTGGGGAACGTGCCCTGAAGGAGTTTAAAAATTAGTCCATTTAACCATACCGTATCGAAGATTTTCTCCATATCAATGAGACACGCTCCAACACATTCTCTATCGTTTAGTTCTCAACAGATGCTGGGAATGCTGGTCGACAGAAGTACTCTTGAAAGCTAGCATTCTTTGGGGAGTTCCGCCCCCACGTACCCAAGGAAATTCCCTGGGGGGGGGTGCCGGTCGGCAAGAGTACTCGTGGAGGCTAGCATTCATTGGGGAGCGCCTCCCCATGGACTCGAGAATATGGGGGGTGTCGTGAGATGCCCTGCTGGGATGACAGATTACGACCCTGACTGGATCTGGACTACACTTTAGACAACGAACTGGAATTTTTGCTTTGGGCTGGCGGATGTGATGGTTTGGACCTAGTTTCTTTCCACGGTAGCACCGAGGTGACACTCATGCGTGAACGGCTCCAATTCAACTATCATACCATCCCGGTAAAACCTTGGCAGGCCTCGGAGTACGTTCGAAGTTCGTACCATTGGGTTGGTGGTGTGGCGGAACACCAACGCACCCAGCGTGCATACGTGTGTGCCCTGGGTTAAGCAACATCAATTGCGAGGTCCGTTGAGGTGCTGTTAACATGCGCGACTATGTTGCGCTTGATTGGAATATCGCTGACCGGGAAATTCCGCAATACCATGTCCACGCGATGAATGGGTGCAACTTTGTTGTGCCTGGATAGCGTTGCGCAATGTTGCGCTTGATTGGAATATCGCTGACTGGGAAATTCCGCAATCCCATGTCCACGCGATAAATGGGTGCAACTATGTTGCGCCTGGATAGCGTTGCGCCTGGATAGCGTTGCGCTGACGATATGCGACGATGGAACAGATGCTCGTCAGCAGATTTTGTAACCAACGCGATAAGCAGACATGGAGCAATCGTTGGCGATGCCATATCAGTGATTTCAAGGAATATAAGCGAACAACACACAGCAATCTCTCTCAGTCATTCATTTGCTCACTCGACGTCGACGCACCAAAATTTCATAGATTAAACTTTGTAAAATCTTTTTTAAATAAATCTATTTATAGGGAAAATTCTCTTCACCTACCCATAGTGGTATAGGTTCGGTAGAGACAGACTCCTGATTAGCACTGGTCTGGCTCTGAACACTTGTCCCGATAAGGGCTTGTACCAACCCTCGCATGACCTCCCTGCTCTGCAAGATAACCATGGGACTGAAAAGGCGACTACACACACGAACGGAGATAGCGGCTCCGAGGGGGGACCCAGCAAAACTGGAGCAACCAAAAACCATAAAAATAAATATAAAAAAACCAAAAAACATAGCAAAAATAACAACAACGACGACGGTGATGTTAATAGCACACCGGAAGCGGTACTAACGACGACAAAAACGACGATTAATATAATGACAGGAAAGACGGACGAAAAAGCGAGATTAACAGACAGTCTGGTCCAGACTAAGATTCCTGCAGCGTTCGGGCGCAGCAAAAAATGATGCAAACGCCATAGCGTCCTATGAAGGAAAAGCGGGAAACTCTGCAGAACGCGTTGGAAGTTCGAGCGGTCGAGGAATATATAAAGAACATCGAGAGTTCGATGGTCTCTGCGGCGATCGCTATAGAAGCGACTGAAGCAAGGGTCGTAAATCTCGATGTAACAACGCACCATCCTAGAGTCCACAAAGAGATTATGGTAGAAGAGGACAGGATTGACCAGACAAATAAAGTGAAGTTGTTTGATTTCATCGCCAACGTCGAAAATGTGGCGAAAGTATTGTACTCGGAAACGGAAACCAATATTCTCCCCCAAGAACGATGGTCGACATAAAGAAGAAAGACTATTACAAAAAGTGGGAGACGTTCTGAAAATAATACAATCTGCATGCGACTCGCCAAAAATTAACAAAACAATAACGATTGGACTCCTTGAACGAGCGGAGCTTCTAGACAGCATGGGACATTAACGGAGGAGATAGTTAAAGCCCGAAAAGGACAAAAAGGCCGACGAAAAGCAAAAGGCTAAACAAGCGCTGGAGGCAAAATCTAGAGGGCAAGTATAGATAGCTCCACAATCAAAAATCATTAAAAGAATGGCGTCCAGCCCTATCGAAGGAGATCGGGATATAAGAAGGAAAGAAGAGGCACTTGATGGACGCGAAACACCAGATCAGGGGCTCCAGAGAGTGCTTACAAAAGGAGCGAAGAAAGCCGCAAAGAAACTCCTTCAAAAAGTTCCTGAAAGTAAAGTTTGCGCGGACGCCCAACAAGAAAAAAACCCGATGCGAAACAGGAGAGAAAGAAGCCCCGACGAAGGCCCCGGCAGCAGACACTGCTCGTAAAACCCCAAAATAGTCGATCCACGCGGAGGTACTGCGATACATCAGGGGAAACGTAAGTCCCGAAGAACCATTAAAGCAGTACAACCAACGCGGTCAGGCCCCATACTGGTCGAATCTGGAGCAGAGGCCGACAATAGGGAAGCATTCTTTGACACAGTAAAGAAACTCCTCGGCAAAAGCGCAACTATAGCCCCGCTCGAGCCGATGGCAACGATCGAAATACGAGACATTGACTGCGTGACGGATCTGGCCGAGGTAGAAGAGGCCATCAAAAGTGAGTTCCCTAGCGTGGGAAGGATCAAAGCGAGGCTGACACCAGAAAACAACAGGGGACAACGCATGGCCATAATTGACTTGACTGAAAAGGACGTCAAACAATTTCTGAATAAGGGCAAAGTACGAATAGGGTGGGTTGTCTGTAGGATACGGCGAAGAGCAATGCCTCTTCAAAATTTCAAATGCCTTGGCTTTGGTCACACCGCACAAGTATGCAAAGGACCCGATAGGAGCTCTCTATGTTACAAATGCGGTGAAATGGGACATAAAAGAAAAGAGTGTACGAAGGAGGCACACTGTATCTTTGCAAGGATGCTGATCCAAGACCGGATTTTGCACACGTTTTGGGATCAAGGAAATGCCGGGTGTTCCAGGAAGCCCTAGCCAAGGCGAAATCAAAGCTTCGATGACTCGCATCCTGCAACTAACTTACACGGCAGTTCAACCACCCAAAATCTGCTTGAGCAGTTTGCAAGGGACATGAAAGCCGACTTTATGCTTCTGAGTGAGCAACACCACGACAAAAGTTCTGCACCACGGTATTCTGACGAAACTAATACTGCCGCCATCTGAGTTCAAAATAGTGATTTCCAAGCGGAGAGCTGTGGACGGGGGTGATGGTTTCATGTGGGTTCAGCGCTCAGGGACCACCTTCTTTAGTATGTACTTAACGCCGAACGAATCGATATCATCTTCCCAAGCCAAGCTTAATATTTTGGAGGGCGCTGTTTTGAACTTAGAGGGGAACGTGCTTGTTGGGGCAGACTTCAACGTGAAAGCGATCGAATGGGGCATGCCTCAAACAGATCCGTGGGGAAAACGAATCCTGGGAATTTAACACCGGAAATATGCTGACTTTCCGCCGTATCGGCTGTGAAGGAACCATACCGGACATGACATTTGCCTCAGCAGGGAGGCTAAGCAATTGGAGAGTATTAGCGGACTACTCAGCCAGTGATCATCAGTGTATCCTGCTTGAATTAAGGGATGTTGTCTCCCGACGTCCATGCTCTCGGCTTTCTACAATTGGATGGAACATCAGGAGGATGAACGTCACGAGCTTGGTCGAGGTGCTAACAGCAGGTGCCCCGCTACAGGGAGATTTGCAGGGAACTGGCAGCTGGCAGACATAGTGAACTTTACTATAAGCACTCTTCCCTGCCCATCCCCTCCGTGTTGAGGCTGTTCAAAGCAAAACAGCAGTTGAGTGTCCAGTCTTTACATAGCTGGAACTGGAAGAGGCAGTCCTTTCATTGAAAGTGAGGAAGGCGCCAGGTCTAGATGGTGTTCCAGCTGAGGTGTTGCAGGTTGTCTCTCACCATTGCCCTGACTTGCTGTTCAGCATATTCAACAATTGCCTACGGGACGGGATTTTCCCGGTACGATGGAAGGTGGTGAGGCTCGTGCTGATCAGCAAGGGAAAAGGAAGATCCCGTATCACCGTCTGCATACCGCCCATTATGCATGCTAGGCACGGCTGGGAATATGCTAGAGAAACTCATCAAGGGAAGACTCACTGACGCGATTCGTGCAGCTGGGGACCTATCTCCTCTGCAGTACCGTATTAGAGCAGGACGCTCCACCATTGATGCGATTGCAGAGGTGGTGAAGGCGGTACAAAAGTCAGAGGCATATAGTTGCACCAAGTGACGGATCGTCCTGTTGGTGACACTCGACGTCAGGAATGCCTTCAACTCCGCTAGATGGGTGGATATCGTGGATACGCTGTAAAATCCTTTTCAAGTTCCAGAATATCTAATGCGGCTTTTGAGGAACTACCTAAAGAACCGAAGCCTACTATACAACACGACACAGGGCCAACAAAGGATGGAAATTACATTGGTTGTTGCCCAGCGATCTATCCTTGGACCTGTGGAACGTGTCTTACGACGGGCTACTTGGACTTGAGATTTTTTTATTTATGTATTTATTTATTCCATCTTACAGACTTAATAATCCAATAACAAAACGGAACGCAGAGAATAATTACAGCAATATTTAAATGACTAATAATAAAATGTCGATAATTGAAAGTTAAACTAGTAGTAAGTCTCTTTGTTTTTTCTTAAATGCTATGTTAGAAGAGAGGAAAGGACCAAGCTCGAGATAACTATGATTTCGTACGGTTCTTAAAATTGGTGAATGGAAATATAAATCTGTTCTAGCATATGGGATAAGGAAATAAGCATTCATCCATGATGAACGAGATGTTTGTCGGAAACGCAGCTCAGAAAAAATATTTACCGGGACTTGATGGTAGCAGAGTTTATACAAAACACATTGGTCTAAATAAGTTCGTCGGGATATTAGAGATGGAAGAGATAGGAAAGACAAACGACTTTCATGGGGCTGATACGACAAATTAAACTTAAGGAAAAGAACAGTTTCTAAAGAAGACACGGGATAGGAATATTGGGGGGACCAGATAACAGAACAGTATTCAAGCAAAGGGCGACCAAGACAAACAAATAAGCGGACAGAAAAAGAGATGCTATTGAATTTATGTACATGTCTAAGGCTAAACCCGGAAACTCTAGACGCCTTAGTAATCACATTTAAAATATGTGCATCAAATTTGAGTTTTGGATCAAAAGTTACTCCAAGGTCTTTATGACTGAACACTTCAGAGAGCAAAGCATCATTTAATATAGAATTAAGATTAATAGGAGAGTCCTTGAGAAAAAAAGTCATTTTATGACATTTAGTAGTGTTAAGACATAAATAGTTTGAAGCACACCATTTACTTAGAGCATTCAGATCATCTTGGAGGAGCTGACAGTCTAAATGGGATTTGCCTGCTCGAAATGCTTTGAAGTCATCGGCATACAAGACGCATCGACATACAAGAGGAATCCATTACAAAGGAAAGATCATTTATGAACAAGAGAGAGAAGAGGACCAAGAATTGAACCTTGTGGAACGCCAGATGAAGGATAAAAAGGACTAGACGTGGTACCAGAGAGACTTACTTGACAGGGACGACACGATCGATAAGATGACATCCAAGATAGAAGCACCCGAGATGCCAAAGGCTTCAAGCTTACGACAAAGAAGTAAATGATCCACAGTGTGGAAGGCGTTGGAGAAATCTGTGTAGATCACCTCAACTTGCAGTTGGTTATCCAAGCTCTTGCAATACTTTTTGTGAACTCCATTAAATAGAGGTAGTAGAGTATCCTTTGAGAAAGCCATGCCGCTCTGGAGCAATAAGTGGTGCTAATGAGTTTGAGAGTCGATTATGAACCAACCGTTCAAGTAACTTTGGAAAGCAGGAAAGTAAGGAAACAGGGCGATAATCGGAAACTGGCATAGGATCACCGCTTTTAAAAATAGGCACAATATTAGCTGTTTTCCAAGGGTTAGGGAAAGTACCAGTACTCAAACTTAGATTGAAGCGGAGAGATAAAGGAAAACTAAGCGATGAGGCTTACGACTTTACAAACATGTTTGGCAAACCATCTGGCCCAGGCCTGATATTAAGATCAAGATCATTGATTAAAGCTTCGACTTCAGATGCATCTGTACAAATAAAGGAAATTGGGAAGGGAAGATGATTACGTAAGACAACAGGATGCACAGCTGCAGCGGGAGAAGAAAAAGTTGAAGAGAAAAATTGGGCAAATATGTCAGTAACTTCTTGAGGAGAAGAAACCTCTTTACCATTCCAACGGACCTTACTAGGAATGAAAGAAGAGGATTTCAGCGACCTAATATAATACCAAAAAGGCTTTGTATTATTAGCCACAAGAGAGCTATCCAGACTACTGAAATAAGTATTCAGAGCATATCTGATCTCTTTTTTTGGTAATAGCGCGCAGCCTGCTAAAATTACATCTTGCTTCAACAGTGTCGGGTTTTAAAGACACGATTTGCCTATCTTTTGCTCGTAGGGCACTAAGCACTTGCTTTGTAAACTAAGGCTTTTGATTTGCTTTACGGAATGTCTGAAGAGGCGTATAACAGCAGATAAGATTATAAAAATTTACGTAAAATTTATCCAAAGCAGCCTCACAATTTAGGCCTCTAAAGAAATCTAGCCAGTTGACTGAAAGTAATTCTGTATTAATAGCTTCATAATTAGCTTTAAAAAAGGTGTTTTGGAGTAGGATGAGGTTTTTTAATGAGTCGACCCTGTGCCCCTGCCGGCTCGCACACATGCGCATCGCTGCCATATGGCTTACGAGCGAACGTCAGCTTTGGATGACACTCCCATCCTACGTCAGTTTGATCGGGGCATGTCAGAGTGGCAGCCATATGGCGGAACTAGTGGCGAGGGTGCCGTAAGAAAAGATTTTTGTCGAGTGTGTGCGCGCAGTAAATTCCAGGGAAGAGATAACCTAAAACTGTCTCGCTTCCGTGAACGGGATCTTCAAGGAGATTTCGGATGGCTTCCGCCACGAACGGAGTACGATTGATGTGAACAAAACAAAGTGAGTAGTTTCTCGGCGGAGATAAAACGCCTCGACAAAATTAATTAGATATATGCTAGAAAAACCATCAAGGCGCCATTTACTCCACATTCCGTGCTGTTAGAAACACTTCCAATTATTCACAAAAGTAGTCAGAGCAGTCCAAAGCACACAGAGGATGAAGCAAGTGCTTTGACTGTTGCAGATAGTCCCCTTGAAAGTGATCGTCTCAATGAAAAACTGCTTGAGCCTTCGGTTGTGGCGTCGGAATTAAAGTCAGATGATGAACCCGGTTCGGGCGACAGGGATCGCATACTAGAATCCCTCTAAGATGGTGAAATGGACGACACTATAGTACCTATGCGACCAATACGAGGCCCTAAGCGAGGAAGTTTCGAATGTTCCGGATCCGATTGTGCTATTTCATGGATATGTCTTTGTGTTTTGCAATACCTCTCATCTTTCTATGGTACATCGCGGAAAATAAGTTTAAAGCGGACAAGCTTTTGGCCCACAACAATTCACTCCACCCACATACCAGTAATCATAAAGACGAGCGCCTGTGACAAAGGCAATCTGAAGAAGCCAAACCAACTCAAAGACTTACGTACAAAGTGATTTATGCAGGTATTTACTTTGAAAAATTTGTATGAGCTTCAATGGATTGTAGCTGATGTACATGATCTATTCTGTATGCATTAAGAGATTTTATAATTCTTATAACATAAGAAGTATAACGAGGCTTTTAAAGCTTTTTATGATAAATTGAGGTTCGGAATTTTGCATGTGCCTTCGACGGAAAACCCACCTTAGTTTAGGAGCACAATAATTTATTATATTAAATCAATTATAATTTTAAGTTTCCTACAATAAATAATGTCTAATATAATGTCAGGTATGGAAATATGAAATAAGCCAGTAGGGTCGATTTTTTTTGTTAACCTGTTTCTGAATCTATTGTGTTGATACAAAATAACTTTGGTAAAAAGTAAAGTCATGCTCTAAAAAATAAGGGGAAAATATTTCAGATATTACGTCCAATAACTAACATATTATGTCTAGTAGACAATATTTTCATTGGGATTCGTTGAAATTTTGATAGTAGTTAACAGCTCCTTATCCCAAAACATTCCCAAATAGAAAAAAAATTGTAAAAGTGTACCCAAGATCTAAATATGATGAGGGCTCTACTCCTAACTTTCCTTAATTTATATTAGCACGAGGAAATAAATTTTAATCACTTAATGGGTTCTATATAGGATAGTTTCTAGCCCTTCCAAACTAGCCTTCCCCAGAATTTTTCAAGCGTAAAATCAGTTAGGAAACCAAAATTTGTCCAGATAACCTCTACTGGATAACATTCATGGTTAAAATGTATTGTCTATTTTTCAGAATATCAAAGTGGATATTGATTTTTTTTAAAAACTTATTTCTATAGTAGCTTCCAACATTTATAAAATTTAATGGAAAAATAATAAGAAATAATACGAACCATGTTAATAAATAACCAATAGCCCAAATAATAATACACTATAATCCGAACCCTATTAATATCTAACAAATAATGCAAACAATAATGAGAAAGAATACCAACGGATATATGATAATAAATAACCAATAATAAAAGAAAACAGAAAAAAGCAGAAATAAATGTGGGAAAGAAATTAAGTCAAGCTTTATTTAATTCTAAATCTAAGGTCGAAGATTTAAGATTTTGCCTTAAAGTTTAAGTCTTCATTTCTTTTGCAGAGTGATTGCTTATAAAATCTCATTATTTTTTTATTCAAAATTTGACCGAGTGAGTGGCTTGGCTGGAATTTTATTTTTTTTTTTGTGCCAGACTGCGCACTAGCTATAAAAGATTAGATTTGGTAAGAAATCAATGTAGAAATTTGTAAGCGACACAATCCGAATATTTGTGATTTTTATGCCTAGAGTGAATCAGAATTTTCATAAAACTAGCAAACAAAAAATGGATAAAATTGTTCATAAAATAAATTTAATGTAATGCTAATGAAAATATCTGAAAATGACTTTTCCAAATTGAAAGAAAATACATCGACTGAATTTTTTACGTAAATTTCTAAAAAAAAAAATTTTTTTGTAATAATTAAAATGTTTTTCACAAGCGAATATTGTGACATATATGAATGCAATTTAGACGTTTGTCACAAGCAAAGCTCACAACCGGACTTTAGATATTTATTGTACTTGTAAATACAAATATTTAGAAGAATAAAAAGAAAAACATGAATTGCTAGAGTTAAACTGGACTTTCCTTTCCAGCCTGCCCTTCTTTTCTTTCCAGAGGGAAGGAGAGTGCATGGTAAGTATGCTATTGCGAGAGTAGGATTTTAAAAATCCACGGATGGCCGCTTTCGCGTCGCGTGCGGTACGCGGTACCCTAGTTTGTCTTGCTTTTTTTTCTTAGCGTAGAGTTCTTCGGGATTGAGTTAACGTAGTGTATTTTTCGGCTCCGCGTCGGTAAAATTCGGGAACGCGAAATGGAACTTAGACTTTTATAATTGGCTGAAAGGATGAATGAATACGGAATACGTAACGTAGGTTTCTCTTCCGTATGTTTGTGTTTTCGACGCGTTTGAAACGGGCATTTAATGGTGGCTGAAATACTTGATTGAGCGTAATCCATTTTAAGACCTGCGACCGAAATCCTCTCCGTTCTAGTTGGCCGACAAGCAGTCACCGCGACATGGATTACGGGTGCACGAACTGGTTGACTGATTGGTACCATTCGTTGGCACGTCTAAAACCGATGAGAGGTCGGTTCCGACTTCGTTCACGAATTTAGACAATGATGATTCATTACAGTTTGTTAAATTTAATTTCGTCGACTATAAGATCTATAGATAAAGGAGGATAGTGCAGATCAGGAGGAACATACGGATGTAAGGCTTGAGATACAGATAACTGGAACATTTGATAGAACAAAGTCAAGGAGACGACCATTCGGATTGCGGTTTTGATTAAATTGAGAAAAGGAGCAATGAGATAAGAAATATGACAGGGTTGTAGAAAAAGGGTCAAACGACGATATAGAAGGAGTAGGATAATTTTTCCACTCTATGTATGGTAAGTTGAGATCCTCGCAAACTAATATTTTGGCGTGAGGGTGTCAAAAACTAGATAAGAGGATAGATCTTCAAACAACGTCTCATAAAAAGTTAACGGTGAATTACAGGGAATATAAATAGACAAAATCAAGTACTCTGTATTATGAGGGAGAGAAATTTTGATAACACATTCTAAAGTAGGAGAAAAACAGAAATCGGAACAAGGAGAATTAGGTAGAGCTTTGCTAACTGCAACCAAACCTCCACCACCATCAGCCTTATTAGTAGCAATCAGGTCACGGTCACATCTATATACAATATGATCAGGAAACATTTCACTGCTCAAAATATTTACATTCAGCCAGGTCTCGGAGAAGCAAATAATAGAATCATTACTAACTTGATAAGAAATAGAGTTCATCAAGCTTGGTCCTTAATCCTCGTACATTTTGGTAGAAAATAGAGGAACACATTTTATTAGAAGAGAAGTTATATTCAACAGTATCAAGGTTTGAAAGAGATTCATTGAGGTTTGAAGAGCGTACAGTGGAGAAAACATTATGATTATCTGAATATTCATCAAGATTACTTGTGACTAGAGCTTTGGGATTTCGTTTATTGCCCGACGAAAATTTCTTCGGATTCTTTCTGAAAGTGATTCAGGCTGTTTTGAGGAGCAGCTCATTATTGCAACTTACATTATTTTATTTACATTGTTGTCTGCTGGTTCTCGACGAGGTTGGAAGGTAACACACTGCGATGTACTTGTTTACTTTGAGGAAAATTTAACTTTTGCATCTTATTGAGTGCATCCTCAATATGATGCTGGATGACCAAATATATCGCAGCTAACAATTACAATTTTTCTTTTGGCTCCATCTGAGCTCAAGGTCGTTACCTGTCATTCCAAGAGGAACCTCATGGCGACTTCCATATCCCCAGGTCCGAGGAGGTTCCCTGTTGTGTTATAATTATAAATAATTTTGGAAGTGTTGGTTGGTTTTTTCTCCTTTTCCCAATCGAATAACAAAATGTGTAATAATCTTAATTAATTTGAATTTTCTATGGTTTCTTTTTTGATCAAATGTGTTTAACCGATAACTTATAAATTAAGAGAGCCATTTGAGCCATTGAGTTTTCATATTATTATTGTTTGGAATTTGCGTTACATTCTTTTAAAATTTATAACGATTAGTATTGAATAAAGCGCTTTTGACTTGGACTTAAAGGGGGAGGTACTCCCCAACGAATGCTGGGCTCCAAGAGTATTCCTGTATCAAGAAGACGCCTCTCGATGAGTGCTGTAGGGTCAGTGCTGCTGTACGAAACAGAAGTATGGGGCGACGCTCTCAGCAACGAGGTATACCGAAAACGTTTGGCACAGGTACAGAGTAGCACTGAGGATTGCATCTTCGTATCCCACAGTCTCTGATTCGGCGGTGAGAGTTATTGCAGGCGTGATACCTGTCGCCTTCCTTGCTAGAGAGCGCCGCGCTATTTACCTGCGCCGAAACGAGGATGCAAGGGAGATGGTTGTCGGCGAGGAGAGACAGCGCACACTCAACGATTGGCAGCAGCCTTGGGTGAATTACACGAAGGGACGATGAACTGCGCGCCTCATCTCAGATGTGGCTAAATCGAAGGCATGGTGAGACTGACTTCTATCTGACCCAGCTTTTGAGCGGGCATGGGTGTTTTCCGTCTTACCTGCACAAGATTGGTAAGTCACGGTCCCCCAATTGTGGGTTTTGCCCAGGAGAGGACAATGCCTGCCACATTTTTTGTGTGCGAAAAATGGGTCAGGCTGCAAAGGGCCCTCTACAGGGAGACGGGAGAACTCACCCCGGATAATATAGTCGCGGTGATGCTCGAATCGGTTGACAAATGGAACCAGGTGGCACATTATGCTCGGGCAATCATAAAATATCAAAGGGACTCACAGCAGCCAGGGGCGTTGGGGCTGGCGATCGCTTTTCTGGCACTTCCTCGGCTCCGTAAAGAGCTTTAGTGCAAATTAAAAAGTTAAACCTACAAATACATTGAACAGAAACAATGAAAATACGATTTTGCCAGCAAGCGAATGTTGACTTCCCCCGTGTAAGAGGTTTCATCACTATCCCGAAGCTGTACGATTAGCGAGTTCTTATTATTTATACACTAAAATATTGAGAAATGCATTAGTTTTCAGTGTATGCTTATGGTGGATAGAACCCTCATCCCACCGAAATCAATTCAAATCAGTATTCTCATTTCGTCAACTCCCATTGCCAATTAATTTGGAGTAAAAAAGAATAAACTTTATGAATGGTATTTATTAATAAATTTTGGAAAAAAAATTCGGGCAAGTTGATTCTACAACACGGGAAGTTTTTGGAGAGTTGTAAAAATTATTGACTAAGTTCATTTTTTTATTTTCATAACTAGTTAAGTGATTCGCTCATTTAAACAAGCACATTTTGTCAAACATTGCGGTTAAAAAAAAAAAACTATTTAATCATCCATTCATTTTCTATTTATATCAAACAAAAAATAAAAATTAAATGACGTTTTTCGAACTTTTAAAAACATTATGCTTTTGTTTCTACAGCAGGCGTAGATGTGGCCCTTAGTGTTTCACTAGTAGGCGCGGCCGATTCCGACTCGCTGATTTTCTTTTTCCCGCCTTTCCTTTTGGCTGCCTTATTCGGATTTAACGCTGAATGAACTAATTCCTTAAATGTAAGAGGTTTTAAAATTCTTTTAAACTAGCATACACAATAACTATTGATTGACACAATGACACAAACCATTCATCATGAACGAATGAATAAAACATCAAATTCTAGTATTATATAGGAAATATTGTTTGAAATGAAGGTTTTTCCAATAAGAGGTGTTATTTTGGATGGCCCGCTATTTCGGTAGATGTCACTTTTGAAGCTGTCATTTTTTGACATTTGACAATTAAAAACTACGCCATTAATAAAAATGAAACGATACACGCTTCAACAACGCATTGAAATTATTAAAATTCACTATAAAAATGATGAAAATTTGGCAGACGGTTCATTAAACTCGAACATTTTTGGGTCGTCGTGAAGCGCCTTGTCGGACCGCAATACAGAAATTGGTGGAAAAATTCGAGCTGTTGGGACAACTTAGTGATGTGAAGAATAAACCTCCTTGCACGCCACTCAAGAACAGCCGAGAATATTGCTGCTGTAGCCGAAAGTGTTGAAGAAACTCCAGGTTCCTCGTCGTTCTTTGGAATTAGGCATTCCACAAACGTCATTAAACCGTATTTTGCATAAAGATATGGGTCTTAAGCTTATAAAGTTCAGTTAACACAAGAACTCAAACCGGTCGATCATCAACAACGTCGTGTCTTTGCTGATTGGGTCCTTGAAATGCATGAAAACGATCCGGATTTGTCGCATCTGGGGCTCGGAAAACCCAAGAGTTATGGTTGAAAAGAGTGTTTGATGCGTTTTATGCTCCGACGGAATCATTGGACCTTACTTTTTCGAAAATGAGGCTGGAGCGACAGTTATGGAGCATGGATTGCGCTATCGAGAGATGATTAATGATTTTTTATGGCCGAGATTAGATGGCATTGATCTGGACAACGTTTACTTTCAACAAGACGGCGCTACATGCCACACAAGCAACGAAACCATTGATCTTTTACGGGAAAAGTTTCCGGACCGTGATCACAATTGGCCACCGAGATCTTGTGATTTAACACCATGCGACTACTTCCTTTGGGGCCACATAAAAGAAGAGGTCTACGCCAACAGTCCAGCGTCGATTCAAGACCTCAAAGATGGAATTCGTGAGGCTATCGAGGACATAGGGCAGTCACTTTGCGATTTGATTATGGAAAATTTCATGAAAAGAATATGGTCCTGTAAGCGTGGTCGTGGTTGTCATTTGCCTGATGCTACTTTCCACTATTAATGGCATACCTTCCTCTTTATAATGAAATAAACATCCGATCATTTATATAAAAAAAAACGGTTTTTTTCTTTTAATATCAAAATAACACCTCTTTTTGGAAAACCCTGTATATTCAACGTGAAGGATTTTGTGTCACCGATTCTTTTTTACACAGAAGACAAAATATACTCACCTTCAGTGCTTGGTCTGAAATGCTAAATTCGCTTTCATAAATGTTTTCAGGAAAGTTCAATCCCGTCACCAAATTGACACCATTAGGCATTAAAAGAACTGTATGCTTGAATTGAGCTACAATCTCATCTGCAAAAAAAAACTAAATATGTGAGATGGAATTTTCTCAAATTAATTTAAATTATTTACGCTGGAGGGAATATGGGGCATACTGGGAGAGTTTTATTTATCGATATGAAGAATCGAAAAACTTGAACCAGCACCCTTTTTTTTTGGCAAAGTGTCTGGACGTGAAATTGATGCATTCAAATCTCCGTAATTTTCTTTGCGTTTCTTAAAATATGAACAGTCGAGATTAAAAAGCAACTTACTTGGCTTCTCATATAGAACTTGGAATGGTTCGATCATTTTATGTGACACGCATTCTACTACACCCATTCTCGCTTTCGTCTCCTCTTCGAAATGTCGAACATTGAATGGCATGCTGCCATACTTTGCTTTGACCTAAATGCGTGAAAAACAATTCAGAAATAGCTCAATATTAAAAAAAAACATATATATATATATATACTTCAGCAAAAAATGCTCTGGAAGCTTTCAATTTTAGTTGATAATTTTCTTCCGTTTTTTTGTAAATTGATACTTTGGTATCCTTTTCTCGTCCCTAAAAAACCATAAAATATATTTGTATTCGCCAAACAATCTACTCTTGTATAGTTACCACTCCTTCGCCGGAGCTCACGATAACGTCAATTGCATAAACTTCATGTGTTTCAAATTCACACTTTTCATGTTCTTTTTTTTGAGCTTCGTTAGGGTTTTGAATAATTGTTTTTTCTCCGTCGATTTTAAACTGTTTGAGTTGATGACTCAACATTCCTTCAATCGGTTTACATTTATAGCATTCAGCTATTTTTTGAACAGCATCTGTTATCGAGTAATTCTATTTATGAGATATAACAATCATTATTTAGAAAAAAGAATTCCATTTATTTCTCTTACCCCTGTACCTGCCTTTAATAGTCTAATTGCGGCTTGCGCAGCCCAATAAGCGGCCAAGACTGTGTCGGCTTTCCTTCCTTTAACTGTATTATCTGTTGATGAACCAACAACAACAGTATAAGCAACAACAGCTATAAAACCGTCGATATGTGCACCAAGATCTCTGAGGGAAGATATATTAAATCCTCTTAACAGAAAGGGTTAAATACTAACATTTTAATTACATCGCCTTCTTTGAGAATGCAATCTGGATCATTTTTAGTAGGTGAAAAATGGCAAACACAGTTGTTTAACGATAAACACGTTGGGAAAGCAATACCTTTTTTCAATTCTTTTTCCTTCTTGTACACCTGTCAAACCAAAATTAACAACTGTTTACTTCAAGTCCAATCAAACGTCATTATTTCAGGAATGGTGGCAACATTGTCCTCAGATCTCATAATCTTACAATCATTGGGAGCAACAACTTTAGCGATAGTCTACTAACAGAACATAGTAGAAGCATGATACTTTTCAGCATCAGCTTTCACCGCGTTTATCGTTGACAAATCCTCAAGGAAATTTTTCTTATCATCGGACATAATTTTTAAGGAGTGTATTATCTTAAAGGATAGTTACCTTTCCCGTTTCTTCTAAAATGAGAGCGTCTCCTTTGGTACATATTTCACGTACTGAAGCACCTTCTACGCACATCTCGATAATGGCTTTGAGAGTTCCTGTTAAAATTAAGAATTATGTTAAAAAGGAGGCCACTGCGAACTTTTATTTTTCTTGTCTTAAATTTGCACTTGAAATTTCTAAATAATAGTTATTTCGGGGAAATTTTCATCTCAAATTAGCAGAACCGATTCAGTATCTTGACTAACCGAATTTCTGGAGATCCTCATATCTCACGCTGTAGGAGTCAACTAAAAATAGTGGAATATTTGCAATGATTGATTTATATAATAAACCACATATTATAGAAACGTGAAATGAAACTTACTTTTAATATGTCTTTTCTTAAATTTTTAAAAGTCTATTAAACGTATACTGAAGTAATCGAGCCGTCACCTAGTTTGCTTAGGAGAACCGGCATAAGATGATCCGAATTTTAATTGCAGATTTGAAAAATTTAACTATTCCAAATTATAGTTTATAAATTATAAAATATTTTGTTTTTATTATAAATATAAATTTTGTATCATCTTTTTCCCCTATATTAAATATAAATTTTTTATTATCTTTTTTTCCCTATATTAAATTTAAATTCTTTATAATTAACTACGAATTTTATATAATCTTTTTTCGGGTTTTGTAAAATAATTTAACAAAACCCTACTAAAATCGCGACCTGTCTGTCCATCCGTGTGTCACAGCAGTTTTTCTCGCAAACTACTTAAGCTAGAAACACAAAATTTTACATGTAGGCGTTAAGTGGTGCTCTCTTGAAAGTTCAATTACAAAAAAAATTTATAAGGTATTTAAAGGGGGTCTCCCCATATAGGGGAGTGGCCCCCGGAAAAAAAATTGATCAAAGGTAGTCAATATGGGTATCATATGAAAGGTCTTAATGAAAACTTTTCAAAACAGGTCTTAAACTGACATTTTTTGTTTCAGGGGGCGCACACGAAGGTGAAAAATACACGAGAAATTTGTGGTGAACCCCCCCCCCCCGCAATTGGACATCCGAAAAATCTGAACTAAATCATAGAGGTAGATGTTTAGGAGTACCACAACAACAAATACCTTAGAAGTCGAAATTCGGTCAACTTTGTAAATAATAGTATTATCTTCGAATTTCACAATTTGCCCAATAAAATCGTACAGATACCCTTCAACTCAACAAATTTCAATATTTCAATATTTAAGTAGCTACACATAAGGGCCTCATACTCTGCAAGTTTGATGAAAATCGAATCATATTCGCGGAAGTTATAGCCATTTGAAATTTCTGTAATTACAACAACAATAACACGGTTCCACGAAATATTAGGGCAGGTGTTAAGACGTTAGACAAAAGAAACTTAAAGAAATTAGCCTTGAAGTTGAGGAAATAAATCGTACTTAAACGGAATTTGCATATTAACAAACAATCGCATTGTTGATTGAATTTCCATTCGATTATTTATTGGCTGGTGCTCGGAATTTTCGGGTTCATATTTAAGACTTATGAGCACAGATTTTATTATAAAGAGATCTAGTCTAAACTCATGTGAATATTTCAACGGTTTCAATCCGCGGCTCGTAGTTGATCGTGCAGCGTTTTGGAAATTAGAAAAACGCAGTGAGAAGTTGCGTCTGTTGAGATCGTGAAGTTATCGCTTGGTGCGTGCAAGTTTTTCATGCCAAAATCTATTTGTTCGAAATTTTTGGAAAGAGTGTAAAATGTGATTCAAATCGTACATATAGTCAATGCAGAAAGTGAATTGAAATCAAGATATTATCTAGTGTAGTTAAAAACCAATTGCATTCAACCCTCGGATCGAGCAGAAAAATGTGCAACTGATGAAGAGAAGTGAAACTATTTTACGATCCGACGTGTGTTCGCTTCTCCCTTTACACATATCTTAATTGTGTGCTGTGTCTGAGGTTAAGGCAATTTATTTCAACGTTGTGCTTTGAATTGAAGTTCAGATTGAAAAATGTGTAACTGAGGAAGAAAAGTGAAACCATTTTACGGTTAAGTGCAAAATGTAAATCAGTAGTCCTCCCCGGCTCTCTACAAATCGAAAAAATTCATTTCTAACTGAATATTATATGATACTGAAAAAATATATAAATTACAAGCACTTGATGAAAAATAACAAAAAAAGTGTGAGAACGTTCGCTGTTAAGAAGCCGCATTTACGTACAGTGAAGACTCGCGGGCATATTTTGACATTAAAGCCGGCATCGTTCAATTCACGGAATCCAGCTCCTAACCCTCACTCTAAATATCCTTTAAAGAGAAATAAAATTTTGTTATTCTGTATCATAATTAAGTGAAATTTAATGAAATTAAATTAAATATGAAGTGCGTCTAAAATATGAAGTTAATATTGCAGCAATATTGTATCACTCACATTCATCAGCGGGCGCCCGTCGAGGGATATGTGTAAGTACCTTTTTAGTTGTTTTTATATATTTTTACTAAATATTAATTTAATTTATATTTTAAAGTATATATTATAATTAACGTAGTTGAACACCTTTTATATATCAATTAATAGCGAGGACCGACAACAAAATAATTCGTTTAAACAGAAGAAAAAAATTAAAAATTCGGTCTTTTAATTTATCGAAGGGGCATGGGACCCGCTACGTTGGCTGGCCCCTCCACTATAATGAGCTAGCCATCGGGTAAGCTCACCCCTTTTCATGCGTTTCAGGCGCACTTGCAGGGTAAGGTGGCCCTCCTCCTATTTGTGGCATAGGATTATCTCTAGTCCCGACGCCGAAGCCAACCCATGATACACAGAAAGATCCTTCAGCTCCTTTTTCGCAATCCGCATTGCCTTGGGATCGCGAGAAAATTAGCTGCCCTGTAGTAATCGAGGAGCTATGGCTCAAAATGCCAGCGCAGCAACCACAAGAACTGTTCCCACCGCAATTGAGGATGCGATGCTTATGTTCAATAAACAAACAACACAGCTCTGGACGATATTCGTGCAAAATTAAATCTGTGCAAATCCAAATTCGAAAGTTTGGATGCCGCCAGCAAACAAACATAACAAATTCGCAGAACTCAATGCGAAACTATTTTAATGTTGAGCCACAGGCGGAATTATCTTCACAATCGCAACCAGCTTCTCCTCCAATAGTAAGTATGTTTAGTCGGAAGTATTCAGCGCCATTTGATGTAAATCAAAACAATGATAACCAAAGTACAAATAACTCGCCGCCAGCGATAACGACAACGAAAGTGTATAGAATTAATGAAACTCCAATATTTGAAAGACGTAATATGAAAACGTTTTCTATATTCAAACGCTCTGATTCGGATGAAAATCTTGCAGCAAATAGTCCAAAGCCAGCTGGTCAAAATCTGGACGCTAGTGGTAGACATACGAAGCAATCGAAAACTCGCGAACAACCAGATTCGCCGGCTGAAAAAAAAAAAACGTTTACATTCAAACAAAAAAATTTCACCTACATCAGAACTTAAAGCGAGTCAAGGGTTCCAATCGAACACAGTACAGATGGCGTCGGGTGCGGAAACTGAAAAGAAATTTCATGCTGATCGGAAGCCAGTAAAATCATCTAATATATTCAATCAGAACTCTTTCAATTCAAACTATTCACCTGGGCCATACAAACGCCCCGAATACTTGCCGTCCTCCTCGACAAGCACGGCAAAAACAAGTAATCGCATAAATGTGCTTACGCCGGAGAGTATTCATCGTCTGAATGCAAAACTTACCGAACAAAAGTCGCTAGCTGCAACCTCATCTGGCTGGCAATCAAGATTTGTCGCTGCTGCTCCTCTATCACCACTTTCTCATGCATTGAACTCTACACATTATGTTCGAAGTGGCAGCAGCAGCAATCATAATTTTAGAAATGTAAGTAATAACAATAGTATTATAGGGAATCAGCAACATAACTCACCGATTATAACTCAATTGCTCAATAATTCGATGACCAATAAAAATTTTTCATCTAATGCTCAAATCAAGCGTAGTAGAAATAATGAAACATCTGTTCATCAAAATCTGAGTGGCAGACACACAGAGCGGGGGAAGTCGAGTTTGAGAGGTCGAGGAGTCGCATCGGAAAGGTCAACGGGAAAGCGTCGGGCGAGGGAATTGAATTTCACGTGAAAAGGTGTCCGTTCGTTTGCGGTACTCCCCTCACGACCAGGTTTTTGTGTTTGCAAGTTTAAAGAAATTTTTGGGATTGACGCGTTTGGATTCAAATCGAGATCGTGATTATATTACGGAGGGAACTTTATTTTGTGATTAATTGCCTGTCTGATAAATAAATAGGAGTGAGAAGCTGTGATCCCGCGGGTATGGTCACATGAACTCGTTTCTTCCGGATATCGTTTTCCGACAGCCTCCGCATTGGGGCTCTTACTGTGCAGTTAAACTTGAGAAATGACCAACGTGTTCACTCCAGTATTATTTGTGAAAGTGTTCTTGCTGTTGTGCCGGCTTGTGTCGTTAGTCCTCAATAAAGATTAAGGACTATTCCGGATGTTCCCAGTCAGAGTGAAGGATGTCAGACGGATAAATAATTATCACAATTTGAAAGTAGTACCGTAACTGTAAATGAATGAGCAATTGTGGAAGTGTGTACACAATTGACAGAAGTGGGTGATAAATGCATTTCATTCGCGTTTACGTACAGTGAAATCAAAAGTGGATGTGCAAATTAGCGCATTGCGATTTTACATCCGAGTACGTTATAAGGTGCATCGAAATTATTAGTAGCACAAAAAATGGCTATTATTAAGTTATTTCGGTTTACTTGATACGCATTTAGATACACGAACCTAAATATCCTCAGAAAAGTATTGTCCTGTATGAAGTCTGTTGCTTGGGGTCATGTGAGCATCAAATATGAAACAAAGAACAGATAAAAGTGGATTATGTGAAATTGCTATGTTTGGAAACAAATGAAATATTCAGCAGACGTAAAATGAAGCTAATATGTCGTTTTGAAATGTAGACGATGAAAATAGTTCACTTGTTATATCAGAGGCAGTTCAAGAAACTGTGGGAAGGTTGCCATGCAACGTCACAACACCAATGCCCGAGGACAAGAAAACTAATATAAAATTGCAATCGATAGAAGTGCTGGCCAACCCGGGGCATAATCTGTGACGGGATTTCGAAAATACTAAAATAAGTGTATTTATGCTAGTGTAGTTCGCGCTTTCCCTGCCTGTCATTTATACTGAGAGAATTAACCACGCGACCACGAGAATGTATTCAGATTCCCCTGAAAAGTGTATCGGTGAAGAAGCGAGGATCAGTGTCTTATCCAAGGAGATTTGAACCCATCAAAGAAAATTCTAAAATAAGTGTATTTATGCTAGTGCAGCTCGCGCTATCCGTGCCTGTCGTTCATCCTGAGAGAATTAACCCCGCGACCACGAGAACGTCTTCAGCTTCCCTGAAAAGTGTATCGGGCGATCCTGATTTAAATTATTCCGGCAATACTTTTAAGATTGATGATTAGTATAATTTTTTTTGTGTCCCATGTCCAGCAATTTAGAGGATACCTGCACCCATCGAGCGCTCGACGGACCATGCAGGTGAGTACCCTTTTAATTTAAATATACTATTGAAATATTTTTTATTATAAAATTTATTTAAATTATATATTATTTAGCTAATTTTACAATGTTATAAAAAAAAAGTAACGTAGATGAGACTTCAATGGATAACTGAAGAGTAAAAATAGAATACTAAATATTTAGAACTTTTGATACCAATAGTAGCAAAAAAAGAAAAAAAAAAGGAAAAGGATTGCTTTTTTTTCGTTATTTTTTTTATATAATTTAGAGGTCTGGTTTATTATTAGTTTAATATAATTTTCGTTATGAAATAAAAAAATGGATTAATACCGTACCCAATGGTCTTTCCTTTCTCCCGACTCTGACCGGGTATAGGACTCGGTACGGTGGCAGGCTGCCCCCCACAACCATGAGCCAGCCACCGGGTACTTACTAATCCCTTTTTCTGTTTCAGGTGACTTTTTGGGTTGAGTGGCCCAAGCAGAGTGCCTTTTTATGGCATAGAGTTATGCAATCAAATGGTATAATTCTATGGCATAAATTGGTCACCGGGGTACTCCCCTTCTGATGGGAAAGTTCATACAATTCAAGTTGTATGAGTTTTCCACTCAGAAGAGGAATACCTGGCCACTTCAACAAGATATCTATGGATTTATTCCGGTTGGGTGGGTACGAAGGGGCTCCACCACCACCCGGTTGCCCCTCTTTCATTTGTGGGCCATGAATTTCGTTGGGTAATGACGAGGTCACCCCAAGTTCGCCTTTCTTTTCAGGTTCCACTTGTTCTAGTAACAAGTTCCATTCCCCTCTGTGAGGTTATCTACAATTTTTGCGACTTCGGTCGCCTTTTGAGCTGTAGTTCAATTCGTGAATGCGAAATTTTTTGTAGTGAGTCCTCGTGCTGGGGAAATGAACCCGCCCCACGACACCGCAATGCTAGCCTGCCAGCGCATTCACGCGTCTCCAGACGAGGGCATTCTCGGCAGATACCGACACCTTCCTCTGCCGAGGCAGCAGACCATCGCTGCAGTCCTTTACGGACTTTATGAAAACATTACTATTCACTACAAATGGCGCCCAACGTGGGGCCCGAAAAGCCCGGCTGTATCATCAGTCGTGAGCACGAGACAGTCCATCGTCTCTAGGTGTCCCCACAAGGTGTTAGTATTTTTGGCGGGTAGATAACTCCCGAGGGTAATTGCACTGATCGTGCCCCAGCAAATAATAACTGCCGGACGTGTGTTGTCTTTGGACATCAATATCGTTTGGTCCTGCTTTTGATTTATACTTTGGTGGTTTACCACCATTGTATAACTAGTAAGGCCAAATGATATTAGAGTCCCTTTTTGTGTTCGGAAGTTATTATCCCAACAACTATTTTGCGGAGGATTCTGATCCGCTCTCCAAACCAGCGGTACCTAGGTGTCTTAAATTACATGGATTTTGATTTCATGTGATTGGCTGATTAGCTAATCCATGACTATCCATGACAAGACACGCGCTGCTTGTGGATTAGAATCCAACCCTGGGCTGACAAGTTGTAACTTGAGAAAATTTGCGGATCAGGGATCACTTCTGAACCCTGATTTTCATGGTGCCACAAGAGAGTGTCCCTGAAACGCTAGAGAAGGATTGTGCCATGGTGTCCATACTTGGGAGGAAGGACGGAAAGGAAAGACCGGTTATTTTTTTTGATATTTCGATTTTGATAGTTCGATCACCACTTAAATTTTTTCCATACACTTTGTTTTTTTTTGAGGTACTTTTATAGTTCGCCACTGACGGCCACTGGGAAGCTATATATATTATACATTAGATTCTTTTTTCACTTTTTTTCATTAATTCTAGATAGTTATAGTTAAACATTATTTAGAAAAATAAATTGCATTTAGCATGCCCACCAAACGCACGCCCGAGAGGAGAAAGTTGAGGTCAGATGCCGGACCAGCGCTCTTGTGCTCCATATGCCATGAGGACATGGATGAACTCACCAGTCAGCGTTTGCAGTGTGGACACAGGCTACACCAGCTGTGTTTGGTCCAACTGCGGCAAACCTCATCCACGTGCCCGCTCTGTCGTCAGCCTCTAGAAACCGCCCAGGCAGCAACAGAACGACCTCAGTCCTCCAACGCAAGTGGAGCTGTGCCCAAAAGCGGACCCCTTCCATCCACGACAATGAGTGCACGAGAGGAAGACTACCGAGCCGAAGCAGTTCCGCCTGCGGAAGAGGCGAGACCCACTGTGGCTGTGGAGGCGACAGTTTTACAAGACTTAATGGCGCTCATGCAGGACCTGACCACCCGGGTAGCCTCGCTGGAAAGCCAGAAGGAGAATCCAGTACCACCTCGGCCAAGAACGCCTCCGATGTGGGATTCGGACCCAAATCCGTGGGATTTTCCGATAGACTCGCGGCGCGATCACGAACGAATCCGGCTCGGTGCGGCAATGAATCCGTTGGCTCCAGTGTACCGGCCCCGACTGAGCCAAGCACCGCCACCAAATCAGGCTCCAGTGATTCCGCCGGCCCAACGCATCCATCCACACGCTACGTATCGGCTGAAGCCGACGCAGATGGATAGAATCTGCATTTCAGCGGGGAACCCAATACCATAACGGTGGAAGTCTTCATTAGTCGGGTGGAGTCGCTGATTGAGCAGATGCTAGCAGGATACCACACGGCGCTCGCAGGATACTTGCCAATGCTGCTTAGGGGAGCAGCACTTGAGTCATATTGGCGAATACATTCGGCCCCACCAGCAATACGCTGGTCACGGTTGAAGGAGGTACTCCGCATGGAATACCCTACGGTAGACATGGACGAATTAGTACTGGACAAGATGAATGCTAGATGGCAGCGTCCGGACGAGTCCTTCCATCAATATCGAGCCGATATCCTTCGGCTGAATGACCAGTTGTCAGAGCCGTTGTCTTCTACCCAATTACTGCGCCTGCTAAAGCGCAATCTAAGGCCGGAGATTCGTCGCCATATCGTGAACTCCGATCCACAGAGTATGGAGGCCCTGCTAAGAACTGTGCGTCGCCTAGAAGGGTTTGAGGAAGATCTCCGGGACCGGCCATACTTACTAGCTAGGACGGGTCCTCGACGAGGAATCGCGGAATTGGCCCCAGATTATACCACCATGGATCTGGAGGAACATTTGGACCAGGACCAGCTTGCTGTAGCAGCAGTGGGAAGTCTTACGACCTGCTGGAATTGCCATCAAACCGGACACCGGTTCATTTCATGCCGAGCAGAGCATAAGGTTTTCTGCTACGGTTGCGGCAAGCCGGACACTTACTTCCCGGACTGTTCTGAATGTGCCGCGCGAAAAAACGGCCAAAAGAGTACCCGACCACCTCAGCGGTACTCGAAGCCCCCGCAGTAGCTCCTCAGGCAGCTGCTCACCCCAACAAACCTGAAGTTAACCCACCAGCCATGACCACTATGACTGCGGATGTTCACTCTCTTCCGGAGACCTCGCCAACGACAATATTGAAGCGACCATCGCAGTCACTGCCAGAAGAACCCCGGCAGCCTCAAATACGCACTCTAAAACCTTATCATGTCCGACTGCAGGAATATCGGGTGGCTCGAGAGCGAATATTTGCTTCCGAAGTAGTCACTTCCCGCCCGCGCACTACAAAATGGTCGACCCGTCGTTGGCGGAATTTCCGCAAGAGAGTGCGCACCTGCCGTCAAACCTTAAACTCTTGTAACATCTCGGAGGTTGCTGAGAATGAGATCAGGCCTTATCATCCAATTAAAGTGTTGGGCGAGACCGTGTTTGCATTGATCGACACGGGTGCCAGTATCAGTTGCCTTGCCTCGAGCTTTGGCTCGAAGGTGCTCCAAGACTATCCAAACTTGATTAAATCCTGGCGCACTGAAATCAGTACAGCTGATGGCACCAAACACCCTATACGAGGTAAACTAACCACACCCGTGACGTTCAGGGGTCAGACGAAAGATATTACTTTCTACATTATCCCGTCTTTGACTCAGAATGTGTACCTGGGCGTCGATTTCGTCCTTCGCTTTGGACTGGCCTCCGATTTATTCACAGATTTGTCTTTAAAAACCAGAAATGTCAACGAAATCACTTCTATTCCCGATAGACATGACCTGACGTCTAACCAACGGCAACGCCTGGAAGCATCCATCGCTGCTTACCCATCTTACGCTACCCAAGGCCTTGGCCGCACCACCCTAGTCTCACACGCCATCGACGTTGGCGATAGTAAACCGATTAAACAGAGACACTACGCCATCTCACCGGCCATGGAGAAATTGGTGTATGCGGAGCTGGATAGGATGCTCGAGTTGGGGGTCATAGAGGAGTCCCAAAGTGCCTGGTCATCACCGGTAACCTTGGTGGTGAAGCCAGGTAAAGTCCGCCTCTGTCTTGATGCCCGTAAGGTAAACGCGGTTACCATCAAGGACGCGTACCCTCTTCCACTCATCGATGGAATACTAGGGAGACTGCCGAAAGCCAATTATATCACCAGTCTCGACCTAAAAGACGCCTTCTGGCAAATTCCACTCGATGAGGGGTCGAGGGACAAGACCGCCTTCACAGTGCCTGGACGACCATTATATCAGTTCGTCACAATGCCCTTTGGCCTGTGTAACGCGCCGCAAACGATGACTCGGTTGATGGACAAGGTCATCCCACCTCACCTGAAACACTAAGTGTTCGTGTACCTTGATGATCTGTTACTCATCACGGAAACGTTCGATCAACACCTCCTACTTCTACAAGAAGTAGCCCTGCACATCAGTAAGGCGGGACTCACCATCAACGTACAGAAAAGTAAGTTTGTCATGAAAGAAGTCCGATACCTAGGACATGTCATAGGACATGGCACTATCAAAACGGATCCAGACAAAACTCGTGCGATTGATGAGTTCCCCTTACCAAAAACAGTGAAGCAGCTACGACGTTTCCTTGGTGTGTGCGGTTGGTACCGAAGGTTTGTTCGGAATTATGCAACAATTTCAGCGCCCCTGTCAGACATGTTGCGGAAAGGGAAGTTCGTTTGGACCGAACTCAGCCGAAAGGCATTTGAAGAGCTAAAACAAGCCCTCACATCAGCTCCTGTCTTGCACAGCCCCGACTTCACGAAGCCCTTCTCCATTCATTGTGACGCAAGTCAACATGGAGTAGGAGCCGTGCCGGTGCAATTGACCGACGAAGGAGAGGAAGCTCCCATCGCCTTCATGTCCAATAAGCTGAATTCGGCCCAAAGAAACTATACTGTGTCCGAGCAAGAATGTTTGGCAGCGGTAATGGCTGTGAAGAAATTCCGAGCTTATATCGAGGGCCACCAATTCGAGATCATCACGGACCACGCGTCACTACAATGGTTGATGAACCAGGCAGATTTAAATGGACGCCTAGCCAGATGGGCTCTTAAACTGCAAGGGTTCAAGTTTTCCATCAAACACCGGAAAGGGACCCAGAACATCGTACCCGACACTCTCTCACGGATGTTTTCCCCAGAGGGAGCCGAATTGACAATAAATGACGAGGACCCCATCGAAATAGATTTGGACAGCCCACATTTCGAATCAGACAGCTACAAAGAGTTGAGGCAAACCATAGCGACCCAACAACCACAGCTGCCTGATTTGAAGGTAATAGACGGCTACGTGTATAGACGAAATGAATACGCCACTGGTGATCCATGGCAGGAAGAAGAGTCCTGGAAACTCTGGGTACCGGAGGAAATGACACAACATCTGATTCTCCGCGCACATGACCATCCTTTAAGTGCCCACGGAGGTTACGGTCGGACGTTACGGCGACTCAAGAAATACTTCTTTTGGCCTAAAATGGCATCCCAGGTCAAAGACTACGTGAGCGCCTGTGAGACCTGTAAAGGCACCAAAGCGCCCAACCAGCCTCTTCGACCTCCTATGGGTCAACTCAACGTCCCAGAACGCGTATTCCAACGTCTATACATCGATCTACTCGGTCCATATCCTCGGTCTTCCATGGAACACATCGGAGCTATAGTCGTTCTAGACCAGCTTTCAAAGTTCCCACTGGTGGAACCTATCCGTAAATTCACAACTCCAACGATCGTGAAATTCTTAGAGAACCGGGTATTCCATGTGCTCGGGGTTCCAGAGAGCGTGTACTCAGACAACGGAGTACAGTTCCGTTCTCGGCAGTTTAAGAGCCTACTCGAGCAGTATGGCGTTGAACACCAACTGACGCCCATATACTCTCCTCAGTCCAACGCATCAGAACGGTTGAACCGCACCCTATTGGCCGCGATCCTTTCCTACGTCCACCCATCTCAAAGGATTGGGATCGGCGATTGTCTGCCATCACATGCGCCCTGCGATCCTCGTATCATTCCGTCACCGGTGTCGCCCCTTACTTTGCCGCCTTTGGACAGCACATGATTTGCCATGGTAAATCATACCGGATGTTACGGCAATTAAAGTGTTTGGGAGACCCCGTCGTTGCGCTGGAGCCCCACGAACGTTTAGGAGACCTCCGCCAACAAATCGGACGGAAGATTAAGGCCGCAGGAAGTGCAAATGAAGCGCAGTACAATCTCCGGTCACGATCTGCTAATTTCAAAGAAGGAGATGAAGTTTTCCGGCGAAATTTCCGCCAAAGTGACGCCGCGGGGCATTACAACGCCAAGCTGGACAGGCGATTCTTGAAAAGCCGCATAAAGAAGGTAATGGGACCTAACCGGTACCTGATAACGGATCCATCGGGAAAAGAAGTGGGGATATACCACGCGAAAGACCTGCGCCGATAGATAATTAGTCACGTCTGTTTGCCTGTCCGCATAAATCTTCAAAAAAACGCGCAAGGGTTGGATACTTCCGGTCGAACATAAACATAAGTCAGTCTGTCCGTCTGTCAATTGTGTTTTTCTTTTATTGTCCGTCATCTCTAGTCCCGACGCCGAAGCCAACCCATGATACACAGAAAGATCCTTCAGCTCCTTTTTCGCAATCCGCATTGCCTTGGGATCGCGAGAAAATTAGCTGCCCTGTAGTAATCGAGGAGCTATGGCTCAAAATGCCAGCGCAGCAACCACAAGAACTGTTCCCACCGCAATTGAGGATGCGATGCTTATGTTCAATAAACAAACAACACAGCTCTGGACGATATTCGTGCAAAATTAAATCTGTGCAAATCCAAATTCGAAAGTTTGGATGCCGCCAGCAAACAAACATAACAAATTCGCAGAACTCAATGCGAAACTATTTTAATGTTGAGCCACAGGCGGAATTATCTTCACAATCGCAACCAGCTTCTCCTCCAATAGTAAGTATGTTTAGTCGGAAGTATTCAGCGCCATTTGATGTAAATCAAAACAATGATCACCAAAGTACAAATAACTCGCCGCCAGCGATAACGACAACGAAAGTGTATAGAATTAATGAAACTCCAATATTTGAAAGACGTAATATGAAAAGGTTTTCCATATTCAAACGCTCTGATTCGGATGAAAATCTTGCAGCAAATAGTCCAAAGCCAGCTGGTCAAAATCTGGACGCTAGTGGTAGACATACGAAGCAATCGAAAACTCGCGAACAACCAGATTCGCCGGCTGAAAAAAAAACGTTTACATTCAAACAAAAAAATTTCACCTACATCAGAACTTAAAGCGAGTCAAGGGTTCCAATCGAACACAGTACAGATGGCGTCGGGTGCGGAAACTGAAAAGAAATTTCATGCTGATCGGAAGCCAGTAAAATCATCTAATATATTCAATCAGAACTTTTTCAATTCAAACTATTCACCTGGGCCATACAAACGCCCCGAATACTTGCCGTCCTCCTCGACAAGCACGGCAAAAACAAGTAATCGCATAAATGTGCTTACGCCGGAGAGTATTCATCGTCTGAATGCAAAACTTACCGAACAAAAGTCGCTAGCTGCAACCTCATCCGGCCGGCAATCAAGATTTGTCGCTGCTGCTCCTCTATCACCACCTTCTCATGCATTGAACTCTACACATTATGTTCGAAGTGGCAGCAGCAGCAATCATAATTTTAGAAATGTAAGTAATAACAATAGTATTATAGGGAATCAGCAACATAACTCACCGATTATAACTCAATTGCTCAATAATTCGATGACCAATAAAAATTTTTCATCTAATGCTCAAATCAAGCGTAGTAGCAATAATGAAACATCTGTTCATCAAAATCTGAGTGGCAGACACACAGAGCGGGAGAAGTCGAGTTTGAGAGGTCGAGGAGTCGCATCGGAAAGGTCAACGGGAAAGCGTCGGGCGAGGGAATTGAATTTCACGTGAAAAGGTGTCCGTTCGTTTGCGGTACTCCCCTCACGACCAGGTTTTTGTGTTTGCAAGTTTAAAGAAATTTTTGGGATTGACGCGTTTGGATTCAAATGGAGATCGTGATTATATTACGGAGGGTACTTTATTTTGTGATTAATTGCCTGTCTGATAAATAAATAGGAGTGAGAAGCTGTGATCCCGCGGGTATGGTCACATGAACTCGTTTCTTCCGGATATCGTTTTCCGACAGCCTCCGCATTGGGGCTCTTACTGTGCAGTTAAACTTGAGAAATGACCAACGTGTTCACTCCAGTAATATTTGTGAAAGTGTTCTTGCTGTTGTGCCGGCTTGTGTCGTTAGTCCTCAATAAAGATTAAGGACTATTCCGGATGTTCCCAGTCAGAGTGAAGGATGTCAGACGGATAAATAATTATCACAATTTGAAAGTAGTGCCGTAACTGTAAATGAATGAGCAATTGTGGAAGTGTGTACACAATTGACAGAAGTGGGTGATAAATGCATTTCATTCGCGTTTACGTACAGTGAAATCAAAAGTGGATGTGCAAATTAGCGCATTGCGATTTTACATCCGAGTACGTTATAAGGTGCATCGAAATTATTAGTAGCACAAAAAATGGCTATTATTAAGTTATTTCGGTTTACTTGATACGCATTTAGATACACGAACCTAAATATCCTCAGAAAAGTATTGTCCTGTACGAAGTCTGTTGCTTGGGGTCATGTGAGCATCAAATATGAAACAAAGAACAGATAAAAGTGGATTATGTGAAATTGCTATGTTTGGAAACAAATGAAATATTCAGCAGACGTAAAATGAAGCGAATATGTCGTTTTGAAATGTAGACGATGAAAATAGTTCACTTGTTATATCAGAGGCAGT
>OZ017741.1:115787978-115852978 GCA_963969285.1 Odontomyia ornata
GGTAGGGAATCATCTTGATCAAAAGAGTTTTCTGTTGCGTTTAAATAAAATCCTGCATGTGCAAAACAATTGGTTATTGTGCGTTGAGAAACACGATCCCAAGCTTTTGAAATCAGAAAAATGGCTTCAAGGATATGCATTTTTTTAGGCACACCATTTTCGTCGATGTCTTTTAAAAGTTTCATAATTTGAACTTTTCTAAAATGTGTTTTCAGTGACTTGATTACGCCTTGATCCAATGGTTGGAGAACTGCCGTAGTATTTGGAGGAAGAAAGACTAATTTTATTGCTTTTAAGTTTTGAATATTCGGGTGAGCGGGACAGTTGTCTAAGAGCAATAAAATTTTCTTTTTTTGTCGAATCAGCTTACTGTCCCATCGCAAAATAATTTTTTCAAATAAGGCTGATGTCATCCAGGCTCTTGGGTTATTTTCATATTCGACAGGTAGTGATTTAACATTTTTAAAACATCGAGGCCGTTTAGCTTTGCCAATAACCACTAGTTTTAATTTTTCCGAGCCAGTCATATTTGCTGTTACAAGAACAGTCACTCTTTCTTTAGAAAGTTTACCTCCGACACACTTTTCTCCTTTAAACTTCATTGTTTTATCAGGCATCATTCTAAAAAACAAACCGGTTTCATCTGTGTTGAATATTTCTTCGTCTTTATATCCTTTTCTTAAATTTAGCCATACTGTTGTTAACCAATCGTTACACATCCCTTCCGCTACATCTGCCGCTTCTCCACTTATTTTGCCAAAAATAATGTTGTGCCTTTTTCTAAACCTTTGGATCCATCCCACTGTGCATTTAAAATCTTTTAATCCAAGTTTTCTTGCAAAATCGTCCGCTTTTGCTTGCAAAATAGGACCGCTGATGGGAATATTGCGACTTCTTTGAATTTTGAACCATTCAAATAAAGCGTCGTTTACTCTAGATTGTTTACAAGACCTAACCTTTTTTAATTTTAATGATTTAGAGCTATTTTCATATACACTCTGTATTTTATCGCGATTTTTCCACATCGTGGAAATTGTTGAATGTGCCACCTAAGATGAAATAACATGCATATACAGTGTTTTTACTAACTGCATATTTATTTAGAACTTACATCAAATTCTTTGGCAATGCAGAAATTTGACTCTCCAGCTTCCAGACGCCAAATAATTGCTGCTTTTTCAGCGATTGTGAACGCCTTTCTTTTTGCCATGTCGACCTTCGTTAAGCTGTTTAAATATTGGACCTTTTATAGGAAACTAAGAAATCAACTTCCACTAAACAAAACACTGAACTGACTGTTTATGTTCTGTCGCGTTTGTTTTCATACCCCGGTGATTCCCCTTATTCGATAATTCCTTTGAGTAATCTTACTGTATTCGTGAGTCCGTCGTTATAAGGCTCAAATTTAACCAGTTCATCTTTCAATTTCCCGTCGCTATATTAGTTTCGTCGTTATATCCGATGTCGTTATAAACAACAGTTCTTACATACAAAAGTGCTTTTCCCGGCCGGGACTTTTGAAATTCGTCGTAAAAGCCGATATGTCGTTATATCCGATGTCGTTATAAACGATATATACTGTATATATATATATATATATATATATATATATATATATATATATATATCTACTATCTATCACTTCTGACCTTTTCACAATATATATATATATATATATATATATATATATATATATATATATATATCACGTTTTGGATCGGATTTTTCCTCACCTTATCGGTTTTAGAATTAAAAAGTGCTCCGGAATACAAAATTTGAACGCAATCGGTGCAGCGGTAACCATTCGATAATAGAGTGCTATAACCTAAACTTTGGACAATGTGTCTATAAAGGGGGACATCAGATTCTATTTTCATATACTTAAATAAAGCGGGCTAATTATCCCGTATCAATTTCTTTCAGATAGTGAAAGTACGAGCGGGCCACTTGCGCTATAGCACAATTAACAAATTTGCTTTATTAACACTCCTTAACATTTATATTAACATAAATCAAAATTAAAACATGTACAAATTACGAAACAATTGCCCTAAGAACAATGAACATTTATAACATGCATGTAGAATAGCAGTTTAGTGTTGTACATTTTCAATATTTTTTATTTTAAAATATGTGAAAAAAGAAAAACCCAACAATTACATACAATATACATATAATAGAAAAGAACAACTCATGTTGACGTCTATAAATTCATAAATAACTTCATTTCAAGTTAATATAATCCAACGATATGTCTAACTTGTAGCGTTACCTTCTTACTGAATAGTAAACTACAAATTTCATCCCAATGACGAAAACAACGCGACTAAAAACCAAAAAGACAACAAAAATACTATGTTTGAATGGTGATAAACATAGTAACAAGATCAAGACTCAGCGCTATTAATTCCACGAATATACCGAAACTTGTCTGAGTAAATTAATCTTATCTAAGGGGATCAAAGCCGAACGGGTTGGGCGCGCACTGCCCACAGCATTGACAGAATCGTACCTAAAGTTGTCATTAGGAGTTGCTAAATGAGGTAGTATAAGGATTTCAAATCGATAAAAACGTTAAGGATATTACATTGGATTTATTTTTATAAGCTGTTATTCAGGTTTAAATTCTAAAGATCGGCGGCGCTTAAGCCTAAAGCGGACGTTTGCCTTAATACATCTCGCCCAATCTTCTAATTCCATTGACCGCATTCTCTAGCTAGAACTAGCAACGTTCTGCTATTCGCGTCAACTGAGTCCTATCGTTTGCGTGCTCTTCCTTGTGGACGGTTAATCCTCCTAGGTATGCTAGGCCCAATAAAATCCAAGAAATTCTCATCTCATCAGTCGATCTCCCAAATCTCATTCAAATTGTAGTTGATTAAATCAAATTATAGTTTATTAATTATCAAATTGTTAATGAAAATGGCAGCTGTAATTACTAGGTTTTAAATTTTCGACTACTTTATTTTTTAGCCACTTTCGATCATTTTTTGTCTAATATAAGAACTTAACCTAATTATCCATAATTCATGTTTCATCAAAATACGTTGGAAAATGCGGCCACTAGAGGGCCACAAAAATCTGAAAAATGGCATATTTGAATCATTGCCATTTTGAAGCTTGCTCAAGTATTTACATTTAATTGTTTTCTATCTTGAAAATAAATTTCGTTCACATCGAATCAAAATTGGTTTTTTCAGAAATCCTTTGAAATTTCGAGCTTCAACTAGCCTAGTTTTTTACATAGTTCTTTAGATACTCATAGACCCACACAACAGCCGATGCTTGCACGTTTTTCAACGTTTGAGCGGCCGCGATTTTTTTCAAACGGTTCAACTTTGGATTTTTGATTGTGAGATTTATCACACACTTCGATAAGCCTCTGTACCAAATTTCATCCAAATTGGAGCTATGGTTTGGTCAGAACAGAAACCACAAATTTTTGTCTAAAATGGCCGTGATTTTTTTTCTCTCCATCGATTTAGCTGGTTAAAAACTTAATTGAGATATTTACCCAATACACCATTCCTAAAATTTTGTTCACACACAGAGAAGTATGGATTAATATTTTATTTTTGATTTCGATGCAATTTCTTGGATTTTATTATATATATATATATATATATATATATATATATATATATATATATATATATATATATATATATATATATATATATATATATATTATATATATATATATATATATATATATATATATATATATATATATATATATATATATATATATATATATATATATATTATATATATATATATATATATATATATATATATATATATATATATATATATATATATATATATATATATATATATATATATATATATATATATATATATATATATATATATATATATATAATAAAATCCAAGAAATTGCATCAAATCCAAAACTAAAATATTAATCCATACTTCTCTGTGTGAAACGTGGACGCGGATTAAATATCAAATGAGTTGATGCGAACATCGACTAAAGACGACAGCCAAAAATGATCAGCGTCGACTATAGCCGACAGCCACGATATACGTCGACTTTAGCCGACGGTGAAAAGTTTTTACTTTTTAAGCTTTAACCTCCGCTATGTTGCTACGAATCAGAAACCACTAAAAAAATTCCTTAGAAGGGTTTTGATTCGTGTCCGGCAAGCGCCATAACGAAGTAGCTAAAAAGCCACAGTCATCTTGGAATAGAAAAAACTAGAATGGGCCTAGCATACCTAGGAGGATTAACCGTCCACAAGGAAGAGCACGCAAACGATAGAATTCAGTTGACGCGAATAGCAGAACGTTGCTAGTTCTAGCTAGAGAATGCGGTCAATGGAATTAGAAGATTGGGCGAGATGTTTTAAGGCAAACGTCCGCTTTAGGCTTAAGCGCCGCCGATCTTTAGAATTTAAACCTGAATAACAGCTTATACAAATAAATCCAATGTAATATCCTTAACGTTTTTATCGATTTGAAATCCTTATACTACCTCATTTAGCAACTCCTAATGACAACTTTAGGTACGATTCTGTCAATGCTGTGGGCAGTGCGCGCCCAACCCGTTCGGCTTTGATCCCCTTAGATAAGATTAATTTACTCAGACAAGTTTCGGTATATTCGTGGAATTAATAGCGCTGAGTCTTGATCTTGTTACTATGTTTATCACCATTCAAACATAGTATTTTTGTTGTCTTTTTGGTTTTTAGTCGCGTTGTTTTCGTCATTGGGATGAAATTTGTAGTTTACTATTCAGTAAGAAGGTAACGCTACAAGTTAGACATATCGTTGGATTATATTAACTTGAAATGAAGTTATTTATGAATTTATAGACGTCAACATGAGTTGTTCTTTTCTATTATATGTATATTGTATGTAATTGTTGGGTTTTTCTTTTTTCACATATTTTAAAATAAAAAATATTGAAAATGTACAACACTAAACTGCTATTCTACATGCATGTTATAAATGTTCATTGTTCTTAGGGCAATTGTTTCGTAATTTGTACATGTTTTAATTTTGATTTATGTTAATATAAATGTTAAGGAGTGTTAATAAAGCAAATTTGTTAATTGTGCTATAGCGCAAGTGGCCCGCTCGTACTTTCACTATCTATAAGAAATTGATACGGAATAATTAGCCCGCTTTATTTAAGTATATGAAAATAGAATCTGATGTCCCCCTTTATAGACACATTGTCCAAAGTTTAGGTTATAGCACTCTTTTATCGAATGGTTACCGCTGCACCGATTGCGTTCAAATTTTGTATTCCGGAGCACTTTTTAATTCTAAAACCGATAAGGTGAGGAAAAATCCGATTCAAAACGTTTTTCAATATAATTATATTAATTTTAGTATTGAACTGACAGATGAGCACTACATTTATTCGTCAATTGACAACCCACACATTTATTCAATTGTGATCAGATGTTATCATACGAGGTGTGTTCAAAAAGCATCGCGAATTTTGAATTTTAGCGGGTTACGTATATTCGAATTTCGATTTTTTTGTGGCGTTATGTTGGTACTCATGTCTGTCACTTATGCCGACAAGCTCGGCCATTTTGAATGTTCACTTAATTGGTGATAGCTGTTTACTTGCACGTGTTTTCAATCGTCTTCGATTTTTACTTATTCAAAAAAATGGATCAAAGAACGTGTATCAAATTTTGTGTGAAAAACGAAATTAAGTGCGCGGATGCATTCCGAATGTTGACTGTGGCATACGGAGAAGCTACCTTGGACTGAAGCAACGTTTATTGGTGGTACAAAATGTTTTTAGAAGGCCGAGAAGATGTGAACGACGAAGAGCGTGCCGGACGCCCGAGCACTTCAACAACAGACGAAAAAATTAATGAAGTGGAGAAAATGGTATTGGCCAATCGTCGAATCACCGTTAGAGAAGTTGCTGAGGACCTAAACATATCGATTGGCTCGTGCCATTTGATTTTTATCAACGATTTGGGCATGAGACGGGTCGCCGCGAAATTCGTACCAAAATTGCTCAATTGCGACCAAAAACAGCAACGCATGAACATTACTAATGAGATGTTAAACTCTGTCCGCGACGAACCAAATTTGCTCCAGAGGGTCATAACTGGTGACGAATCGTCGGTTTATGGTTATGACGTGGAAACCAAAGCTCAATAATCTCAATGGAAGCTGCCGCATGAACCAAGACCGAAAAAAGCGCGCCAAGTTCGGTCGAATGTGAAAGTTTTGCTGACAGTTATCTTCGATTGCAGGGGCGTGGTGCATCATGAGTTCTTGCCACAGGGAAGAACGGTCAATAAGGAATATTACCTGCAATTCATGCGCAATTTGCGCGAAGCAATCCGCCAGAAACGCCCGGATTTGTGGGAGAACAAAAATTGGCTTTTGCACCACGATAACGCCCCTGCACACCCATCGTTGCTTGTGCGCGACTTTTTGGCCAAAAACAACACACTAATGATGCCGCAGCCACCGTATTCCCCAGATCTGGCCCCCTGTGACTTTTTCTTGTTTCCTAAACTGAAGAGGCCCATGAAAGGATGACGTTACGCTACGCTTGACGAGATAAAGACGGCATCGAAGGAGGAGCTGAACAAGATTAAAAAAAATGATTTTTTGAAGTACTTCGAAGATTGGAAAAACCGTTGGCACAAGTGTATAATATCTCATGGGGATTACTTTGAAGGGGACAAAATAGATATTCATGAATAAATAAATAATTTTTGAAAAAAAACAAAATTCGCGATATTTTTTGAACACACCTCGTATAACACAATTGAAGAAAATGGGATGAGAATTGTATTTCAACATTTTGGTGGAATTTAAGGCATTAAATTATAATATTTGAAATGGCAGATCCCCGATGCTGCTGTAATATATTATGCAAGGACGGGTTCTAGAAGAGCAGCCTTCTTTTCTCTAGAAGGGCACCCTTCTATTCTCTAGAGGAGCGACCTTCTATTCTTTAGGTGCGTATTCTATAGAAGGGCATCCTTCTATTCTCTAGGGAAGCATCCTTGTACTCTTCCTTCTACTCTATAGAAGGGTAATCTTCTATTCATTTGAAGAGTACCCTTCTATAGAATAGAAAGGTGTTCCTCTTGAGAATAGAAGGGTGCCCTTCTATTCTTTAGAAGGGTACCCTTCTATTCTTTGAAAGAGCACCCTTCTATTCTTGACAAGGGCACCTCTTTAGTTTTTAGAAGTTATTTTCTTCAAAAGTGTTATATGACAACATCTGGTCACAATTGAATAAATGTCTAGGTTGTCAATTGACGGATAAATGTAGTGCTAATCCGTCAGTTCGATACTAAAATTAATAAAATTATATTGAAAAACATTTTGGATCGGATTTTTCCTCACCTTATCGGTTTAAGAATTAAAAAATGCTCCGGAATACAAAATTTGAACGCAGTCGGGGCAGTGGTAACCATTCGATAAAAGAGTGCTATAACCAAATATTTCCTTGGTGGATAGATTAATATATGCTCTCTGCGTGCAAAACAAAAACATACAAGGGAACGTGTCCTTAAAAAGAACTGTTTATAGGGCAAATCTTAGAACATATGATTGAAAAGTAAACCAGCTAAGCAATTCTAACGTCTCCAGAAGGCCCAACAGTTCCCTATCCCTAACAGAAAGAAACATTGAGACATAAATGTCATGATTATGATAGACTACTTACTGTTGACAATTTCTCCAGCCAATTTATACTTCGTTACAACTATATCTTCGGCGATAGTTCTCTCTGAAGCTTCTTTTTCGTCGGCCATTTTTGCCCAGTCAGCAATTTCAATCGAAAGACAAGTGTTGTACGCAACGCGCTTTTCGAAAACTAGGTTAAAAATGAATTCCGTTTCAAATGCCAGCATGACAAACCATGATTTCACTAACATACCAGTGGCATAGCGATTAACAACATCGCCTGCTTGATGATCAGAGCGTTGATGAGTAACACGGCGAAAGTGGACAGGCCATAGAGGTGCATACAGGAGACGGTGAAAGGCAAAAGTGACGATAGATACAAGCCATATGGCAGCAGCGCTTACTACCACACACATGACCATTAGTAGGCCGACTTTGCTGGCTAACTTACATGGCGTTATATGAAGAATTGTGGAGGTGCCAACAAAAATTCGAGGTTTTGTACGGTTTAGAGACGGATTTCTACAGTGAAATCCAGATGGTCCGCGGAGAACACAATAGCGCTCCTAGTGAAGTGAAAATTATTTCAGTTCTTACACCCGTTTAGTTTTTATCGCCTTCCAAAGTGAATTTATAGGAGTTTGTTTACATCTCAACGCTGAGCTATCAGTCGAAGGTGCAAAACGTGTGCTTCATTTGCTCGTCTTGGAAAGTTTAGGAGCACAATGGGCTATACAAGGTGAATTTATAGCATGCACGGAATGCGTTCGGCATGTTTTTTATTCGGAAAATAGTATACATGACGAAATATAAGCATTTACTAATGCCGCAGTTGGGTGACAGCTACCGGAAGCTTGTCCATAGTAGGCCGACTAATACATATGCAAATTGCAACCATATGGCTTCCTAACTGACGTCAGTTTTGGTGAAAGGTCAAAGTCATGAAGCCACAAGGTTTTGCCTCAATATTTTGTTCATCATTTGATGAGGTTTATCATATGCTTACCGATAAATTTTATGAGAATGCAACGTTTGTAAATTAATTGTTTACTACAACAAGATAGCCAAAAAATTGTCATATATGCTGATATGATTATTTTGGTGGAATTTTGCAAACGTTTGGCAGGACACTACTTTTGACCTACGTAAAAACTTCACCACTCTAGCTTGTATGGTTTGCGAGAAAATTTTTCTGTGATGCACGGACGAATGGACAGACGGACGGACGCGATTTTAATGGGGCATTGTAAAAATATTTTAACAATTCCCTAAAATGGTCTGCTATTTAAATACTTACAAGTTAAGCCATTGGAAACTTTTCCATGAAAAATATTTATTACCTCAGTTGGTACTAAAATAGCGAATTGCGCTTACCATCTGACCTTTGGGGACCACCATTTTGAATGCATGGATTTAACTTTGGATTTTTAATAATATTCCTATCTTAGAGTCTCATCAGTCAATCTCCCAAATCTCATGCAAATTGTAGTTGATTGAATCAAATTATAGTTTATTAATTATTAAATTGTTAATGAAAATGGCAGCTGTAATTATTAGGTTTTAAATGAGATTTATCACACACTTCGATAAGCCTCTGTACCAAATTTCATCCAAATTGGAGCTATGATTTGGTCAGAACAGAAACCACAAATTTTTGTCTAAAATGGCCGTGATTTTTTTTCTCTCCATCGATTTAGCTGGTTAAAAACTTAACTGAGATATTTATCCAATAAACCATTCCTAAAAATTTTGTGAAAATTGTGACCTCTAACATAACCACGTATTTCGTTATATCCTATATATATATATATATATATATATATATATATATATATATATATATATATATATATATATATATATATATATATATATATATATATATATATATATATATATATATATATATATATATGCCTTTGGGGACCACCATTTTGAATGCATGGATTTAACTTTGGATTTTTAATAATATTCCTAGCTTAGAGTCTCATCAGTCAATCTCCCAAATCTCATTCAAATTGTAGTTGATTAAATCAAATTATAGTTTATTAATTATTAAATTGTTAATGAAAATGGCAGCTGTAATTATTAGGTTTTAAATTTTCGACTACTTTATTTTTAGCCACTTTCGATCATTTTTTGTCTAATATAAGAACTTAACCTAATTATCCATAATTCATGTTTCATCAAAATACGTTGGAAAATGTGGCCACTAGAGGGCCACAAAAATCTGAAAAATGGCATATTTGAATCATTGCCATTTTGAAGCTTGCTCAAGTATTTACATTTAATTGTTTTCTATCTTGAAAATAAATTTCGTTCACATCGAATCAAAATTGGTTCTTTCAGAAGCCTTTGAAATTTCGAGCTTCAACTAGCCGCCATTTTATTTTTTGAGACCTGACCTCTAGTTTTTTACATAGTTCTTTAGATACTTATAGACCCACACAACAACAGCCGATGCTTGCACGTTTTTCAACGTTTGAGCGGCCGCCATTTTTTTCAAACGGTTCAACTTTGAATTTTTTATTGTGAGATTTATCACACACTTCGATAAGCCTCTGTACCAAATTTCATCCAAATTGGAGCTATGGTTTGGTCAGAACAGAAACCACAAATTTTTGTCTAAAATGGCCGTGATTTTTCTCTCTCCATCGATTTAGCTGGTTAAAAACTTAACTGAGATATTCACCCAATACACCATTCCTAAAAATTTTGTGAAAGTTGGAGTAAATTGTGACCTCTATCATAACCACGTATTTCGTTATATCCTATATATATATATATATATATATATATATATATATATATATATATATATATATATATATATATACATATATATATATATATATATATATATATAGATATATATTTATATATATATATATATATATATATATATATATATATATATAGTTTATGTATATATAAAGTAATCTACGCAATAGGTAAATTTCTCTTGAGGAATTTACCTAAAATTATAAAAAAACCGAATCCAAAGTAAAAAGGATGAATTAAATTTTATGAAAACTTTGCTACATTTGCGATATTACATGGTGATTTAGTGCCACTTCCATAAAATTCATTTCAACCGGTTTTCTTAGTTTTCTTTTAAACAAACAAAGATTTTCAAATTAAACCGTCATTTTTTGAAAATAAGATTTAGAGGCCCCCTTAATGTTCCACTGTGTCGAGATAAAAACACTTTGGACTGCAGTATTTTTCAATTTTCTAAATGAGATTTTATCGTGTCACCTTATCTGATTCTTTTCACCACTTCAAAACAACCTGATATTTAATATTCATGAACGTTATTTAAAGTTTTCGTTCGACTCGACCCGTAATGTTCAAAAAATTCCGCGATGACTTTCGCTGCGAACACTTCAAATCAAAATATTTATAAAAATAAATACACTCTGGACAAAACACAAACACGAAACCATAAAACGAATTGATTCAAAGTTAATTTAATTGTAACACCCACGAATTAAGTCCTTAATCAAAATATTTTCACCAATTCATTCCACATATGTTAATGATCAAGGAAGGAACATGAAATGTATTTTACTCGCGTAAATCATCAAACCTATCGGTGGCACCACTTTTTCACACGGTACAAGTCCAAAATACAGTAAAGTTTCACTTTCCTGTAATGAAATATCGGGTGATTCTGGACCAACGTAAAATATCCGCTTAAATTGATGGAGCTTTTCATAATTTTAGATTTGCGTACACTTTACTCACCTGAGCAAAGAAAAATTCTGCACGTCAGTTCTTTTTTCCTGCAAAGAATTAAAAAACACACACTTCACTTTGTAATTCCTTCGGGTTTACTTTCGTATAATAAGTTTTTCATTTACAATTTTTCAATGCGAAATCCGTATTTTACGAAGCTGATACATCCGCTTCGAAAACAGATGTTTCCACGCAGTTTTTATGGATCAGATACTTTTGAAAATATGGCGCGAAGCATGATTTTGTTGAAATTTGTTGAAAAGGGTGGAGGTTTGTGGATAGATAACGATACCTTGTATATCAAATAAAAAGTAATAACTTACTTTGACATTTGAACGTCCTAATAAATGGCTTAAATTGGCATTTCAAAATTGATTTCGATAATTGAAAAATTTTACGTATCCCCTAAAATAGCATCGGCTGAAAATTGCAAAACCTTTCGAAAATGAATGTATACGTATACGGAAGGTTTGACCGTATTAAGAAACTTCAAGGCTTTCTATAGGAATTGAAAGCTGGCCGTCTCCTGTATGTACCACTATGGGACAGGCTAAGCTTATATTAATTACTTGGGAAATGACATGATCAAAGCTCATGTAAGATGGGAGCCAAAGCTGTACTACTGTGTAACAAGCCATGTACCAGAAAACTCTACACATGTAGACTGACTTTGCTTACTAGTTTATATGAAGGTTTATGGAGAAATCTGGAAGTGCCGACGAAAATTAGAGGTTTTATATGGTTTCGAGACGGATTTCAATTCCGAAATCTATATGGTCTGCGGAGAACATCGTAGCGCTCCTTCTGAAGTAAATTTTGTTTCGGTTCATATATGCATTCATGTTTTATTGATGTTCAAAGTTAAGAGAATAGGAATTTGTTTATTTCCTCAAGCTAGCTCTCAGTAGAAGGAGTTGAACGTGTGTTTCATATGGTTGATCTAAATAGTGTACGTGTATAGTAGACAGTACAATATGTGGTACAATGTATTAGCATGCAAGGAATGTGATTTGTACCTACAAATGACGTACAAACATTTGCATTCTGCCGAAGTAAGATGACAGTTCACGCCAGCTGGCGTAGGTTGACTACTACAAACGCAAATCTCTTCTGGTAGGCTTGCTCCACTTACGTTGGTGTCGATGCGAACCCAAACGGCAGCAGCCAACACCAACGCAAGAGTAACAAGCCTTCCAGCAGAAATTTACATTTGTAATAGTCTGCCTACTTGTGGCCAGGTGGCGAGAGCAGTCATCCAGTCTCTCACTCGGTGCATTAACATATCTAGCCAAAGTTGCTCGTGTTAAATGGCATGTCCAGTGACTATAGCCACAGCATCATCCGCATAGCCGATCAAGCACGACTTATCTGGCATCTCCAGTCTCAGTAGCCGGTCGTAAACCACATTGCACAGGATAGATCCTTGGGTGACATACGATGTAGCTTCTATCCTTCGTCGGCCCTGTTATGTGTCATAAAGTAGACTCCTGTCCTTCAGGCGGTCCCTCAGAAGCTGCATCAGATATCCCAAATCTTGAAAAGGGATTTTCAGCGTTTTCGGAATTTCCACCTATCTTGCGAAGTTGCAGCTGTTCCTAACGTTGAGTGTCACCAAATGAACGATAGGTCCCCAGCAGCATGAATCGCGTCAGTGAGTCTTCCCTTGATGAGTTTCTATAGCACTTTCCCAGAAGTGTGTAGCATGCATAACGGGCGGTATACCAGCTGCGATCGGGGATTTCCTTCCCTTTGCTAATCAGCACGAGCCTCATTACCTTCCATCGTACCGGGAAAACTCCATCTCGTAGGCAAGCTTTGAATACGCTGAGGAGCAGGTCAGGACAATTATGATAGAAACGTTTCAATTCCTCAGAGGGAACACCATCTGGGCCTAGAGTTTTCCTTGTTTTAATGACAGGACTGCTTCTTGCATTCCACCTGTGTGAAGAGTGGGCGGTCGATTGCTGTTTCCCTGTGAAAAACGATATCATGGATGGCTTGGGCAAGGAAGAGTGCCCACACTATCTCGTCTATCTTTTCCGCTTAATATATGTAAGTCGTCCGTAAGGCACTATGCTTCTGCATAACTAGCTTGTAGATCTTGCCAGTAGTGAGCCCTGCAGTTGTAAATCTGCTTGCAAAAGCATTTTCTGGTCAATTTGTATGCTGTTACCCAGTTGCATGCCTTGGCATAGTCCCGTACTCGTTGATCTTCATGCAGAAGCTTGGGACCCTCGCTTCGCTTTTCAGCTATTTCAGTCGAGCAATCATGATGCTACGGGTTGAGTTCACCACGTCTTGAGCTACCAGTTATTCTGTCCCCCACGAATCACCTTGCAGTGAAGCAACTATTGTGAGCACCTGGATGAACCTTTCGATGTCCAGTCTTCCGATGTTCCATTCAATTGTAGAAGGTAGATAGTACAGACGCCGGCAACAGCTGGTATCTTGCGTACCAGGGACTCCGATGTGAATGTTACGTGCAGTATGATTTCTTCACAGCGTTAAAGTCTGCCCCAACGAGCCCGTTGCCATCTGCATGGGATGTATATATTAGATCGTCCTTACACTTACCTTCTCAAACCAAAATCTTCACTCTTTACTCTAGCAAAAGATCTATTGCGTAGTTTTAATTCCTAAAATTTGTATTCGTACTGATTCTGTTCATCATAATCTTTATAATTAATGGTAATGATGATATGCTATCAAATTTCACCTCCACGGAGTCTGTTCTTCTTGTTGGGGTCACCGGCTGGAGGCTGCTTAGTGGTGCAGTATTCCGTGGATTTGGCGGGTATAGAACTGGGCGCATGTCCTTGAAACCATCCATATCCACATTCTGAGATAATTTATGCATTTTGGGTCTACTCTGGATTGGTCAGCAATCATAAATCGGAGACAATGAATTCAGAGCAGTTTGAAAGGTTCTCATCAGTTTTGCCATTTACTCTTGGAAGTCAGCCAACCACACCAGCAACACAAGTCACACCTTTTGTATGTTATCAAAAATGAAAAGATTTCGTTGTACATGAAGCGTTTTGGCAGCTATTGTAATTTTAAAAACATTAGTGATAATCAAAAATTAGGCTCAACTCTTGCATTAATCCATTGGGAAAGATATCTATAACAATCTAGCTGCATTTTTAAGAGTAAGTAATCTTATCAAGAAAATTGAATTTAAAACCTTAAAGAGTTATTTAAAAAAATACGGGCTCCATCAGTCACAACCTTCGTTTCTCAGCATTACTTTCTCAGCATCACTCAGAAACTACATCAGTCAATCTCGGATTTCAACGCGTCTCTGAAAGGAAAGTTGAACGACTGTGATTTCTATATCATCCATTCCAATGGTACCTCTAAAAAGAAGTACTCCATAGTTGAGATATTCTCTCATGCTCACTTAATTAGAGGCCTGAAAGACAGCTGCATACGCGAACAGATTTCGAAGGATTTCTAATGAAAGCCATAGCACTGGAAGCAGCTCAACTGAGTAAAACACTAAAAAAGCCGCTAGATCAAGTTGTAGGTGAAAACAAATCGTTCGTCGCCAAAAAGGAAATGGTCGTATCCACCAGCGTTCCAAGTCTCAAGACAATCAGTTCAGCTCTCATCCGCGTTATCGTTCTCAGCCCCGTCGTTTTAGAAGCTGTGTGAATTCCCGGTCATTAGGTCTCGAAAGTTTTTGTCTCAACTGTGTTCACGCAAGTCATAAACCGGGTGACTGCAAAACAGATCACAAATCCATGAAGTGCACCCCTTGTAGATAAATCAGTCATGTCACCATAGTCTACATCACCGACCGGCTCTGAAAATCTAAGGCCAATACACTGTTATTATCTTCAAGAAGATGAAGATCATCACCTTAACAGTGAATACGGCATCACTCGCATTGAAAAAATCAAGGATTTGTACAAGGTTGGACCAGACACTGGTGAATACATTATTGTAGTTACACTCAACAACAAGCCACAAGCATTTGAAGTAGACTCAGGTGCACGTTTCTTTCTTCAGAAACTGCTTTCAACAATTTGGGTCTCAAAGTATCGCTACAACCGACTTGAGTCTCCTTTTGCTCTTATTCAGACTACGTCATCAAGCCTAAAGGTAAAGTCACTGCCTCAGCTGCCTCCAAACGGAATTCAATGGAAGCCGATCTATTCACAGTACCAGCAGGGTATGACACTTTGCTCGGATGCATATGGATTCCTAGTCTTGAAATTAGCCTCAACAAGATAGATAGCCAAAAAAAACATAGCTCTTCATTCACTCAACATCAACGTACTCACTTCACTCAGAGGCATCTTCAAGAAATACCAATTGATTTTTGAAAAAAGGATTAGGTGTGTTTCAAACGTAAAGTTAAGCTTCAAGCCGGAGAAGGCATGAAACCAATTTTCATCCGTGAACACGATGTTCACTTTGCATTGCGAGACTGGGTTGAGAGAGAATTAGCCATACTAGAGTCTCAAGGAGTCATTAGTCAGATGTATAAGACTAGTCACTAGTTGCTGTAAACACCAGAGGAGTGCAAATACCACCCCAGAGAAACGCAAAGACTTGGGTAGTACTTTTCAAAAAACGTTATAATTCGTGCCAACAGTTCTTAAAGCCAACAGAACTAGCCAGTTACTGGTGGAATGCCCGGCTTAAGGCCGAAATAGCGTTTTGACTGGATATTGGTGGAACGCCCAGGCTAAGGCCGAAGTAGCGTTTTGGCTGGATGCTGGTGGAACACCCAGACTAAGGCTGAGGTAGCGTTTTTTGGAAGTGTACGTGTTGAACAGCATCACGAAAAGGCACCTTTCTCATAATCCGCTTTAGCTTTTATTATTAATTTTCCACCCAGGAAATTGTTTATGTGCAATTTCCCATTCAGTGGAAATTCATGGTGAACAATGCCTCCTTAGCCGATTCCATTCAGATATTTTTGCAAGGCATGCTTTAATTGAGTTCAATTGTTTCCACCCGAAGCTTAATATATTGTTGTTGCAATTTTGTATGTTGCTCAGGTAAATTCCACTCAGCAAAAAATGGTCAATTCCGTAAAATTCATTTGCATTGGTCAATTTTTGCAAGCCATGCTCGAAAGTTCAATGATTTCCACCTGAAGCTTAATATTTTGTTGTTGCAATTTTGTATGTTGCCCAAGTAAATTTTATTCAGCAGGAAATTGTCAATTCCGTAAAATTTGTTTGCATTGGGCAATTTGTGCAAGCCATGCTTTAAAGTTCAATGATTTCCACCTGTGATGCTAACGTCTTGTTGTTGTTTCCGTTTTTTAATGCAAAGAGATAAGTTTGTATACGTGTTCTCGGGTTCACAATGTAGGTTGAGGCTGCTATTTGTTGTTTTTGTTTTTTTAGGCCCTGAGTCGTTGGCCAGGTGTGTTAATCATTGTCTGTTCTGTTTTATTAGTTTAATTACCTAATTGTCAGGTAATCCTGAGAGTGATGACAATGTTAATTGTTTTGCAGGTAATATTTGATGTTAAACCAGGGGTTCGTTACATTGATTTGACCGGTATGAAATTTTCGGCGAGCCAGAGGTCCCAACGATTGTAAGACTGCGGAAGCTGCAATGAGCTGGACACATGAATCATATGGATGAAAAACGGATACCCCAAAAGGTATTCGCTGGGAGAACTGAAAGCCGAAGACTAGTGGGGAAATCGGGGAAATGACAGTTCATCGCTGCTTGGATTTCAAAATTGGAGGACACGGTCAATGGACCATGAGAGTTGAGGGCGTTTGCAGGAAACGAAGGCCCGAGAGGGGCTATAGTGCTACGAAGAGGGAGAGAGAGACATTGATTTAGTGATTTGATTGCTTGGTATTTAGCTAAGTAAGACTGTATTGTATCTGATAGTTGGCTAGTTCTAGGCTATGTGAGCTATTTCCCTTAATTATCTAATATTTGCGCTGTTTTGCCTGATTTTCTGCTGATTGGCTAGGTAAGACTATATTATATTTGATATTTGGCTAGTTAGGAATACATTCTAGTGTACTAGTGAATTATTTGGCCAGAATATTTGATTATATTGGATATTTGGTTAGTTCAGAATACATTATATTTAATATTTGGCTAGTAAGGAATACATTCTAGTATGCTTGTGAATTATTTGGCTAGATTATTTCATTATATTGGATATTTGACTAGTTGAGAGTACATTCTAGTGTTGGCTTGTGTTGCCTGGAAATGGGTTAGATATGTTTCTAGTGGCCACCGCCGTTGTGACCCATAACATGACTATGCGGCCCTAGATGAGATTTGTTGCTTAGAGAGCTTGTTTGGTTAAGGTTAGGTTAGTCGTTAATGGGTTAACAATTATCCTTATACGCTAGCTGGAGGGACCTAGCCGCCTTTTGAGGATGTATCATGGGATGAGAATCGGGGATTGGGTTGGGTGTTATTATGCTGCTTGATGATTAATTGTTGGCAAGTTTACTGGCGGAGTTAGGGTTTAGGTTCGCCAGTGTCAGTTGGACCTCCTGTGAGTGGTGTTGATGTCCTCGATAACGCTGTAGCAGGCACCGGAACACGAAGAAAAGGATTGGTGATCCCAGAGTGAGTGAGGCTAGACTGACAGAGGTGTTGGCCAGATGTTTGTGCCTATTTACGTTTTTTGTATGTGCCAGCTGGTTCAGGTGTTCATATACATCCGAAGAAGTATGTGTTTTCGTTAGTAAAGGAGAAGTTGATATCTTGGAGGATAGTAGCTGGATGCTGCTTCTTTATGGGTGATTTTAAGATGGGAGAAGACTTGTTTAGTAGCTCAGGGCTTATTTGAGAGAAAAAAAATAGGGGTGGGTGATGTGGAATGGGTGAGTGCTCTCAGTCTCGTAATGGACTAGCAGGTTATTTACTTGCACAAGATAGGGGCTGAACAAATTTAGAGTTCCGTGTCCAAAGAGAGTGTATGTGGTGACGTTAGTGCTGCAATGTACGTGAATGGTGGTTTTGTTCTGTAGAAAATAGATCCAGCTATTTGGTCGATGTAGTCTAATTAAGGAATTAATACATGATGAGCTTATGTGTAGGGGTAATTATTTCGTTAGTGGTAGGCGGTGATTGAATAACAGGTGGCAGCAGGGGAGATACGTAAAGGTCTCCTGGTTGGTTATGTTTTATCTTCCTGAGTGATATGTCATCTTCCAGAAGAGGGAATGTTTGGGAGGGGATATTTTTGGTGATAAGGCTTAGCTCTTTTGACGGTATTAGTAGGTAGGTGTTATTCATGGTTATGGGATAAGTAAAGATACGATTGAGCTGCATGCGCGGTATTTAGAAAATGGGGAGTTGAACAACCACCAGTAGTTTGTGCTTGTACTTTACGTGTTATAGTTCCGCGATTTGTGTGAGAAGTTGTTTAAAGAAATCTGGGCAATTATTGCCGGTAAAAATATATATCTCATGTAATTTCTTACTGGTAATAGTAGAGGGTGAATTTGGTAATTCTGAGTGGCCACTACTATGTCGATGAGAGTCTGACGCCTGATCTCGATTTCTAGTATCTGAGCCAGAAGGGAGGTAATTATTATATTTTGAATCCTGCGGCTAGTGATATGTCGGTTATAGTTGATGCTTTTTTGAATAGTTGAGCTGATTCCCCTTGTCGCATGATTACTTCCGAGAGGGGTTTGTGTATTGCGGCCAGGGAGGTATTTACTATACTTATTCTTTCTTTCTCGAGTTCAACTAATTTCTTCCCATCCATTTCCAGTGTATCAATCCTATCGTAGAGCTCTTTTCCGTTCTTGTCGTCCATAATCCCGAATAAGGCGTAAAGGGTTCTTCCCACTCCATCGAAAAATCAACGCTTGGTGTGTGTCATTTCTAAGTAGTCAGTAAGCATTCGTGAACGGGTTTTGAGGTAGGAAACTAGACTGTGCAGGTGGACTAGTTGGTCCTTTTCTGCGCCCACTGCCGTAAGGAGATGTTCAGCTCACTCAGCTACCTCTATTTGTTCCCGTATCTCCCCTAAGTCTAGTCCCATCAGTATTTACCAGGTACTGTGGTAACTTAGTAGGTTGCCGATGACCTCGAATAATATGCCCGTGTTTGGTATGGATTGGACGGAGAATGGCTCTAGTTCCACTTTGTTGGTTGCTACGAAACTAAGCCAGAACATGATAATCGGTGGTTCCAGGAAGAATGGAAGGAAAAAGATAATTAGTGAATTAGTCGTAGCATGATTTGAGTCGGTTGTCATGTACATTGACCAGTCTCTTCCCTATCGCAATGGTCGTGTTTACAGGTGAGATTATACTCTTCACCTCATAGGGACCTAGCCAAACTTGTGTAAGTTTGTGCTTACGCCTCTCGTGCTGTAGTAGGACCTTGTCCCCTGCGTGGAAGTTGATAACGTTACTTTTAGTGTCATAATGTGTCTTTGATTTACTATTAAGGACATTCTTTCAGTTAATGTCGTACAGTTTTTGTAGTTTGAATTTCAACAGGTGATAAATAACTTTCGTGATTGTATAGCGGCACAGGTTCCTGTTTTAGGGGATTTCAGAGGTGAACCCGAAGAGACAATCCATGGGCGTGAGTTTAGTACTATCATGTTCGCTATTTTTGTAACCGAATGTGGCGGTACGCAGCAGCTGGTCCCAGGATTATGGGTTTTGATCTACTATGGTGCGCAACTATTCAATTAACGTCCTGTGTGCTCTTTCTAGGGCCCCGTTAGATTCAGGATGATAAGTTGTGGTCTGCAGCTTCTTAATATTAAGTAACTTACAGATCTGTTTAAACAGATGTCCCACAAAGTTGGCACCCTGTTCTGTGACCAGTTGCCTGGGTATTCTGTAACGAGTGATGATCTCCTCGCAGAATACTTCCGCCACTGTCTCGGCATCTACATTGGGTAGAGCGTACCAGTCCACGAAACTTGTGAGGTTGTCCTGAAATGTTAGATTATACTTGTTGCTGGCGGGTGTTTTTAACAGAGGTCTTACGATATCAAGATAAATCTTATCGTACGGTCTCTCTGCTATATCGGTGATAACCATAGAATGCGGAAGTGTGGTGTGTTCTTCATGGTTTGACAATTGACACACTTATGTATGTGCTGTTTGATGCTGACGAACATGTTTTTCCATTCGTATTTTTTTATAAGTCTTTGCTACTCCGAAAGGGGAGTCGTGGCATTCGACCAGTATCATTTTGATTTCTTCAGGAGGCGTCAGTGTAATGACTGGCCTACTTTAAGGTTGCTGTGCAAATTGTTCTGTCTTAGGCGTGTTTTCGACGCCTTGGATTGCTGTTTGTGGGTATTTGAGGTGTTTTTCCTGAAAGTCTTTAGTGTAGTTCCCGTTGTAGAGTTGTATTGCTTCAGTCCTATGCGGCTCTTTGTGTGCGGCTTGTAGCAGGTGTATTTTCAACGCTTATATGGGTTGCCGGAAGTTTGCTGTTGAAAGGTTGGATCGGTTTGCTTGTTGTTCTATTGTTTGGGAAACGTGCTGACGTAAAAACATCAACGCTATATGTATTTTAGTTGTCGTTAAGGGGTAGAGGAGTAGAGGTGATTCGCTCGACGAACGCCCAGGCTAAGGCCAAAAAAGCGTTTGATTGGAGATTGGTAGAACGCCCAGCCAGACCTGAAGAAGCGTTTCGTCGATTAATTGCCGATTACCCAGGCTGATGGCCGAGGAAGCGTTTTGGCTGGATACTTGCAGAACGCCCAGGCTAACGCTGAAGAAGCATTTTGGCTGGATACTAGTGGAACGCCCAGGCTAAGGCTGAAGTAGCGTTTTAGCTGGATACTGGTGGAACGCTCAGGCTAAGGCCAAAGTAGTGTTTCGCTAGATACTGGTGGAACGGCCAGACCAAAGTCGAAGTAGCGTTTTTTGGAAGTGTACGCGTTGAACAGTAGTAATAAAGGGCACCTTTCCCAAAAATCCGCTTTGGCTTCCATTCCGATATTTTTACAATTTTGGCTTCAATTGTTTCTACCTGAAGCTTAATATTTTGTTGTTACTATTTTGCATGTTGCCCACGTAAATTCTACTCAGCAGGAAAATGTCAATTCTATAAAATTCGTTTGCGTTGGGCAATTTGTGCAAGCCATGTTTGAAAGTTCAATGATTTCCACCTGTGACGTTAACGTCTTGTTGTTGTTTTCGTTTTTTTAATGCAAAGACATACATTTGTTTCCGTGTTCTTGGGTTCACAATGTAGGTGGAGGCTGTGGTTTGTTTTTATTTTTTTACGCCCGTAGTCATTCGCCAGGTGTGTTACTCATTGTTTGTTTTCAAGTTCAGACAGTAGTAAACACATGATGGAGCAGTTTGACGCTTGTAGTTTGCGGAAATGTTTTTCAAGGTTGCTTCGTTTCGTTATGATGTTGTTTTTCGTTTTAGCTGGTTTGATATTAAATCAATTAGGGGTTCATCACATTGATTTACTGATTTGATTGTTTGGTATTTAGCTAGTTACGACTATAACGTATCTGATGGTTGGCTAGTTATACGCCAAGTGAGCTTTTTCACTTGATTATCTGGTATTTGCGCTGATTTGTTTGATTTTCTGCTAATTGGCTAGGTAGGGTTATATTATATTTTATTTGATATTGGCTAATTACGAGTACATTATAGTGTACTAGTGAATTATTTGGCTAGATTATTTCATTATATTGGATATTTGGCTAGTTAGGCATTCATTCTAGTGTATTAGTGAAATATTTGGCTAGATTATTTCATTGTATTGGATATTTGGCTAGTTAGGAATACATTCTAGAGTTGCCTTATATTGCGTAGAAATATGTTAGATATATTTCCAGTGACCACCGCCATGGTGACCCGTAACAAGATTACATCAAGCGATTGGGATCGCCACTCGTTGTTGTAACTATGCCCGATGGTGGGGCAAGGCTATGCGTGGATTAAAAGTGTGGGGTGAATTCCAGACTCATTGCTTCAAATCACCCCGTCCGCATAATAGATGAACTTCTGCGTAGTGTCAGAGATTCAAAGTCTTTATTTTAATTGAGTCTGTCCGAGGTATACTTGCAATTACGGGTCAATGAAAAAGGGATCAAGCTTCAAACGAATTCAACGCATAAGAGTTTGTTCAAAAAGAACCGTCACAGCTTCGGTATTAAGATCGCTCCAGCGGAACTCAACTGGGTCCTGGGGCAATTGCTACCTCGATCGTCCTAAACACTCATTCTTCAAGGAAAGCTCCTCGTTCATGAAGTGTCACACAATCAGATTTAGGAGTATCCAGCTAAGGTTCAAGCAGTTTCATGGATTCCACTACCAAAGAATGTGAATGAATTGAGGAGATTTTTGGGCCTTGAAACATACTACCCCAAATTCATTCCAGACTTTTCTTTAAATACCTACACACTACGCTACTGACTCAGGATGGGTGAACGTTTCTTTCAATCTGCAGCCGCTGAGGCCTTCAAAACACCTAACACTCACAACTGATGCCTCGCCAACCGGAATAGTGCTTAGCCACAAAATTGATGATCACGAGCATCCAATTGGCTATGCCTCACGAGATCTGAGGCAGGCTGATTCAAATTACAGTCAACTCAACAGAGAAGCCCTGGCAATCGTATTCAAAGCAACACACTTCTTCAACTACTTATTCAGCAAATGTTTTGTTCTCGCCACATATTATGAGCCACTTTCGAGGATTTTTCATCCAGACCATGCACTGCTATAGATGACCTCTTCGCGTATGCTGAGGTACGACTCTTTTCTCAGTGGTCCCAACTACACAGTTTAATGCTGCCACCAGTCTCTATAACTAGTGAGTCACCAAAGATTTTAATTGATCAAGAAGTCAATGCACAGTATGCTGAAACACTGCTCCAAACCTTCAGTTTGTCTATGACCACAGAGACAGTCGCCAAGGAAACTGCAAAAGACCCGAAGTTACAAGCATTACTACAGGAGCTCAAGACCAGCTGCAAGGATAGGTTGTACGCTATCTCTGGCAACATACTATACCGTTCCAAGCGAGCAGTGATCTCAAAGTTTCTTCAAATACCAATTCTGCAAAATCTATATACAAGGCACGTGAGAATCACCAAGATGATGCAAATCGCCAGCAGATACGTTTATTGAGAAGACTTGGACAAGGACGTATGCCAAAGTTAATCGCAGTTCACAGAAAGCGCCAATTCACCCCTGGGAGCAGCCTAATAAGAGAGAGTGCACATCGACTATGTGGGCCATTTAGACGGAAATTTTCTTTTGACGTGCATGGATTCAAAGTCAAGGTAGGCAGAGGTTCACATAATCCGTGATGCTCCGTTTTCTGCTTCAACAAACTGTTTGCTTGAAGGCATCTTTTCAGTGCATGGTTGCTCCTACGTGATGGTTTTAGACAACGCTACTATTTTTAAAGGCGAAGAATTTCAGAGATATTGTAAAGAGCATGATGTATTCCAAGAGTTCAGCGCACCGAATCATCCAGCGACGAATGGTCTCACAGAACGCAGCATCCAAACGTTGAAGAAAAGGCTCAAGGCTACTGGTGATGATTCCACTCCACTGTCTATCAAGCTACAGAATATAATGATCCGCTAAAGAGCAATACCTTTAGCATCAGGTCTGCCTCCTTCTGTGCTTTATCTGAAGAAAAGGATCCGCACTGGTCTCAATGCTTTGCTCCCCAACAGCAAACCGCGTATTCCAACAGCATCTACCGCCTTGCGAGCTCATAGTCTTTAAGTGGGAGAGAGAGTACAAGCAGATTTACTTGGGAAATCAACACGTTTGGCAATTTAGCACCACCAGGAGGCAACCTGGCCGGTACCATTATATAGTTGAATTGGACACCAACCACATGCTAAAACGCCACACTAATCAGTTCCTTCAATTTCGCAGCGCAAAATGGGTGCGCCTTCCTCAATAGAAACTACTGGGGTGTCGACAGACTGCCAGTTGCCACCAGTGCCAAGTTTGACACATGGAAACCGTCTTAGTACACAATTCAACACACATGGTCCGCTTGTTCAGTTTAGTCCGCCTGCGACTCCAATGGCCAGGTCTACCAGAAACCGACGGAAGCCTGCATATCTCAGGGACTATGCCTTCAACATGTTTCCAGTTCCATAAAATAAGTGGGAGAGACTATAGTGAAGCCTGCGAGCATATTTGACCTAGACTGTATCATTGTGTAGAGTACGAACGTGTTCGATCTAGACTATGGTGAAGAACTATCTCGTTCATTCAGTTGAATATTGAGTGCCGACCTGCGTGTATTTTGGCCATGTTTCCATGTAAATTGCATATCATTATTGTCACAACAAAGAATATTATGTGCTGCTCATCAAATGTAGCATATTATTCAGCCCCTGTCACAACAGAGTCGAATGAAATGGTTTTTTTTAAAGTATTGTTTTGTTTTGATATGAATTTTTTGTTTTTATTTTTACAATATATATTTTTATTTGGTGCAATTAATTTGCCAAGAACAATGGTTTATCCATGCATCTCTATTATTCCAATATATGTATATGTATATTTTTTTTACAGTCACAAATTTTGTTTGTTTTTGGTATTGAGTTACTTTATTTATAATATATGTTTTCTTTTTCTATGAAAAGCTAAGAGCAGATCTTGATACTTAATGAACATTTTTTTTATGTTTGATTATTTTTGAAATTATTTACATTTTATCCTGACTTACATTTAGATTTGACCTCGATTTATTTACTCATATATATTTGGATCTGTACTTTCCAGATTTATTATTGTGATGATTTACAACTTTTTTAAATACATATTTTTTCAGAGCTGTATTCTTACAACTTCATCCGTTTTTTTGGTCGAAATGAAAGGCAGAGATCGATTTTTATAACATTTCCATTTTTGATCGAGGTGATATGCAGAGCTCGATTTTTTAATTACTATTACAATTTTTTTGATCGAGGTGGTAAGCAGAGTTCCATTTTTATTTAATGTAATTATCATTACAGAGGTATTTAGATATTCAGAGCTCAATTTTTACAAATTCTTATTTTTTTGATTGAAGTGATATGCAGCATACATATTTAATGCGTCCATGCTGACCGAGCAAAAGTTACATCTGACTTAGTCTTTTATATTTGTGTGAAAGAATCTATTACCAGCAAGCTTGAGTATTTTTCGCTCATCGACGGTTTATATTGGTGAACGTTTTGACTCGATCATACTCTCGCTTTAAACACACCATCTTGAATAAACGTCGCTCATTTTAGAGCCCATCTTTTATATCTATCCAGGAATTATGATGAAAAAGAAAGCCAAGCCATTTAACAAAAGCACGATTTCGTCTTCTTTAATTGATTTTCTCGACAAGGTATGCATCAGGGTATTCCAAAGTAGTTAACTCAGATTCATAGAACCCCCCTCGTATAAAATTTCCTTCATAGTATGTTCATGTTGTATTCTCCTTACTTCATTTATTGGAAAAATTTCAGTGGACCAGTTTGAAGTCTAGCATTTTTCAAAGACGAGTTTATGTTTACTTATACATACAAAGTCACGTTTTGAGGTAACCTTAACTTTCCTGCAACAATCTGAGAGTATTTATACTTCATTGGAGGCATTCATGTCGATTGAACGCATCTTAATAACACGGTGTCTAGTTCAGTAATACTGCTCAACTAGTTTCAATACCAGGCTGACCCAGTGGTAGCTTCCATTCATGTTGAATTCTTTCCACATAATTCTTTTAAGAGTTCGGTTGAAGCATTCTACAACCGATGCTTCTAAGGGACTGAAAGTAGAGTAGTGATTAATTACATATCTTTACATCAGCTGACGAGATATTTTATTGAAAAACTCTTTTCCATCGTACGTTTACAGGTTTCTGGGGACTTCAAAACACTTCATCAAAAGAAAAAACATTTATTGATTGTTTAATACTTTTAGTTTCATCTTTATTTATTAATGAACTTAAAGTTTGAAAATCCACATGGAGCTGTTCAGCTCAGCCTTCTGTCACTCCATTTGAATTTTCTCTGTAAAGAGTGGTGGTAGATAGACAAATTATCCGTCTGCAAAGCGTACTATCAGGCGCTGCCCCAATTTGGTTTTCACTAAGGTAAACGACCTAATAAAGTATTTCTGTTCGATTTCCAGTGACGTGATGGAAAGGATTACATAATCATCTCCTGCTGCAACCTAACAACAGTTAGACAAAACGCTCTGGAAAATAATAAAGAAATATTAGTATTTAATAAAGGCCTTTTTTGCCTAGGGCACTTACCATTCTTTCCACTTGTTGGGCGCTCCTGCAAATTTCATGAGTCTGATAGGCTTTTATACAGCAAACAAGCCTCCTCGTGGAAGTTCGATAGGCATAGATATCAACTACATTGCAAAGTTTTACAATGCATTCTGACTGCTATCTGGATGCAACCTCAAAACAGGAAATTTATTTTCATATGCTATGTACATACAAAATAGTAATATTCTACGTTTAGCATTCGTTGCGTGTAGACGTGTTTTTAATCGCTCCTGTCATTAGTTTTAAAAATTAATTAATATTTCACAAAAGTCAGTTTCAAAAAATTGAAATAATTTTTTACGAGCCAGTCAAAAGCAAGTTTTGATGTTATTCGGAAAGCATTTATCGTCAAAGGCATCGACCAACGATATCAATAAATCAACAAAAGGAAACAAACCAAATACTTTGACTTTGAAGGAAACAAACCAAAGACATAACTCGGGACTGCTGTATGGTGGAGCCCGATGGCTTCTCTCCGTTGGGGGGCCCCGGGGAGAATAACAGTGTGAAATTGGTGGCAATTGTCAACAACTGAAGACACTAGAGCACCCAGGACTCCGCAGATGGCGGCCGTAAGACTCAAGTAGTCGAAGACAAGCAAGAAGGGAGTCAACTTCAAGCTGAAATTGAGAATTAAGACTGAAAACGTACGAAGATATGTTCGAGACAGCAAAGAAAGTTCGAGATACTGAACCGGTACGACAAATCGATACGCAAACAAAGCAGATGAAAGCTGTTAAACCAATCATCACAGAAGAAGTATTGAGTGTTGGAGGCACTAACGACAGCCAGAATTACTTTGCAGCGCTGAACGGACTCCATCAGGAAATGGAGGTAGATGAAAATAATGGAGGTAATGTTAAAGATAATAATAATTTTATACTTTATTTAAAAAATAAAAATAAGGAGAAGACACCAGCCCGTAGTTCTGCTGGTCCGGAACTTTCTCTGCCAAGAATGCAGAGAAAGTTCCGCGAATTATTGTCTTCGGTCAAAGCGGAAAGGACATGGTTCGGCTGTTGGCAGCCAAAAACAAATTAACAAATTTTGAAATTAAACGAATCAATTCTGAGAAGTTATCTATCAGAATGAAATCACTGGTTGATTTAAAATCAGCAAAAATGCTTTAAATTCTGGGGAGGCTCCGCACTTCACATATACCCCCAAAAGCGAGACAAACCAGACGTTCTTGTTGAAGGGCTTGGACTGCGGAGAAGATACCGTCGATCTTCTTAAGGTGCTCAAGGAAGCAGAAGTCTCAGTTAAAACATATGCGGCAAGAAGGTCGATGGTAGAAAAAAAATTTACCACTTTATTTAGTACAAATATCAAATAAGAGTAGTCCAAGCGCTCTTCAACAAATCAGATATTTGAATTTCCGAGTGGTGAGGTGGGAACGCCTCCAGAAGCGAGAAATCAACCAGTGCTATCGCTGCCAACGATTTGGGCATTCAGCTGCCAACTGCGCCCTGCATTACCGATGCGTCAAATGCAAGGACGTGCATGCTCCCAGTGAGTGCGAATTGGCTCAGACGGAGCCAAAAGAGAAATTATATAGTGTTAACTGCGGTGTTTTTGGTCACCCGGCATCATATCGAGGATGCTCCCGATATTAGGATGCGGGATTAAAATCTGTCCCAAAGCAAACACAACTACACCGCATTGTCTTAGCTCCAAACTTCGTCAAGCCCGGAGTATCACTTGCACAAGCCCCTAGAGGACCAGCAGAAAATGCGGTAAATAGTGTAAATAATGTAAGTGGCAATAATGAGCTGCTTCTCATAATTTTACAGCAATTAAATTCTCTATCGGAAAGAATCGATAAGCAAGATATGAAAATTAATCTTGTTTTTCATCGTTTAGGGGCTTCAAATGCCTCAAAATAATTTGTCATCCAGTCACATTCCCATGGATAGGATTCGTCTCATCTCGATCAACGTCAACTCCATTGTTACTTTACATCGGCGTGATTATCTCCTTGAGTTCATTGCTTAGCAAAATCCTGACATCATGCTTCTCACTGAGACCCATCTCAATTCACGGCACTCCATGACATTCAAGGATTTTGAATTCGTAAGAAACGATAGGGTAATAGGTGATGGGGGAGGTGGTACCGGGATATTGATGAGAAGACCCTATTGTTTCCAAAATATTGAAAAAGTCGAATTCAAAAGCTTTGAATCTCTTGAAGTGTCCGTTATCAAAATCTCACTGCCAGATGGGGATAACCTCTTCGTTATCTCTGCCTAAGCAACTGGTGGAACTGTTCTCAAGGTCAAGGAGGAGCTCAATTCCTTGTTTGAAATACTCGAATTGAACAGGCTGCATAATTATATTCTTGCTGGTGACCTGGACGCCAAGCATACATCATGGCTGAACGCCACTTGTAATCCAAGAGGTGTATTCCTGAAATACTGGAAAACAGGTGCAATATATATGGGTCGGAGTTCCCAACATACCTTAGGACAAATTCATATTTGGACCTCTGCATTGCTGACACAAGATTTGAATTCAGCTTTAGTATTCCTCAACGGGAACTGCAGGTGCTTCCTTACGATAGCGACCATAACGCAATCGTAATGGAAATCAATCATCACAGGGATGATTTCTTCCTCATTCCAGTTCAACATGAAAGTCATCGGTTGAATTTCAAAAAAACAGACTGGGGAAAGTTTCAAATGAAGTATAATCAGGAGCACCAGAAGCAATGTACCCCTTCTGATGGTGGCAACTCTTGCCCAATGGTTCCTAATGACAGAAATCTAACTAACAACGAAATAGGTGTCTATTTGACGAAGTTAGAGAAGACGGTGTGTTCGCGAAAGTGAATAGCATATTCCGTAAGAAGTCTCGAGTGAAGCTATCGAATCTTGAAGTCACTAGTGATGAGATAAATCTTCTCAATAGGGCTGGTATTGAAATTGATAGTACGACTCCGGATGGAAATGGAAACAGGATTATATGTGAGGGATTGCATAAACTTGCCCTGATTGGAACACATTTTGAATTGGTTCATCTACCAAACCCTGAGAGAGGGAATGAAATATTTTCAGAGGTCGTTGAAGCAAAAGTTTCCGACTTCAAATCAAGCCTGAACGGCCAATCAATTCTTCATTTCAACGAAACATTAACATCTGACCTCATACCGAGCTTGAATCTTATTGATTATTTTGTCAGCTATGAAGACTTGTTTCATATTTCGCAGGATAAACAACAAAAAATCATGTGGTACTGATGGTATTCCAAATGTAGTTCTCCGACGTTTGCCTGAGGTTGCTATTAGGAATTATTGCATATTGTTCAACAATGTGTTGGGCAATTCATATTTCCCAAATGAGTGGAAAAACGCTAAGGTATTTCCGATCTTGAAGAAAGGAAAAGAATCTTCATGCCCCAAAAGCTATCGCCCAGTCAGCTTGCTGCCTAACATCAGCAAGGTGTTAGAAGTGATACTCAACAAAGCATTAAACGCCCACATTGTGGAATATGAGTTGATGCCAAATTGCCAAATTGGTTTTCGTGCCATGCATTCAACCACACATGCAATAACGAAAGTAACCTCAGACATCTGTTGGAAACTAAATGATAGACAATGCGTTGGAGCATGTCTCATTGATATAGAGAAAGCCTTCGATACGGTGTGTTTAGATGGAATAGTTTTTAAACTCCTTCAGGCAAGTTCCCCAGACACCTTGTCGCCATGATGTGCAAAATGTTATACGGGAAATCGTTTGTTGTAGCTGATGGAAATCTGACAACAATGCGTGAATTCAAGGTCTTGAATGGTCTACAGCACGGAACATTTACTGCGCCTCTGCTCTTCTCAATCTTCATTCGCAAGCTATTGAACGGCTTTGATTTTAACGTCTCGCCAACGCGATCATTGTTGGCGTTTGCTGATGATCTGATCATCTATACGGCAGACCGAAAAGCTACAATAGTTCAGAGCAATCTCAAAAAATGTTCAATGATGTGCAGCTGTACACTGACAATTGGCGAATGAAAATCAATGCGCAGAAGTGTGAAACAATCTTGTTTCGGACAACGCTGCAGGGGGTTGTTGCAACCATGGAAGTCACCGCAGTTGCAGACAATAAGTTTTGGCAGAGGGATGTATAGCCCGGGGTGGCATACTGAGGCGGGCTAGCGCTCAGTCGTGTCGTGGGACTTCCGGGACACCCTCTGCTCGTGCTGAGCCACCTTACGTAATAACACTAACACGAAGCGAAAAGGACGGGAAAGGAGAGGTCACATTGAGAAATGAAAAATAATTATTTAAATACTACATGTCTTTTTTTTTTCCTTCAACTAGTTTACAAAGCACCAATTTATAAAAAAAAAATTCAATTCTATAGGCCCGCTTTCTTCCTTTAACAAATTTTAATTTGATTCAAAGATAAAAATAAATGTAAATTTACTTTCAATTAATGCTACTACTAAAATTTACACCAAGAAAACAATCAATTAATGAATTCACTTTGTCATATCATAAGAGAAACCAAGCAAGACAAAAAAACCAGAATAAAAAACTACTCACCCTTTTTTACGGCTGTGGAGCGCTCTGCAACACAAGGGGAACTGGGCAACTACCAAAAATATTTAAAAAAATTATAAATTACTTTAACTCGGTTACTAATATTGTTTATTGCCAAGGGCCGTTTGGTAACGAGTTGTTTTAGATCTTAAATGTTCAGAGTATTTCAGATTTAATGTCACTCCACGAAGAAATGCAACCAGCTTTATCCACATTAAACAAAGGAATTTTCTCGTTAATGTATTCAACCACCTTCCAATTTTTCGTAATTTTAAACGGATTTAATCATTATCTACGAGACCCGCTTGAATCACCAAAGCTTTGCTGCACTTCTAATATAATAAACTGCACGTCGTTCCTAAGTACGCTATGCACTTTCACGACCGCTAATCACTTTGGGTCATTAATTCAAACCAAACCACTGACACTATTGACACACTTCCTCGAATTGTTAATTCCCGAAATCCCCTTTTTTTCAAAACAGCATGTCGAACAATCCATTCCGTAAATCACCTCCACGAAAAAACACAACAACTCCCTATTTCTTTCAAGATCAAATCACCAAAAAAAAAATCTTTCCTCCCCGAATTAAAATTTAATGCACCCCTATTTTTTTCCCAAATTCAAATACCAAATCTTTTCTCGAATTAACCATTCCGCACCGCCAAAAACAATTTCTTTTTATCTCCCAGTCAAATACTAACTGCCCCAATCCCAACCACTTAATCCCGCATTTTCACTTCCATCCAATCCGATTCCGCAATCTCTTTTTCATTTTCAATTACCGCTGCCGCATTTGGGTGACGTAATCGAAGTTTATTACACTTCGATTCCGCTACCCACACATCTTTTTTTCCATATCGACAAACGCAATAGTATCCATTGTTTTGCAGATATGGCAATTTGCACAATCCAAGAAGCGCTTGATTAGATGCAAAGTGTCACCTATACATATACGTAAACTATTGATTTTGCCGATACCCCAAAAAGAGTGCTTCTCTGCGCTCGGGGAACTTGAACTCAGGGTTCCAGCAGACCCCCGGTCGAGAACTCGTGACGTAACCAATGGAGCTATAACTTGTCGATCTCCCATTCATCAGATTAGCAACTTCAACTCTTTTTTGATGGGCAAGAAATGGAAATTTGTTAAAAGGGAAACGTAAATAAATTTTTGTTAGTATAAAAATATGAAATTTGTTAGTGGGAATAGAATTAGTTAGTATGAAGGAAGGAATTAGGTTTTGTTAGGGAAAAGGTATTGAAGAAGTTTTGTAAGTGGGAATTAATCAATGGAATGTTGTTAATGGGAAAATTGAAACTATTAGTATATATTATTTTATTTTAGTTGGAAATAAGGGAAAAGGGTAGGATTGTGATGTGGATGAAGTAAAAATTATAGAGAAATTTGAAAAATTTTAATGAAATTAAATAAATAACATAGAAAAAGGTATAAATGCCCAAAGGAAGGTTGAGATGTTACGGCGGCAATCTGAAGTTGCAAATGGAAGGAAGTTGGTACGCCGGAATTCGCAACAATCGTGGGGACGACCCAGACCCTGAGTGTCTTATTCAGCCGGGCAAACAAGGAATGTCAGCAGGGGGAATTATGAATCGGATCGGATGTCCTTAGCGTGAAAGGTCCCAAGCAGCTTACAGGATTCATCCTCAAGCTCGTATGCCACTTATCCAATACGACAACAAATCACTGCAGGAGTGAATCGTGGAGCGAATTTGGTAGCAAAGCATTCTGCGGCATTGCTCACAGTGAAATTATGCACGAAAATCTTCTGACCCTGAAATAGCTCACAAGGACGAACACGAAGGTTGTAGCGTTGAGCGCCCTTTCGTAGGCTTCTTGCAATTTACATCTGACTTGGTCCTGTACAGCTTGCAGTCGATCACTGTTTTTTTTTTTTTTTTTTTTTTTTTTTGTGGTAGGGAGGTGAAGGCATTTATGCCCGCCGAGTCTGGCAGTGTGGGACTCCCATGGAGGATACCTTTGGACTACCCACTAAACACCTCCCCTGTCAATCTGAGAACCTAGCCTGGAACCGTTTGACACATTACTTCGGGCCAGGTCTCGTTTTGTTACGCCGTGAAGCGCCTTCAAGCTGGGGAGTCCCTTTCCTAGCGGGAGGGGAGGGGGGAAGAGGAATTGCCAGAAGAGCGATCCCCCAGCCCCAGTGCCTCCGGCTGCTGTGAGTCCCTTTTATATTTTAGGATTGCCCGAGCATAATGTGCCACCTGGTTCCACTTGTCAACCGATTCGAGCATCACCGCAACTATATTATCCGGGGTGAGCTCTCCCGTCTCCCTGTAGAGTTCCCTTCGCAGCCTGGCCCATTTGGTACACGCAAAAAATGTGTGACAGGCATTGTCCTCCTCTCCTGGGCAAAACCGACAATCGGGAGACCGTGACTTGCCGATCTTGTGCAGGTAAGACTGAAAACACCCGTGCCCACTCAAAAGCTGGGTCAGATAGAAGTCAGTCTCACCATGCCTTCGATTTAGCCACGGTCTCACATCCGGGATGAGGCGCGCAGTCCACCTTCCCTTCGTGCAATTCCTCCAAGACTGCTGCCAATCGTTGAACGAGCGTTGTCTCTCCTCGCGGACAACGATCTCCCTTGCATCCTCGTTTCGGCGCAGGTAAATAGCGCGGCGCTCTCTAGCAAGGAGGGCGACAGGTATCACGCCTGCAATCACTCTCACCGCCGAGTCGGAGACTGTTGGATACGAAGATGCAATTCTCAGTGCTCCTCTTCTGTGTATCTGTGCCAATCGTTTTCGGTATACCTCCTTGCTGAGAGCGTCGCCCCATACCTCTGCTCCGTGCAGTAGCATTGACCCTACAGCACTCATCAAGAGGCGTCTTCTTGATGGGCTGGGTCCCCCTACGTTGGCCATAAGTCGACTCAGGGCCGATATTCCCGAAGCAGCCTTCTCAGCCGTTGCCCTGATTTGCTCAGAGAAACTCATTTTTGAGTCGATCAGTAGCCCCAGGTACTTCACCGCTGGCTTCGATTCGATCTGTATATCTCCAATACTGATCACCCTTACTCTAGGGATTCTCTTTTTTGTCAAGATGACCACTTCGGTTTTCTCCAGTGCTAAACTGAGCCCGCGAGCAGTCATCCAGTCCCTCACTCGGCGCATTAGCATACCTAGCCTAAGTTGCGCTTGTTCAACGGTGGGTCCGGCGACCAGAGCCGCAACATCATCCGCATAGCCGACCAAGCGCGACTCATCTGGCATCTCAAGTCTCAGTAGCCCGTCGTAAGACACGTTCCACAGGTCCGGACCAAGGATAGATCCCTGGGCAACATCCGATGTAATTTCCATCCTTCGTTGGCCCTGTGTCGTGTCGTCGAGCAGGCTTCGGTCCTTTAGGTAGTTCCTCAAAAGCCGCATTAGATATTCTGGAACTTGAAAAGAGTTTTCCAGCGTGTCCAGAATATCCACCCATCTAGCGGAGTTGAAGGCATTCCTGACGTCGAGTGTCACCAACAGGACGATCCGTCGCTTGGTGCGACTATATGCCTCTGCCTTTTGGACCGAGTTCACCACCTCTGCAATCGCATCAATGGTAGAACGTCCTACTCTAAAGCCGTACTGCCGAGGAGATAGGTCCCCAGCAGCACGAATCGCGTCAGTGAGTCTTCCCTTGATGAGTTTCTCTAGCACTTTCCCAGCCGTGTCTAGCATGCATAACGGGCGGTATGCAGACGGCGATTCGGGATTTCCCTTCCCCTTGCTGACCAGCACGAGCCTCGCCACCTTCCATCGTACCGAGAAAACCCCGTCCCGTAGGCAAGCGTTGAATGTGCTGAGCAGCAAGTCAGGACAATGGTGATAGACGAGCTGCAAAACCTCAGCTGGAACACCATCTGGACCTGGAGCCTTCCTCGCTTTCAGGGAGAGGACTGCCTCCTCCAGTTCCAGCTGTGTGAAGAGTGGGCACTCGACTGCTGTTTCACCATGGACAGCGTCAACACGGACGGGATGGGCGGGGTAGAGTCCCCGCACTATCGCGTCCATCTTTTCCGCGTCATGTATACAAGGCTTCCGTAGGGTACCAAGTTTCCCCATGACCAGCTTGTAGCCAAGGCCCCACGGATCCCTACTTACATCGTCCACGAGGTCTTACCAGCATCGGGCCTTGCTCTTGTTAATAAGCCTGCGAAGATATTTCCTGCCGGACCTGTATGCTGCTAGCCTAGTGTCTTCCTCCTCCCGTGTTCGCGCCCGCTGGGCCTCTCGCCGAAGTTTGTGACACTCGCTTCTTTGTTCGGCGATCTCGTTTGACCACCAGTATACTGGAGGCTTACCATGTCGGGGTCTCCGGCGGGGCATGGAAGACTCGCAAGCAGCTATGATGGTACTCATAGTTGAGTTCACCAAGTCCTTGGCTGTAGGCCCTCTACTCCCTGGCGGAGCTCCCAGCAACGGTGCGCCTGCCGTAAGCGCGTCAGTGAACTTCTCGACGTCCATCCTTCCAGTCCTCCATCCGAGGATTGAAGTTTTGGCATATGCACGCAGAGTGGCACCGTCGTGAATCTCAACGGCTATATACTGGTGATCACTAGCCGAGTAGTCCTCTAGTACTCGCCAGTTGTGTACTCTAGGTACCAGGGACTCCGAAGCGAGTGTCACATCGGGTCTGGTTCCTACGCAACCCCAGCGGCGGAAAGTAGGGGTGTTACCAGTATTTAGGACAAAAAGCGTTTGACACATTACTTCGGGCTAAGCCTCGTTTCTCTACGCGTTTAGGCGCCACCGGGCTACAGGGATCCCTTTTCCAGCGGAAGGAGGGGAAGGGGAGGGCGACATCATCTGCATAGCCGATCAAGCGCGACTCAGCCGGCAGCTCGATTCTCAGTAGCCCGTCGTACGTGATGTTCCACAGGTCTGGGCCAAGGATGGAGCCTTGTGCAACATCCGATGTAACTTCCATCTCCCGCCGACTCTCCTTCGCCTTATAGAGCAGGCTCCGGTCTGTCAGGTAGTTCTTCAAAATCCGCATCAGATATTCTGGAACTTGAAAAGAGTTTTCCAGTGCTTCCAGAATATCCGCCCATCTGGCGGAATTGAAAGCGTTTCTGACTTCAAGCGTCACGAGCAACACAACTCTTTTGTTTGACTGGCAGTGAGCTTCCGCTCTTTGGACCGCGCTCACTACTTCCACTATCGCGTCAATAGTGGAGCAACCTGCTCTAAAACCATACTGCCGTAGAGATAGGTCCCTGGCAGAACGGACCGCGTCAGTGAGTCTTCCCTTGACGAGTTTCTCGAGCACTTTCCCAGCCGTGTCTAGCATACATAACGGGCGGTATGCGGACGCCAACTCGGAATTTTCCTCCCCCTTGCTGATCAGTACGGGCCTCGCGACTTTCCAGCGTTCCGGAAATACACCTGGGCACTCCTACCTTTTCCTCTGTGTATTCATTTAATTTTATTAACATTATTCCAATTTCCCTTCAATTTTTATTTCTTCATCATCACAATCCTACCCCTATTTCCAACTAAAATCATATAACATATACTAATAATTTCAATTTTCCCACTAACAACATTCCATTTATTAATTCCCACTAATTAACTTCATTCAATACCTTTCCCTTACAAAACCTAATTCCTTTCCTTCATACTAACTAATTCTATTTACTAATTCCCACTAACAAATTTTATTTTTTATACTAACAAAAAATTAATTCACGTTCCCTACTAACAAAATTCAATCCCATGCCCAAATGCAACGTTCAAGTTGCTTACGAGATGAATGGGAGATCGACAATCCATGGCACCATTAGCTGCGTCGTGAGTTCTCGATCGAGGGTCTGCTGGAACCCTGAGTTCAAGTTCCCCCGGGCGCACGGAGGTACTCTTTTTGGGGTATCGGCAAAACCAAAAGCTTCCGAAATGTGTATATGTGACACTTTGAATTCAACCAAGCGCTTCTTGGAGTGTTCAAATTGCCATATGTAAAACAATGGATACTATTGAGTTTGTCGATATTAACCAAAATATGTGTGGGTAGCGGAATCGAAGTGTAATGAACTTCGATTACGTTACCCAGATGCGGCAGCGGTAATTTAAAAATGAAAAGGATTGTGGGAGATGATTTGAAAAGGCGAAACTGAAATTAAGTGGTGAGGATTGGGGCGGACAGATTTTGGTTTTGGGAAAGACGAGAAGGTTTTCGGTGTGAGATAAAGTTGATTTTTGGGAGTTGGTATTTGACGGGATTGAATAGTGGACTTTGGAGATAGAGGGGATTTGTTTTTGTGCGATGTTAGAACAAAAGATTTTGTTAAATTTGGAGTGCGGGAAGAAGAAAATTGTATTTTGTTAATTTGGAGTGCCAGAAGAAGAAAATTGGTTAAGAAAAAAAAAGATTTTGTTAAATTTGGGGTGCAGGAAGAAGAAAATTGTGATTTAGGATAAAAAGTGTTGGATTGGAATTCAGTGATAAAAAAAAAAACAAAAATCAGAAGTGAAAGGAGTGAATTTAGAAAAAACATTGATAACTATCAATTAAAAAGAAAAAGAAAAATATGCCGCTCGTAGACGGAGCAGAGGAAACGATTAGTGCTGATAAAAGTGGCCGTTGTTTTTTTTTGTTCTTTTGGTGATTTTAACGTACAATCAAATTTTCAGCAACCCACGCTTCTTTTGGTGTATTTCACCGGGTGCTCGGAGTTCTACAGTGAAAGAAGTGAGTACCAATTTGGTTTTTCTTTTTTTTAATATTTTATCAATTATAATATTTTCCAGTAGTTTGTTTATTATATTCTTTATAATATTGTATTTTTTCACGTTGATATATTTTAGTTTCTTTCTATGTTATTTTAAATTTCGAAAGGGGTTTTAGTAATTTTTTATTGACCTTCTTCTTATTCTATAGATCTGGATTATAATTTGTGGATTAAATAAAACGGCCATGTCGCAGTAAAAGCCATATTTTTCATTTCTCAGAATGACCTTCCCTTTCCCATCCATTTCCCTTTGTGCGAGTTATTTTATGTAAGGTGGCTCAGCACGAGTAGAGGGTGTCCCGGAAAACCCACGTCACGACTGAGCGCTAGCCGGCCTCGGTATGCCACCCCAGGCTACACATTTCTCTGCTAATTACTTAATGTCTGCAACTGCGGTGACTTCCGTGGTTGCTACAATACCTTTCTGGGTATCCATTGCTCGCCCATACGATGCAAGTGGCTAGTCCGTTTTAGCTTCCACAGTCTTACAATCGTTGAGACCTCTGGTTCGTCAAAAATTTCAAACAGCTTATGGTTGTATCGAATTCGCCATTGGTCTCCGTCTGGCTTCGCTCCGATTATTCGCCTCAGGACCCGTCTTTCGAAGGCTTTCAATATGTTTGTGGATGCTTAGGTTAGGGTCCATATTTAACACCCATAGCATAACACAGGTCTTATCACAGATTTGTATACTTGGAGCTTTGTTTTTCTTGTATGCAGCTCGTCTTTAAGGTCGTTAATACTGAATAATATATTTTAATTACGAGCTGTATGTTTCGGTGTATTTCGTCTCTGTCATTACCATTTCTCGTCATTTAGCGCTTAAATACACAAAATTGCCCATATTTTCGATATTGTATTCGCCAAGTGTGATATTTTGAACATTTAAGGTATTCTCCTTCAGCAGCGTCATGAGCTTTGTTTTGTTCTCATTGATTTATAGCCCCACTTGTTTTACTTTGTTGTCGAGCTTCAGGAAAAGTTTTTTGGCAGTTTTTATCGACCGTGACTAAATATTGATGTCACCCGCATATGCTACCATTTGGCTTGAATTATATAAGAACGTACCTCTTGTATTGTGTAGTGAAGTAAGGATGCTCAAAAAGTCCGTAAAGGACTGCAGCGATGGTCTGCTGCCTCGGCAGAAGAAGGTGTCGGTATCTGCCGAAAATGCCCTCGTCTGGAGATGCGTGAATGCGCTGGCAGGCTAGCATTGCGGTGTCGTGGGGCGGGTTCATTTCCCCAGCACGAGGACCCACTACAAAAAAATTTCGCACTCACGAATTTGACTGCTGGAGATCCAGGGGCAACAGAAGTCGCAAAAAGTGTAGATAACTACGACGAGGGAGATAGTACTTGTTTCGAGAACAAGAGGAGCCTGAGAAGAAAAGCGGACTTGGGGTAACCTCGCCATTACCCGACGAAGTTCATGGCCCACAAATGAAAGAGGGGCAAACGGGTGATGGTGGAGCCCCTTCGCATCCACCCAACCGGAATAAATCCATATATATTCTGTTGCAGTGGCCAGGTATTCCTCTTCTGAGTGGAAAACTCATACAACTTGAATTGCATGAACTTTCCCATCAGAAGGGAGTACCCCGGTGACCAATTTATGCCATAGAATTATACAATTTGAATGCATAACTCTATGCCATAAAGAGGCACTCTGCTTGGGCCACTCAACCCGCGATATCACCTGAAACACAGAAGAATTAACTATGTACCCGGCGGCTGGCTCATGTTTTGAGGTGGAAGCCTGCCACCGTACCGGGTCCAAAAGAAGCGGAACAGAAAGACCGAAAGTTATGGTATATTAATGCATTTTATTTAACCAAAAAAAATAGACATTAGGTTCTGCTCAAAACAAGAGAAAGTATAAGCGAGAGACCATTGCATTTATCTTTAGTTTAAAAATATTAAATAATTCAATACAAAGAACAAAAGGCAAAAAAAAATTTAAAATATATCTGCAAAAAAAATTTAAAATATATCTGCGAAAAACAAACCCAAAAGCAAAATTTGAAATATAAATCCAAAACAAATTAACGCAATAAAAGGGAACTTACCCCACATGGTCCTTCGAGCGCTCGATGAAGAATGCGGGTGTCCTCTGAAACTTTCATTAATTTAATGAAATTTGATTAACGCCAAACACTGGGGCTTACTCATTTGGTTGACTAAAATTTGGGTGTTTTATGATTTTGATTTTCGCGATTCACAGACTTTCTTCCACGAGTTCTAACTATACACTTTTAACGTTTAACGGAAAGGAATTACTTAATGGGAAAACTAAGCGAACAACGATAATAAAATTTATGTAGGTCGTTTTCAGTACGGTTTATAAATAAAAATATTTTCCTCGCCTAAGATTCATCTAATAGCGCTATTTAACGTTTACAACAGATTTTGTAAATTTTGATTTCGGTTCCGTGCTTGATTAATTATTTTAATCTATTGCCCTCCTACTTTAAATACAGTATTGGATACCCGACAATTCAACATCATTTTACTATTTGAAGAGTTTTCTTGAAATCGGATTTTCATTTTTTTTTTTGCGCTTAATTACAATGTGTGTCACGATCTCATTTGACAGGTGTTCGTTAGTATAAGGCCCCCAACTAGTCGGAACGGAATTTTCTTATGTATAGCGGTACATGATGCATGTAAAATCTATCTCCAATCGTCTCAGTAAACGTTGAACACTGACTATTCAGCCTTTTCGGCGTGGAAGAAGAACAAGTCGAAGGATGCTATCGTTTTTCCTCAATCATGCCCAAGATGTGTCTCGTCAAAAGAACCGCAGCTCGTGAAAAATGTCGAATTGGAACTGCCGTATTTAATATTGAAAAATCCCTTACGAAACAAATGACGCGAGAAAAAGTGTTTTTGATCAGCAAATATCGCGCATTTCACAACTACTGAAGGATGCTCCACAGAGTACTGGTGAAGGATCGGATAGAAAACTAAAGATACAGTTTTAACCAATTTTCCCGCAACGTCCGGCCATTTTTAAACTATTGACACTATATAAATTCATTTGTAATAATATCCCCCGGGTTAATATAGCGGAAACTTAACATTTCGATTAAAATTACCCAACGATTAAACCAGTGTTTCGTAGTTTTTGTATTTTTTTATTCAAACATGCGATTCGATCCTTCAATGGAGGATGCTTGCAAGAGACCACCGATATTTTCTCTGATTCGACATTTAACAATGTCCCGAATTGTAAAACCGTTACTCTCATAAAATGTTATCATATATTTGGAATAGATTCAGAGAATTTCAGTTGCTAAGCCCCCGCCGCTTAAATGTCTGATAACAGTTAGATGGATCCTAGCCAAAACTAGATTCGGGGGGGGGGGAATCAAATACGCCTTCGGTAATTATCGGTTCAAATAATATGGCAGATCACAACTACTGTTTACTTAATTCACACACTTTGCACACCCAAGAGAAAACACTTCCACCATATATTTTCCCGGAGCACGAGTTTTTTCACTTTTTAGGACAGCGCGACACAGGAAAAGTGCGTGCGACGCACCCTCATTGCTTAGTAATTCACGTCTCAATTTTTCTTGCAAGTTAAGTGGTCATAAAAATTTAATTCGCGCTTTCTTGTATTAGACTTGGCTACTTCAAAGGATGTGAAAATTCAATACAAGTCTAACCATAAGACACGCACTATTTCCTTTCAAGAACTATGCAACTTGATGTATTCGATCAATTAACGATTCGCGAATTGCCACTACCATCGCCAAAATGAAGGTGCTCCACCTAATTCAGTCCGACTTCCCCCGAATCTACTTGCAATTTTCTTCAATTTTAGTTGCTTCGAATTCACCGTTCACTAAAATCCTCGAAATTTATTTCCCCCTTAATTCTTTATAAAAAGCGACAAAAACTTAGAAGAGTATAAAATAATCATTTCACTATCACATTTTCATTTGTTTGCCTGCTTGTTTGTGTATTAGTTTATATTTACTTTTATGATACTTTGGTTGAGAGACTTACTGAAATTGTCTAAATGTGTTGCTAAACGTTTTCCGTTATTTTATTTGGGTCTTTTGAGTGCTATCAATTCATGGTAAGTTGAATTCAGTGCTTCTGCGAACCTATTTTGTTGGGATATATTTGATATTTGCAATAGATAATTCCAATTTTACTTTGGTTGCATTAGTTTGCAATCAATATTGATTATTTCCATGATTAACTATGAGAGCTATTGTGAACGAAAATCTACATTGTTTAGTTATGTTTATCGAAATGCAAGTAAAATTCAAAGTTGCAATTACTTTATTCTGATTATTTTGTTGACAAAAAAGATCAAACTCCTTTGACTTTTGTGTAAAAAGTCACGCTTATATTGCGCACATCCTCTTGTTGTAATTTCAAGGAGGTCTGATTGTATTTCTCAAATGAGCTTTTATTGCAAACAACTACATGTTTATGAGATGCCAAAAGGTACTATTGCTTCTGTACTAATTAAGTTACTATATTGCTAAAAAAGATAAACTCCAGGACATTTGATTTGTTTTCAGCAGGATGATCCTGCGGTTCGCTGCTCGGATAACGTTTCATAATCTCATAAATACAAACTCAACCATTTTTTCAATTTTCCCTTAATCCTCAAATAATACAACATCTTATGCAAATTTCACTTAATCGTATTATAGATATTATGAATATGTGTTTGCGCCTGTAATTTTTGAATCGACAGAATTTTTCCGTTGAATATTCACATTTATACGACCCAATGAAGAATTACTTTTGTGTTTATGTTGAGATGTCGATGATATAGTGTTTTCAGATGATTTGATATTGAAGATATTCAAAGGTTGTACGTCTGCATAATGTGAATTGCTCGAACGCATAAGATGTTCTTTAATATGTGTTTTGATAACTGGGTCTCTTTCTACTTCTAAGCATACTGAATCTTTTGAAAGGCGAAGACATTTTAAAACTTCTTTTGTTGTGTACTGATGCACATCTATATCGTTTACTTTCAATATTATATCACCCGCTTCAAGCTTGCCACAATCAGCGGCTGGAGAGTTTTCCACTATATCGTAAATAACATGCGGTAAACCACTGCTACCAAGTAGCGAAAACCCGAATCCAGTATTTTCATTGCGCTTCAAAATGACCATCACTTTCTCAGCCATTATGGCTACACACTTTCTGAACCACCTATTTTATATATTTGACATCGACAGCATTCCTAATTGATACAAATCGTTTGACACAACTGCCTTCTCATTTTCCAGAGGCTTGTCAAATAGTCTAAGATATATCTCAATGGCACATTTGGCAGCTTTGAAATAAAACGGGTGCGATCAGAGGACGTCTTCAAGGCGTAACAGTCCAACGTAGGAACGTAACGTCATTTTTCTCTAACTCTAAACAATTAAAACCCTGGATCACGAAACAGGGAACTACACAGAATGAAAGACGATTTCATTATGTTAGGAAGAGGTACAGATTATTTTATTTTGATTCAAAACTCTCGCACGCTGGCTTTTTGAGCCATACCTCCTCGATTACTACAGGGCAGCTAATTTTCTCGCGTTACCAAGGCGATGCGGATTGCGAAAAAGGAGCTGAAGGATCTTTCTGTGTACCATGGGTTGTCTTCGGCGTCGGGACTAGAAATGACGAACAATAAAAGAAAAACACAATTGACAGACGGACGGACTGACTTATGTCTATGTTTGCCCGGAAGTATACAACCCTTACGCGTTTTTGAAAATATATGCGGACGGACAAAACAGACGTGACTAATTATCTATCGGTGCAGGTCTTTCGCGTGGTATATCCCCACTTCTTTTCCCGATGGGTCCGTTATCAGGTAACGGTTAGGTCCCATTACCTTCTTTATGCGGCTTTTCAAGAATCGCCTGTTCAGCTTGGCGTTATAATGCCCCGCGGCGTCACTTTGGCGGAAATTTCGCCGGAAAACTTCATCTCCTTCTTTGAAATTAGCAGATCGTGATCTGAGATTGTACTGCGCCTCATTTGCACGTCCCGCGGCCTTAATCTTCCGTCCGATTTGTTGGCGGAGGTCTCCTAAACGTTCGTGGGGCTCCAGCGCAACGACGGGGTCTCCCAAACACTTCAATTGCCGTAACAGCCGGTATGATTTACCGTGGCAAATCATGTGCTGTCCAAAGGCGGCAAAGTAAGAGGCGACACCAGTGACGGAATGATACGAGGATCACAGGGCGCATGTGATGGCAGACAATCGCCGGTCCCAATCTTTTTGGGATGGGTGGACGTAGGAACGGATCGCGGCCAATAGGGTGCGGTTCAACCGTTCGGAGGCGTTAGACTGAGAAGAGTATATGGGCGTCAGTTGGTGTTCAACGCCATACTGCTCGAGTAGGCCCTTAAACTGCCGAGACCGGAACTGTAGTCCGTTGTCTGAGTACACACTTTTTGGAACCCCGAACACATGGAATACCCGGTTCTCTAAGAATTTCACGATAGATGGAGTTGTGAATTTACGAATAGGTTCCACCAGTGGGAACTTTGAAAGCTGGTCTAGAACGACTATAGCTCCGATGTGTCCCATGGAAAACCGAGGATATGGACCGAGTAGATCGATGTATAGACGGTGGAATACGCGTTCTGGGACGTTGAGTTGACCCATAGGAAGTCGAAGAGGCTGGTTGGGCGCTTTGGTGCCTTTATAGGTCTCACAGGCGCTCACGTAGTTTTTGACCTGCGATGCCATTTTAGGCCAAAAGAAGTATTTCTTGAGTCGCCGTAACGTCCGACCGTAACCTCCGTGGGCACTTAAAGGATGGTCATGTGCGCGGAGGATCAGAGGTTGTGTCATTTCCTCCGGTACCCAGAGTTTCCAGGACTCTTCTTCCTGCCATGGATCACCAGTGGCGTATTCATTTCGTCTATACACGTAGCCGTCTATTACCTTCAAATCAGGCAGCTGCGATTGTTGGGTCGCGATGGTTTGCCTCAACTCTTTGTAGCTGTCTGATTCGAAATGTGGGCTGTCCAAATCTATTTCGATGGGGTCCTCGTCATTTATTGTCAATTCTGCTCCCTCTGGGGAAAACATCCATGAGAGAGTGTCGGGTACGATGTTCTGGGTTCCTTTCCGATGTTTGATGGAAAACATGAACCCTTGCAGTTTAAGAGCCCATCTTGCTAGGCGTCCATGTAAATCTGCCTGGTTCATCAATCATTGTAGTGACGCGTGGTCCGTGATGATCTCGAATGGGTGGCCCTCGATATAAGCTCGGAATTTTTTCACAGCCATTACCGCTGCCAAACATTCTTGCTCGGACACAGTATAGTTTCTTTGGGCCGAATTCAGCTTATTGGACATGAAGGCGATGGAAGCTTCCTCTCCTTCATCGGTCAATTGCACCAGCACGGCTCCTACTCCATGTTGACTTGCGTCACAATGAATGGGGAAGGGCTTCGTGAAGTCGGGGCTGTGCAAGACAGGAGCTGAGGTGAGGGCTTATTTTAGCTCTTCAAATGCCTTTCGGCTGAGTTCGGTCCAAATAAACTTCCCTTTCCGCAGCATGTCTGACAGGGGCGCTAAAACTGTTGCATAATTCCGAACAAACCTTCGGTACCAACCGCACACACCAAGGAAACGTCGTAGCTGCTTCACTGTTTTTGGTAAGGGGAACTCATCAATCGCACGAGTTTTGTCTGGATCCGTTTTGATAGTGCCATGTCCTATGACATGTCCTAGGTATCGGACTTCTTTCATGACAAACTTACTTTTCTGTACGTTGATGGTGAGTTCCGCCTTACTGATGTGCAGGGCTACTTCTTGTAGGAGTAGGAGGTGTTGATCGAACGTTTCCGTTATGAGTAACAGATCATCCAGGTACACGAACACTTGGTGTTTCAGGTGAGGTGGGATGACCTTGTCCATCAGCCGAGTCATCGTTTGCGGCGCGTTACACAGGCCAACGGGCATTGTGACGAACTGATATAATGGTCGTCCAGGCACTGTGAAGGCGGTCTTGTCCCTCGACCCCTCATCGAGTGGAATTTCCCAGAAAGCATCTTTTAGGTCGAGACTGGTGATATAATTGGCTTTCGGCAGTCTCCCTAGTATTCCATCGATGAGTGGAAGAGGGTACGCGTCCTTGATGGTAACCGCGTTTACCTTACGGGCATCAAGACAGAGGCGGACTTTACCTGGCTTCACCACCAAGGTTACCGGTGATGACCAGGCACTTTGGGACTCCTCTATGACCCCCAACTCGAGCATCCTATCCAGCTCCGCATACACCAACTTCTCCATGGCCGGTGAGATGGCGTAGTGTCTCTGTTCAATTGGTTTACTATCGCCAACGTCGATGGCGTGTGAGACTAGGGTGGTGCGGCCAAGGCCTTGGGTAGCGTACGATGGAAAAGCAGCGATGGATGCTTCCAGGCGCTGCCGTTGGTTAGACGTCAGGTCATGCCTATCGGGAACAGAAGTGATTTCGTTGACATATCTGGTGTTTAAAGTCAAATCTGTGAATAAATCGGAGGCCAGTCCAAGGCGAAGGACGAAATCGACGCCAAGGTACACATTCTGAGTCAAAGACGGGATAATGTAGAAAGTAATATCCTTCGTCTGACCCCTGAACGTCACGGGTGTGGTTAGTTTATCTCGTATAGGGTGTTTGGTGCCATCAGCTGTACTGATTCCAGTGCGCCAGGATTTAATCAAGTTCGGATAGTCTTGGAGCACCTTCGAGCCAAAGCTCGAGGCAAGGCAACTGATACTGGCACCCGTGTCGATCAATGCAAACACGGTCTCGCCCAACACTTTAATTGGATGATAATGTCTGATCTCATTCTCAGCAACCTCCGAGATGTTACAAGAGTTTAAGGTTTGACGGCAGGTGCGCACTCTCCTGCGGAAATTCCGCCAACGACGGGTTGACCATTTTGTCATGCGCGGGCGGGAAGTGACTATTTCGGAAGCAAATATTCGCTCTCGAGCCACCCGATATTCATGCAGTCGAACGTGATAAGGTTTTAGAGTGCGTATTTGAGGCTGCCGGGGTTCTTCTGGCAGTACCTGTGGTGGTCGCTTCAATATGATCGTTAGCGAGGTCTCCGGAAGAGAGTGAACATCCGCAGTCATTGTGGTCATGGCTGGTGGGTTAACGTCAGGGTTATTGGGGTTAGCAGCTGGCTGAGGAGCTACTGTGGGGGCTTTGAGTACCGCTGAGGTGGTCGGGTACTCCTTCGGCCGTTTTGTTTTTGCGCGGCACATTCAGGGTAGTCCGGGAAGTAAGTGTCCGGCTTGCCGCAACCGTAGCAGAAAACCTTACGCTCTGCTCGGCATGAAATGAACCGGTGTCCGGTTTGATGGCAATTCCAGCAGGTCGTAAGACTTCCCACCGCTGCTACGGCAAGCTGGTCATGGTCCATATCTTCCTCCAGATCCATGGTGGTATAATCTGGGGCCAGTTCCGCGATTCCTCGCCAAGGACCCATCCTAGCCAGTACGTAGGGCCGGTCCCGGAGGTCTTCCTCAAACACCTCTAGGCAACGCACCGTTCTCAGCAGTGCCTCCATACTCTGTGGATCGGAGTTCACGATATGGCGACGGAGCTCCGGTCTTAGATTGCGCTTTAGCAACCGCAGCAATTGGGTAGAAGACATCGGCTCTGACAACTGGTCATTCAGCCGAAGAATGTCTGCTCAATATTGGTGGAAAGACTCGTCCGGATGCTGCCATCTAGCATGAATCTTGTCCAGTACTAATTCATCCATGTCTACCGTAGGGTATTCCATGCGGAGTACCTCCTTCAACCGTGACCAGCGTATTGATGGTGGGGCCGAATGTATTCGCCAATATGACTCAAGTGCTGCTCCCCTAAGCAGCATTGGCAAGTATCCTGCGAGCGCCGTGTGGTCTCCTGCTAGCATTTGCTCAATCAGCGACTCCACCCGACTAATGAAAACTTCCACAGTTATAGTGTTGGGTTCCCCGCTGAAATGCAGATTCCAGCCCTGGATGATGCTGGGGATCTGCGTCGGCTTCAGCCGATACGTAGCGTGTGGATGGATGCGTTGGTCCGGCGGAATCACTGGAGCCCGAGTTGGTGGCGGTGCTTGGCTCAGTCGGGGCCGGTACACTGGAGCCAACGGATTCATTGCCGCACCGGGCTGGATTCGTTCGTGATCGCGTCGCGAGTCTATCGGAAAATCCCACGGATTTGGGTCCGAATCCCACATCGGAGGCGTTCTTGGCCGAGGTGGTACTGGATTCTCCTTCTGGCTTTCCAGCGAGGCTACCCGGGTGGTCAGGTCCTGCATGAGCGCCATTAAGTCTTGTAGGACTGTCGCCTCCACAGCCACAGTGGGTCTCGGCTCTTCAGCAGGCAGCACTGCTTCGGCTCGGCCCATTAAGTCAGGCTCGTCAGCCGCTGTTGGAACCTGCTCCCGCCAGTCCTTTGGTTTGGGCACCGCCCCTTGAGCAGCTGGAAGTTCTAGGTGGCTGGAAGGTCGATCCGCTGAGGTGGCTGGTTGTCGGCATAAAGGGCAAGTACGGCTAACTAATAAATGCTCTGTCACACAGGCTTCATGAAATTCATGTCCGCACGCCAACGTTTGTACGGACGTTCCATCATTTCGCGCCTGCTGGCAGATGACGCATAATGCCGTGGGCCCCGCTTCCGAATGCAACCTGCGCTTGTCTGGCGTGCGTTTGGTCGACATGCTAAATGCAATTTAATTTTGCTAACTAAATACCTAAATAAATATATATAAATAATGAAAGAAAATGTGAAAAGAGTTAATGCAAACTATAAAATTCTTATGTGGCCATCAGTGGCGAACTATATCAGAACCTCGCAAAAAAAAAGGTATGAAGAAATTTTTCTAATTGACGATATCAAAAGTTATCAAACAAAATAGTCGGTCTTTCCATTCCGTCCTTCTTCCCAGGCAAGGACACCAATGGCACATTCCTTCTATAGTGTTTCAGGGACAACTCTCTTGCGGCACCCTGAGAATCAGGGTTCAGAAGTGCTCCCTCATCCGCAAGTTTTTCAAGTTACCACTTGTCAGCCCAGGGTTGAATTCTGATCCACAAGCAGCGCGTGTCTTGTCATGGATAGTCATGGATTAGCTAATCAGCCAATCACATGAAATCAAAATCCATGTAATTTAAGACACCTAGGCACCGCTGGTTTGGGGAGCGGATCAGAATCCTCCGCAAAATAGTTGTTGGGATAATAACTTCCGAACACAAATAGGGACTCTAATATCATTTGGCCTTACTAGTTATACAATGGTGGTAAACCACCAAAGTACAAATCAAAAGCAGGACCAAACGATATTGATGTCCAAAGATAACATACGTCCGGAAGTTACTAAGTTGCTGGGGCACAATTAGTGCAAATACCCTCGGGAGTTACCTACCCGCCAACAATCCTAACACCTTGTGGGGACACCTAGAGACGATGGACTGTCTCGTGCTCACGACTGATGATACAGCCGGGCTTTTCGGGCCCCACGTTGGGCGCCATTTGTAGTGAAGTCAGGATGTTCAAAAAGTCCGTAAAGGACTGCAGCGATGTTCTGCTGCCTCGGCAGAAGAAGGTGTCGGTATCTGCCGAGAATGCCCTCGTCTGGAGACGCGTTAATGCGCTGGCAGGCTAGCATTGCGGTGTCGTGGGGCGGGTTCATTTCCCCAGCACGAGGACCCACTACAAAAAAATTTCGCACTCACGAATTTGACTGCTGGAGATCCAGGGGCAACAGAAGTTGCAAAAAGTGTAGATAACTACGTCGAGGGAGATAGTACTTGTTTCGAGAACAAGAGGAACCTGAGAAGAAAAGCCGACTTGGGGTAACCTCGTCATTACCCGACGAAGTTCAGGGCCCACAAATGAAAGAGGGGCAAACGGGTGATGGTGGAGCCCCTTCGCACCCACCCAGCCGGAATAAATCCATATATATTCTGTTGCAGTGGCCAGGTATTCCTCTTCTGAGTGGAAAACTCATACAACTTGAATTGCATGAACTTTCCCATCAGAAGGAGAGTACCCCGGTGACTAATTTATGCCATAGAATTATACAATTTGAATGCATAACTCTATGCCATAAAAAGGCACTCTGCTTGGGCCACTCAACCCGCGATATCACCTGAAACACAGAAGAATTAACTATGTAACCGGTGGCTGGCTCATGTTTTGAGGTGGAAGCCTGCCACCGTACCGGGTCCAAAAGAAGCGGAACAGAAAGACCGAAAGTTATGGTATATTAATGCATTTTATTTAACCAAAAAAAATAGACATTAGGTTCTGCTCAAAACAAGAGAAAGTATAAGCGAGAGATCATTGCATTTATCTTGAGTTTAAAAATATTAAATAATTCAATACAAAGAACAAAAGGCAAAAAAAAATTTAAAATATATCTGCAAAAAAAATTTAAAATATATCTGCGAAAAACAAACCCAAAAGCAAAATTTGAAATATAAATCCAAAACAAATTAACGCAATAAAAGGGAACTTACCCCACATGGTCCTTCGAGCGCTCGATGAAGAATGTGGGTGTCCTCTGAAACTTTCATTAATTTAATGAAATTTGATTAACGCCAAACACTGGGGCTTACTCATTTGGCTGACTAAAATTTGGGTGTTTTTTGATTTTGATTTTCGCGATTCACAAACTTTCTTCCACGAGTTCTAACTATACACTTTTAACGTTTAACGGAAAGGAATTACTTAATGGGAAAACTAAGCGAACAGCGATAATAAAATTTATGTAGGTCGTTTTCAGTACGGTTTATAAATAAAAATATTTTCCTCGCCTAAGATTCATCTAATAGCGCTATTTAACGTTTACAACAGATTTTGTAAATTTTGATTCCGATTCCGTGCTTGATTAATTATTTTAATCGATTGCCCTCCTACTTTAAATACAGTATTGGATACCCGACAATTCAACATCATTTTACTATTTGAAGAGTTTGCTTGAAATCGGATTTTCAATTTTATTTTTTTTTGCGCTTAATTACAATGTGTGTCACGATCTCATTTGACAGGCGTTCGTTAGTATAAGGCCCCGAACTAGTCGGAACGGAATTTTCTTATGTATAGCGGTACATGATGCATGTAAAATCTATCTCCAATCGTCTCAGTAAACGTTGAACACTGACTATTCAGCCTTTTTGGCGTGGAAGAAGAACAAGTCGAAGGATGCTATCGTTTTTCCTCAATCATGCCCAAGATGTGTCTCGTCAAAAGAACCGCAGCTCGTGAAAAATGTCGAATTGGAGCTGCCGTATTAAATATTGAAAAATCCCTTACGAAACAAATGACGCGAGAAAAAGTGTTTTTGATCAGCAAATATCGCGCATTTCACAACTACTGAAGGATGCTCCACAGAGTACTGGTAAAGGCTCGGATAGAAAACTAAAGATACAGTTTTAACCAATTTTCCCACAACGTCCGGCCATTTTTAAACTAGTGACACTATATAAATTCATTTGTAATAATATCCCCCGGTTCAATATAGCGGAAACTTAACATTTCGATTAAAATTACCCAACGATTAAACCAGTGTTTCGTAGTTTTTGTATTTTTTTATTCAAACATGCGATTCGATCCTTCAATGGAGGATGCTTGCAAGAGACCACCGATATTTTCTCTGATTCGACATTTAACAATGTCCCGAATTGTAAAACCGTTACTCTCATAAAATGTTATCATATATTTAGAATAGATTCAGAGAATTTCAGTTGCTAAGCCCCCGCCGCTTAAATGTCTAATAACAGTTATATGGATCCAAGCCAAAAATAGATTCGGGGGGGGGGGAATCAAATACGCCTTCGGTAATTATCGGTTCAAATAATATGGCAGATCACAACTACTGTTTACTTAATTCACACACTTTGCACACCCAAGCGAAAACACTTCCACCATATATTTTCCCGAAGCACGAGTTTTTTCACTTTTTAGGACAGCGCGACACAGGAAAAGTGCGTGCGACGCACCCTCGTTGCCTAGTAATTCACGTCTCAATTTTTCTTGCAAGTTAAGTGGTCATAAAAATTTAATTCGCGCTTTCTTGTATTAGACTTGGCTACTTCAAAGGATGTGAAAATTCAATACAAGTCTAACCATAAGACACGCACTATTTCCTTTCAAGAACTATGCAACTTGATGTATTCGATCAATTAACGATTCGCGAATTGCCACTACCATCGCCAAAATGAAGGTGCTCCACCTAATTCAGTCCGACTTCCCCCGAATCTACTTGCAATTTTCTTCAATTTTAGTTGCTTCGAATTCACCGTTCGCTAAAATCCTCGAAATTTATTTCCCCCTTAATTCTTTATAAAAAGCGACAAAAACTTAGAAAAGTATAAAATAATCATTTCACCATCACATTTTCATTTGTTTGCCTGCTTGTTTGTGTATTAGTTTATATTTACTTTTATGATACTTTGGTTGAGAGACTTACTGAAATTGTCTAAATGTGTTGCTAAACGTTTTTCGTTATTTTATTTGGGTCTTTTGAGTGCTATCAATTCATGGTAAGTTGAATTCAGTGCTTCTGCGACCGATAACTATTTTGTTGGGATATATTTGATATTTGCAATAGATAATTCCAATTTTACTTTGGTTGCATTAGTTTGCAATCAATATTGATTATTTCCATGATTAACTATGAGAGCTATTGTGAACGAAAATCTACATTGTTTAGTTATGTTTATCGAAATGCAAGTAAAATTCAAAGTTGCAATTACTTTATTCTGATTATTTTGTTGACAAAAAAGATCAAACTCCTTTGACTTTTGTGTAAAAAGTCACGCTTATATTGCGCACATCCTCTTGTTGTAATTTCAAGGAGGTCTGATTGTATTTCTCAAATGAGCTTTTATTGCAAACAACTACATGTTTATGAGATGCCAAAAGGTACTATTGCTTCTGTACTAATTAAGTTACTATATTGCTAAAAAAGATAAACTCCAGGACATTTGATTTGTTTTCAGCAGGATGATCCTGCGGTTCGCTGCTCGGATAACGTTTCATAATCTCATAAATACAAACTCAACCATTTTTTCAATTTTCCCTTAATCCTCAAATAATACAACATCTTATGCAAATTTCACTTAATCGTATTATAGATATTATGAATATGTGTTTGCGCCTGTAATTTTTGAATCGACAGAATTTTTCCGTTGAATATTCACATTTATACGACCCAATGAAGAATTACTTTTGTGTTTATGTTGAGATGTCGATGATATAGTGTTTTCAGATGATTTGATATTGAAGATATTCAAAGGTTGTACGTCTGCATAATGTGAATTGCTCGAACGCATAAGATGTTCTTTAATATGTGTTTTGATAACTGGGTCTCTTTCTACTTCTAAGCATACTGAATCTTTTGAAAGGCGAAGACATTTTAAAACTTCTTTTGTTGTGTACTGATGCACATCTATATCGTTTACTTTCAATATTATATCACCCGCTTCAAGCTTGCCACAATCAGCGGCTGGAGAGTTTTCCACTATATCGTAAATAACATGCGGTAAACCACTGCTACCAAGTAGCGAAAACCCGAATCCAGTATTTTCATTGCGCTTCAAAATGACCATCACTTTCTCAGCCATTATGGCTACACACTTTCTGAACCACCTATTTTATATATTTGACATCGACAGCATTCCTAATTGATACAAATCGTTTGACACAACTGCCTTCTCATTTTCCAGAGGCTTGTCAAATAGTCTAAAATATATCTCAATGGCACATTTGGCAGCTTTGAAATAAAACGGGTGCGATCAGAGGACGTCTTCAAGGCGTAACAGTCCAACGTAGGAACGTAACGTCATTTTTCTCTAACTCTAAACAATTAAAACCCTGCATCACGAAACAGGGAACTACACAGAATGAAAGACGATTTCATTATGTTAGGAAGAGATACAGATTATTTTATTTTGATTCAAAACTCTCGCACGCTGGCTTTTTGAGCCATACCTCCTCGATTACTACAACTGATAGGTAGCTTTCTGATGACATATTTCAGAGCCAAATTTAATAGCTATGTGGCCAGCCCATTTCCTTGTTTCAGTCCAATATATGTGTCAATGGCGTCGGTGAGTTGGTTAAGTCGATAATTCACTCTTCGGAAGGGTAATTTTACCTGTAGACTCAAATAAACTTTCAACATGAGTAGGTCTAGTCTGGGTTGGCTTTTCACGTTTAACCAAGAACTTAGTTTGTGTAGTACTAGCACGTCGACTTTTCCCCATCCTATTCACATTTTCTCTCGTTAAAGAAGCAGATGTGGGTTAAGAAAAGGTTGTTTTACCTCTACGTCTTATATTTGAAAATTTAATAAGATCATTCCTATAATGCTACGATTTATCATAATCACCAAACCATCTACTCTTCAATATTTTATCTATAACATTACCAAACAAAGTCTGGTTATTTGTACTTTCAATTGTTCTTTTCAAATTTTTGTATACCTCCGGTGACAGAAGTAGCATCTTTCCAAGGTTGCTATAATAATGTCTTAACACATGTAACACGTGCTTGTTGCCCTTCAATTGTTTCATCCGCGATATCATTCGCATATTTCAAACTGTATTTTGAACTATAACACATTTGTTAATTAAATCGGTGCGAAAAGGTAGACCCTTATTTAAATCCTTAGTCAGGCCAGTATTTCCTCAGTTTTCCCACTCGTCTCCAGCCTACAGTCCTCCCAACGAATACCTTTCTGGGTATCCATTGTTCACCCATACGATTCATGTGTTCAGCTCATTGTAGCTTCCACAGTTTTGGAATCTTTGAGACCTCCGGCTCGTCAAAAATTTCATACAGCTCATGGTTCTATCGAATTCGCCATTGGCCCCGTCTAACTTTGCTCCAATTATTCGCCTTAGGACCCATCGCCCAAAGGTGTTCAATATATTTGCGGATGCTTGGGTATAAGTTCATGTTTCACACCCATAGCATAACACAGGACTCATCACCGATTTGTAGATTTCAAGATCGTCAAAATTGAATGAAACATTTTATTTGCAAGCTTTATTTTTCGGTGGGTTTCGTCACTTCCTTTACCAGGTCTCTTTATTTTAGCGTCTAAATACATAAATTTGCTCACATTTTCGATACTGTATTCGCCAAGGGTGATATTTTGTATGTTTGAGGTATTTTTCCTCGACTGCGTCATGAGCTTTGTATTATTTTCATTGATTTGTAGCCCTAATAGTTTTGCTTGGCTGTCGAGTTTTAGGAAGAGTTCTTTAGCGGTTGTTAATGACCATGACAACATGTTGATGTCAGCCACAAAGGCGGCTACTTGGCTCAACTTGTATAGTAATGTGCCTCGTGTATCGTCAGGTAGCCTTTTTATGAGGTGCAACAGAACCAAATTGAATAGCAATGTGGCCACGCCGTCTCCCTGCTTTGGTCCGATATTTGTGTCGAAGGCATCGGTGAGTTGATTATTGATGTGGTCTTAGGAGGTCGTCGACGTCATTGTAATTTTGGTAAGACGGACTGATTTGGCTGGGATGCAAAAGCAAAGCATTATTTGGTACAATGCATTAATATCAATACTTTCATATGCTTGCTTTAAGTCAACGAAAATAGGTTAGGTCAATTAATAATTAGCAGTGGGGATTCTGTGTTATCTCTTTATATATGCTCTCAAGCCCTCTACTGTTTCCCGGATAGACTTGTTTCTTGAATCATACAGGAAGTTTACAGTTTAACGAAATATCTCTGTAGAATTTCCCTTCATCTAAAATATTTTGTGTCACCAGTATCACAGAAAAATTTCAATGTCATCCAAAAAAATGAGTGTAGGCTCGTTGGTATATTTCATGAATTTTTCAGGAATTGCATTTATATATTCGATATTATTAAATACAGGCTCCTTCAGTATCGCCTGAGTTTCAGCATTACACCATATAACCTTCTTCACCTACGAGTGGACCATGGAATTGTTTTTAAAAGGTATTCTATAAAACTCATCTTACTACATCCAGTTGCCAGCCCGGCAACTATTCTTGTGAAGGGATGAATAAATTGCGTCATTTTTACAAATTCTTATGGATTTTAACATAAATCAAGCTCACTACTAATATTTATGCATTTAGGCATCATGAGTAGAAAGCAAATTGCCAACGAGCTACACAGACCAGCACATAAAAATTTCAAACGACGTCGTGCTACTATTAGAGGCATGGATGATCTATGTGAAGCAGACCTGGGTGATATTCAAGTCTAAATTGAGGCTACAAGTTCTTACTCACAATAATCGACACATTTTAAAAGCTGGTTTCGGCATTACCAATTAAGAACAAAACCGGGAAGGAAGTAGCTAGTGGAACGGAAGTAATCCTCGAACAAAAACGTGCCCCAGTGAATTGGTTATTGATGTGGACATAGGAGGTCAGCGATGTCATTATCATTTTGGTAAGACGGACTGATTTGGTTGTGATGCCAAAGAAAAGTATTATTTGTTACAGTACATTACTGTCAATAATTTCTTGCAAACGGACAATGGAAAAGAGGCTTTCAATAGAACATCTTGTCAATTCATGAAAAGATATGTAATTAATCACTACTCTACTTTTCCTCTTCTTCTTCTTCTTAGCACTACAGCTCATCTCGGGCCTTCGCTTCCTACAAATGGCACCTCCATCTGTCTCCGTCCATTGACCGCGTCCTCCAATTTCGAAATCAGAGCAGCGATCAACTGTCTTTGTCGACCGAGTCAGACCAGCGTTTCCTCGGTTTGCCCACTGGTCTCTGGCCTTCAGTTCTCCCAACGAATACCTTTTTGGGTATCCATACGATTCATGTGGCCAGCCCATCGCAGCTTCCGCAGTCTTACAATCGTTGAGACCTCTGGTTTGTCAAAAATTCGCCATTGGTCCTCGTCTACTCTACTTTTAGTCCCTTAAAAGCATCGATTGTAGAGAGAGAGAGAGAGAGAGAGAGAGAGAGAGAGAAGAGGAGTCAGTCTATCCGTGTAAAACCCTGTATGAGAATTCCAATATTTTGCTCCTGGAGGCGGTTTTTACGAGGAAAGGGGAAGTCATTCCAAACGTCAAAATTTCGTTTACGTCCGCGTATTCATCGTGGTCAATGTGCGGAAAGTTTTATTTTCTCGTGAATTTCTTGAAAACGGTAGTGAATATTTAAGTGGTGAAAGTAATAAATACTATTTCGGTTAGTTTAACACGAAATATAGTGAAATCGTATTAAATCAAGTGACTTAAACATTAGAAAACGACAATGCGCTATTCGGTACCGTGTTGCCCAACTTTCAGCAGTGGCTCGAGCGGAGATTTCTACTTTCGGTAAAAAATGACAGTTTCATGGATTTAAAATCGTAGGAAGATTTAGTTTTAACCGTTTCGAGTCGTGAATCAAAAGAAAACTGTTCAAAAGTATTTGGAATTTTTGGTTTTGTTCACTTCATATTTTGCCGCAAATCCTGTGGCTTAAAACAGAAGCGGCACAAAATTGTGGCATTCTTTAGGGGAGTTATAGATCATTGTAACGTTTTATAATTTTAGAAAGAAATGGAATGGTGCTAAATTCTTGGAATAAACCCGGTAATAAAGCGTTCGCAAATTTGCGATGATCATTTCATGTATGACGACATAATTTATTTGAATGCAATGGGTACGATTATCACATGATACAAAGCCGCTGCATTATTTGCAACATGTTGCAATTGCAAAAAAGTTAAAAATGTAAGATATCTACCCTTAAATTAATATTTGCACAAAATTCAAGTATCTCAGATATTAACACCTTTACACCTACTATTGAACATGTAAGTAAATTTCATAATTGATTAAAATGTCAATTTCATATTTTTTCATTTTAGAATTCAACTAAGAATAAAACAAGTTTTTTTTCATATTCCGAATTCAATTCAGGATGTGTAATTTTACATGTATTTGCCATTTTCGTTCTAAGCAACTAATTTAAGTGCGATTATCAAACAATTTGAGTTCATCATTATTAACTCTACAATTATAGATTAGTGTTGATTCAAGCTCTTCAGCAACAGCGATGTGTATAGGAGGCTTGGAAAGGGTGAGTTTCAACACGAGTATATGGTATGTAACATCAATTATACCATTTTTTGTTCAGATTTCAAATCGAACTAATCAACGCGAGATAATTCATACAACTTGCAGTATTGATGTAATGCCAGAATCAGATGATGTATATAATGGCCAAATGAAAATTTTGGGCCTATTTTATATCTAATATTTGATTTCAGGATTTGTAAGCAGTAAATACGGTTCACGTAGCCATTGATGATTCGTCAAATTGTATGGTGTTAAGGCCAGATTCCGGAAATGTAGGTGTATTTTATCTATTATTTTGAAAATTATAAAATCCTGGTTTTCAGGACTTGTTCAAGGTGGACTAAGCGACTGAAAACATAGAAGCAATGTCTGAATCCAATATGGAAAATGTAAGATTTGAGTTTGAATTTTAGATTTGATTATATTTGAAACTTTTTACAGTACAACTCCCATCAAAATTTGATAACGGCTCCATTACTTGTGGACAGTTTTGAGAGCGTACATTTCTATTATATTTCATGCTTCGTTGATTTGGGCATTTTATTGTTTCAGAATTTAGCTGTATTGGATGCTACCCCCAATATGATGATGGCTGTAAGGCTGAATTTAGGGAGTGTATGTCTTCCCTGCATTATATTTGAATACCAATTTAATAATTTTTGTTCTAGATTTCCATTGAAACTGACTGCGTAATGATGGTGGATTCGGAATCTTCCCTTCTAGAACTGTAAGTTTTTTCGTTTTCAACATGATAAACTATTTGCTTTAGATTTAATTTCAAAGTGCTGTCGTAGTTTTATGTTAGTATTAACATTTGTGTGTAGTCTCAGGTAAGTGTTTGTACGTCAATGGCTTTGTTCTATTTTCTTCAAAATTTATTCTTTAAATATTATATAAGCTTAAATTAGAACATTATAGACTAAAATAAAAAATAAGAAGTACAATTTTATCTTTTATACTTTTAATACTGCCATATGCAATACAATATAAGTAATTGAATCAAAACGATCAAAGATGACTTTTATCTGATCTACTTACTATGATTCACTTTCCAGTTTCGACAAACGCAAGAAAACTTTGTCACAGGATTTAAATTTATATATGAGAATTGCCGGTATACTTTCGGAATGTTCTTCTTTTGGGGTAAAGACTTTTGCTTGTTTAAGACTAACAAATAGTATTTTGCCAAAGTATGCTACGTGAAAGTCGTGTGTTATTTCTTCTTTTCAATTACGATGATAATTTGATGGTGCATTTTTTTCAAAAAGGTGAATAAAATATCGATAAAAGATTGCTTCGAAAGCTCAGATGAGGATCCAAGCGTTCAGGACCTAATAAAGAATAGTAAGACGTATATGAAGCTGAAGAAGTTGAGAGGAGTCATCATTGAGCGCGACAGAAAAGTTAAATTATTGCCAGATAGACTTAGATGTAGGGTTAGGGTTAGCAAACTGAGTTCCTTGCTAAAGTTGTTGAAGAAGAAGAGTCTTTTGAATGAACAAGCCAGCGAAAAACTCTGTAAAATTTCTTCAAAGAATAAACTAATCGAAATACTAATACTGAAGCGTAAAGGAGTAATGTCTACCTCATCCACATACATTGGGCAATTGGTACTCCAACATTCATTGTGCACCTGGTTTCACTAAGCAATCTTTTACGGCTATTGAATAAGCATGTGAAGAAGCGAGAAAAAAAACAACAAATTTTGTTGCTTCATTTAAGCTTTGACGGAATGTTCATACGGAACAAATTGAGTGGGCAAACAAGAAATTGTATAGGTACGTGGAAGTTGGTGATGGTAGCAGTGAACAAGAGATTGCCACCCAAATTCTTGTCTTCATGGCTGTAGCAGTGAACAGGTCTTGGAAGATACCACTCGGGTTTTTTCCGATAGCTTCGTTGAGTGCGGAACAAAAAGCGAACATAATTAGCATTTGCTTCAATAATCTACTAAGCACAGGCGCTAATGTCATTAGTGTTACTTGTGATGCGGCAGCTGTCAATTTCCGATCTTTCAAGCTACTAGGATGTAACATAACGAAAATTGATCAAAGGCATAAACTTCAGTTTAAAAATATTGATCATGATTGTCTGATTCGCCCTGACCCATGTTACATGATCAAACTCATCCGTAATTCTTTGGCACGTTCAAAAGTATTTTTGCATGGTAAAAATCAAATCAAATGCTGCTATTTAGAACGATTAGCTGAACTCCAAAAAAGAGAATTTTATACTTTGAACAGCAAAAAATGAAGGTAAAATTGGCAGTGCAACTTTGTAGCAAATTAGTCGCAGATGCACATGATTTTTGTAAAGCGGTACTGAAGCTTCCAGAATTCAAGGGTAGTGAGCCATTGTCAAAGTTTATTCGAGTTGTCAATGGCAATTTTGACATATTGAATAGCCAAAAGATTAATGAACCTGATACCACCAAATAAGCTCTTTGTGAAGACAACATCAATGAAATTAAAGAGCTTGCGAATTCATTCATAGCTTATCTTTCAGAACTGAAATTGGAATGCGGAATGAACATCATCAAGTTTCCGCAAAAATCAGGATTTGTTGGAATAATAACCTGTCTTAAGAAGATGGAACCAATCTACGATCGATTCATTTCAACGGGTACTCTCAAGTATATCCCCTTGTATAAAATAAATTAGGACCATATAGAGCTATTCTTCGGGTCGATTCGTTCAAATTTGAGAGGAAACAACAACCCGACCGTACGACAATTCATGTATACTTACAAAAAGCTCTTGTGCAATTCCGAAGAACCTTTAGAATAGCTTCACTATCTCAAAATATTTGAAGTACAGCCGTTAGCAGATGATCCAGAACATTCAATCAATGCAACGTTGGTAGGAAACAACTATTGGATGGTAGTGATTTTGAATTTCAACAACACTATCTACGAAAATCTTGATGAGCAGTTCATAATGGAACATAGCTACGCTAATCATCCAACAAAATTAACTGAATATGTTTCCTACGTCGTAGATTATATCGCTGGGTTAGTTGTCTTCAACTAAATGCATGGAGTGTTTAGCTTCCATCGAAGGCAAATTTTTGGAGAGATCACTTACGACCTACAAAGCAGATACTTGAAATCACCTTCAGAAAGTGTAAGACAAATTTGCCAAAAGAAGGAAAGCGCCCTTAGACTAAACTAATGACAAATGATGAAAAGATATTGGACAGAAAACAATATTTTAAAATTATAATAGAAATTCAAAAGTATTTTTTTAGAAAAGGAGTTACAAACAACATATTATTGGAAGTGGTCACTATTGCTTCCTATTAGTTTGATAACCAAAAAGTACCTTAACACCCGGTATTATTTTATATCTAAGAAAAAGTCAGAAAGATGCTCTATTCGCCAAAAACTGAATAAGACAATTCACTTTTGCGGTATGTAAGGAAAAAATATTTAATAGAAAAAATATTACCATGAATATTATTGCATCGAAAAAAAAAACGCCATAAATTAAAACGGAGACTAGCATGAAGCCGATTTGAGTCTGTTAAAAATATATTCCTCAGAAAATTAAACAGTTGCTCTTCATTATCTTATACGATTTTTATCAATAATCTCTAAATTAAGCCAAAATTAAGTTAATTCTCAAATTCGCCTTAGGCACCTTAATTGAGAAACTTGGAAGATATATAAATTCATTTTCAGTTAAATATTTTTATCATGGTGCTTTCAATTTGAATTTTCCCGCCATTTAATCAAATTTGCCTCTGCTTTTCTGAGACTGCCCTTGGTTTAAGCCACTACCAATACTACCAAAGAAGCCTTACAAATACATACCCGGTATTCGGAAATTTTTTAAGGCTATCATTTACTCTTTTTGTCCCCCCCCCCCCCTCTCCTAAGGATTCAACTGAACTCTTCAAAGAATTATGTGGAAAGAATTCAGCATGAATGGAAACTACCACTGGGTCAGCCTGGTATCGAAACTAGTTGACCAGTATAACAGAACTGGACATCGTGTTATTAAGATGCGTTCAATCGACGTTAATGCCTCCAATGAAGTAGAAATAGTCTCAGATGCTTACAGGAAAGTTAAGGCTATCTCAAAACCTAAATTCAAGATAGGTGACTTTGTATGTATAAGTAAACACAAACACGTCTTTGAAAAAGACTACACTTCAAACTGGTCCACTGAAATTTTTCCAATCAAAGAAGTAAGGAGAATACAACATGAACATACTATCAAGGAAATTTTATACGAGGCGGGTTTTATGAATCTGAGTTAACTATTTTGGAATATCGTGATGCATACCTTGTCGAGAAAATTAATTAAAAAAGACGAAATCGTGTTTTTATTAAATGGTATGGTTTTCCTTCTCACCATAATTCCTGGATAGATATAAAAGATGTGCTCTAAAGTGAGCGACATTCATTCGGGATAGTGTGTTTGAAGTGAGAATATGATCGGTCAAAACGTTCACCAATCAAAACGTCCATGAACGAAAAATACTTAAGCTTGCTGGTAATAGATTCTTTCATATAAATATAAAAGACTAGGTCAGATGTAACTTTTGCTCGGTCACCATGGACACATTAAACGTGATGTTGAGAGTCCAGACTTGCGGTTGTCACTGCAATGTTTCTTTGCACTGTGTGTAGACGAATGCGGTATATACAAAATACATGCAGAAACAAAGGCTGTTAAACAAAACCTTAATAATCTGGTCAAATATGTAATCATTTCTTTCGCACCAGCGTCTTTACTTACTTACTATGAAATTTTTAATACATGGGAGAATTCATAATCAAAAAACGAGATACACTGATTTGTGAAAAATAAAACGTTACTTCTCCGTATAATTGTTTTTTAATTTCAACTTCTTATAACAGGTTTTCTCTGTTAAGTTAGCTTTTTCTTTTATCTTCACTATCTCAAGATACATGTTAACATAATTAAATTAATTAACATGAAAGAACTAATCATCTTTTTCACTGATATTATCACATTCATCGTCTTCATTTACATACAAAAACAAATATGTAAATATTTATGCATTAGCCGAGTAGTATGCCGGTACCTACAAAACACACTATAATGCATACAAATCGTTTATTCATATCACGAATTCAAATCCAAGCGATAATAATTTCATGGCACCATGGAGTCTCCCGCTTTTATTTTATTTAAACCAGATCTTTTTTAGCGGTTCGAACGAGATTTTTCTTCAACAAAAACGCAAGAAGTACGCATGTTTGGTTTTTGCGTCTTTCTGATCTTTTTTCGTTGCCTGGCTTACATTTCCACATCATGTGTTAGGAATTTCACAGTGATTTTCTCAAATCGGGAATATGGCCACGATACTAAGCAGCTATCATACGTCGCATATTTTTTTGTCCTCGTACATATACGTATATATATAGTATTTACACTTACCAGAAAAAGTATCCATACATGCAAGATAACAAAGTTACCGTTGTGTTAAAAACATAGATGTGAGAGAGAGGATACGAAATGCATCGAGAGAATTGAAGCACTTTATCATGTGGCGTGAAGTTGGCGCGTTATTAGCTGTAGATTCGAATTTCAAATAAATTTGACGTGACGTCTCCCACTAATTTTCGCATCTTGAACTAAATCGATTTTCCGTGCGGGTATTCTAACTTGAACGATATAAAAGATTGAACATGACTTACCCTACGAAGGATATGTCCCTGACATGCTGCCTAGAGCTGTTTTTATAGTCCCACACACGTCACTTCATTTTTCATTTTTCGACACAAAAACACTCGGGATCCGTAACAAACTTTTCAGTTTACTAAATTATCACATTTGCAACGCTTTTGCACTAGATTCAACACGGTTTATCTTAAAAAAATTGTTTTGTGTACAATTTCAAATTCAACTTGATTAGACGTTTCCCATCAATGTTGAATTTTCACAAATCATATGTTTTCAATCATATGGTTGATATTTCGTTGACAATTCGGGGGTTAAGGTATAAGAGGAGTGGGATTTTCATGAGAGCAACTAGAGAGCCACTTGAATGTGTGGATTCTCTATCGGCGTGAAAGGCAGGAGGATTTCAATTCGCATGCGAGAGGAAGGCATGCATGTAGTAAAAGTACTTCACTCACGTATGGATGAAAATAAGCTCATTTCGCGTCCATTACTTTATATGTCTTTGATTAAAAAGCAAGCATATATCCACTTAGTTTGAATGCTTTCTTTTATAATATCATAAAATCTACACTTTTGCATAATTCCCAGTTACTATTTAAAAAGACTTGAAACTCAAACAAAGTCAATTAATGGCAACACAATAGACCAGAAAAGGTATCCGTACAGAACAAACCGGGGGATTTCTCGTGTTACGCGATGACGTATGAAGATGCATATTAATGTTTTTAGGTCCGATAATTGTTCCACATTAAGTGGTTATAGGTTTAAATGTGAGTGCAGTTTTTTTAAATTTTTTTGCACTAGAATACATGATGACGCCCAAAATTAGCGAACTGCAGAAACTTAAGAGTGAAGGGAAAACTTACCGCGAAGTTGGTCAAATAGTAGGCAGAACTCCAGTATGTGGTGAAAATATTTAATGCAACTGGTTCGATTATGTCAAAGCATCGTTGTGGTTAATCCTCCATACTGACTGAACGCGAAAAAAGAAACGTTTTGCAGGCAGTTAAAAATGATTCTCGAGTAACTGCTTCCCAAATTGTTACAAATATAAAAGACTCTTTTGGCAAGGTTCGTCACGAAGATACCATACGAAAAATACTAAAGAGAGATGAATATTTCTCACGCATTGCACGTAAGAAGCCACAAATCTCGGAAGTGAACAGGAAGAAGCGTGTGGATTTCGCAAAAAAATATGTAAACAAGCCACCAGAGTTTTGGGAACAGGTCCTATTCTCTGACAAAGCGACTTTTGTATATTTGGCATTAAAGGAAGAAAGTTAGCGTGGGGGAAGAGCGGTACTACCCTCGAAAAAGAAAATCTCGTACCAACTGTGAAACATGGTGGAGACGTTGTGATAGTTTGCGGGTGT
>OZ017741.1:115855478-116037978 GCA_963969285.1 Odontomyia ornata
TGTCGCAGTATGTTCCGGCCAAATAAATCGCCAACAGCAAGATCCAAAAAGGACAACACGGACAGTCCGAGATGTTGATGGAGCTGATAATATCGTAAGCAATAAATTTAGAAACATTTTTTTTTTCAATAAGAAATAGTTTTATGTCAATTGAATATATTATTTTAAACGGATTTGAGTACTTTTGAATTTTACTATTGAATTACTATTGAATTTTACTTTTGAATTTTATTTTCGCTTGAATATCATTGAATATTTTGAAGAGGATTTAAATTTTAAATAGGACGTGATAAGTTTCAAGTGAATCTGTGAAGATCAGTGTAAAGTGTAAAGTTCACATTCGCGCAGTGTTTTGGTTAACTTCAATCCTTTACCGTCACATTTATCCCCTTTCAAAACCTTAATCCTTTTGTGTGTTTTCTGCTCCCGAATTTTTTATATTTAAAATGGAACTTCGCGACACTCTGGTACAACTGACCGGAGCATTAAACTCGCAGATCGACAAATTAAAAGGGTTTGAACAAAGACTTGTGAAAATAGAGCAAACAAGCTCTAAATTTGAAAACCTCCAAAGCCTTGAAGCAAAACTTCAAAGCTTTGAGGAAATTATTTTGCGCGATGGTAATTTAATTGTAAGTGCCGAACGAAGGAGAAATATTGAAGGCAGGATACGGATTCTTGAGGAAGGTTGTACTTCATCACAACGAAGGAAATCCTGTCCAGTACGTATCCTGGATTCACAGTGTAGAAACTATTCTACGGAACTATAAAATAGTCCAAGATAAACCTATTTATAGAGCCATCCTTAGGGACATACGATAAAAAATTAGGGGGCCTGCAGACGCTGTCTTGTGTCTTACAATATTTTCGATGAGGATTGGCAAATCATCAAAAGATGCTAATCCTTGCATTACGCTGACAAAAGAGATGTCCGGACACTTGAGTATCAGCTGCATGCAATGTGTCAGAGGAATGTGAGCGTTGACGAATTTTACGCCAACGTTAACCATCAACTTTCTCTGCTAATTAATAAAATAAAAACAGAAGATCATTCTGCGGAAACAATTTCCGCCCTGACTGAGAGCTACCGTAATCGAGCTCTTGACGTTTTCATACGAGGTTTGAATGGTGACCTCTCAAGAATGGCTGTCATTCATAAACCTCAAACCTTACCTGAGGCATACGCATCTTGCCTCGAATTCCAAAATCTTAATTTCAGGAACACCTCAATCCACGCGGGACTTTTCAGGAACTCAATACCTGCACCGGTTAACCAAATATTTTACCCACATCCCAATATTTCAGGCCAGGCACCATTTGTCCAACAAAAGCAAACGCTTTCTGACAGAATTAGAGGCTACAGCATTCAAAGGAATGTGTATCCACAAAGACAGTTTCCTTTTAATTGGCCACCACCACCAAGGCCACATCAGCCGAAACCTCCTGTTCCAATGGAAGTTGACAAGTCCGTACAGACTCGACAGGTTGTCTATCAAAACAGACCAACAAATTTTCAACCGAATAAACGTCCTAATGACTCCCAGCAGTTCCCGAGGAAAACACAGAGGCTTTTCAACATCAAGACAACAGAGGATGATCTGGGTATTCAAACTTATGACGCGTCGCCAGAATCATTTCTGGACATCGACGAGGCGCATCAGGATTGCAACGAGGAAAACTTGGACCTAAATTTTATGATGGACGCCTATCCAGCGTACCATACATAGAATATCGTACAAGAGATGGAAGAACGCTATCATTTTTGGTAGATACTGGAGCAAACAAGAATTTTGTTAGTACTAAATTATCGCAAGGTGCTAAAACTTTAAGGAAACCCTTTGTAATTAATTGTGCAGCAGGTGTCGAAATAAAGTCAAAAATTAGCGGAGCATTTTTTTAAAGTCTGGGTAACAATACCATTCTTGATTTTTACGTTCTTCCCGGTCTCTCATCATTCGACGGTATAATTGACAGGAAGCGCAATACGCTTTTTTTAAGCCTTAACATAAAAATTCCTTAAAAATCCAAGTTTTCCAAGCAAGTCAATGTCATTCAGGCTAAATGTGAGCACCTTAGCCCTGATTTAAACTTTGATTTGAACGAGATGCTTGAACATTTTCTGATTTTTGGCCCGATATCCGACAAAGAAATGATCGAAACAAATGTACGTGCTGAAATCAAAACCACTATTCTGACCCGATTTATACCAAATCTTACCCCTATCCAATCAATTTGCGGCAAGAAGTCGAAAAACATATTGCAAAGATGCTCGAAGACGGCATAATTCGCGTATCAGATTCCTTACAATTCACCACTCTGGGTGGTACCGAAAAAATCGAACTCGTCTGGGGAAAAGCAATATAGAGGGGTTATCGAATTCAAAAGGCTAAATGCCGTCACTGTCTCAGACACCTACTCTATCCCCGACATAACAAGCAGGCTGGCTAGTCTTGGTAGCTGTAGATACTTTACAACTCTAGACATAACATCAGGATTTTACCAAATTTGTATGAAAGCGAGTGACATCCCCATGACGGCGTTTTCAACAGCAAACGGAAAGTACGAGTTCACCAGACTCCCTTTCGGCCTAAAAAATGCACCTGCAATTTTTCAAAGAGCTATAGATGCTGTTCTGAAACCTTTTATTGGGGAAATTTGCTTTGTTTACATCGATGATATTATCATCCTGGGCAAAAGTGAACAAGAACACCCCGATGATCTGCAAATTATTCTAAAACAATTAAAAAAGGCAAACTTTGGGGTCAATCTCGAAAAGTCTAAATTTTTTCAAAAACAGGTAGAATTCTTGGGATATGTTGTGTTTGAGGACGGTATTCTTCCAGATCCGAAGGAAATTAGCACTATACAGAAAATTAAACCACCTGAGAACCTCAAGGATCTCAAAGCGTTCCTTGGGCTTGTTTCGTATTATAGAAAGTTTGTGAGGGATTTTGCTAAAGTAGCGAGGCCTCTGATCCAGCTTACAAGGGGCGAAAATGCCCAAATCAAGGCAGGCCAATTCAAGAAAAAGACAATAAGCTTGAGCGAATCGGAATTAAAGGCTTTTAACCAATTAAAAGCACTTTTAACTTCCACGGAAATTTTAGGCTTTTCCGATTTCAGTAAACCATTTATCCTTACGACTGGTACATCTAATTTTGCGATCGGAGCGGTTTTGTCACAAGGAGAAATCGGTAAAGATAGGCCAATAACTTCCGTCTCTAAATCCTTGCATAAAACAGAGGAAAACTATTCAACCGTAGAAAAAGAAATGCTTGCAATTATTTGGGCCTCATTGAGTCGCTTGGTATTCTGGTGTACCTGGCACCACCACAAAAGAGTGAAGTCAATGCCGCGATCGAACGAGTGCATTCCACCATCCTGGAAATCATTGGTGTCTTAAAAAGGAAATGCCAGATTTACCCCTGAGGGAACTCGTAGGGATCTCAGTAGATCGATACAATAATACCTTCCATTCAGTAACGAAAACTAAGCCCACCGATGTTTTTTTCGGAAGATCCCAGCGCATCAATCACCAAGGTGTATCTGACTTTCAGACCAAGCTGCAAGAAAACATAAAAGCAGAAATAACCAGGAAACATAAATTGCAGCTCGATTCCCATAATAAGCGGCGCGCTAAACAAAAAAAAATGAAACAGGCGAGGTTATATTCAAGTGTAATAAGCAGATCAAAGCTAAAAGTAAACCTCTTTACGTGAAAGAAATCGTTAACAAAGATAATCGCGTCACTGTAACCACGTCTACCGGGAAGCGTATTCATAAATCTCATCTTAACAATAAACCTGTTGAATCCCCAGTGCCTTAAAAAACTCCTTTTCTTCTCTTTTATCCATACAATTAACATATCCGTGACATCCTTAATACTGCAAGTGTAACGATAAACCGATATGTAAACAGATCTAGCATAATCCTTCCACAACTTCATCAATCTGTGTCACAAATCAACGACTTCCTGGCTCAGCTTAGCTCGGATAGGCATAAAAGGTCCATCAATTGGTTGGGATCCGCATGGAAATGGATCGGATCGTGGGTAGCCCAGATGCAATGGATTGGGACAGTATCCTCAGAAGTCAAAGCAGCCTAATCAATAACAACAACAAACAATACAAAATTAATCAACATTTAACGCACCTTTCGACAAAACTTATCGATAACTACAACAGAATAGTTTTAGACATTGATAACCGTAATAACGACAAATTTGAACAGTTACTTTTTAACCGATTAAATTTCCTAAAGGACGAAATAAAAGAAATTGTCCGGGCTTGTCAGCTTGCAAGGCGTGGTATTGTAAATTCAATTCTCCTGAATAAATCAGAGCTCCAAGAGCTCATTTCTCGAGTCGACACCCTGCCGTACGAAAATGAGGTACAGGCTATTGAATATGCAGAACCCCTTGTTCTGATTAAAGAATCCCTACTCCTTTACGTAATATGCCTCCCAACAACCGGAAATACTACGTTCAGTAATATATTGGTTCGGCCAACAATCTCTCAAAATAAATCTACTCTTCTTAACTACTCCAACTTATTTGTGGCAGATAATTTGCGGTATGGAGTAAAATCAGGTTATTCAAAAATGTAGAATGTTACAATCTGCAACAGGAATCAAATTCAACAATTAGACAAAGATGATTGCATCTCACATCTTAGACGGATCACATGCCTTTTACACTTACCAATATCACGAAAAACAGATTGTGGAGGTCATAGGGGATAACGCATTATTTGTCAGCAACTTCATTGGTAGGCTACAGTATCCAAACAAAACACAAATCCTTAACGGATCGTTTGTAATTATTTTTCAAAATGAAACCATTCAATTAAAAAATGTAACATATCAGAGCCGTTCCATCGAAGCCTTCCAGCTTTTGCCCGAAATATTCTTGGGAAACCTTACCGAAAAATGAAATCCAGCTTGACTTCCATTACCTACAAAAATCACATCTAGATAATGTAAAAATACTAAAAAATTTTGCAACCCACAGTACCATATCTTTAACATCTGACCTAGCCATTATAAGCTTAATAATTATCCTAATTTCGATATTTTTTCTTTTGGCAATCGCATAAATTTAATGCAAAAACACAAACCAAGTTCACTTGTACCTACCCAAATCTCATAGAATTTCTACCAAAAAATATATAAATCAGCGGGACGCAGATTTTTTTAAGGAGGGAGGAGTTAACACATTCCGAACCCGATCACCTTCCCACATTCCAAACATTTCATCTTTCCCACGTCTAATAGTTTATGCTTGCACTTTTTGCATTCGCGGAATCCCATTTCATGTACATGTGTGAACTTTGTTCTGCTTTTCAGGAATATGTAAATCACGTTTTGCAGCATTAGCATTTCCATCAAATAAAAGACTTTTGTAAACTAGAATAAGTTTCAGTTGATTGCAATTAATAAATGGATAAGCAATTTTAGAACGTCGTTTTTTTTACCGGAGTAATTCGCAAGTTCCATAACTTATATATATATATATATATATATATATATATATATATATATATAGATGTGTATGTATATGTACGTGTATGTATATATATATATATATATATATATATATATATATATATATATATATTTATATATATATATATATATATATATATATATATATATATATATATATATATATATATATACGAGTATATATAGATGTGTTTGTATATATGCGTATATATATACACACACATATATATATATATATATATATATATATATATATATATATATATATATATATATATATATATATATATATATATATATATATCTATATATATATCGTATGAATGTATGTATATATACATATGAATGTAGGCGTATATATGCATATGTTTATATAAAAAAAATGTATATATATATATATATATATATATATATATATATATATATATATATATATATATATATATATATATATATGTATATGTATATATATGTATATGTATATATGTAATTATTTATAGAATATATAGTACAACATTTTACGTTTTGAATTTATTAATACACAATCACTCACTTCAATTATCCGTGTACGAAGCCCTCGCATCATTTTGTTTCTTGAACTCCTGAAAAAAGGCTTTTTAGTTAATTCGTTCAAATATCAATTCATACATTCCTGTTTGATCACCGGCATAATTCCTGCATCAATTGGTTCCATTTTCAAGATCAATTCCTGTCCTATCACTACGACTTCGGAAACCTAGAAAAAAATTGTTTTGATTCAACCGCCTAGTTTTCGAAATTAATAAAACAGCCCCCATAATGTATGTGCAGTGCACTGATACGAGATCTTGTATTTCAGAAAACCTTCAGAGTTTTTGAGTTAAACGTTTACTCCAATAAAGGAAACTTTTAAAGCACCGTAGTAACAACAAAATAAATTAGTTTCAACAATTGAATTTTAGCAACATTCTGGACGGAGCCGACAAAACTTCAACTTTTACGCAGAACATCTACTTCACATGCGACCCGGGCTTTGGTAATTACGAACTTTTACTTAAAACTTCTATTAATCATTTCAACACGAAGCTTTTAGGATAATTTGGGTCAATTCAAATCCGTATGAATAAAGATCAGAAAAAAAGTGCATAAATGCTTACAATGCAACGAAGTTTCATTTGCATGTTATCGGAATTCTAAGACCGACGGCAAATCTGTTACACGCGAGAAAATCTTTAGATTTCCATCTCACACATACTTTTAGAAGGAGGCACGATTCACACAACATTTGAAATTATGTTTTCATTCACAAAATGCACCGAAAACCCGGACGAACACAGAAAATATCGCGTGAATTATACCCGGACCCATAGTTCTCTCCTTGACCTCATTTTACTTACCTAAATAATGAAAAATATTCGATGTCACTTTCACTTGTTTGTTCAAGGTTACACGTTAAGCACTTTATTTTAGGAATCACTAATCGAAACTACCCGAATTAAGCGATTTCATTGAAAACTTTAATAAAGTTACAATATTTATTAATATTTGTACACATTGTTGACTGATTGTTTCCCATCGGCTGAAACATTAAATTCGAAATCAGGGGTGTCACAATTGTTGATTTCGATCGAAAATGATTTAAATGTGGCACCTTTTGTAGTAGTTAGGCCGACATTGCTGGCTAACTTACATGGCAGTATATGAAGAATTGTGGAGGTGCTAACGAAAATTCAAGATTTTGTACGGTTTTGAGACAGATTCCTACCTTAAAATTCAAATGGCCCGCGGAAAACACAATAGCGCTCCTAGTGAAGTGAAAATTATTTCAGTTCTTATACCCGTTTAAATTTTATCGCCTTCCAAAGTGAATTTATAGGAGTCTGTTTAATTCTCAACGCTGAACCATCAGTGGAAGGTGCAAAGCATGTGCTTCATTTGCTCATCTTGTAAAGTTCAGGAGTACAGCGGACAGTGCAAGGTGAATTTATAGCATGCACAAAATGCGTTTCGTACGTTTTCGTTCGGAAAATAGTATATATGACGCAATATAAGCATTTGCTAATGCCGCAGTTAGCTGACAGCTCACGAAAGCTGGTCCATAGTAGGCCGACTAGTACATATACGAATTTCTACCATATTGCTTTCTATCTAACGTTAATTTCGTCTTCGGCTGATGAGAAATTGACAGTTGTCAATTTTACAAGTTGAATGACAACAAATTTATAGTGAGTGGTGAATTGTGTGAAATTAATAAAAAAAATTACCAGTTTTTTGTGTTTTTCAGTAAAATATAGCAAAATGAAGTGTATCATCTGCAAGTGAGAGCAACAACGCGAGAGCGACACGCCGTATTTTTTATTATTTAGGTAAGTAAAGTGCAGTGAATAAATAAGTTTGGTATCCGGGTGTAATTTACGCGAAGTTTTCTTCTCCCGTCCTTGTTTTCCATACCTTATGTGAATTAACACATAATCTGGAATATTTTGCGAATCTTTTCAAGTAAAAACAAAGTGTATGATGTGCGAGTTAAAAAATGTCCACGGGTGAAATAGTTTGGATGCCGATTTAACATTCGGTTAACACGCGGATGAAATTTGTTTATTATGTAAGTGTTCATGCATTTTTATTCCGATTTTTCTTTCCATGGGCCAAAACAAAACTTAATATTGGTCAAAGCTCCATTTCGAACGGTTTAAATTGTTTTTATGTGAGAATCCATACTATTTAAAGTCCTGGTTATGTACAAGGCAGACTTTCCGCGCATAAATTTAAGTTTTGCTGACTTCGTCCAAAATTGAACAAGTGAATGTGAGTAGTTTTTTTTTACTAATCCGAAGGTGGTTGTAAACATTTCTAACATTCTAACATAATATGTTTTTGTATGTGCAAGTTATGTTCAAGTTAAATTTCTCTTGTAAGTACTTGTATTATGTACAAGTCTTGCAGATACAAAAACATATTGAGTTCGCAAAAGCAGAAAAATTAAAATCAACTCTCTCACCTCTAAGCATGGTGGTCGCCATCATCGGTGTGTATCTAAGAGTGATGGCCTGACGAGAATTAGTACACACGTCGAAACCACCTTCTTCTAACATTTTCTTCTCTAATAATTTTTCAGAAAAATTATTATTAAAAATATGCAACTCATTTATGTAGCTGCAAACAATTCCATAAGTAATTTAAAAAGCTATCGGAGCCATCCGAAAGAGTGATCGATATCCGCGCGACGTAATGAAAAGCTTCAATGTAGAGTAAATTTGTCGAATAGATTTACATTAAGTTGATGTGAAAAGGGTGAAATGATCCAATTAAAGTTTAGCTAATAAAAAGTAAACTTAAATACGGTGTAATGATCTCAGTGCAGTGCACCTCCAATATGGGGACTATTTTATTAAGTTCGAAAATTGGACGGTTTAATTTAAAAATATCCATTTTGAGGCCCATCTGCAGGTTTCGAAAATTTTTTAGATTTTCCGGGCACGGGGAGTTAGCCCGTCGCCCAAGCTCCATTCCGGTGGTATGGTTATTACGTAGATTCCATTATCAGGCACGGAAGATTCGCCTTCACCCCCTTACGCCTTCACAAAGGAGTTTGGGTGTGAAACATGGACCCTAACTCAAGCATCTGCAAATATATTGAACGCCTTTGAGCAACGAGTCCTGAGGCGAATAATCGGAGTGAAGGTAGACCAATGGCGAATTCGATTGAACCATGAGCTGTATGAAATTTTTGACGAACCAGAGGTCTCAACGATCGTTAGATTGCGGAAGCTGCGATGGGCTGGCCACATAAATTGTATGGACGAACAACGGATACCCAAGAAGGTATTCGTTGGAAGAACTGAAGGCCGGAGACCAGTGGGGAAACCGAGGAAATGCTGGTCTGACCCGATCGACGAAGACAGTTCATCCCTGTTCAGATTTCAAAATTGGAGGATGCGGTCAATGGACCGAAACAGTTGGACGGGCTATTTGCATGAAGCGAAGGCCCGAGAGGGGCTGCAGTGCTAAGAAGAAGAAGGAGTTTGAAAAAATTTTGTTTCTCTATGTTTCAAAAATCGTGGCGGATGGAACGCACATGGGCCGAAGTTATTCGGAAAGGAGTTGGATGCTCCATAAATCTGAAAATTGATAGAGTCTGCGATCGCCATTTCAAGGAAGGCGATATTGATTGGAATCAATCAAGGCCCAAGTTATCCTCCACCGCTGTGCCCGTGATTGGAATGGTGAGTAAAAGTAAATTTTTTTATGAATTTACTAAAAATATTTCTTTCAGGAGTTCCAGAAATCGCATTTTTCGGCAGATTATGTGCAGCTGATAAATGAAGTAAGTATTCATTCATCGATGAAAACTTTATGCTTACAGTTGTTAAATCATTAATTTATATTTCAAAATTTAATTATTTTATGTATCACAAAGGCTTATTGAAAATCATCTTTTTCAGGAAGTTAGCAGTTTTCAAGATTTGAGAACAGAACAAGGATCAGCGCGATTGAATGAAGTCAGTTCTTTTTGTAAATATTAATTCAATATTAAAAACTTTTCGGCTTTCACATTTTCGATTCAAACAATATCGAGGACAACCTAGGAGTACAAACTGATGCTTCAACGCGGTTAATTCAAGTAAGTTTTAATACTTCTTTAAAGAATTTTTCAAAAATATGTCATTTAGTATTTACTTTCATTTATTGATTAAAGTAATAATCCTTTATTCATTGATTTTGTATCAAAAAAAACTATAATTTCTTTTTTCGAACGATATACATTTCGGGAATAATTTGCTCCCTTCTTCGGTATCAGACAGAAAATAGTTAACACTGAAGAAGGGAGCAACTTTTTTTTAATTTTTGCATAATGCCATATTTTTGTCTTCAAGTATATTTTAGTGTGTAATTTTTTCTGAAACTGGAAAACTCCCAACAATGTTTTAATATAATTTAAAGTTAAATACAATTTGCATTCCCTTTTGAGTTGGATTTTTTATTCTTTCAATGGTATAACAGCGTTTTTGGCTGTTATTATAGTCTTCTTCAGTAAACTGTACAGAGGAAAATTATAAAAAATCGTCGAAAAGGACATTATACTATTGAAAAAATAACAAAAGCTAATATATTTGACTATAAGCCAATGTATTTGACTACAAACCAAACTATCGGGAGAGTGGTTTCGAGATGCACCCATATTCTTATCAGGTATTAATTTATGGGACTTTAATATAATTTGTGGATTAAAAAACTAATTGAATATGCATGAAATCAAAATCGGATACATTCTAAAATTTCCCGGGCTCCTATCAGTTGACGAAAAAACCCATAAGCTAATAGCAAATGAGAATACGGGAGCATCTCGAAACCGCCTTCCTTTTAATAAAAGAAAATTAATTTAGCATTCATAATTAAAAAATTTCGAATCATTGAAATAGTTCTTTGAACTTTCAACTTGTCTTATATAGGAATAGCACTCTAGTGTCCGTTTAAAATGACTGTTATTGTATTTAGAACGCGAATAAGGTGACCTTTTCAAAAAGATCGTGCGAAAAATTCATAAAAGACACAGATAAATGCGGGCATATTACTATAGCTAAAACATAACTGGCACCAATTTAAAGGAATAGGCACGTTAATTTAATTTGATTACGACGCATGGGGCCTAAAGTAAGGGAATTTATCTAAAATTTGTATGTCTTCACTTCTCATTATGTTTTAAATGGTAAATTTTTTAGGAGTAGCAATGTATTTCGCAATTAGTTTGGATTTGGTTTTTATAAACTAAATACGTCTTGATCGTTTTGCTGTATACGAAGTATTTGAATGTTCTGATGAAGAGTAGACGAATCTTAAATGATATTGTTACAAGTCTTGTGTTAGCTTTATATTTCGGAGCATAGAATGAAATGATAATCAAAAATGTAAATAATGTGCTTGATTTGTTTATGTATGATTTGTACCTTAAAGATTTTACATCCTTTTCGGAATTATATCTTCATGAAAATAAAGATATAACTACAGTATTGAGTTAAAATTTCTCAGCTCAGTTCTATGGTATACAATATTACGGTATTGTAAAAAAATTTAACAATGCCCTACCAAATCGCGACTTGTCTGTCCATCCGTCCATGCAAGTTTTCTCGCAAATCACTTAAGCCAGAGTAATGAAATTTTGTACGTACGTCAAAAGTGGTGACCTCTCAAAAGTTGCAGTACAAGAAAATATTTTAAGGTATTTAAGAGGGTCTCCCCGTGTAGGGGGATGGCACTTACAATTTTTTTACCAAAGGTAGCCCATATGGGTATCAAATGAAAGGCCTTGGTGAGAGTCTTAAACTAGAAGCATTTGCATGAAGTGATGCAGGTTGAGGGGAAGTGAACGTAAAATTTGTGTCCGATTGCATTCGAGTCAAGTTGATCTGTTAAAGGAATTATTGAATATACAGAAAGACATGATAACAATGATACTATCTATGCTTGGAGGCAACGTTGTCAGTGGTAGGCAATGCATTTAAGTTGAAAACTGCATTGAAACGTCTTTAAACTTTGATTTCAGGTACAATCGGTAAGCAGATGGTAGACACTTTGGTTGGATCGGCGTCGAACGTAGAACTGATTTTGAAGTACCTTGATATGTTCTTGAAACTAAAAAATCTTATCGAATCTGCTAGTTTCCAACAAGTCGACTCAAAAAGCGAAGGTTGGGTTACGCCCAAGGACTTCAGGGATAAAATGGAGCAACAAAGGAGTTACACTGTTTAAGTTGAACAAATTAAAAACCTCTCTGTTGCGTTTCATATTTTTTTCACTCACATAGAAGACATAGACTTTTTTGGCTTGCTGTGAGAAAAAATTATGACGGCAAAATAGACTATGTGTAATTTGTCAATCGATTTCATCAACCCTCAAAAGAAATCGGCTTTAACTTAACTGTTCTCCTTACCAACCTCAGTGAACACCTGCCAAATCAACCGCGTCTTGCCAGGTTTTTGGAAAATGCTGAGTCTGTGTTAAATTATTTTGAGCCATTTTTGGGACACATCGAAGCTTTAGGCAATTCAAAGCATATCGAACGAATCTATTTTGAAATAAAGGAGTCAAACATTGAGCAATGGGAAAAGCCACAGATCAAGGAGTCAAAACGAGCTTTCTTCTATTCAATCGTAACTGAGGGAGAAATCGGAAGCATTTGTTAACTTCTGTGAAGATGTTATCCTTGAAATGATTCACGCTTCGGGGCTGATGCCCACAGAAGAAAGTGGATCCAATGTGAAACGAGGGGCAGCTTGCAGCTCATATATGAGTGAAGCCGAAGAAGAACGAGTGGCTCGCGATCCATCCCGCAGAGGCACACAAGTAATTAAAGATGGGTTGAAATATTTCATTCATATGATAAGTCCATCAAATATAAAACATCAAATTAGTGTGCTACAGACCAATATGGTGCCGGAAATTATTATTGGCTTTTTCAAACTGATCTCCTTTGGTTTCAACTATGCCGGATATGGCAACTGCTTGATTGTTAAATATATTTTCAATATTCTAATGTTGCTAATGCGTGGCCCTATGGTGGAAGAGGTAGAAGTGCCTGTGGTTGAACCCGACGATAAATTATCCAGTAGAGCTCTTCCTCCTTAAAGGATTTATTCCGATTAATATTGTACTGTAGTGGAATATCTATTTATTCAATCTACTGGATATAATAAAACACGTCTATATCCGATGAATGCTTATGTGAAAGAGAATGAATCTCATGCTTTATTTGACATTGTATATTTTCATTTGACATTTATACAATAGTCTACTCATTTTATCCAATACTCTCCCTGAATTGAAAATTGCTTTCCTTTTATATCATTTACAATAATTATAATGTTCGAAATTCTATATACAATATTCAATTCACTCGAATAAATTTCTACCAAGCAAAGTTTAAATAAAAAATATTACTACTCTAAGTTATTTACGCAATGGAATTTATGGAGTGATTCAAAATAAAACTCGTTCAATTTAATCCAAATGTCTTTGAAAATAAATTTAACTTAATGCTTGACACTGGCTTTGTTAGCACATCAGCTGGCATGTCATTTGTTGCTACCTTCTCTTGAACCTTTTGGTGCACAAACTTTTGTTTAATATCAATATGTTTGGTTCTAGCTGAATACGTGTTATTTATGGCAAAACTAATAGCACCTTAATTATCGCAAAACAATTTAGTGATACATGAACAATTTACAAAAATTTCTTTTTCAATTTTCTTCAACCAAATACACTCTTGTATTTCTGAGGTCATTGACATAAATTCAGCTTCTGTCGTGGATATTGCTACGGTTTGTTGTCGTCGTGAGCACCATGAAATTGCACCGTTTTGCATTGTAAATACATAACCAGTGGTGGATTTGCGTTCATCCCCATCACTGGCCCAATCAGCATCGCAATACCCTTGAATTTCAGTTGATTGCATTGTGTAGGTTATCTTCCTGTCAATTATGCCTTTTAAGTAGCGTAAGACACGTTTTGCTGCTGCCAAATGTGCTTTACCTGGATTACTGTTGTAACGACTCAATACGTTTACGGCAAAACAAATATCGGGCCTAGATACTTGTGCACAAAATTGCAATGAACCATCTAATTGACGATATGGCACATTAAACATCTCTTTTGCTTCTTCTTCGTTGCTCGGACACATGTTCTTTGTTAACTTTTGATTCACGTCCATTAGTGCAGCCAATGCATTGCAGTTACTCATGTCAAAACGAGACAAAAGATCTTTTATATATTGAGTCTGATCAATAGAAATCCTACCTGATTTTCTGTCACGTGTCACACGAATGCCGAGCACAGATGAAATCTCTCCCATGTCTTTCATTTTAAACTCTTTGAACAGCACCTTGGTGAGATTTCTTTCCATTTCGTTGTTGTTGGAAAATATTATGATGTCATTGACGTAAACAGCAACGATGAATATTTTATTTCCCTCAACGAAATAATAAACACATTGATCGGTCAATGAGCGCTTCAAACCAAAATCCAGCAACTTTTGGTTCAACGTTGTGTTCCACACTCTGCTCGATTATTTTAGCCCATCGATCGATTTTTCAAGCTTGCACACACGATTCGATCCATCGCTAAATTCCTCTGGCTGCGTCATGTAAATTTCTTCATCAAGTGTATCATGAAGAAAAGCCGTCACAACATCTAGCTGTCGAATGTTCAAATCGTATTTAGCTGCAACTGCCAATAAATACCGAATAGTTGTAAAACGAACGACTGGTGAAAATGTTTCGTGATAATCAACTCCTTCGATCTGTGTATAGCCTTTTGCAACTAATCTCGCTTTATGACGTATGACTTTTCCATGAGTGTCTCGCTTTGTTTTAAACACTTTACACTTGATTGGCAATTTATTCGACGGCAAATCGACCAATTTCCATGTTTTATTCACTTTCAATGAATCAAACTCTTCTCTCATCGCACCTTTCCACAAATCGACGCTATAACTTACTACTGCTTGCTTAAATGTGGATGGATCGCATGACATCAATGCATATGTAAAAGTTGCGTAGTTTGGCGGTGGTTTATTTGCATTTCTTGATGATTTTTGTCTAACAATTGGCGTCGAAATATTGTCGTTCATCACCCGCTTTTCTATTGGATCACTCGGCTGCCAATCACTTTCGTCGCTTGTATGTGATGACTCATTTGACGATAGTCTCGCTGGTAACATTGTATCGACATAATCACTACAATCGTCGTCTTCTTCATCATCATTCGCGTTTGGCGTTGAAGTTGCAACAGGAGCAATTGAACCATTCAAATTCGGCAATAAACTACTCGATGCTACAGTTTGTGAATCATTTGATGTCAAATCAGCTTGATTTTGCTGCACAACCTCCTCTGACTCCAAACTGTCATTTTTCTCCTCCTCATCCTCGAAATATTGCAAACAAAATTTATTAGTTTCTTTAATCTCAGAATCAATTGCCTCATTGCGCGCATTTGATCCCACGAAAATGACGTCTCTGCTTGTTATGATTGCTTTTGTTTGCTTGTTGTAAAGCCGATATGCTTTGGCGTCGTCCGCATACCCAACAAAAATGCACTCATTTGATTTGGCATCCAACTTTTTCCTTTTTACTGCTGAAACCTGTGCAAATGCTTTACAACCAAACACTTTCATCATAGACAAATCTGGTTTGTGTTTTGCCCACACTTCCTCAGGCGATTTTACACCACTTCATTTGCATGGTGTACGATTGAGAATATATGCCGCTGTCATCACTGCTTCTGCCCAAAACTGTTTTACGATACCTGAATCAATTAACATACAGCACACTTTCTCCAAAATCGTCCTGTTCATGCACTCAGCCACTCCGTTTTGCTGTGGAGTGTACACTGTTGTCCATCGCTGCAAAATACCACTATTTTCGCAGTACCGTTTGAATGCATTACTAAAATATTCGATGCCGTTGTCGCTTCTCAAAATTTTTATTTTATGCTCGCTCTATTTTCAACCATTTTACGAAATTTGATGAAACATTTGTACACATCGCTTTTCTTTTTGATTACGTACACGAATAGTTTATGTGAAAAGTCAGCGACAAAAGTCAAAATAAAACGATTACCACTAAACGATTTGACCGGCAAAGGTCCACATAAATAACTATGAACAAGTTCAAGTGGTTGAGTTGCCCGTGTCCCTATGTTGTTAAACGACTTTTGGCTGTGTTTACCCTTTATACACGTTTCACACACACTATTTCGCACAAATGTCATATTTTTATTGTCGTCTTTCAAAAAACTCATGTAATCAAAACTCGCGTGTCCCAATCTTCGATGTCACAAAATAAAATTTTCCGTCGATTCGTTGTTGAATCATTTTTATCGTTCACAACGAATGATTTTTCATCATTCACGAAGTCCAACTTGAACAAATCATTCAAGCGATTTCAAATCTTTGTCTTTTTCGGCTGCAGTCGCTTCCGCTGCCAACGCTGTTACACAAGAGCACCATAAACCTTTCGTAATTAAATACGCTTTAGCACCAACTTTCCATTCGGGATAATTTTCACGGCCTTTCAAACGATTGAACTGTATTGAACTATTCGTGCTTGCCACCGTATCGATATTGGGTTCGCTGAATGAATATTCTTTTAAATCGTCGTTTTCAATGTAATATCCAATTAAACTCAAAAATTCTTCCGGTGTTACGTTGATTTTCACTAAACTGTCGTCGTTCTTTTTCATATACCAAGCACGCGGTTAACCAAACATTAATTTTTCTTGATAAAAAGAAAAAACGACTTTTTTGTTTTATTAAAAAAATATATGTTCAAACTATTTCACTTGAGAATTAACTAAAATAGATTGCGGATGGGCCACAACATAAAGGATTTATTCTGATTAATATTGTACTGTAGTGGAATGTCTATTCAGCTAATCTACTGAATATAATAAAACACGTCTGTATCCGATGAATGCTTCTGTGAAATAGAATGAATCTCATGCTTTATTTGACATTGTATATTTTCGTTTGACATTTATACAATAGTCTACTCATTTTATCCAATACTCCTCTTCCTTTGGAAGAACCGCCTGGGACTGTACAAGCATTTGTTGTCAATATTAGTAAAGAAGATAATGGACAATACAAGGTTGTGCTACATGATTCACCAGCAATCAGCCCTACATCATATGTAGAAGAGACAGGAGAAAACAGCTCGGAAGAAAGTGGTTTGATAGAGCAACAGCAAGAAGCTGATTCTGGTGAACAAACTACACTGGTTGATTTGCTTGGCGGGGATGCAGCTAACGTGCTGCACAAGAACGCCCAGATGCGCAGAAGCTTCAAGAAGCTACAATGGCATCTATTGAAGCTGAAGCCAAAAAATCTGCAGCTACTGCCATTGAGACGCCTGCAGTCAACCAAATAGATTTCTCGCAATACACCCATCGGGCTGTTAGTTACTTGGCCAGAAATTTCCATTATCTGAAATGGACTAGTCTTTGCTTTCGGAATAAACTTTATGCTACTTTTCTACAACGTAGTAAATTCCAATGATGATGATGCTGGCTCTGGAGATGGTGACGAGTTGTTTAGCGTCATCTGGTATGGGGTCTGGAGAAGGTTCGGGGGAAGAAGCTGATGAAGATTCTTTAGAAGAAGTAATTGAGGATAAGCACTATTTCTATATGGCACACGTTCTATGAATAGCAACTTTTTTGCATAGTATGGTATCGCCGTGCATGTTAAATGCTTACTTTCATCTGAAAGTTCTATTAGCCATTTGCAAACGTGAAAAGGATGGGCTTTTCATTGCCGAGCAGCCAGAAGACGATGATTTCAAATCACATTGGACAAACTAGTGATATCGGCCAAATCATTTCCGGTGAATTATTAGGACAAATTCGTTAAGAGAAGGGTCAGGCAAAAGTATAGTGAGACGTACGATTTCGATTCAATTGCAAATTTGCTTGGAATGGAGAAAAGTGCTTTCACCACACACGAATCTGATCAAGGTGGTCTCTTCAATTACATTATAAACATTGATTGGCGTTACCAAATTTGGAAAGCTGGCGTGACTATAACTGACAACGCATTCTCATACTCATTATGGTATTTCGTCTTTTCGATTCTTGGAAACTTTAACAATTTCTTCTTTGCTTTGCTTTTAAAAAGCATTGTATATATTTACACAATAATCGCTTTTAAATTCTTCCGTAAATTTTACGTCCAAGAAGACGACGAAGAGGTTGAACGCTAGTGTCATGATATGTTAACTTGCTTTGTCTTTCACTTGTTTAAAAGTGTTAGAGCCGGAGGAGGTGTCAGCGATGAAATTAACGATCCTGACGGCGATCCTTATGAAGTTTACCGTATCATCTTTGACATCACATTCTTCTTCTTCCTTATTGTTATCTTATTGGTTATCCAACGCTTTTGGTAAGCTTGGTGATCAATTAGAATCTGTCAAGGAAGACATGGAATCTAATTGCTTTATATGTGGCATTGGAAATGACTATTTCGACAAAGCCCCACACGGTTTCGATACGCATGTGCAGCAAGAACACAATTTGGCCAACTATATTTTCTTCTTGATGCACTTGGTTAATAAACCAGATACTGAGTACACGGGCCAAGAAACATATGTATGGAATATGTACCAGCAGCGAAGTTGGCACTTCTTCCCAGTGAGTGATTGCTTCCGGAAGCAGTATGAAGACGAACTTGGCGTTGGTCGTGGTGGCTAAAATTCTTGTTTTAAAGTTAATTTAAAAGTTTATTTATTCAGAATTTAAGGGATTGAGTCAAATTGATTGTTAAAATATAAAGAACTTCTGAAACCCCCACCGAATCTTTTTCACTTTAATTATTTCATTTGAAAGCTATCATCAATAATTTATTTATAATTGAATTAGTCTTGGGAACTTTTCGACAGGAAAATAATTTGTAAAATCTACATTCTGTCCTCGTAATTTTTGCGTTTTCTCATTTTTCTCATTGCAATATTTTCATAATTTTCTAATACCCCTTATATGCATTTCATGTATATAGATGTATATATTTATATATATATATATATATATATATATATATATATATACATATATTTTCATTATATATATATATATATATATATATATATATATATATATATATATATATATCTATATATATATATATATATATATATATATATAAATATATATATATATATATATATATATATATATATATATATATATAGATATATATATATATATATAAATATAAATATATATATACATGTATGTATATATATATATATATATATATATATATATATATATATATATATATATATATATATATATATATATATATATATATATATATATATATATATATATATATATATATATATATACCCATATATATGCATGTATATATATATATATATATATATATATATATATATATCTATATATATATATATATATATATAGATACATTATCCCTGAAACCTAATGTTGAGTTTGACACGTGAAAACACAAGGGGGCAACGCATGGCTATTGTCGAACTAGCTGATAAAGACACCCAGCAAATCCTGGCGAAGGGCAATATTAAGATAGGTTGGGTGATCTGCAGGATACGGAGAAGAGCGATCCCTATCCGCTGCTTCAGATGCTTCGAATACGGACACACCGCGTATGGCTGTAGGGGACCCGACAGGAGATCTCTGTGCTACAAATGTGGTGAAACGGGGCACAAAAGGAAGGAGTGCACGAACGAGGCAAAATGCATTCTTTGCAAGGATGCCAAGCTAGCACCCGGCGACCTCAAACATGAGCCGGGAACAGGGTGATGCTGGGTTTTCAAGGAGGCCCTAACTAAAGCCAAATCGATACTCAAATGATCCGTATCCTGCAGGTCAATTTGCACCGAAGCACAAACGCCCAGGACCTACTTGAGGAGTTTGCGAGGGATAAGAAAGCTGACCTCCTGTTGCTGAGCGAGCAACATCATAACAAGGACTCGCAAGCGTGGTACCTCGGCCATCTGGGCGAACAAAGAAGCGAGTGTCAAAAACTTCGGCGAGAGGCCCAGTGGGCGCGAACACGGGTGGAGGCAGACACCAGGCTAGCAGCATACAGGTCCGGCAGGAAATATCTTCGCAGGCTTATTAACAAGAGCAAGGCCCGATGCTGGCAAGACCTCGTGGATGATGTAAATAGGGATCCGTGGGGCCTTGGCTACAAGCTGGTCATGGGGAAACTTGGTGTCCTACGGAAGCCTTGTATACATGACGCGGAAAAGATGGACGCGATAGTGCGGGGACTGTTCCCCGTCCACCCCGTCCGTGTTGACGCTGTCCGTGGTGAAACAGCGGTCGAGTGCCCACTCTTCACACAGCTGGAACTGGAGGAGGCAGTCCTCTCCCTGAAAGGGAGGAAGGCTCCAGGTCCAGATGGTGTTCCAGCTGAGGTGTTGTGGCTCGTCTATCACCATTGTCCTGACTTGCTGCTCAGCACATTCAACGCTTGCCTACGGGACGGGGTTTTCCCGGTACGGTGGAAGGCGGCGAGGCTCGTGCTGATCAGCAAGGGGAAAGGAAATCCCGAATCGCCGTCTGCATACCGCCCGTTATACATGCTAGACACGGCTGGGAAAGTGCTAGAGAAACTCATCAAGGGAAGACTCACTGACGCGATTCGTGCTGCTGGGGACCTATCTCCTCGGCAGTACGGCTTTAGAGTTCTACCATTGATGCGATTGCAGAGGTGGTGAACGCGGTCCAAAAGGCAGAGGCATGTAGTCGCACCAAGCGACGGATCGTCCTGTTCGTGACACTCGACGTCAGGAATGCCTTCAACTCCGCTAGATGGGTGGATATTCTGGACACGCTGGAAAACTCTTTTCAAGTTCCAGAATATCTAATGCGGCTTTTGAGGAACTACCTAAAGGACCGAAGCCTGCTCCACGACACGACACAGGGCCAACGAAGGATGGAAATTACATCGGGTGTTACCCAGGGATCTATCCTTGGTCCGGACCTGTGGAACGTGTCTTACGACGGGCTACTGAGATTTGAGATGCCAGATGAGTTGCGCTTGGTCGGCTATGCGGATGATGTTGCGGCTCTGGTCGCCGGACGCACCGTTGAACAAGCGCAACTTAGGCTAGGTATGCTAATGCGCCGAGTGAGGGACTGGATGACTGCTCACGGGCTCAGTTTAGCACTGGAGAAAACCGAAGTGGTCATCTTGACAAAAAAGAGAATCCCTAGAGTAAGGATGATCAGTATTGGAGATATACAGGTCGAATCGAAGCCAGCGGTGAAGTATTTGGGGCGACTGATCAACTCAAAGATGAGTTTCTCTGAGCAAATCAGGGCAACGGCTGAGAAGGCTGCTTCGGGTGTGCCGGCTCTGAGCCGACTTATGGCCAACGTAGGGGGACCCAGCCCATCAAGAAGATGAGTGCTGTAGGGTCAGTGGTTCTGTACGGAGCAGAGGTATGGGGCGACGCTCTCAGCAAGGAGGTATACCGAAAACGATTGGCACAGGTACAGAGAAGAGGAGCACTGAGAATTGCATCTTCATATCCAACAGTCTCCGACTCGGAGTGATTGCAGGCGTGATACCTGTCGCCCTCCTTGCTAGAGAGCGCCGCGCTATTTACCTGCACCGAAACGAGGATGTGAGGGAGATGGTTGTCCGTGAGGAGAGACAACGCTCGCTCAACGATTGGCAGCAGTCTTGGAGGAATTGCACGAAGGGAAGGTGGACTGCGCGCCTCATCCCGGATGTGAGACCGTGGCTAAATCGAAGGCATGGTGAGACTGACTTCTATCTGACCCAGCTTTTGAGTGGGAACGGGTGTTTTCAGTCTTACCTGCACAAGATCGGTAAGTCACGGTCTCCGGATTGTCGGTTTTGCCCAGGAGAGGAGGACAATGCCTGTCACACATTTTTTGCGTGTACCAAATGGACCAGGCTGCAAAGGGAACTCTACAGGGAGGCGGGAGAGCTCACCCCGGATAATATAGTTGCGGTGATGCTCGAATCGGTTGACAAATGGAACCAGGTGGCACATTATGCTCGGGCAGTCCTAAAAGATAAAAGGGACTCGCAGCAGCCGGAGGTGCTGGGGCTGGGGGATCGCTCTTCTGGCATTTCCTCTTCCCCTCTCCCCTCTCGCTAGGAAAGGGACTCCCCAGCTTGAAGGCGCCCCACGGCGTAACAAAACGAGACCTGGCCCGAAGTAATGTGTCAAACGGTTCCAGGCTAGGTTCTCAGATTGACAGGGGAGGTGTTTAGTGGGTAGTCCAAGGGTATCCTCCATGGGAGTCCCACACTGCCAGACTCAGCGGGCGTAAATACCTTCACCTCCCTACCACAAAAAAAAAACAAAAAATGTTGAGTTAAGGGTAGCATATATTACTGATATATTGACATGATTTAAAAATAATTGATATTTATGTTTCTGGTACTAACTCATTAGCTTTGCGCCACGAAAAAATTCTACCCTCTTTTCGAAATTTAATACGAGCCTATGTCATTCCTCTCACGGGGAAATTGCAAAGTTTGCGACTTCGGCGCTTCGGCCTGACACCGTCTCCAGTGTATATCTCTATGACGTACATGAAATGTTTGCTCGCATTAAGCATGTATTAAGAGACTTTAATATTTTATATGAGAGATGAAAGCTCGCCGTCTCCAGTGTATATCTCTGTGCAAAAAACAAACCTAACTGAAGCTCGTGGCACCCTCCATAGCTAATGTACAGGAGGTGCTTCATTGACTACGAAATGAAAAATAAACTTAACTGAAGGTGATAACACTTTACCATGTATAGTGTAATGATTTTAAGTCTAAGTCCGCACGAGGAACCGACCTCTTCGGTAGAGCTCTTAACCGCAACTCGGCTGCCATGTGGCTATCCATGTGGCTGTCCATTTTCCTTTGACATCCCATGACAAAATTGACGTGGGATGTGCAACCGTCACGACCAACATGAGATGACAAGCCACATAGCAGCAAGGTGTATTGGTAGTGGTCACCCAGCGGCGTCGCCTGATTCATTACAGGGCAGTGTCCACGATGCCTACCAGGCATGGGGAGACTGAAGGAAGCTGCTTGGCCCTATGATGGGTTTTTTTCCTTCCTTTTATTTTCTTTTCTCTCAGCTTTGTAGGTCTTTGGCATGGTAGACTCCCAGCTCCCTTCCAGACATATCCCTAATGAAGTACCACGTGGGACTTAAAACTTGTAAAACTCTACACTTCACGAAGTTCTTATCTAGCTTGGCAGAGTAATGCCGACCTGCTTCACTTTGTCTAAAATTCCGTCGGTAGATCTCGTCGCCTGCCTTGAAGTCAGAAGGATGGAATCGCAAATTGTACCACTCCTCCCCACTTGTCTACTGTCTTCGTCTCCCGGATTTGTTCTCCTAGAATTTGGAGTTTCTCGTGCGGCTCCAGCACCACTATTGGGTCTTCCAAACCTTTCAACTGCCGCAATAGCCGGTACGAGTTTCCGTGGCAGATCATATGCTGGCCGAACACGGCAAAGTGTGGGGAAATGCCTGTGGTGGAGTGATAAGACGAACGCAGGGCACAGGAGATGGCGGAAATCCTGCGGTCCTAATCCTTCTGATCCGGTCGGACGTAGGCCCGAATGGCGGCTATGAGGGTGCGGTTCAACCGCTCGGACGCATTGGCTTGCGGAGAATAAATGGCAGTCCACTGATGCGTCATGCCATACTTTTCCATTAGTTCCCGAAATCTAGACGAGGTGAACTGAACCCCGTTGTCGGAGACCAGCTTCTCCGGTACTCCAAATTTATGGAAAACGCAATTTTCCAGAAAACTGACTATGGGGCCGGTGTGCAGGTTTCGAAGAGGTTCCACAATCGGAAATTCGGACAAGTGGTCCAGAACCACGACATCTCCCGTTATCTTGGAGTCGAGCGAGGGTACGGACCGGTGAGATCTATATACAGGCGCTGGAACACCCGGTTCGGTAGTTCGAATTTTCCCATCGGGGGCCGAAGCACAGAATTGGGCGCTTTAGTGCATTTGCACAACTCACAGGCGGCTGCGTACTTTTTCACTTGCTGCGCCATCTTAGGCCAAAAGAAGTAAGTCTTCAGTCACCGAAGCGTACGACCATTACCGCCGTGTGCACTCAATGGGTGATCATGAGTCCGCTTAATCAATTCGAAGGTCGGTTCTTCGGGCACCCATAACTTCCACTGTTCCTCTTCTTGGATGGGGTCTCCGGAGGCGTGTCTCGTCCACTTGTATATAAACCCCTCCGTCACCCGTAGTTCTGGCAGCTGCGGTAACTGGTTCTGAATCGTATTCACCAGCTGGGTATAACATACTGACTTGAAGGCGGGATGGTCCAAGTGGATCCATAGGGGGCTGTCGTCCTCCTGGGCCAACTCGGCTCCTTCAGGGGCGAACATCCTTGATAATGTGTCCAGTACCACGTGCTGAATTTCCTTGCGGTGTCTTATCGTGAAGTAAAACGGCTGTAATTTCAAGGCCCATCTGGCCAAGCGGCCGTTTGGCCCATCAGCCATTTCAGTGACGCATGATCAGTGACGATTTCAAAGGGATGTCCCTCGACATATGCTCGAAAGCGTTTCACTGCCAGCGCAGCCACCAGGCATTCCTGGTCCGAGACCGTGTAGTTCCGCTGAGCCTGGTTCAGCTTGTGGGACATGAAGGCTATAGGTCTCTCCTCGCCGTCTGGTGCAACCTGGACTAAGACTGCTCCCACTCTATGTTGACTCGCATCACAATGGATTGAGAACGGTTTGTCAAAGTCCGGGCTGTGCAGTACGGGGGCTGTTGTCAGACTCTTCTTTAGCTCTTCAAAGGCTCGCAAGCTGGGCTCTTCCCAGACGAACTTACGTCCCTTACGCAGCATGTCGGTCAAAGGAGTGGTTATGGTGGCATAGTCACGCACGAAACGCTGGTACCATCCGCATAAGCCTAAGAATCGGCGTAACTGCTTGGTGGTCTTGGGTAGTGGGAAAACGTCAATCGCTTGAGTCTTGTCCGGGTCGGTCTTGATATTGCCATGCCCAATGATGTGACCCAAATACTTCACTTCCGTCATCACGAACTGACTCTTCTGTATGTTGACGGTTAACCCTGGCCTCCGGATGTGTAGAGCCACCTCCTGAAGCAGGTCGATGTGTTCGTTAAAGGTCTCGGTTATAAGCAGTAGATCGTCCAAGTAAACGAAAACTTGGTGCCGTTAGTGCGGTGGTATCACCTTATCCATAAGGCGCGTCATTGTCTGAGGGGCATTGCACAATCCGAATGGCATGTTCACAAATTGATACAGGGGCCAACCTGGGACTGTGAAGGCTGTTTTCTCCTTTAAGCCAGGGTCTAAAGGAATTTGCCAGAAGGCGTTCTTGAGGTCTAAACTTGTGATGAAGTGGGCTTTAGGCAACCGATTCAAAATGCCTTCAACCAACGGTAGAGGGTATGCGTCCTTGACAGTGACGGCGTTCAAGCGTCTGGCTTCTAAGCATAGCCGGACCTTGATCGGCTTGACAACTAAGGTGACCGGGGAAGCCCACGCGCTCTGTGATTCTTCGATCACGCCCAATGCTAGCATTCGATCCACTTCGGCATATAACAACTTTTCCTTCGCCGGAGATATGGCAAAATGTCTCTGTTTTATGGGTTTAGCATCCCCCACATCTATTGCGTGTAACACCAGTGGCATCCGCCCGAGACCTTACTTCTCATGCGATGGAAAAGCCGATATAGCCGAGTCAAGTCGCAGTTGTTGATTCATTTCCAGTGTATGTCGTAATAAGTGAGTGGTTAGAGTTTTGTCAGGAACAGTGGTGACGGACTCCAAGGTCGTGCCGGAAAACAGTGCCGGGGCCAAATTAAGTTTTCGAACGAAATCCACCCCTAGATAAAGATTCTGGGTTAATCGAGGTATAATGTAAAATTCCAGAGGTTTAGTTACTCCTTCAAAGGTGTGCACCCGTCGTGATTTTTCCCACTACAGAGTGACGAGTTCCGTCCGCCGTGCTTAACCAGGTGGTAAAATGGTGGATTTGCTCCGCGTGCATTGCCAGCACCTCCCCTGCAAAATCGGCTGATATGCAATCCACACTGGCTTTCGTATCAACTAAACCTGACAATCGCTTTTGCTGGAGGTGCACTGACGCATATGGTCGAATATCATCCCTCAATAATTCGTCTAAGTGTATTTCCCTTAGTACCTTCCTCGACTGCCTGACCCTTCTCCAGAAGCTTCCTTCGCGGTGGGACAGTTGTAATCAACTCCTCATGGAAGATGCGCTGTCGAGTAGCCAAATAATTCCGCAGTCTGACGTGGAAGGGCTTCACATGCCAAGGAACCTTCGCCTCGCTATCATTTCCCTGCGCGTCCACCTCGACAAAGGATGGCGTCAGTTGTGGAACTTCGGGAGAACACTGTTTGGCGGTGCGAGTCAGCAGAATTGGGGTCATGTCTGAGGCTTGGTCACAGCTAGTGATGGGGTCAGCATTGGTGCGTCCGGGTTCTAGGAGTGCCGACGGGTGGTCGCCGCACTCGCTGGCAAGTTTTCTCGCAACTTGCAATCAGCGCAATCAGGTGCGTAAGTGTCTGCCTTCCCGCATCGGTAACAGAACAGCGTCGGTTCCACTGGACATGCATAGAGCCGGTGCCCCGTTTGTAGGCAGTTCCAACAGACCGTCGGACTTGTAATTGCTTCAACGGATGGTCGATCAATCATTGTTTGGCCCTCAAGCTCCAGAGGTGCTCCGCTCCTCGGTACTGGTGCTGGATCAGCCAGTTGGTGGTCCGCTGCCATCAACTCCGCGGTGTGATGATTTCGGGGATTTGGTCCCGTTATGCGAGGTTGTGGACGGCAGGTGCCGCGCCGCTCATCTAGCTGCTCTTGACTACGGGCATGGAGGCGTAATCCCTGTATGGAGTTGATGGGGAAATGCAGAAGGCTGTCCTGAAGCTCCCAACGCATATTCTCCCTGATAATTTCTACCAGTTCATCCTTGGGCATGGTTGTTCGTAATCGGGTGCTCAATCACACTATACTTGTGTAGTACTGGTCGAACGGTTCGTGAGTGCCTTGTTTCCGTTTCTTGATTTGTTCCCGTAGTTCTCTTTCAGTGAAGCCATCATCAAATCGATTGAGGAAGGCTGCACTGAAAGAATCCCAATTGGGACGTGGCGTAGACTCCTTAAAACTCCAGTACCAGTCGGCAGCATCTCCGCTGAACAGAAGGTGTGCATGCCGGAGGAACGCCAAGAAGTCACCTCCCAGGGTGCTGGATACTAACGCCTGAATCCTGAACAGGAACCGGTCCACTGATATCGTCGAATTGAGGCCCGTGAAGCTAGGGCATCAACTCTCCATGATACGAGGCATCGGGTCTCGGAAAGGTGTCAATGCGTTCACGGGGGGAATCGCATCTTCGATTGACCTGTTGTAAGGGATTGACTCGGGGACTGGAGGTACCAACGGAGGTACGGCGCTGTGTCGTGGTCGATACTCGGGAGCTCTGGGGTCCATTTCCGAGTTCCTTGGAGGTAGGGTCCATTGATCAGCCGGGTGAGAGTGGGGCATAGCCACACTGGGATTGGGCTCCCAGCCAAGCAGAGTTCTCACGCGGCTGGAGGGTTGGCTCATCGGAAGGTTTTGGAGTCTTCCCTCCAAGTTTCCGATCCTCTCAGACATATCACGCATTTACGCCACGAGGGTGTCAATGGAGTGGGTGGAAGGCGTGGTTGGAACCTCAGCCGCGACAACTGCAGCAGGAACTTCTCCGCCCACGGCTCCTTGCAAGTCCACCAGTGATTGGGGCGGTACAGCATCTGGGGTCCCTTTCGACACTGCTCCACGCGTCGGGACGTGCGTTCCGAGGGGGGCGTCTACGGCGGTCCGCTCTATGGGTCGCCGGCATAGTGGACAAAGCTCGGACGTCAGTAGGAGCTGTTGGACACAGGTACGATGGAACAGGTGTCCGCACTCCAATCGCACGCTGTGTGCACCCTCCACTACGTCTTCAAAACAGATCCCGCGGTTAGCGGGTTGGACCGTTTTGGATCAGGTCCAAGGCTTGTCTGGGGTCCGTTTCGTTGCCATTTTCGTGTTTACTATGGGTTGGTGCTAGATATGCTTAAAAAGAAACGAGAAGAAAAAAAATGTAAACTAAGCCTATTCTAATGTATATGTATATATACAAGCTTATGAAATTGAGTGGCCGATAGTGGCGAGCTATTTAATATGAGCAAATAAAAAAAAATTATTTGATACACACTTCCCTTTCCAGTAGCCGACTCCTCCAAAGGAAAGTGAGAGTGCGTGGAAGTCTGCCGAAGAAAGGGCCGATGTACAAAAATTATCCCCAAACCCACATACATTACAAAACTGTCTCTAGACTATGTTAAACGACTCGACGAGAAACGTGGTAGAGCTAACGTAACAGCTTAGTACGCGGTCAAAATTCCCGACGCGTGGAAGCATTCCGGGCTCCGCAACTCCAGCATATGCCACCGAACGTTGAACCGATACCACTCGTCTATCACGCATACGACATGAATAGAATCCTTCCGCAACATAAAGGCAAGGTAGCCTTCTATTTTCTTGAGATTCCAAGCCGATAGGAGAAACCCATCTGGCTGACAGTTCCATCAAGAAAATAGAAGGTCGTTACAGGGTTAACCTGGGACAACACATCGGAAGGATTCTGTCGCGAAGCAAAAAAAATCAAACAAAGGAGAGCGGAAGCTACAACTCACGTGAAGCGACTGCTAGTGTGTATCACACAACTCCACTGCTCCTGTTGTGAGGCTGGAGTACCAAGGTACCTTACATCCTCCGTAAAGGACCAACTCGTCAGAAGACGCGAATCTCTTATCCCCTTAGGATGTTTCGGCCCCACGTTGGGCGCCATTTGTAATGATTTTAAGTCTAAGTCCGTACGAGGAACCGACCTCTTCGCTCGAGCTCTTAACTGCAACTCGACTGCCATGTGGCTGTCCATTTTCCTTTGACATCCCACGACAAAATTGACGTGGGATGTGCAACCGTCACGACCAACATGAGATGACAAGCCACATAGCAGCAAGGTGTGTTGGTAGTGGTCACCCAGCGGCGTCGCCTGATTCATTACAATAGTGTCAAATCGTGTCAACCATACTACTTATTTAATATGATCAAGGTGATAATCAGAACTTGATTTTTACAAAATATTGTTGATATTTCGTTAGAGCTCCATAGCTAACAGTAGATAGATTGTGGGACTCGATGGTGCCTCTTTTGTAACTTTTGTTTTATTTAAGCTAGCTGCAGAGGTCGTGGCAGTGGTAGTGGTATTTTTGCTACCTCATCTTGAGATTGAACTACAACAGGAGGGCTCATTTACTCTCTATTGAGATTTTGGGTAAATGTTGAGTTTGACTCCCGATTGGTGATTTCTAACTCATTTTATTTCCTGCAGTGTTTTTGTATCTAATAGACAGATATATCCTTATTGCTATGCTGCAAATTGTTGTTAAGCCGTAGGAAGCTGCGGACAAATGCGTATGTTGCTTATGCTTCTGTTAAAATACACATAATTTCATCCAATTGGTCAAAAATTTCGTTAACGGAATGTAAAAATGCAGCCGATTATTTCTGTGATAACGAGGTAATCTGATTAGGTCGAGATGTTACATAACCAGAATACCCTATGTATAGTGGTATGAACTGGGAGCTCAATTTGATGCGTATCCTATATACAACATCAAGGCTCCCAAGAAAGAACTCGCTGTAACACCACTTACCTGCTACACTGTCCATTTAAACCAAATCAACAATAAAGGCGACAGTTAACTTTGAAGCATTACTTTTATTGTATTATTAATTGTTTTTAAAACATTTACATTACAATCCAATTGATCAATTACATTTCACTTTTATTTATTTATTAAAAACCTGCAACTATCAGTCATCCGGAAGAGGGTAACGATTGGACGAGCTAATGTATCGGGGTGGCTATACGGCGTGAAACGCCAAAAGGTCGATCGAGGACCACGGCACAAGCCAACGCCTCACCCCTCACCATTTCTTCGGACACTGGAAAGCACTTTCCACTTAGACTTAAACGCGAACACTTAATGTTGTAGATGATAATTATGTAGCAGCACGCTACCCTACTGGACTTGAAAAACCGACTCACTGAATGTACTCCATAAATTGTTTATAAATGGTCGCAAACGAGCTTTTGATCTAGTTTGCCGCTAAAATCACTGAGACGATGAGGACGTGAGTTCTTATTTACTGGGAACTTCTCCTCCCTACTTCACCTTATCAATTTGTAGATGATGAGAGCCAGTCTGCAATATTTACGATATTATCGTAGCCAGCTTGGGGGAAATACTTTGCATATGAGCGAGGAAAGCTTTTCGCCCCCATATTCGCCACAGCTCTCAGTCGGCAGGCGAAAGCTTTTACATGATCGCTACTCCATTAGCTTGCTCATACATAGAGCTTCTCGCTTGTGGTTAATCGCCGCCATGTACGCGTCATCCATATGTTGAAGCTTCACTGCAGCATATTGGCCGCAACGTACATGGCTATCATGTACTGGCATTTACCCATGCTAACTTCTAAGTTGTTCATTCGCCGTAATGTACATCCATATGCTGAAGCCTCATAGTGGCATATTGGCCGTACGGTACATAGTTATTATGGTGTTGTTTATCTGCCGTAATGTACATTGGCGTCATTGGCTGACGCTTTTAGCGCCAACGGTAGGCGGGAGTTTCACTCGCTCGTTCGTAACATTTCCTCCGGCAATTGGCAATAGGATTTTATGTTACTTGGAGAGTACATTAAATCGGTGTTCTTTTCTTAGCGAATTAAATTGAGTTTTTTGTACACAAACTCTCGTTCTGTTCACTTTTACCTTGCTACGGGCATTGCTGGTCCCTGTTATATGTAAGTTGGAAAGTTTTTAATTGATCGTGGTGATTTGTTTTGCTTCTTAATATATTTTTCATTATGGTCAGCAACCTTACAATGTATAAAATACTAGTTAATGGCTGGAGTTTGCTTCATAAATACATTTGACTTCTAAAAATTAATCTATTCATTCCTTTGACTTGTTTTGCTAATTAATTAACTGTATCAGAATGATTATTTTTGTGAAAATTGAAATTAATTCTTTCTTCCGTTCATCAGAAGTTACAAATACCCTTTAATACTTAGGCATGGTTCATTAATATAAGTAGTTTGAGTATACCATTTTTTTTTAAATAGTTTTTAATTGACGTTACTTAATATGTTGTTACAAGTCAACGTTATAATTGTAAATTTCTACATTTATGAATTAATAAGTTAATGTTTGGTTTGATACCATACAATTCTGGATTCAATCGTTAATCAATCTAATTATCCATTAATGGTTTTCGCTTGGTATTATCTTAATAAGTAAATGTCTGGATTCAATCATAAATTAATATAATATTATCTCGTTCGGTACCATAAGTTAATGCTAATTAATATGTATTACATATCCATATTGCATTCATAAATTACAACAATGACAGATTAATAAGTTAAAGTTTGGTTTTTTTTTCACTTATGTATTAATGCTTCGTTTGATGCAGATATTGAACTATAGACTGAATACATTTCCTGTTGAGAATAAAACTATTATTTTTACATTTGAAGGATGCCGGCAATCAATTTTTCTTTTAATCGGCTTTATTTATTGTAATAGTACAATTAAAATTTCTTTTAAGATCCGCATTCAATGCCGATTTTTTTTTATTTGGAAGTTAATGGTTTGCTCTTATTTTTAACATTATTTATTTTATTCTATGTTCAGGATATTTTGAATCTCTTGAATTTTCAACATTATTTAACTCAAAATTACTTTTGATATCCATTGCTTTATTTTCTATTCCTTGACTTTTATTCTACTCGTACATGTTTTTGCTTTCTATTTCTTGATTTCTTTTAAATAGAATTATAGTGTGTTTTCTTGCGTATATTTTTTCAAATATTGTAATTACTAATTAATTCGATGTTTCTTTTGGTTAGTGGTTATTATTAGGGTGTTACTGTTCGATTAGTGCAGGTTTTAGTAAATTATAAATAGTTAGCGTTAGTGAGGATTTGATGTGAACGATTTTCAAAATAGTTTAAATGTGCAAAGAAATTCGTTTTTTATTCCATTTATGGTTTATTAATATTCTATTAAATTACTTTCTTTAATGCTATAAAAAAACTTTTTATGTAAGCTTCTACTAGCATTTTCTTAAATTATGTATTGTGCGAATAAGTTAGCAGGGAAGTTTCAATAGGAAATATTCTTAAAGCTTTAGCGGTTATTTATTGGGAATGAGTTAATATGTAAACGGGGAATGAATATTTCACACGATCGTTACGTTCGGGAATTGCTTCGTTTCGGAAAAAGATTTGCCGAGAGAATAGCTTTCCATTTATTTAGCTTGGGAGTCGTTGTTTTTGTATTCCCAAGACTTTAGAATAAGCTATCTTGGCTTTATAGGGTGCGAGATAATGAGTGTGATAAATCAACTTTCCCCTTAATTTGTATGTTTAATGCTGCTAATGGGAGTGGAAGTCATGGATTGAAGGTTTATGTGATTATTTTTGCTCGCCGCTAACGAGGTTTGAAGATTGCTTCTGCAATGACGCATGAGCGAATTGAATGAAGCGATATATTGTAGCTTTCACATGCGCTAATGGCTAGGAAGTATATGATATGTATGTACTAATTCGTGGTTGGCTGGTAATTGTCTTGAAGAGCATTTGTTTTTAATTAAGTCGGCTTAATGCATTTCGTAGTGGGCAGGGCTTTTAATCCATCTATGCTATGAGATTGTGTAGGAGGAAGAGCTTTTAAGGTATATGCATTTGATTGTCACTTAATTGGCTTAAGTTGTATATTGCATACGTTTTACCCATTTGTAGTGGTAAAAAGGGAGGGTTATTAGAAATGTATTCAGCAGTATGAGTAAATAGTTGTGGATTATTTATAAATCGGAATTGTTAAGTATGTTTTTCATTAAGTAGAGAAATGTTAATGAGTTAATATAAATTGAGCCGATCTTCTGAGCTCTGGTTTATACTTTGATTGATTTTAGTGAATTGTTAAATAGATATACTGCATTGAAAATATCTTGCGAGAAAGATTATTGAAGAAGATGATCAAAGTGACACTATCACCATATGTTGGGCATCGGAACATATAGTTTCGGCCTTCATTCAAGACCCTATATGTGTTCCGTCTAATTTTTCCCGAGTGCGTGTCTGCTTAGTTTGGCATAATGCTGTCCTAGACCTTGCTGGAAGACAGTACAGTGCCGTGCGAAGTCACTTCATTAGCCGTTTATAAAATTTTTGATCTCGATCTTGAGAAAACGATTGCTTAAAAAATCTTAAAGTATATATTATAGCATTCTAGGCGCAATTTGATATCGTTGCCATATGTAAAGTAAAAGGGTAGGAAATGGGTGGGTTTTGAATTGTCTTGCGCTTTCCACGGGAGTTTAATTTGTGACTTTTTTTCAATAGTTAGCAGTTAAAGTGTATTTATTGCGCAAGGAAACGTAGTGGCTTATTTAAAGGATGCTTGGTTGATAGCGTGTCTGCAAACCATTTTAGATCAACAGCTCAGAGGCTATGACCAGACAGTAAATTGATGTCTCTTTTGCATATGAATTAATACTAAATGTACCGTGTCTGCCGAAAGTTGCAATCGGGCAGCTCGGGGGCTATTATTTGTTTCTTTATGGACATAACTTATAATAGCGTGTCCGTTGATAGTTTATCTCAACGGCTCAGAGGCTGGTGTTAAATCTACTGGTTTTCATCCCAGTGATTGTGCAATTTAGACATGGAAAAAGCGCGTCTGCTGATTGTTTTGGTTTGGAGTTTTGCCGGGGTTTACCGACTTGACTGCCACTTTTTCCGTTTCCTTAACATTATGAAATGGCACATTTAGTGCTGGATGTAAATTTGGTGATTTGAGAGTGAATTCCAGTGGAACTTGAAAGTGATAATTGGTTTTGGGGTAAAATCGTTTGCATTGGTGTATTGTTCTAATAACTAAAATTCTGTTGTTTCATAGGTTATATACTTAAATTGTTTCTGTGTAACTTGAAATCAACTTAGTTTCATGTTTAATTGCGTTGGGTGATTGCTGTTCTCCTGTAAATTATTTTTTATATTTGTTTAGTGCAGTTAATTTATTTCGTTTGCTCTTCCATGTTGTTGCATTTAAAAATTATTGCCCAGATGTCTAACTATTTAAATATGTAGTTAAATGTTTGTTTTTGTTCGCTCTTTGAATTGCATCTCAGGCAATTCAAATGCTCATTCAATTCGAAAGATAAGACTTTTTTATGCAGGTGGGTACTCGTTATGGCTTTTATTATTGCTTGGGTAGTTGGAGTGATAAATGGTATATTTCGATAAAAATGGGCACGCGTTTTTGGTCGCTATTAAGTTTTCGTTTTGCTTATTTGTGTTTTATATTTACTTGTAATGTTTTGTGTTTCACATGTTGGTTGATTGAAACTTTATATCTTTTGTAAATTGTACGGTTTGCTTGAATGAGTGAGGAGTTAGTGTGAATGACCTTCAGATAAGTAGATGAGATTTAAGATATATGAATGAAGAATATGGATTGAAGGTTTCAATATGACTATTTGATTTTAGGACTGATCTTACTTGATGGGCAGTATGAGTAGGAAAATATAAAATTTGAATATTGATATTATATTTTGGTTATTAAAATGATCAGTATAATTATCTGTTTCTTTTAGAGACTAATCTGGGTAGATGATCAGTATGAGTAGCGTTTGTATTTGTTAATTGAACGATTCATATGACTTTTTCCCTTTTTATTTTGTTGAGAAAATTGGTCTGATTTTATTAATTTATTTGGATATTAATATAAATTTTCTTTTTTAAATAATTAAAATTATTCTTTGATTTTTTTAAGAAGGTTGATCCAATTTGAAGGACAGTATAAGTAGCAATGGTGCCATACAGGAGTTGAAGGGTTTCGGATACCGGCTGGGATAATCGATTTTCAGCCCATTTAAATTTGCTACACAATGCACTACATTGTGGTCTCTGCAAAACCGATATCTTACCGACTGCGCCGATTTTGTTACATAACCAGTATACCCTATGTATACTGGTTTGAATGTTACATAACCAGTATACTCTATGTATACTGGTATGAACTGGGAGCTCATTTGATGTGTATCCTATATACATCATCAAGGCTCCCGGAGAGAAAACTCAGTGTATCACCACTTACCTGCTGCTCTGTCCATTTAAACTAGAACAACAAAAAACCAGAGTTAACTTTAGAGAATGAATAATATTACACTATCCATTTTTTGAAACATTTAGTTACAATTGAATTTATTAATTACATTTTCACTTCATTAATTATTTTAAACTTCTACCTATTAGCTATCCTGAAGAGGGACGAGCTAATAGGTCAGGGTGGCCATACGGCGTGGAACGCCAAAAGGCCGATTGAGGACCGCGGCACAAGCCAACGCCATCACCCCTCACCATTTTGTCAAATACTGGACAGCATTTCGAACTCGAACTTGAATCGCGTTATTGCATGTACGATTAAACTACTGGATTTGAATACACACTCCGGCTGGTGAATATGCTAAACTGGGGAAATTGAGCGAAAGGGTGTTTTTCGCTTAAGCTTTCGACTTCGAAAGAGCGCTTTCAGCTTAAGCTTTCGGCTTTCCCATGATCTCTCGAGGTGAAATCGCGAAACTGGGGACATTGAGTGAAAGAGTGTTTATGCCGGAACTTTCGGTTTTCCTTTCTGCTTACCTCTCTTCGAAGCAACCCGTTCGTTCATGATGTAAATATCATTGCGGGTTGAACTTTCTCGTTTACTTACCTGCTCACTTATTTATTTGGGCATGTGTTTCTATGGCTAATTTTCATTGGCGAAGTGCGAGTACATAGGTGTTGTTTGCTCGCTACTATTACAGTTATGAAGCGGGAATATATCCGAGCATGTTTTATTTGTTCACTCGCAACATTCCTCCGGCAGTTGTAAAAAAGAATTTAGTGTACTTGGAGAGTACAATAAATCGTCGCTCTACTCCGGTGATCTGGATTACTTAATGTACCCCAATAGATTACGCTCACTCTTGTTTTTTTCGCAATTTTTGTTGTTGGTTGATTCTCGCTACATTCCCTTTTGTGCAAATCATTCGTACTTATATCTCGCGCTGTTATCGCCATTGGTGTTGTCCACTGTACTTCTCGCAACTTATTATTAACCGTTGTTTTGCTTCTGGTTTATGCGTAATTTACTAGATGCTACCGCGCCAATGTTATAATTCTATCCAATTGACGTTACTTAATGTGTTGTTACAAGTCAACGTTAGAATTGTAAATTTCCACATTTATGAATTAATGAGTTAATGTTTGGTTTCATACTATACAATGTTTTGTTTGATTCAATCATAAATTCATATAATAATATTTCGTTTGGTACCATAAATTGATGCTAATTAATATGTATTACATGTCAGTGTTGTATTTGCAAATTACTACAATCAAAAATTACTAAGTTAAGATTTGATTTTATACAATTATGTATCATATTTTCCTATTTTGTTTGGTACCTTGAGTTAATGTTAATTAATATGTATTACATATCCATGTTACTTTCATAAACTACTACAATTATAAATTAATAATTTGAAGTTTGATTTCATACAATGTTTTGTTTGATTTAATCATAAGTTACTGTAATGATACTCTAGTATTTCTTTGGATACAATGAACTAAGATCTAGTTTGGTTGTATATAATCGTGGATAAATATTTTGTTTGCTTTAATCATTAATCAGTAGAATTTTTCACTATTGTTTTTGTTTGATAAAATTTAAAGTCAACAAGCTCGTATTCGGTTTCATTCTGTGCAGTAAATAATCTGTGCTTCATTTGATACAATTATAAATTAAGATGTTAATATTTCATTTCTGCCGTAAACTACAGGATTATAAATTATTTCGTTTTACTAATATATAATGTTGAAGAATATACTATTATTATTTTTTTTACAATTAAAAAATACCGGAATTCAATTATTTCTTTGCAATAGGTGTATAATCGGCTTTACTTGGTAATAAAATACATTTTCTTTTAACATCCACATTCAATACCGATTTTTCGTTTTGGAAGTTAATGATTTTCTTTTTTTTCGCATTTTTCATCTCAAAATAGATTTTAATATTTAATTGTTACACATTCTGCATTTCTCTTTTTTAGGTCTGTGTAAAATTTTTTTTTACAAAGACCTACTAGTTTCGCGACCTGTCTGTCTGTCTGTCCGTCCGTCTGTCCGTCTGTCCGTCTGTCCGTCTGTCCGTCTGTCCGTCTGTCCGTCTGTCCGTGCGTCACAGCTGATTTCCCCAGAAACTATAGAAGCTAGAATGCTCAAACTTTGTGAAAAGGTCAGAAGTGATGGCCTCTCAAAAGTTAAGGACTTAACAAAAATTTAAAAATTTTTTAAGGGCCCCCCTAATAACGAATTGGCCCTTAAAAATTTTTTTTAATCAAAGGTAGTCGAGTGGGATATCAAATGAAAGGTCTTGATTATAACTCTTATAATCTGAAATAAAAAAATCATTTTATGAATTAGGGGGTCCAGGGGAAGGCAAAATGTAGCCAAAATTTGTGTCCCCCCCCCCCCTCGCAATTGGACACCTTTCAGCCGAAAAATCTGAAAATTATCACTAACATAGGCCTTTATAAGTAGAAGGGCAACAAATACCTTAGAAATCGAAATTCGTTCAACTTTGTTAAAAATAGTATGATTTGTAGATTTTGCATTTTTGCCCATAAAACCAAAACGGTACCTTTAAACTCCTTGAAATTATGTAGACTGACATAAGATATATATGTTCACAAAATTTAATTGAGATCGAATCATAATCAAGTGAGTTATAGCCATTTCAAATCTATGGAATTACAACGACAATAACACGTGTTTATGGTTGATATACGGTTTTCCAATAAGAGGTGTTATTTTAATATGAAAAGAAAAATGACATTTTTTAATATAAATGATCCGATCTTTATTTTATTGTAAAGAAGAAGATATGGCGTTAATAGAAAAAATTAACATCAGGCAAATAACCACTACAATACGCTTACAGGACCATATCCTCTTCATGAAATTTTCCATAACCAAATCGCAAAGTGGCTGCCCTATGTCCTCGATAGCCTCATCTTTGAGATCTTGAATCGACGCTGGGCTATTGGCGTAGGCCTTCTCTATCACGTGACTCCAAAGGAAGAAGTTGCAAGGTATTAAATCACAAGATCTATTCAAAATAACACCTCTGATTGGAAAACCCTATATATATTTAAAATTGACTTAGGCACTTTTATTTTCTTTCAATTTTCATGAAAATTTAAGGAATAGTGTTTAACTTGAACATGTTCAATCGGCTGAGCATTCAGAAAAATCATTTAAGCTAGATTAAAATGGTGGCTGTACCGTGCTTATGAAAGAAACTGTGCATCTTTTGTATAAATTTGAACGATTTCATATCCAAGTATTGGATGAATAATTCAAGTTATCGATTCACGCAATTAGAAAACTTGTTTCTAACCCTAGGATGGTTACAAAGACCTGCTGGTAGGAGCACTCTCCTGCTTACTCAACTTGTCTTATTTTCTTTTTGAATACTGTAATTGTAATTATTGACTGTAATTACCAAAGATAGAATTTTACATTTTGTTTGGGTAGTGGTTATTGTCAGTGTGTTACTGTTCGATTGGTGCAGGTTTTAGTAAATTATAAACAGTTAGCGTTAGTGAGGATTTAATGTGAACGGCTTTCAAAATAGTTTAAATGTGCAAAGAAATTCGTTTTTTATTCCATTCATGGTTTTTTAATATTCTATTAAATTACTTTCATTAATGCTATAACAAAAGCTCTTTATGTAAGCTTCTGTTAGCATTTTCTTAAATTATGTATTATGCGAATAGGTAAGTAGGGGAGTTTCAATAGGAAATATTCTAAAAGCTTTAGCTGTTATTGATTGGGAATGAGTTAATATGTAAAAGGGGAATGAATATTTGGCGTAGGCCCTCTCGTGCGGCCCTGATGAGGACTCCTCGTAAGTGGGCCTTCACTCCTAGCGTTCAGTCCTGATAAGGACTTTATTCTTTGGGTTCAGTCCTGATAAGGACTTTACTCTTTGGTTGATGTCTGGTGTTGCCAAATAGTTCTGATAAGGACTCTAGGCTTAGGTTCCTGCGTCGAGGTAACAAAAACTCAGGATTTATTTTGATGAAAATTTATTTCGAATGAATCTAACAATTTACTTGGACGGCTTTGTAGCTTGATTGAAGCGCAAAGAGAGTTTGCGTTGAACTCGTGCTGTCATATCAGATTATGAGAATCGAGAAGAACGGCACGAGCTATTTTGTATTTTCTGGCGGCGATTTTGTAGCTGCTGCTCAGCCGCGATGCGCTGCGAAAATCTGCCACGGGAGCAGGATCTGCTTGCGGCGAGAGGGAGCTGTTGAGAGTGGGGCGTCCCGAGCCGCCACAGTCACCCCCTCCCCAGTGAGCTTCACGTTAGTTGAAGGGAATGAGAACGTGACGCTCTTCTTCATGGAAGTGGCCGGTAGCTGTGGCGATGCTGGTGATGGAGTTGAAGGCTGGACATCGCCGTGCTCCAAGTACGCTGGTTTGAGATGGTTGGTAGAAAGGGTCTTGGCAACGCCGTTTACGTCCACGACGTAGGTGCGCTCGTTGATCCTTTCAATCACCCGATGGGGCCCGGAGTATGGTTGGTCGAGCAGCCTCTTGATTGCGTCAATGTGGCGGAACACATATTCGCAGCTGTTCAGGTCTTTGAAGACGAAGGGATGGTGAGTTATGTGCCTAGCTGGCGGAACCGGGTGAATTCCCCTGAACAGGGGGCGTAAATCGGCGACGAAGTCATGTGGATCGCTGGCTGAGGCCATCTGTGGCGCGAAAAATTCACCTGGAATTCGCGGTGACGTTCCGAAAACCATCTCTGCTGGAGAAGCTTGCAGGTCTTCCTTGAATGTGGTGAGCATGCCCAACAAAATAGCTGGTAGAGCCTTCAACCACGGCGTCTCGGGGACACATTTTAACGCCGTCTTGAGCGTACGGTGCATTCGTTCCACCATGCCGTTTTCCAGAGGGTGATATGGTGTGTTGTGAACCTGATTGATACCTAGAAGTCGGCTGAGCTGGTGAAGGAGGTCGGCTTCAAACTGCCGGCCTTGATCCGACGTTAGCTGGAGTGGCGTGCCGAATATGGTTATCCAGTCGTCGAATAGAGCTCTGGCCATGGTAATGGCCTTACAATCGCGCACTGGTATTGGTTGAGGCCAGCGCGTATAGCGGTCGATTATGGTTAGGCAGTTCTCATAGCCTTCGCATAGTGGGAGTTTGATCAGGTCCACATGGATGTGGTCGAAACGCGCGTCCGGCGTCTTGAAGCTGCCTAGCTTGGCACGGTTGTGCCGATGGACCTTGGATCGCTGGCACGGTACACATTGTTGAGCCCAACGGAACACGTCCTTTCACAGGCTGGGCCAGAAAAATTTTAGCGCAACGCTTTTCGCGGTGGCACGCCCACTAGGGTGCGAGAGCTGGTGAACCATATCGAAGGCTTGGCGGTGGAGCGTAACTGGCAGATAGGGCTTGATGATACCGTTGATTTCGATCTTATGCATTTGTTGGCCTTCTAGCGTCAGCAGTCAGAGCCCGAGGCGGGAGTTTGCTAGAAGGTGAGGCAGCTGAGTGTCTGTGGATTGGGCTTCGCTGATGGTACGAGCGTAGAATGTGGTGGGTACTGTCACTGTTTCCACCCGTGAGAGCGCGTCGGCGACGATGTTTTCCTGACCTGGTGTATATTCGAGCCTTGTGTCGAATTGGCAGATGAAGTCTAGCTGTCTGATTTGGTGGGGTGAGGCTTTGTCCGAGCGCTGCATTAGCGCGAAAATGAGGGGTCCTCGAGAAGAACCCGAGGGGAACCTATGTACCGTCTTCCCGTTGCTGGTCCAAGGCTGCCCCAATGGCGGTGCTAAAAGCGGCGGTGCGTAAGGCTAATGGACTTGGTGGCGAAAGGAAGGCCGACGTGGCTGCCTCGGCGATTCCTAGCTTGCACAGTTCGAAGGCAGCTTCAGCTTCGGGTGTCCAACTGAGTGGTGGTCTTTTGGTCGTGCAACCTTTCAAGAGCTCAGAAAGCGGTGCCTGAAACTCGGTGGCGTGTGGCATGCAACGTCGGTAAAAATTGAGCATACCGAGGAAACGCCTTAGCTGTGAGGAGTCGGTCGGCTTTGGATAGTCTCCGATGGCTTGCGTCTTGGGAGCTGGTGGCCGAAATCCAGTTTTGCAGACGTGGTAGCCAGCAAAGATTACCTCGGCCTGTCCGGTTTGGCACTTATCCCAATTGGCCTGGAGCTTCGCATTTTGCAGCGTTGATAGAAGCTGCTTGAGGTGATGCTGGTGGTGGTCGTGGTCGGTTGAAAACACTAGGCTGTCGTCCTGATACACGCAAACGAAATCCAAATCTCTGAGTAAGTGGTTTAGAGTTCACTGCATGGTTTGGGCTGCATTTCGTAGACCCAAAGGCATGCCCAGGAATTCGAAGAGCCCAAAGGGCGGTTAACTGCCGTCTTGCAGACGTCCTGGGGCGCGACCGGGATCTGATTAAAAGCGCGTTGGAGGTCGATTACTAAGAAAACCGAGCCTCTCGCTTCCTGGATCAGGTCCTCGATGACAGGTAGCGGGTAGCGGTCCGGCTGAGTGCGAGCGTTGAGTTGACGGTAATCTCCCGTAGCCCGCCAACGGCCCCCGCTCTTGGGGACCATGTGCAATGGACTAGCCCATTGGCTTGATGAGGGTCGGATAATGCCTTGTGATGAGAGCGGATCAAACTCGTCTTTTGCGGCGATAAGGCGTTCTCCTGCGAGGCGACGTGGTCGTGCAAAGACGGGTGGGCCATGCGTTATTATTTGGTGGTGCATGGGTAGGTCGGCAATTGAGGCTAATTCACCAGGTCGGATGGTTGAGCTTCTGAATTTGGCGATGATTATCTCGTACGGGTCTCCGACGGTGCGCACTAAGGTCGATGGTTGTACCATAGTGCTAACACTGATGCTATGCACCGGTGGCGCCGGGCCGAGGACGCAGCTTGTCGAGAGGTTGGTGCGATCATCCAAGAGGCGCTGGTTTCGTAGGTCAATTAACAACCCGTGGTGATTAAGTGCGTCTGCTCCTAGGATCGCCGTCTGAACGTCCGCTATGACGAACGGCCAGTGAAACGGGCGACGCAACCCAAAGTCCAATACGAGCTCCTGAAAGCCAAAAGTGTTAATAGAGGTGCCATTGGCTGCCTGTACTGTGAGGCTTTGTTTCTGCATAGGCTTGGGGATGAAGTGCCTCGGGATTATCGATAGGGCGAAGCCGGAGTCCACCAGAAAACGCTTTTTAGTATATCGGTCAACGACATATAAGCGTTTTTCTGAGGTGTCGCCGGCAGTGTCCGCTGAGTGCACCGCCGGCGAACTTAGTTTTCCGAGTATTTGGAGGCGGTGGCCTGAGCGGGAAATGTGTATGGCTGCTTGCAGTGGATTGCTAGGGCCCCATGTTTGCTATGATACCAGCAAAGGTCCGAGCGCGCAGCAGAGTCTGGGGTAGTAGACCGTTCTCTCTGACTGAGGCGATTCCGGGTTGAGGAGCGACTATGTTGTGTGCTGTTGCTGGCGTGCGGCTGCTGGAGTACCTCCCGAGTTAAACCGGTCAACTGCGCGATCGCTAGACAAAGGGCCGCCAGCTCGACGGCGAGCTGGTCGGGTGATGTTGACGAACAACCAGATGAGGGGGTTGTGGTGCGCGAACCTGGCTCGAAAGACGTGGCCATTACTGCCAGGCCCATGTCGTGTGCCTCGTCTGCGACCGCAGTTCCTCCAGCGTTTGATTTTTGATGAGGAGCAACATGTGCCGCATTTGTTGCGGCAGCAGGTCTAACCATTTGATCCAGAGCACGTTGTCACTGACGCGTGTGCCGGCTAGAGAGCGCATGTGACGCAGCAACTGTGACGGCCGCCTGTCCCCGAGCTCGACACCCGTGAGAAGCTTATGTAGCTGGGCGTCGGGGGAGTCTGTGAGGCGAGAGATGATGGTTGCCTTGAGCAGATTGTACTTATCGGTCTCTGGTGGCGCGCGGATAATATCTGCTACATCAGCAATGGTGTCGTGATCGAGCGCGGAGACTGTCAAATGATACCTGTGCGAGTTCCGTGCGACTTTGTGCAACTCAAACTGGGACTCGATCTGGAAGAACCAAAGCTCCGAATTGGCCCGCCAGAATTGAGGCACCTTGCACTGGCTGATGACGTTGACCTCTGGAGTTGTCAGCTGACTGGGTTGTTGCTGACGGAGCTCCAGGTTGCTCTGCGCGGCGATGCGTGAGTCATCTTCGTCTCGTCCAAGAACCATGTTTGCGATTCCGCAGGTGTTTCTGATAGTCGGGGTCACCACTTTGGCGTAGGCCCTCTCGTGCGGCCCTGATGAGGACTCCTCGTAAGTGGGCCTTCACTCCTAGCGTTCAGTCCTGATAAGGACTTTACTCTTTAGGTTCAGTCCTCATAAGGACTTTACTCTTTGGTTGATGTCTGGTGTTGCCAAGTAGTCCTGATAAGGACTCTAGGCTTAGGTTCCTGCGTCGAGGTAACAAAAACTCAGGATTTATTTTGATGAAAATTTATTTCGAATGAATGTGACAATTTACTTGGACGGCTTTGTAGCTTGATTGAAGCACAGAGAGAGTTTGCGTTGAGCTCGTGCCGTCATTTTGTATTTTCTGGCGGCGATTTTGTAGCTGCTGCTCAGCCACGATGCGCTGCGAAAATCTGCCGTGGGAGCAGGATCTGCTTGCGGCGAGAGGGAGCTGTTGAGAGTGGGGCGTCCCGAGCCGGCACAAATATTTCACACGATCGTTACGTTCGTAAATTGATTCGCTTTGGAAAGAGTTTTGCTGAGAGAATAGCTTCTCATTGATGTAGCTTGGGAGACGTTGTTGTTGTATTCCCAAGACTTTAGTATAAGCTACCTTGGCTTTATAAGGTGCGATATAATGAGTGTGATAAATCAACTTTCCCCTGAATATGTATGGTTAATGTTGTTAATGGGAGTGAGAGTCATAGATTGAAGGTTTATGTGATTGTTTTTTCTCGCTGCTAATGAGCTTTGAAGGTATGATTAGCATTATTTCTGCAATGACGCATGAGCAAATTGAATGAAGCGATATATTGTAGCTTTCACATGCGCTAAATGTTAGGAAGTACGTGAAGTATATGATATGAATTTACTAATTCGTGGTTGGCTGGTAATTGCCTTGAAGAGCAGTTGTTTTTAATTAAGTCGGCTTAATGCATTTCGTAGTGCGCAGGGCTTTTAATCCATCTATGCCGTGGGATTGTGTAGGAGGAAGAACTTTCAAGGTAAATGCATTTAATTGTCGTTTAATTGGCTTAAGTTGTCTATTACATACTTTTTTATCCATTTGTAGTGGTAGAAAGGGAGGGTTATTAGAAATGTATTCAGCAGTATGTGTAAATAGTTGTGGAATATTTATAAATTGGAATCTACTTTTTATTATGAAGCTTTTTTGTTAAGTATAGAAATATTGTATGAGTTGTGAATGATGATGATCTGTCTCATTAAATTAAAATTAAAAGGAGAGATTGTAAGCTTAAAAGTTCCGGCATATACTTTTATTGATTTTAGTGAACTGTTAAACAGATATACTGCGTTGAAAATATCTTGCGAGAAAGATTATGGTCGAAGCGACACTATCACTATATGGGCTTGGGAACATATAGTTTCGGCCTTCATTCAAGACCCTATATGTGTTCCGTCTAATTTTTCCCGAGTGCTGTACAAGGCCTTGCTGGAAGACAGTACAGTGCCGTGCGAGGTCACTTCATTAGCCATTCATAAAATTTTTGATATCGATCTTGAGAAAACGATTGTTTAAAGAATCTTAAAGTATGCATTATAGCATTCTAAGCCCCAATTTGATATCTTTGCCATATGTAAAATAAAAGGGTAGGAAATGGGTGGGTTTTGAATTGTCTTGCGTCTTCTACAGGAGCTTTATTTGTGACTTTTTTAATAGTTAGCAGTTATAATGTATTTATTGTGCATGAAAATGTAGTGGCTTGTTTAAAGGATACTTGATTAATAGCGTATCTGCAAACCAACTTGGATCAACAGCTCAGAGGCTATGAATTGATGGTAAATCGATGACTTAATACTAAATGTAGCGTTTCTGCCGAAAGTTGAAGCCGGGCAGCTCAGAGGCTATTATTTGGTTCTTTAAGGACTTATAACTAAAAATAGCATGTCCGTCGACAGCTTATGTCAATGGCTCAGAGGCTATTATTAAATCTACTGGTTTTTGTTCCAGTGATTGTGCAAAATAGACATCGAAATAGCGTGTCTGCTGATAGTTTTGCCGAGGTTTTACCGACTTGACTGCCACTTTTCCCGTTTCCTTAACATTATGAATTTGGTGATTTGAGAGTGAATTGCAGTGGAACTTGGAAACTTGGTTTTGGGGTAAAATCGTTCACATTGTTGTATTGTTCTAATAACTAAAATTTTGTTGGTTCAAAGTTCCCATTCTTAAATTGTTTCAGTGTAACTGGAAATTAAATTAGTTTCATGTTTATTTGCGTTGGAAAATTGCCGTTGTCATGTAAGTTATTCTTTGTATTTGTGTAGCGCAGTTAATTTATTAAGTTTGCTCTTCCATGTTATTGCATTTAAAAATTATTGCCCAGATGTCTATCTATTCATCTTTAATTGCATCTCAGGCAATTCGAATGCTCATTCAATTCAAAAGATAAGACTTTAATATGCATGCATTTTAGGTACGCGTTATTGCTATTATTATTGTTTAAGTGGTTGGAGTGATATATGGTATCATATTTCGATAACAATGGGGACGCGTTTGTTTGCTCGCTATTAAGTTTTCGTTTTGCTTATTTGTGTTTAATATTTACTTGTAATGTTTTGTGTTTTGCATGTTAGTTGATTGAAACTTTATATCTTTATAAATTCTACGTTGGGTTTGAACGAGTTAGGAGTTAGTTTGAATGACCTTCAGATAATAAAGGTGAGATTTAAGATATATGAATGAACGAGTAAATGAATGTAGGATTAAACGTTCAATATGACTATTTGATTTTAGGACTGATCTTATTTCATGGACAGTATGAGTAGAATTAATATTGTATTTGAATATTTTTATTATATTTTGGTTATTTGAATGATCAATATAATTATTTGAGTTTATTTTAACGGCAGACTGATTTAGTTTGTTCAATAATATTATGTTTGGATATTCATACTTTCTTTTTGTTATTTAATTGATTGAAATAATTATTTGATATTTTTATTTTGTTTTAAGATGATTGATTTAGTTTTATGCACTGTATGAGTAGCTCCATTATGATGTGTGGATATGTTGTTGTTTTTAAATGATCAAAATTATTATTTGAGTTGTTTTTTTTGGAAAGCTGATCTAGTTTGATGGTGTCTTACTGGAGTTGAATCGTTTGAGGTACCGGCTGGATGAATAGATTTTTCAGCCCATTTAAATTTGCTACACAGTGCACTACACTGTGGTCTCTGCAAAACCGATATCCTACCGGCTGCGCTAATTTTGTTACATAACCGGTATACTCTATGTATACTGGTATGAACTGGGAGCTCATTTGATGTGTATCCTATATACATCATCAAGGCTCCCGGAGAGAAAACTCACTGTATCACCACTTACCTGCTACTCTGTCCATTTGAACTAGAACAAAAAAAGACGAGAGTTAACTTTAGAGAATGAATTATATTACACTATCCATTTTTTTAAACATTAGTTACAATTGAATTTATTAATTACATTTTCACTTAATAAATTGTTTTAAACTTCTACCTATCCCCGCAGGGGGAATGCTGGTCGACAAGAGCACTCTTGGAGGCGAGCATTCTTTGGGGAGTTCCGCCCCCACGTCCCCGAGGAGTCCGTAGGGGGAGTGCCGGTCGACAAGAGCACTCTTGGAGGTTAGCATTCTTTGGGGAGTTCCGCCCCCACGTACCCGAGGAAATTCCCGCAGGGAGAATGCCGGTCGACAAGAGCACTCTTGGAGGCTGGCATTCTTTGGGGAGCGTCGCCCCCACGGACCCAAGGATATGGGGGGCGCCGTGAGGTTCCCTCCTGGGATGACAGGTAACGACTCTGTTTGGATCTGGACTACGCTTTGGACAACGATCTGGAAATGACGCTTTGGGCTGGCGCATGTGATGGTTTGGACCTAGTAGCTTTGCACACTAGCGCCGAGGTGACACTCGTGTGTGAACGGCTCCAATTCAACTATCATACCGTCTCCGTCCCGGTAAAACCTTGGCAAGGCTCGGAGTACGTTCGAAGTTCGCACCATTGGGTTGGTGGTGTAGGTTCGGTTGAGACGGACTCCCGATTAGCGCTGGTCTGGCTCTGAGCACCTGTCCCTATAAGGGCTTGTGCCAACCCTCGCATGGCCTCCCTGCTCTGCAAAGATAACCATGGGACCAAAAAGGCGATTACACACACGAACGGAGATAGCTACTCTGAGGGGGGACCCAACAAAACTGGAGCAAACAAAATCAAAAGACCACAAATACCCAGAAAAAGAAACGAAAAATAATACGATGACGCAACCAGTGGACGCAGCCACGATGTCAACTATACATCGCAAGCGGTACTATCAACGACAAAAACGAAGACTAACACAACGACAGTAAAGACGGACGAAAAACGGAGAATCTAGACTGAGATTCCTGCGGCGTTCGGGCACAGCAAAAAACTCCTTCAAAAAAAGCCAGAAAGTAAAATTCGTACGGACGCCCAATTACAAAAAGGACCTGATGCAAAGCAGGAGAGGCAGAAGCCCCAACGAAGACCCCGGCAACAGGCATTGCTTGTAAAGCCCCAAGATATCCGATCCTACACGGAGGTACTGCGGGACATCAGGGGAAACGTAAGGCCCGAAGACACCAATACTACCATTAAAGTAGTACGACCAACGCGTTCGGGCCACATACTGGTCGAATTCGGAGCAGAGGCCGGCAATAAAGAAGCATTCTGTGACGCAGTAAAGAAAGTCCTCGGCAAAAGTGCAACTATAGCCCCGCTCGAGCCGATGGCAACGATCGAAATACGAGACATAGACTGCGTGACGGATCTGGCCGAAGTAGAAGAGGCCATCAAAAAGGAGTTCCCTAGCGTGGGAAGGATCAAAGCGAGACTGACATCAGAAAACAACAGGAGACAACGCATGGCCATAGTTGACTTGACCGAAAAGGACGCCGAACAATTCCTGAACAGGGGCAAAGTACGAATTGGGTGGGCTGTGTGTAGGATACGGCGAAGAGCAACGCCACTTCAATGTTTCAAATGCCTTGGTTATGGTCACACCACACAAGTATGCAAAGGACCCGATAGGAGTTCCCTGTGTTACAAATGCGGTGAAATGGGACATAAAAGAAAAGAGTGTACGAAGGAGGTACACTGTATTCTTTGCAAGGATGCTGATCCAAAACCTGATATTGGACACGTCTTGGGATCAGGAAAATGCCGGGTGTTCCATGAAGCCCTAGCCAAGGCCAAATCAGAGCTCCGATGGACCGCATCCTGCAGCTAAACCTACACCGCAGTTCAACCGCCCAAAATCTGATTGAGCAGTATGGGAGGGACATGAAAGCCGACCCCTTGCTGCTGAGTGAGCAACACCATAATAAAAGTCCTGCATTATGGTACTCTGATGAAACTGGTACTGCCGCTATCTGGGTTCGGAACAGTGACTTTAAGGCGGAGAGTTGTGGATGGGGGGATGGTTTCGTGTGGGTTTGGTGCTCAGGGATCACCTTCTTTAGTGTGTACCTAACGCCTAATGAATCGATATTATCTTTCCAAGCCAAGCTTAATGCTTTGGAGGGCACTGTCTCGAACGCAGAGGGCAAAGTGCTCGTTGGGGGTGACTTCAACGCTTAAGCAATCGAATGGGGCATGCTTCAGATGGATCCACGGGGAAATGAATCCTAGAAATGGCAGCCAGGACGGCTCTCGTCGTACTAAACTCCAGAAACATGCCGAATTTCCGCCGTATTGGCTTTGAGGTAACCATACCGGACGTGACATTCGCGTCAGAGTCCTTAGTACGGAGGATACACAACTGGAAAGTATTAGAGGACTACTCAGCCAGTGATCATCAGTGCATTCTGCTTGAGATCAGTGATGCTGTCTCCCAACGTCCATGCTCTCGGCCTTCTACAACTGGATGGAACATCGGAAGGATGGACGTCGAGAGGTTCATCAAGGTTCTCACAGTAGGTGAGCCGCTGCAGGGAGCTTCGGAGGGGACGGAAGAACTGGCAGCTCAAGACGTGGTGAACTCTACTATGAGCATAATGACGACTGCTTACTGCGCTTCTATGCCCCGTCAAATACCCCGGCACGGCAAGCCCCCAGTGTACTGGTGGTCCACTGAAATCGCCGAAAAGCGGAGGGAGTGTCACAAGCTTCGGCGTGAGGCTCAACGGGCGCAGCACCGTGGCGAGGCATGCAACCAGGTGGCAGCATATAAGTCAGCCAGGAAATGCCTTCGCAAACTGATCAACAGTAGCAAGGTTCACTGCTGGCAAGACCTAGTGGACAATTTGAACAAGGATCCGTGGGACCTTGGCTACAAGCTGGCCATGGGGAAACTTGGTGCCCTACGGAAGCCTTGTATACGTGACGCGGAAAAGATGGACGCGATAGTGCGGGGACTCTTCCCCGCCCATCCTGTCCGTGTTGACGCTGTCCATGGTGAAACAGCAGTAGAGTGCCCACTCTTCACACAGCTGGAACTGGAGGAGGCAGTCCTCTCCTTGAAAGCGAGGAAGGCTCCAGGTCCAGATGGTGTTCCAGCTGAGGTGTTGCGGCTCGTCTATCACCATTGTCCTGACTTGCTGCTCAGCACATTCAACGCTTGCCTACAGGACGGGGTTTTCCCGGTACGGTGGAAGGTGGTGAGGCTCGTGCTGATCAGCAAGGGGAAGGGAAATCCCGAACCGCCATCTGCATACCGCCCGTTATGCATGCTAGACACGGCTGGGAAAGTGCTAGAGAAACTCATCAAGGGAGGACTCACTGAAGCGATTCGTGCTGCTGGGGACCTATCTCCTCGGCAGTACGGCTTTAGAGCAGGACGTTCCACCATTGATGCGATTGCAGAGGTGGTGAACGCGGTCCAAAAGGCAGAGGCATATAGTCGCACCAAGCGACGGATGATCCTGTTGGTGACACTCGACGTCAGGAATGCCTTCAACTCCGCTAGATGGGTAGATATTCTGGACACGCTGGAAAACTCTTTTCAAGTTCCAGAATATCTAATGCGGCTTTTGAGGAACTACCTAAAGGACCGAAGCCTGCTCTACGACACGACACAGAGCCAACGAAGGATGGAAATTACATCGGGTGTTGGCCAGGGATCTATCCTTGGTCCGGACCTGTGGAACGTGTCTTACGATGGGCTACTGAGACTTGAGATGCCAGATGAGTCGGCTATGGGGATGATGTTGCGGCTCTGGTCGCTAGACGCACCGTTGAACAAGCGCAACTTGGGCCAGGGACTGGATGACTGCTGGCGAGCTGAGTTTAGCACTGGAGAAAACTGAAGTGGTCATCTTGACAAAAAAGAGAATCCCTAGAGTAAGGATGATCAGTATTGGAGATATACAGATCGAATCGAAGCCAGCGGTGAAGTACCTGGGGCGACTGATTAACTCGAAGATGAGTTTCTCTGAGCAAATCAGGGCAACGGCTGAGAAGGCTGCTTCGGGAATATCAGCCCTGAGTCGACTTATGGCCAACGTAGGGGGACCCAGCCCATCAAGAAGACGCCTCTTGATGAGTGCTGTAGGGTCAGTGCTACTGTACAGAGCAGAGGTATGGGGCGACGCTCTCAGCAAGGAGGAATACATAAAACGATTGGCACAGATACACAGAAGAGGAGCACTGAGAATTGCATCTTCGTATCCAACAGTCTCCGACTCGGCGGTGAGAGTGATTGCAGGCGTGATAACTGTCGCCCTCCTTGCTAGAGAACGCCGCGATATTCACCTGCGCCGAAACGAGGATGCGAGGAAGATAGTTGTCCGCGAGGAGAGACAACGCTCGCTCAACGATTGGCAGCAGTCTTGGGTGAATTGCACGAAGGGAAGGTGGACTCCGCGCCTCATCTCGGATGTGAGACCGTGGCTAAATCAAAGGCATGGTGAGACTGACTTCTATCTGACCCAGCTTTTGAGCGGGCACGGGTGTTTTCAGTTTTACCTGCACAAGATCGGTAAGTCACGGTCTCCGGATTGTCGGTTTTGCCCAGGAGAGGAGGACAATGCCTGTCACACATATTTTGCGTGTACAAAATGGGCCAGGCTGCGAAAGGAACTCTACAGGGAGACGGGAGAGCTCACTCCGGATAATATAGTTGCGGTGATGCTCGAATCGGTTGACAAATGGAACCAGGTGGCACATTATGCTCGGGCAGTCCTAAAATATAAAAGGGACTCACAGCAGCCGGGGGCGCTGGGGCTGGGGATCGCTCTTCTGGCATTTCCTCTTCCCCTCTCCCCTCCCGCTAGGAAAGGGACTTCCCAGCTTGAAGGCACCCCACGGCGTAACAAAACGAGACCTGGCCCGAAGTAATGTGTCAAATGGTTCCAGCCTGGGTTCTCAGGTTGACAGGGGAGGTGTTTAGTGGGTAGTCCAGTTGCGCATGTGAGTCTCACACTCTGTGCATAAATAGCATTCACCTCCCTACCGCAAAAAAAAACTTCTACATATCAGCCATCCTGAAGAGGGACGATCTAATAGGTCGGGGTGGCCATACGGCGTGAAACGCCAAAAGGCCGATTGAGGACCGCCGCATAAGCCAATGCCTCACCCCTCACCGTTTTGTCGAATATTGGACAGCACTTCGAACTCGAACTTGAATCGCGTTATTGCATGTACGATTAAACTACTGGATTTGAATACACACTCACTCAAATGCTTTGCCAAAGAACTTTAAATACTGTTCGTTCATGAGCTTTCAACCTATATTCTCTTTAAAGGTGCTGAGTAGCCGAACACGTGAGCTCTCGTTCCACGAACGTTTTTCCTCCCCGCTTGCTTGGCTGGTGAATATGCGAAACTGGGGAAATTGAGTGAAAGAGTGGTTTTTGCATAAGCTTTCGACTTCGAAAGAGCGCTTTCAGCTTAAGTTTTCGGCTTTCCCATGATCTCTCGAGGCAAAATCGTTAAACTGGGGACATTGAGCGATAGAGTGTTTATGCCGGAACTTTCGGTTTTCCTTTCCGCTTACCTCTCTCCGAAGCAACCCGTTCGTTCATGACGTAAATATCATTCCGGGTTGAACTTTCTCGTTTACTTAACTACTCGCTTATTTACTTGCGCTTGTGTTTCTATGGCTAATTTTCATTGGCGAAGTGCGAGTACATAGGTGTTGTTTGCTCGCTACTATTGCAGTTATGAAGCGGGAATATATCCGAGCATGTTTTATTTGTTCACTCACAACATGAACTGGGACCTTGATTTGATGCGTATCTTATATACAACATCAAGGCTCCCGGAAGAAAACTCGCTGTAACACCACTTACCTGCTACTCTATCCATTTAAACCAGAACAACAAAGGCAAATGTTAATTTTAAGGAATGGTTTTTATTGTATTGTTCATTTTTTTCAAAACATTTATACTACAACAGAATTTGTAAATTACATTTTCAATTACTTATTCATTAAGAACTTCTTACTATCAGCCAGCCTGAAGAGGGAATCAACTTGTCGTATTAATGGTTCGGGGTGGCTCTCACGATTGAGAACCGCGGCACAAGCCAACGCCTCACCCCTCATCATTTTGTTGATCACCGAACAGCACTTCCGTCAGGAATTTATACCGCGAATACTTAAACGTACGTCTAAGGACTGGGTAGCAGCACGCTCCCTTTTGGACTTGAATACACACTGACTGGTATGCTTTCCTCAAGAACTATAAATACCGTTCTTTCGTGAGCTTTCAACCTAAATTCTCTTTAAAGGTGCTGAGTAGCCGAACACGTGCGCTCAAGTTCCAAGAACGTTTTTCCTCCCGGCTTCATCTCACTTGCTCAGCTAGTGAATATGCGAAACAGAAGAAATTGATCGAAAGAGTGTTTTTCGCTTAAGCTTTCGACTTCAAAAGAGTGCTTTCAGCTTAAGCTTTCAGCTTTCCCCCGATCTCTTGAGGTGAAATAGCGAAACTGGGGACATTGAACGAAGGAGTGTTTTAGCCAGAAGTTTCGGTTTTCCCACGATCTCTCGTGGTGAAAAACCGAAACTGGGAACATTGAGCGATAGAGTGTTTATGCCGGAACTTTCGGTTTTCCTTTCCGCTTACCTCACTTCGAAGCACCCCGTTCATTCATGATGTGAATATCATTGCGGGTTGAACTTTCTCGTTTACTTAACTGCTCGCTTATTTACTTGCGTATGTGTTTCTTTGGCTAATTTTCATTGGCGAAGTGCGAGTACATAGGTGTTGTTTGCTCGCTACTATTGCAGTTATGAATCGGAAATATATGTGAGCATGTCGTATGTGTTCGCTCGCAACATTCCTCCGGCAGTTAAAAATAAGATTTAGTGTGCTTGGAGAGTACAATAAATCGTCGCTCTACTCCAGTGATCTGGATTACTTAATGTACACTCAATGGATTATGCTCGCTCTTATTTTTTTCGCAAATTTTGTTGTTGGTTGATTCTCGCTACCTTCCCTTTTGTGCAAATCATCCGTACATATACTTCATGCTGTTACCGCTATTGCTGTTGTCCAATGTACTTCTCGCAACGTATCTTTAACCATTGTTCTACTGCTGGTTTAAACGTTTACTAGATGGTAACGTAGTTCTATCGTTTAACTTCGCATTTTTATTTGTACGTTAAAGTTAACTAAAGTTTGATTTTGTACAATTATATATATATATATATATATATATATATATATATATATATATATATATATATATATATATATATATGTGTGTGTATTAAGGTTCTGTTTGATTCAATCGTTGATTTGATATAATCATATTTTAATACTTGGTTTGGTACCATAAGTTAATGGTAATCAATATGTAAAATTGGATCATACACCTACAGTATTATTGGGGAGTATCAAGGTGGTTTGAGGGCAGGTAGATCAACAGCAGACCCATTGTTCACAGTCAAGCAGGTACTTGAAAAATGTTGGGAGCTCAACATAGACGTACACCAGCATACGACAGTATTGATCGTAACGTACTGTACCAAATAATGTTTGGTTTTGGCATCCCAGCTAAATTAGTCCGTCTTGCCAAAATGACAATGACGTCGACGACCTCCCAAGTCTGCATCAATAACCAACTCACCGATGCCTTTGACACAAATACCGAACTAAAGCAGGGAGATGGGCTGGCTCCATTGCTATTCAATTTGGCTCTGGAGTACGTCATACGGAAGCTACCTGTCGATACGCGAGGTACATTACTATGCAAGTCGAGCCAGTTAGTGGCCTATGCGGACGACATCAACATTCTGTCACGGTCACTAACAACTGCCAAAGAACTCCTCCTGAAACTCGACCGCGAAGCAAAACTCGTAGGGCTACAAATCAACAAAAATAAAACAAAGCTCAGGACGCAGTCGAGGAAAAATACCCCAAATACACAAAATATCACACTTGGCGAATACAGTATCAAAAATATTAGCAAATTCGTGTATTTTGACGCCAAAATAACGAAAACGGGCAATGAAAGAGACGAAATATGCCGAAGAATACAGCTCGCAAATAAAATATTTTATTCAGTATCGACGATCTTGAAGACCAGCTGCATACACAGAAAAACAAAACTCCAAGTATACGAATCTGTGATAAGACCTGTTTTATGCTATGGGTGTGAAACATAGACCCTAACCCAAGCATCCGCAAATATATTGAACGCCTTTGAGAGACGGGTCCTGAGGCGAATAATCGGAGCGAAGCTAGACGGGGACCAATGGCGAATTCGAAACCACTATGAGCTGTATGAAATTTTTGACGAACCGGAGGTCTCAAGGATTGTAAGACTGCGGAAGCTGCAATGGACTGGACACATGAATCGTATGGACGAACAACGGATACCCAAGAAGGTATTCGTTGGCAGAACTGAAGGTCGGTGGCCAGTGGGAAAACCGAGGAAATGCTGGTCTGACTCGGTCAACGAAGACAGTTCATCGCTGCTCGGATTTCGGAATTGGATGACGCGGTCAATGGACCGAGACAGTTGGAGGCGCTGTTTGCAGGAAGTGAAGGCCCAAAAGGGGCTGTAGTGCTAAGAAGAAGAAAAAGAATCAATATGTATTACATGTCAATGTTGGATTTATAAATTATTACAATTAAAAATTACCAAGTTGAGATTAGGTTTTATACAATTATGTATCATATGTAATATTTTGTTTGGTACCTTGAGTTAATGTTAATTGATATGCATTACATGTCAGTGTTGCATTTGTAAATTACTACAATTAAAAATTACCAAGTTAAGATTTGATTTTCTACAATTACGTATCATATTTTCCTATTTTGTTTGGTACCTTGAGTTAATGTTAATTGATATGCATTACACGTCAATGTTGCATTTGTAAATTACTACAATTAAAAATTACTAAGTTAAGATTTGATTTTATACAATTACGTATCATATTTTCCTATGTTGTTTGGTACCTTGAGTTAATGTTAATTGATATGTATTACATATCCATGTTGCTTTCATAAGCTGCTACAATTATAAATTAATAATTTGAAGTTTGATTTCATACAATGTTTTGTTTGATTCAATCATAAGTTCTGTACTGATCCTTAAGTATTTCTTTGGATACAATGAGCTAAGATTTTGTTTGGTTAAATATTTTGTTTGCTTCAATCATTAATTAAGATGTTACTATTTCATTTGATTGTATGCAATAATGGAATAGTGTTACATTTGATTCTGTCGTAAATTACAGAATTATATATTATTTCGTTTTACTTTAATATTGAAAACCATACTGAACATATATTCCGTTCTTAAAGTGGTTTTTCTTGACAATAAACTGTTATATATTTTTAACAATTGAAAAATAGCGGAATACAATTTCCTCTTTTAATTGGTTTTATTTAATAGTAGAGATTCATTAAACTTGAGTGGGCCGCGGGAAAAATGTGGTTGGGTTATTTCGAATTTGTGAGTGCCTTTTGCTTCGTATGGTGTCATTAAATCATTTAGTTGCATACTGCATGGGAAATGGAGTTATATAATTTCCTGGTAAATAGGGTGTGTAGAGGTAACGTTTTCGTTATACTTAACATCAATGAAAGTTTGAATTTGGCGAAAACATATCCAGCTATTTGGTTTGTTTTATTTAATGAAAGTATTTATAATTGTTGTGTTGATGCGGGATACGCAACAGTGTTATTATTTTGTTCAGTGATGGTAGTGATCTAATAACATATAAGCCACCAGATTTGGGATAATTAGTTTTTTTGAAGTTTAATAAAGTGGGTATGTTACTTGTACATGCGAATATTAAATAGATGAGATCATTAGAAATGATTTATTGGAGGCGATTGTGAAGGTGTGGATTAGTGTGCAGTGTAGTGCTAATTGCAATATGAGTAGTTTGATTACTACGAAAAATTTATCTTGCAGCCTATAGTGCTGGATGTCTGCTTTTTGTGCCAAAATTTGCTTACCGTTTTCTGAAGATTGATTATCGGGTTTTGTATATATGCTTTTCAACTTTTGTTTAGAAATAAGAAGGGGATGGATTGGATTCATTTTAGTAGACACCACATTGGCTATTAGAGTACGTTGTTTAAATTTTATTTCTAGTGATTGCGCTAAAAGTGTTTTCAATAATACTCGCTTGATATTAATACCTCCTTAATGTTCCAAATATCTCTTATTTGTTCGGCGAATGTTATTGTCTTTTTTATCACGTTAATTCTTTGCATTTCTAGTTTTACTAATTCTTCTCGCTTATGTGCCAATAGATTTAGTCTGCTTTTTTTTGCCAATTTTTATTACGTATTGTACCAAAGAGGGTATGCATTGCTTGGCCTATTCGATGAAAGAGTGATCTTTTGTCTGTTCGCGACATCAATGATTCGCGAAGGTTTTTTTGATCGAATTTTAGATTTTCCAACAAACGTATATGTGACGTTGCTGGTCTTTGCACCCTGTTGTTCACCGAACAGAGCAAATATACAAGTTATTCAGTGTGATCAGTGAGGTTTATGTGATTGAATATCTCCTAAATTGAATCCCTTAACAATATTCCATGTGTTTATGTTTTTCAACAATACCCGTGTGTTTTCAATAGGAGTTGTTGCACAGGGATTGATTTTTCTTTGAACCGTGATTACAATGGAGATTAATACTAAAATGGTTGCATTCTTCATGGGGGAAAAGTAAAAGTTATTCATAGAACGGTTTTAATCCATTATTATGGACATTTACCAGCTTCTTCCCTATGACAATTGTTGTGTTAACCGGAGAGGAGATTGTTTCAACAACATATGGGCCTACCTGTACTTTAACAGACGTATGCTTCCAGCTTTAATGTTTAATAAAACTTTGTCTCCTACGTGAAATGATATTGGCTTTATTTTGTGGTTATAGTAAATTTTTGATTTTAATTTTCCTTCTAAGATAGTTTTTCCGCTATTGAGTTCATTTTGTAGTATTTCATGATGGAAATTATGTCCGTACAGGACTACAGTAGTGGCTTTCTACCTTAGTGAGCGGAATTAGTGCTACGCTGGGGACGCCTAAGTGCGCTGGCAAGTTAGCTTTGCGGTGTCGTGGGGTAGGTTCTTTTTCCACAGCACAAGATCATTTCCAGCGTAGCACTAATTCCACTCGCTGAGATAGTAGACCACCACTGCAGCCCTTGACGAACCTCTTAACATCTAAAAATCACTAGAAATGGCACCCAACGTGGTTCCTGAAAAGCCTGGTTGTATCAACAGTCAAGAGCCATGAGACAGACCATCGTCTCAAGGTAACCCCACGCGGTTGTTCAAATTTTTGGTGGGTGCCGAAAGCAATAGCACTAAACGAGCCCCAGCATCCCTAACAACTTTTGGATTTTGTGTTGTCTTTTGACGTCAATATCATTTGGACTTGCTTTTGAATTATGTATTGGTGGTTTACCACCATTGTATGACTAGCAAGGCCAAATGGTATTAGAGTCCGTGTATGTATTCGGAAGTTGTTGCAAAACATCTTTTGTGGCGAGTTTTAATTCGTACCCCAAACCAAGCGGTGCTTAGATGTCTTCCGCTACATGGATTTTGATTTCGTGGATTGGCAACTATGCTTGTCCACGGCTGTCCATGACAAGACACGCGCTGCTTGCGAATTAGAATTCATCCTGAGCCGACTAACTTTTCCTGGGTTAACGCAAGCGACCAAGAGATTTAGAGCCTGGATGTTCACGGTACCTCAAGAGAGTAGTCCCTGTAATACTTAGGGGGAATTTCACCATTGGTGACCCTGCCTGTGAGAGGAAACAGTGGAAAGTTTGAATTCACTTATGTTATTATTATAATTAAAATTATTAATTGTCAGTCAGAATTAATTATTTGTCAGTAGGGTTTCTTTCCCGGGATCCCGGGAAATGGCCCAATATTCCCCTTTTTCGTAATCCCGGGAAATGTTCTTAGTTAGAAAAAATTAGATTCAGAATTTTAATGACTTCGATCACATTTCAATCGAAGCAATTCAACTTTCAGACTTCTTTCCGTCACAACATGTAAACAGATTATTTTAAAATGAATTTCAGTCATGATTCCCTAAGAATTCAATGTTGGAGAGGATTGTATGAATAATATTCAGTATCCCGGTTCAAGCGTCGTGCCATTTCGTCAGGTTCGTTAAAAACCGTGCACCTTTTTTTATGAATTCAATGGGTGAGTTCAGACAATTCAGCCTGCTGCCGGCCGCAAACAGGTTAATCAAGTTTTCTTGGACAAGAAGGACGCGACGTCGAGAGAAGGCGATCGTCTAAACTCACCCAATGGATGCACTGCTTGCGAGTCAAACTTCTAATATTTATTGTTTACATAATGCCATGCTAAAGGAATAAAATTGCAGACGCGCGTGGCCCTTTGTACCATGATATGTATATGGGATAGGGTGGGTCACTTTAGTATGTTGTAAAAAATACTTTTCTGTTGACTTCTAGTAGTAAGGAAAATTTATCAAATGGTTACATATATGAACTAACTTCAGATCTTTGTTTAAGTTAATACAGTGCAACCAAACGACTAAATGATTACCATAATATTTCATCCCATCGGTCCCACTTGACAATTTATTATTGCTATTAGAATCCATAATAAAAAAATAAAATTTTTTCACCCTATGGCAAAATTTCTCTATGTCTTTATGGACCTTCTTTCCAATGTTTAATATGTTGAAAAAGAACTTAGAATGTAAACATTTTAATATATGTAAACACTACCTTCTGTAGAAAAATCAGTCACTTCATTCTTTTTAGTAAAAAGTGTGATATGGTTTGCTTGTTTTGCGTGGAGTCCAAAAGTGTTCTTCAATAAGGATAGTTGTGTGATCTGTGGTCAATTTGTTCTTGGATCAGATACTTTAAAAAATTATTTTGGTAAGTGAAACTGTCGTCAGTTTGTGCATTTTCACCATCGTGCAATTCAAGCCAATCAGACGAAGAAGACTTACGACTTATTGAGGATGAATTGAGTTACTATTGTTTCAAAGCTCCACCTTTTCAAATCGACATTTTTCAAATAAAATTGTTCTATATGTTTGTATTTCAATATTATTTCAGGTGTAAATTATAAATATAGCCATGTCTGACCCTACTTCGAAGTCCTTCGTTTGGCAGAATTTCATAAAAGAAAACGATGAAACTGCAAAATGTATTAAATGCAAGAGCATATTAAAGTGTAGAGGTTGGTCAACAAGTGGCTTGCTTCGACATTTACATGTAAAACATAATGTAACAAAAGTTACTCAATCTGATTTGTCAACATCAGGTTGTAGAGAAACCAACAAAAGAAAGAAAGATAGTGATTATAAAACTAAATGCGCTAAACAAAAAAAGCCACTCCTTACATATTTCCTTCCAGTTCATAGAGAAACACTGGGGGAAATAGTTAGTAAGCTCGTTTGCCTCGATGGATTCACGGTGAATGCAATTACAAAAGTAATTTCATAAGGAATTCGTTACGTGACAAAGGATTTGCATTACCTCAAAACCCTAGCGACGTAATGAAGCTTAAATACAAACAATATGACCTAATGAAAAGTCAAGTAATAATCGAAATTTGTTCAAAATTAAACGCAGGACAACCTTGTAGTTTGACGCTGGACAAATATACATCGCTCAAAAACCGACGATATTTAAATGTAAACGTCAATTTTAATGAACTAAAGTTCTTTAATTTGGGAATGATGAGAATAAGTGGATCCTTTTCGTCGGAAAATTGTGTTGATATGGTGAGGAATAAGTTGAAGGAATTCGAAATTTCTATTGAAACCCATATAGTTGCATGTGTTACTGATGGTGCAAGCATGATGGTGAAGTTCGGAAAAATTATGAACTTCGAGTATCACTTATGCTATGCTCACGCTATACATCTGACTGTGTGTGATGTTCTTTATAAAAAAAGAGTAGATTTGAAGCGACTCCTAATGAAATAAATATATCACAGATAGAAGAAGATGGGGATGAAAGCGATGAGCTAATTGAAGATTTAGATAAGGCCATTAATTTAGAATTTGACGCGGGTCTATCAATGGAAGGGATATGTAATATAGCTTTTAAAGAAATAACTTCTAAAATTGATATTAATGAAGCTGTAATTAAAGTAAGAGTTATTGTAAAATTCTTTCGAAAATTGCCTCTGAAGAATGATATTCTACAAAATTATTGTAATGTGACGCCTACGCCCGGGAATCGGAGTGATTCCGATCCCGAACCCTGGCACCCGGCCAGATATGTATGACTTCGAAGTGCAAGCAGACTTCATCTTTCGTGCAGATATCATTGTGCCGAAAATATTTTTCTTCAAATATTTATATTTGTGGAGAAATATTTTCTGTCAATGTGATCCGCTGAAGTAAAACACTGATACATTTCGAAGCATATCTATCTGGCAATGCCTCCCACAGTTGCCATCCAAATGTCAAAGAGGCAGAAGGTTCGCGGTTAACTGTCCGTTGAGTGAATACATAAGCATCACTTTTATACAAGATCGTCGCCCAAAGAAAAAAAAACGGTATTTCGTGAATTGACAACGATAATTTCAAGCAACAAAATTTCGACTAAAGTTCAGAATTTAGGCTAGTTGCAAAACGGTAGTACATACAACCTAGTGGTTGGCTAATTTTATTTAGTAGCAAACTGGTGATTCTTTGCGTATAAAGCCCGCGGTGCTTTGCGTTGAGTGAGAAGTCTCGCGAGGGTTAGCGAACCTAGCAGTGAAATCGAAAATTGTTAATACAGAAAACTTCAACAAGAATAGCAACAACTTCAATAAACAGACAAAATCACACACATTCAAATGCAAATTGCGACTCAATAGAATGAGTAACGGTTTGAATAGTTGTCCATATAACAACTCTTTCAATTTTGCAGACAAATAACGATGCTGACCAAGATAAATGTGTACTATAAATAAATATTTTATTTCGCCATCTCGTTTTCAAATTTTCCTTTGAATCGATGAAAAGAGCGCGAAAAAAGATAAATCGAAAATCGTAACAATTTTATAGTAATTTAAAATGAATTTGCCTGGAAATTTTCAGTTCTATAGTAAAATGTACAAGAACGTATCTGTTCTCGCTTCTCCACCAAAAATTAAAGGAAATCCTTTTATTTGAAAAGACACTTTTCTTTACAACAATGTAACATGAGAATTTTGATAAACGATAAATGAAGACAATTTTTTTTGGATATTAAAAAAAAATTAATCATTTGTTACTGAAATACATTCAAAGGGTCCACATAAAAGTATATTAATTGGTCGCAACCATTAAAAATTTTGTATATCGTTTGGCGTTTGCTATGATTAAAAATGAATTTTGGGAAATTTCAAAATAATTAGATAAAATAAAGATTTGGATCGAATTTCGATTAAAGATTAGAATAATTCTGTGTTGAAGCTTGAAAAATTGTTTGCATTTGTTGACCAATTCACTGCATAGCAGCAAATTTAGAGGGTTTGATTTAAAGCTACGATATCTAACCGTCTCATGCTCATATTGGGAAAGACAAGAAATTTGCAGCGTTATAGTATCCAGCTTTGCAAGAATTCACCCAATTTATCTCTTTGATACATAAAAAAAAAATTAGAAAAGTAAATACATTATAAAAACATGGAATTGTGCACACCTCAATTTTAAATCTTTTGGAAGTGTGCTATGTCATGCTTTTGTGAAAAAAAAACCATTTGAATCATTCAGTGTTCGCACGTTCGTTTCAGTGCGAATTTCTGTCAACAGATTGTTGGGTTGTTGAGAGATGATGGGGCACCATTATTAAGTCGTTAGGTTTAGTTAATTATGTAGTTTTCCACATTTTTTTTGTTTTGTGACCGCATTAATTACTTTATGTTGTATAATCAGCCAATATAGAAATTGTATTTGTTTCCTTTTTTTTCGATGATTAATTTTTAGTCAGAAATAATATTTGGATAATTAATTTTAATTTTACTTAGTACGTACAATGAATGTTGGTGTGAAGAATTATAAATGGCTTAGTTGTGTACACTTCAAAACAATGAAATTTTCCGCATCCACTGATTGCATTCAAATAGTCGGAAGAATTAACCACTGATCTTATCAGACGGGCTCATGACCACCCATCAAGTGCGCATGGCGGGTACGGTCGTACACTTAGGCGGTTGAAAACCTGTTTCTTTTGGCCTAAGATGGCACAACAGATAAAAGCGTACGTAGCCTCCTGTGAGCTATGCAAGTGCACTAAAGCGCCCAACACCATTCTTCGGCCTCCCATGGGTAAGGTTGAGGTCCCCGAACGCGTGTTTCAGCGCTTGTACATTGATCTTATCGGTCCTTACCCTCGATCTGCTTCTGGTCACATGGGAGCTGTCGTGGTCCTGGACCAGCTCTCTAAATTCCCTATCATATAACCACTACGTAACATGCACACTGGACCTATACTCAGCTTCTTGGAGAACCGAGTCTTTCACATGTTTGGAGTTCCGGAGAGAAATAATATTTGGATAATTAATTTTAATTTTACTTAGTACGTACAATGAATGTTGGTGTGAAGAATTATAAATGGCTTAGTTGTGTACACTTCAAAACAATGAAATTTTCCGCATCCACTGATTGCATTCAAATAGTCAAAGAAAATACAAAGCTTAAAAAGTAAAACAATTTGTGCCCTGCAACTTTCCCATTTTTATACAAATAAAATAAATTTGATGGTAATTATTTAATAGAAAAAAAAAATAATATGCAAAATATCAAATAATTATTACGATTCAACCTCATTTTCGTTAAATATTGAAGAACAGAATTTAAAAAAAAAAAAACTTTCAAAAAAGGAAGAACGCAAAATAACATTTTTTTTAAAGTCTCAGAATTAAAGGAACCAAATTGCATACATGTTGCCTTAAGGCCATTAAATATGAAATAAGATAAAATCAGTCTCTCCGTTTTTTTTAAATTTCAATCCGTAAAATTAATGCATGAATTAATAAAAAATTAAAACAACAATCGTGATAAAACACTGTAAATTTATACAACTTGAATTTTTCACAACAAAAAACAAATTGAACAACAAAGAAATCAAAAGTCCGAAAACAATATTTTAGTAAATTTTAATATAAAAAGAAAGTCCAAATCAAAGCTTGATGTAAAGCTCACTTATATATAAATTTAAATTATATACACACAGACCGAAAAAAAGAGACGTCTCTAAATATTGTATTTTAATATAAAATAAAAAAAAAAACAAACGAAAGATATGGTATTGAAAGTCATTGTAAGACTCTTAAAGCATGTTTAAGTCAACAGAAAATACGAACGAATCAAATTTATAGTATGTATAAATATATATTCTATTGTTACAACAAATACCCCAGTTATAAAAAGCAAAAAAATCAACGAAAAAAAAATAATTTTGAGCTGAATATGTTCTCTACATTTGTTGCTAAGTACATAGGAAAAGATAATTTAAATTAAACATGAAGTATTAAAGAAGCCATAAGCCTTTCCGTTCCGCATGCTCTTTCTTTTGCAGCGGAAGTGATGACTGAGGGTAAGTATATCTTGAAGAGGGTTAGGTTTTCATAATCTGCGGATGATTGATTTCTAGTCGGTTACGGTCCGCGGTACCCTTGTTTGCGCTCGTTTTTTTTTAGAGTAGGTTATTTTGGACTTGAGGTAGTTTAGCTTATTTTCTGGTACCACGTCGGTGATTCGGTAACGCACCTATGGTGATTTTGTAGTGTTTTGATTTGAGATCTGTGGAGAGATCACGTCCAGAACTAAAGTAACGTAGGTTTCCTGTTCTGGATGAGTAGTTGTTGACGCGTTTGTAAATCGGGCATGTGAATCGGTGGCTGAGTTACGTAACTCGGACTTAGTCTGCTCGCATAAGACCCGCGACCGAAACTCCTCTCCGAACTAGCTACCCTACACGCAGCCACCACGGAGTAGACTAAGTGTGACCGGACTTGTTGACCTGAAGGGTACAGTCCATTGTCATTTCCAAGACTGCACGTCTCGAACCGATGAGAGGTCGGTTCTGATTTCGATCGAACGAGACGGAGTAGGAAACCGTTACAAATGGCGCCCAATGTGGGGCCTAAAACATCCTAAGGGGGAAAGAAATTCGCGTCTTCTGACAAGTTGGTCCTTTACGGAGGATGTAAGGTACTTTGGTACTCGAGTCCCACTATCAGGAGCAGTGGAGTTGTGTGATACACACTAGAAGTCGCTGCACGTGAGTTGTAGCTTCCGCTCTCCTTTGTTTGATTTTTTTTCGCGACAGAATCCTTTCGATGTGTTGTCCCAGGCTAACCCCTGTAAGGACCTTCTATTTTCTTGATGGAACTTTCAGCCAAAAGGGGGTTTTTCCTGTCGGCCTGGACTCTCAAGAAAATAGAAGGCTACCTTGCCTTTATGTCGCGGAAGGATTCTACTTATTTCGTATGCGTGATAGATGAGTGGTATCGGTTCAACGTTTGGTGGCGTATGCTGAAGTTGCGGAGCCCGGAATGCTTCCTCGCGTCGGGAATTTTGACCGCGTACAAAATCGTTACGGTAGCTCTCCCACTTGTCTCGTCGAGTCTTTTAACGTAGATTAGAAACGGTTTGTAACGTACGGAAAATGGGGAAAATAAAGTAGTAAATCAATCTGAAGCGCCCTTCTCTTGACAGGCCACCATCGGTCATCATTTCGGCACGAAGGAGTTGGAGTTGCGGAACTGAAAGCCTGCCCTAAAGTGTTTTTTTTTTGTGAGGAAAATTTTAGCTCACCACTTTCGGCTACTATATTAGAATAAGTTTTTTTTTACTATATTAGAATAAGTTTTTTTCGCATACCTATTAGTACGATGGCGTTCCGTACCCCAAATAAAAATAAACATAACACAAGGTCACAGACCTATCAAGCGGCGATCTGCGGAATCTGCCAACAGGAGGACCTCGGCGATAACAACACCTGCAGGCTAGAATGTGGACACGTGTTCCACAGCACCTGTGTTCAAGATCTACTTGCAACACCCAACGCTCGATGCCCTAACTGCCGTCGTCCCATCGATCCGGCTAATGTCGCTGTTCCACCTTTGCCACCGATTAGCCATCCAGGAGCAGTGCCGAAAAGTAATCCAAAGACTAACCACAATAGCTCGTCCCGAGGAGGAGAAGGAGCTGTCGGAGGCGAACACTTGGATGCAAACCAGCAACCAGCGCTCCAGTCCCCACCGCAAACAACAGAAGTCACAAATGAAGTGTTCCTGAGGGCATTACAGGGTCTAACCGAACAGATGGCGAAAATGGAGCAAAGCATCCAGACCCTACAAGCCAACCAGTCCATCCAGTCGGAACCTCAGCCAGCAGTCTGGGAACCGACCCGACGGCGTGACAACGACCTCGTTAGACCACTCGATGAGGGAATTCCTCCACGACCAAGTCTAGGAATGGATCCAAGTGCTCCCGAATATAGACCAAGGTTCAGTACTATGTTACCGCTACGTCAGTCAGGGCTGGAAACCCAGCCACAGAACATGTCACTACCACCTCAAGATCCAACACCACGGATAAAGGAGAGTTGGCACTTGAAATTCTCCGGATTCAATGCCTCCACTCCGGTAGACCGTTTCCTCTTCAGAGTGCACTCACTAGTGATGAGTACCCTAGGGGAGAATTTCCATGCATTCTTGCGCCACGCACACCTTCTGTTCAGTGGAAAAGCCACGGAATGGTACTGGCGTTATAAGTAGTCTGTGCCTCTTCCGGACTGGAACTCCTTTTCCAGGGCGTTCCGTGATCATTTTGATGACGGTTTAACCAAACGAGACCTACTAGAGTTAATTAGGAAACGAAAGCAAGGACTTCAAGAGACATTTGACCAATTTGACGACAGCATGCTACGACTCGTGTCGCGTTTAAGGACACCAATGGGTGAAGAGGAGTTGGTAGAGAGCTTACGTGAAAATTTGCGCTGGGAGTTGCAGACACGACTACTACATGTACCAATCTACGACATCCAATCGCTGCGCAGGCATGTCCGGAAGGAAGAACGACACGAAGAGAGAAGGAGGATGTTCAGAGCAACTCCTATTCCAACTGATACTCACCGCAGACATCATGCAGAACTTTCGATCGAGGATGATCCGTCCTACGAAGCCGCTCTAGTTATGCGAACTGGCGTTTCCGGCACTCCGGAACCAAGGCTTGAAATTAAACCACCAAGCATCGAAGCGCTCACCAGTCCGACGACTTGTTGGAACTGCAAGCAACCTGGACATCGGTTCGCTGTATGTCCGGTGGAGCTGACTCTTTTTTGCTTCCGATGCGGTAAAGCTGACACTTATGCAACGGATTGCTCCAATTGTAAACAACGAAAAAACTTGCCAGCGAGTGCCGCTACCACCCGTCGACACTCGTAAGTTCTGAACAAATTGACCCGGAGCCGGTTGCTAGCTGCGACCAAACTCCAGACCCGACCCCAACCTTACTGACCCACACCGCCAAAGACACTACTCCTGAAGTTCCGCCACCGGCATCACACGTTGTCGAGCAGGACGAAAACAATAATGGGGGCGAGTCAAACATCCCTTGGCATCGCAAGCCCTTCCATATCAGACTGCGTGACTATCTAGCTACACGTCAGCGTATCTTCAGTGAGGAGATTTTTACGGCACCTCGTCCCAGAAGAAAGCGATCCACACGTCGGATACGGAGCTTCTGGAGAAGGGTCAGGCAATCCAGGAAGGCCTTACGAGCAATACATTTGGACGAATTGATAAAAGATGACGTTAGGCCCTATGCGTCAGTATACCTTCTACAGAGGCGACTGATGGGCCTGGTTGATACTAGAGCCAGTGTGAACTGCATATCCGGCAATTTCGCGGAAGAGATTCTGACGTCCCACGCCAATCAAATTCAGCATTTTACCACCTGGTTACGAACAGCAGATGGAACCCGTCACGCCGTAAGAGGACGAATTACGACGGAGGTTACTTTCAAGAGCGTGTCAAAATCTCTGGAATTCTTCATAATACCTCAGCTCACACAGGATCTTTACTTAGGAGTGGACTTCGTCCGGAAATTCAATTTAGCCCCGGCACTATTTCCCGGTCCGACACTCGAAACTATCGACACAGTCCATGATGCGACCAACACTTCTCACACACTAAGACATGCTCTGAATGCACATCAACAGCTGCAATTGGACTCGGCTATATCGGCTTTTCCATCGCATGAGAAGGAAGGTCTTGGCAGGACAACCCTGGTGTCGCACGCCATAGACGTAGGTGAAGCAAGACCCATAAAACAGAGGCATTTCGCCATATCTCCGGCGAAGGAAAAGTCGTTATATGCCGAAGTTGATCGGATGTTAGCACTAGGCGCGATCGAAGAATCACAGAGTGCATGGTCCTCCCCAGTCACTTTAGTCGTTAAACCGAACAAGGTCAGATTATGTTTGGACGCAAGACGTTTGAATGCCGTCACAGTCAAGGACGCATACCCTCTACCTTTAATTGAAGGCAGAGTCGATTACCGAAGGCCCATTACATTACCAGTCTGGACCTCAAAGACGCGTTTTGGCAAATTCCATTAGATCCTGAATCCAAAGAGAAAACAGCTTTCACGGTCCCCGGTCGGCCACTGTATCACTTCATGACCATGCCATTTGGGTTATGTAATGCCCCTCAAACGATGACGCGCCTTATGGATAAGGTGATACCACCGCATTTAAGACATCAGGTTTTCGTCTATTTAGATGACCTACTGCTCATAACCGAGACCTTTGACAAACACATCTGCCTGCTCCAGGAAGAAGCCTTGCAAATCCGGAAAGCTGGTTTAACCATCAACATACAGAAGAGTCAGTTTGTAATGACGGAGGTTAAGTACCTGGATCACATCATTGGCCATGGCAACATCAGAACGGACCCAGAAAAGACTATGGCAATTGACAATTTTCCTCTACCACAAACCACCAAACAGCTGCGTCGATTCTTAGGATTATGTGGATGGTACCAACGCTTTGTGCGGGATTATGCCACCATCACCACACCTCTGACAGACATGCTGCGGAAGGGACGCAAGTTCGTCTGGGAAGAGAACAGCTTGCGAGCCTTTGAAGAACTCAAGAAGAAGCTAACCACCGCTCCCGTATTGCACAGCCCTGACTTTGATAGACCGTTCTCCCTCCAATGCGACGCGAGTCAACATGGAGTGGGGGCCGTCTTAGTTCAGGTTACGCACGATGGCGAGGAGACCCCGATAGCCTTCATGTCTCACAAGTTGAACCCAGCCCAGCGAAATTACACGGTCTCCGAGCAGGAATGTCTAGCTGCGGTGTTGGCCGTGAAACGCTTCCGAGCCTATGTGGAGGGACACACCTTTGAAATCGTTACGGACCACGCTTCTCTGAAATGGCTGATGAGCCAGACAGATCTCAACGGCAGATTGGCCAGGTGGGCACTGAAATTACAGGCATTTGACTTCACAATTCGCCACCGAAAAGGAAGCCAACATGTAGTCCCAGACACCCTATCCAGAATGTTCACTCCTGAAGGAGCCGAGCTGGTCCAGGAGGACGACAGCCCCCAATTGATCGATCTGGACCATCCTGCCTTCAAGTCAGCCAGCTACACCCAACTGATTCACACTATCCAGAATCAACTGTCCCAGCTTCCTGAGCTGCGGGTGACGGATGGATTTATTTATAAGCGGATGGGACACGCATCCAGAGACCCCATACAAGAAGAAGAACAGTGGAAGTTGTGGGTGCCGGAAGAATTAACCACTGATCTTATCAGACGGGCTCATGACCACCCATCAAGTGCGCATGGCGGGTACGGTCGTACACTTAGGCGGTTGAAAACCTGTTTCTTTTGGCCTAAGATGGCACAACAGATAAAAGCGTACGTAGCCTCCTGTGAGCTATGCAAGTGCACTAAAGCGCCCAACACCATTCTTCGGCCTCCCATGGGTAAGGTTGAGGTCCCCGAACGCGTGTTTCAGCGCTTGTACATTGATCTTATCGGTCCTTACCCTCGATCTGCTTCTGGTCACATGGGAGCTGTCGTGGTCCTGGACCAGCTCTCTAAATTCCCTATCATATAACCACTACGTAACATGCACACTGGACCTATACTCAGCTTCTTGGAGAACCGAGTCTTTCACATGTTTGGAGTTCCGGAGAGACTTGTCTCCGACAATGGGGTCCAGTTCACCTCAAGCAAGTTCCGAGACCTAATGTCCAAATACGGCATCATCCATCAACGAACCGCCGTCTATTCACCACAAGCCAAAGCACCCGAACGATTGAACCGTACGCTCATAGCGGCCATTCGCGCCTATGTCCATCCGAATCAGAAGGACTGGGATCGCAAGTTGCTCTGCGCTCTGCGCTCGTCGTACCACGCCACAACCGGCATTTCGCCGTATTTCGCATTGTTCGGCCAGTACATGATCTGTCATGGAAGCGCTTACCGGCTATTGCGGCAACTGAAATCGCTAGAGGACCCAATCGTGGTTCTGGAACCGCACGAAAAGCTCCAACTTCTGCGAGATCAACTGCGGGAGAAGATTGAAGAAAGTAGACGGATGGGAGAGGAGCGGTACAACTTGCGATCCCATCCTTCTGGCTTTAAGGCAGGCGACGAAATATATCGTCGAAACTTCCGGCAGAGTGATGCCACCCGACATTACAATGCCAAACTAGACAAGAAATTCGTGAAGTGTCGAGTCCTACAAGTAATAAGCCCCACACGATACCTCATCGCGGACATGGCTGGTAAAACCCTGGGAATTTACCACGCAAAAGACCTTAGACGGTGAAGTGCAACTATTTCACGCGAAAAACTATGGCTTACCTAAATTTCTGCCTGGACGAAGACCTCCGAGTAACACCTGACTCCCTACTGTATAGTCACTGTCGAGTCTTCACTAAAATTGTTGTAGCCTATTCCTCGAAATCGACCTTCGACCCGCCACGGCCCTAACCAAGACGTTTTAAATAGGAGTCGGGATCGGAATTACTTCGATTTTGGGGGGGGGGGGATGTGTAATGTGACGCCTACGCCCGGGAATCGGAGTGATTCCGATCCCGAACCCTGGCACCCGGCCAGATATGTATGACTTCGAAGTGCAAGCAGACTTCATCTTTCGTGCAGATATCATTGCGCCGAAAATATTTTTCTTCAAATATTTATATTTGTGGAGAAATATTTTCTGTCAATGTGATCCGCAGAAGTAAAACACTGATACATTTCGAAGCATATCTATCTGGCAATGCCTCCCACAGTTGCCATCCAAATGTCAAAGAGGCAGAAGGTTCGCGGTTAACTGTCCGTTGAGTGAATACATAAGCATCACTTTTATACAAGATCGTCGCCCAAAGAAAAAAAAAACGGTATTTCGTGAATTGACAACGATAATTTCAAGCAATAAAAGCAAATTATTTCCAGGAGAGGGTGAATCTTGTTGGAATTTCAAGTCATTTTAATTAGGAATATCGACTTATTCGGCTTTTAATGCTTCTTTACAGCTGAACCGAAATCAACCTATAGCAGCTGGGTCGGAGATGTCAGACAAGAAAGGGAGAACAATACTTCGCCCATAGCGAGCGATATTAGAAATTTCAGCGGTGGCGGAAAGAAAAAAGTCAATTCTGATAAGTGGTCACTATTGACCGAAAAAGGAGTGAAGTTAAAGCGATCTCGAGGTATGTAAAGATGTATAAAATTTGAGAATGGCAAGGAGACTATTTTGAAGTACGAAAACGATGTTCTAAAATCAAAGACTGTAAACGGTGTTGCTTAGAAGTTATCCTCGATTAAGAACTAAACCCAGCGCAAAAGAACCTAGCAGTGAAATCGAAAATTGTTAATACAGAAAACTTCAACAAGAATAGCAACAACTTCAATAAACAGACAAAATCACACACATTCAAATGCAAATTGCGACTCAATAGAATGAGTAACGGTTTGAATAGTTGTCCATATAACAACTCTTTCAATTTTGCAGACAAATAACGATGCTGACCACGATAAATGTGTACTATAAATAAATATTTTATTTCGCCATCTCGTTTTCAAATTTCCCTTTGAATCGATGAAAAGAGCGCGAAAAAAGATAAATCGAAAATCGTAACAATTTTATAGTAATTTAAAATGAATTTGCCTGGAAATTTTCAGTTCTATAGTAAAATGTACAAGAACGTATCTGTTCTCGCTTCTCCACCAAAAATTAAAGGAAATCCTTTTATTTGAAAAGACACTTTTCTTTACAACAATGTAACATGAGAATTTTGATAAACGATAAATGAAGACAATTTTTTTTTTGGATATTAAAAAAAAATTAATCATTTGTTACTGAAATACATTCAAAGGGTCCACATAAAAGTATATTAATTGGTCGCAACCGTTAAAAATTTTGTATATCGTTTGGTGTTTGCTATGATTAAAAATGAATTTTGGGAAATATCAAAATAATTAGATAAAATAAAGATTTGGATCGAATTTCGATTAAAGATTAGAATAATTCTGTGTTGAAGCTTGAAAAATTGTTTGCATTTGTTGACCAATTCACTGCATAGCAGCAAATTTAGAGGGTTTGATTTAAAGCTACGATATCTAACCGTCTCATGCTCATATTGGGAAAGACAAGAAATTTGCAGCGTTATAGTATCCAGCTTTGCAAGAATTCACCCAATTTATCTCTTTGATACATAAAAAAAAAATTAGAAAAGTAAATACATTATAAAAACATGGAATTGTGCACACCTCAATTTTAAATCTTTTGGAAGTGTGCTATGTCATGCTTTTGTGAAAAAAAAAACCATTCGAATCATTCAGTGTTCGCACGTTCGTTTCAGTGCGAATTTCTGTCAACAGATTGTTGGGTTGTTGAGAGATGATGGGGCACCATTATTAAGTCGTTAGGTTTAGTTAATTATGTAGTTTTCCACATTTTTTTTTGTTTTGTGACCGCATTAATTACTTTATGTTGTATTATCAGCCAATATAGAAATTGTAATTGTTTCCTTTTTTTTCGATGATTAATTTTTAGTCAGAAATAATATTTGGATAATTAATTTTAATTTTACTTAGAACGTACAATGAATGTTGGTGTGAAGAATTATAAATGGCTTAGTTGTGTACACTTCGAAACAATGAAATTTTCCGCATCCACTGATTGCATTCAAATAGTCAAAGAAAATACAAAGCTTAAAAAGTAAAACAATTTGTGCCCTGCAACTTTCCCATTTTTATACAAATAAAATAAATTTGATGGTAATTATTTAATAGAAAAAAAAAATAATATGCAAAATATCAAATAATTATTACGATTCAACCTCATTTTCGTTAAATATTGAAGAACAGAATTTAAAAAAAAAAAAACTTTCAAAAAAGGAAGAACGCAAAATAACATTTTTTTTAAAGTCTCAGAATTAAAGGAACCAAATTGCATACATGTTGCCTTAATGCCATTAAATATGAAATAAGATAAAATCAGTCTCTCCGTTTTTTTTAAATTTTAATCCGTAAAATTAATGCATGAATTAATAAAAAATTAAAACAACAATCGTGATAAAATACTCTAAATTTATACAACTTGAATTTTTCACAACAAAAAACAAATTGAACAACAAAGAAATCAAAAGTCCGAAAACAATATTTTAGTAAATTTTAATATAAAAAGAAAGTCCAAATCAAAGCTTGATGTAAAGCTCACTTATATATAAATTTAAATTATATACACACAGACCGAAAAAAAGAGACGTCTCTAAATATTGTATTTTAATATAAAATAAAAAAAAAAACAAACGAAAGATATGGTATTGAAAGTCATTGTAAGACTCTTAAAGCATGTTTAAGTCAACAGAAAATACGAACGAATCAAATTTATAGTATGTATAAATATATATTCTATTGTTACAACAAATACCCCAGCTATAAAAAGCAAAAAAATCAACAACAAAAAAATAATTTTGAGCTGAATATGTTCTCTACATTTGTTGCTAAGTACATAGGAAAAGATAATTTAAATTAAACATGAAGTATTAAAGAAGCCATAAGCCTTTCCGTTCCGCATGCTCTTTCTTTTGCAGCGGAAGTGATGACTGAGGGTAAGTATATCTTGAAGAGGGTTAGGTTTTCATAATCTGCGGATGATTGATTTCTAGTCGGTTACGGTCCGCGGTACCCTTGTTTGCGCTCGTTTTTTTTTAGAGTAGGTTATTTTGGACTTGAGGTAGTTTAGCTTATTCTGGTACCGCGTCGGTGATTCGGTAACGCGCCTATGGTGATTTTGTAGTGTTTTGATTTGTGATCTGTGGAGAGATCACATCCAGAACTGAGTAGTTGTTGAGGCGTTTGTAAATCGGGCATGTGAATCGGTGGCTGAGTTACGTAACTCAGACTTAGTCTGCTCGCGTAAGACCCGCGGCCGAAACTCCTCTCCGAACTAGCTAGCCTACAAGCAGCCACCACGGAGTAGACTAAGTGTGACCGGACTTGTTGACCTGGAGGGTACAGTCCGTTGTCATTTCCAAGACTGCACGTCTCGAACTGATGAGAGGTCGGTTCTGATTGCGATCGAATGAGACGGAGTAGGAAACCGTCACATTATGTCAAAGCACAGTTTGGGCATGAAAAGATGGTTTACTTAGATACTAAAAATAGCTTGTTAGTGTTGTTTTTAGAGATAAGATCAGCAATTTCTAAGGCGTTAATTGATATCAAAGTGCCCATGACTTTGACTCATGAAGAATTAGAAACGTTGAGTGCCATTGCAGTTTGCTTAAAGCCTTTCCAAATTGGGTTAGAAAAGCTGGGTAATCGAAGTGCAACTTTGTTAACTGTGGAAGGAGTGTTTTCTTTCATTTTAGATGAGTTAAATCAACAAAATACAGAACTTTCCAAGCACATGAAATGCTCTCTGATCCAGCGAATAAATGAAAGGCGCCCGGAAAGCTTAGTTGGGTTAATGCAGTATCTAAATTGTGGCAAAAAATACAATGCTACTGCAATTGTTGATCTGCCATGCTTATCAACTAAAAGCGCGTTGATTCAACAAGGTAAAAAAATATTAACGAGGATTTTTTGCGTGGAGGGTGAACCATCGTCAAACTCTTTTTTTCGAAGAAGAGAGCTCAGAAAATGAAGTAACACTAACTCTGAGCGAAAGTTTGGAGAAGGCTATTCATTCAAAAACAAGAATTCAACGTTCTGGCAATATCAAAAGTAGCTCCAGCTTCAGCAAGATTATAAAGCAAGAATTTCTGTTGTTTGATGCTACCGAAAATCAATCCTCTAACATAATTAAATTGGGTGAAGCTCTAAAAACTATACCGCCAACATCAATACAAGCTGAAAGAGCTTTTTCTGCGGCAGGATTGTTTGTATCAAAACTCTAAGTTTTGATGAAAGTATAGATCGCTTATGTTTCCTGACATCGTATTTGCAAAATGTCTGATTATTTTCATTTTATTTGCTTTAACGTCATTGAATATACATACATATGAAAAACATTACATTTTTTAAATATTTTTATTTAAAATATTATCATTCATAGCACTATGTATAGCTTATTTTAATTTAATTTTTCATAATTTTATGTATAAATATACACACATACATATGTAGATAATATAATATTGTAGTTTTATAATCTTCAGAAAATTAAATTTATGAAAAGGAATGACTTTTTTTTTCAATTTCGATATATTTCCGGTTTCCGGGTTACTGGTAGCTATTATTTTCAATTTTTTTACTTTCCCGGGAATCCCGGGAATCTCTGGAATGACTTTTACTTTCCCGGGATTTCCCGGGAAGAAGAAAAGGCCGGGAATTCAGAAACCCTATTTGTGAGGTTATATACAGTTCACCACTGATGGCCACTTTAAGGGTCAACCTTATTTTTACGTAATTTTTATAGGAAAAGGAAAGAAGATGTCCACCAAAAGGACCCCGGCGAAAAGAAGGCTTCGCTGGCGCTGGTCCGACACAGTTTTGTTCCGTATATCATTGAGATACTAACCGTGGCTCAATGCTCTGGTACACCGGCACAGCCAGAAAGTTGCCGAATAGGAAGGTCTACTCACTAAGCTGCTCCAGTGTCACGACTATCTAGCTGCAAACGCAGTGGTTCCACGAGCGCTATTCCACCATCTAAGGTGGCGCCCATGATAGCAGATAGAAGTTGTTTTTTTCGGGCCAAGACGATCCTGCGACTATAGGTGGCTTCTTACAAAGAGCCGAAAACATGACTTCGGTGAACATGGGAGGAGATATGCGACTAGTAATCAGATGTACCCAAAACGTATTCACTGGAAGAGCTCTCCGATGGTTCTCGTGCTTCGTTGACACCTTTCCAAAATACGATTGGGAGACTTAGAGGTACGCTGCATTACGCGAATGCACACCCACAGAGAGCGATGCCATATTGAAGCAAGGGCTACAAAGTAGACGCTGATTGGCTTGAAAGATAGTAGATGATTACTACGAATCTCTATATTGCTTGCTGGAACGATTAATCAGCCCCATAATGGAGGCAGAGTTCTAAAGTCTCTTTTAAGAGGGAATTAGGCCGGAGGCATGAGAAAGATTGGTCTTTGCTCCTGGCCACAACGTACATGTACTTCACGTTTCAACAAAGGAGATATAAGCTGTGCCATACTCTCAGCGATCAGCACCCCAAAGCAAATACTTTAATAGAAGCAGCAACTGGAACAACGTGAGGTGGCTGAGCTTGAAAACAACGTGCCTGCCCAATCCGCGCAATTTTCTATCATACCACCCATAATGGACGTCAAGTTTGAAACCATTTTGCCTTCACTCACGGAGCTGGATGAAGCCCATTAAACAGGAGCTCAGATACTCGCTTTTAAGACATGACTCACCATGTTTTGGAGTGTACAAGTGTTGGAACTGTAGGCAGACGAGACACTGCTTTACGGCATATCAGGCTGCCAAGTTAATTGACACGGGTCCAAATAAGCTGCCTTGCTTCGAGTCTCGTCTCAAAGGCACTCCATCAACACCCTTTGCTGGCAAAACCTTCGTGATGATGACTCTTGGCGGTTTACATTCTTTGGAGAGCACTGCCTCCACGGACCCGAGAATATGGGGGGTGCTGTGAAGTTCCCTCCTGGGATCACATGTCATAACCCTGACTGAATGTGGACTACGCTTTGGACAACGATCTGGAATTTATGCTTTGGGCTGGCGGATATGATGCTTTGGACCTAGTTGCTTTGGACGGTAGCAACGAGGTGACGCTTGTATGTTAGTGGCTCCAATTCAACTCTCATACCGTCTCCGTTCCGGTAAAACCTTGGCAAGAGTACGTTTGAAGTTCGCACCATTGGGTTGATAGTGTAGGTTCGGTTGAGACGGACTTCTGATTGGCGCTGGTCTGGCTCTGAGCACTTGTCCCCATAAGGGCTTGTGCCAACCCTCGCATGGCCTCCCTGCTCTGCAAAAATAACCATGGGACCAAAAAGGCAACTACACACACGCATGACCAGGGTAGCGACTCCGAATGGGGACCCAATAAAAATGTAGCAACCAAAACCACAAGAAAAGATAAAAAACCCAAAAGAAAGCAAAAATAACAACAGTGACGACACAACCAGCAGCTGCAGCCACAAAGTGAACCGCACATCGGGAGCGGTACTAACGATGACAAAAGTGACGAATAATACAATGACGGTGAAAACGGATGAAAAACGGAGATTAACAGACAGTCTTGGCCAGACTGAGATTCCTGGCGCATTCGGGCGCAGCAAAAAAATGATGCAAACGCCAGAGCGTCCTATAAAGGAAAAGCGGGAAACTCTGCACGATGTGTGAGATGTTTGAGTGATCAAGGAAAATATAAAGAAAATCAAGAATTCGATGGTCACTGCTGCAATCGCTACCGAAGCAACTGAAGCAAGGTTCGAAAATCCCGATATACCATCAAACCAACCTGAAGTCCACGAAGAGATAAGGGCACTAAAGGACAGGATTGACCAGACAAATAAAGTGACGTTGTGTGATTTCACCACCAACGTTGAAATGGAAGCCGATAATCTCTTCCAAGAACGATGGCCGCACAGTGCAATCGCCGTCCAGCAACATGAAGAATAAAGGCCATTCCAAAAAGCGGGAGATGTTCTGAAATGAGTACAATCTGCGTGCGACTCGCCAAAAATCAACAAAGCACTAAAGATTGGGTTCCTTGAACAAGAGGAGCTACTAGACTGCATAGGCCATTATCGGAGGAGCTGGTTAAAGGCCGAAGGGGAATAGAAGGAAGCAGAAGAGCAGAAGGCTAAAGAAGCGCTGGGGGTGAAACCTACAGGGCACATGCAGATAGTTTCACCATCAAAACTCAATAAAAGAATGGTGAAAAGCCCCACCGAAGGAGATCGCGATAAAAGAAGGAAGGAAGAGGCACTTGAGGGCCGTGGAGCGCCAGATCAAGGGTTCCGAATAGTGCTGGCAAAAAGAGCGTAGGAACACCTTCAAAAAGGGTTAGAAAACAAAGTTCGCATAGACGTCCAACAAGAAAAAGACCTCTTGCGAAACAGGAGGGAAAGAAGCCCTCACGAAGACCCTGGCAGCAGGCACGGCTCGTAAAACCTCAAGATGGTCGATCCTCGGCGGAAGTGTTGCAGGATATCAGGCAAAACGTAAGGCCCAAAAACACCAACACTCCCATCAAAGCAGTACGACCAATGAGGTTGGGCCACATACTGGTTGAATTCGGAGCAGACGCCGACAAAAGGGATGCACTTTGCGATGCAGTAATGAAAGCCCTCGGCAAAAGCGAGTCGATGGCTACGATCGAAATAAGAGACATTGACTGCATCACGGGTAGGCTGTCTGTAGGATACGGCAAAGAGCAGTGCCTCTTCAGTGTTTCAAATGCCTTGGCTATGGTCACATCGCACAACTATTCATAGGACCCGATAGGGATTCCCTATGTTACAAATGCGGTGAAATGGGACATCAAAAGAAAGAGTGTACGAAAGAGGCACACTGTATTCTTTGCAAGGATGCTGATTCAAGACTAAATTTTGGACATGTCTTGGGATCAGGAAAATAACGGGTGTTCCAGGAAGCCCTCGCCAAGGCAAAATCAGAACTTCGATGACCCACATCCTGTAGCTAGACCTATACCGCAGTTCAACCGCACAAAATTTGCTTGAACAGTTTGCGAGGGACATAAAAGCCGACTTTATGCTGCTGAGTGAGCAACACCATGATAAAAGTTTCGCATTATTGTATCCTGATGAAACTGGTACTGCCGCCATATGGGTTCGAAACAGTGAAATTCAGGTGGAGAGCTGTGGACAAGGGGATAGTTTCGTGTGGGTTTGGTGCTCAGGGACCACCATCTCCATTGTGTACCTAATTCCCAACGAATCGATATCAACCAAGCTAACGCTTTGGGGGGCGCTGTCTCGAACACAGGCAGGAATGTGCTCATTGGGAGGGACTTCAAAGCTAAAGCAATTGAATGGGGTATGCCTCAAAAGGATCCGCACGAAAAACGAATCATAGAAATGGCAACCAGGACGAACACCGGAAATACGCTGACTTTCCACCATATTGGCTTTGAAGGAATCATACCGGATATGACATTCACCTTGGAGTCCTTATAGGTGATGGGCATGATCCAAAAGGTAGAGGCATATAGCCGCGCCAAGCGACGGATCGTCCTGTTGATGATACTCGACGTTAGGAGGGTCTTCAACTTAGCTAGATGGGTGGATATTTTGGATACGCTGGAAAACACTTTGCAAGTTCCAGAATACCTAATGTTGCTTTTGAGGAACTACCTGAAGGAACGAAGCCTGGTCTATGACAGGACACAACGAAGGATGGAAGTTATATCGGGTGTTTTCCAGGGTTCTACCCTTGGTCCGGACCTGTGGAACGTGTCTTACGACGGGCTTTTGAGACTGGAGATGCCAGATGAGCCGCGTTGGATCAGCTATGCGGATGGTGTTGTGGCACTGGATGATGTTGCGGCGCTGATGACTGCTCGTGGGCTCAGTTCAGCACTGAAGAAAACCAAAGTGGTCATCTTGACAAGGAAGAGGATCCCTAAAACATGAATGATCAGTATTGGGGCATATTAATAGAATGGAAGCCAGTGGTAAAGTATCTGGTCCTACTGATCGACTCAAAGATGAGTTTCTCTGAGCAAGTCAGGGTGACGACTGAGAAGGCTGCTTTTTTAGTATTGACTCCAAGTTGACTAATGGCCAACATAGGGGGCCTAGCTCATCAAGAAGGAACCTCTTGATGAGTGCTGTACGGTCAGCGCTATTGTATGGAGCAGAAATATGGGACGACGTTCTCAGTAACGAGGTATCCAACAGTTGTTCGTATCCAACAGTCTCTGATTCGGTGGTGAGAGCTATTGCAGGCGTGATACTTATTACCCTCCTTGTTAGAGAGTGCCGTGCTTTTTACCTGCGTCGAAACGAGGATGTGAGGGAGATGTTTGTATGCGAGGAGAGATGGAGCCCACTCAACGATTGGCAACAGTCTTGGGTGAATTTCACAAAAGGAAGGTAGATTGCGCGTCTCATTCCAAATGTGAGGCTGTGGCTTAGTCAAAACACAGTGAGACTGACTTCTATTTGATCCAACATTTGAGTGAGCATGGGTATTTTCAGTCTTATCTGCACAAGATTGGTAAGTTATGGTCCCTCGATTGTGGGTTTTGCGCAGGAGACGAAGGTAATGCCTGCCACATCTTGTTTGCGTGCACAAAATAGGACGGGCTGGAAAGAGGCTTCTACAGAGAGATGGGAGAGCTCAGTCTTGATAATAAAGTCATAGTGACGCTTGGATTGGTTGGCAAATAGAAGTAGGTGGCACAACATGCTCAGGCACAGGCGGTCCTAAAGGATATAATTGACTTACAGCAGCCGGGGCGTTAGGGTTGGGGGATCGCATGTCCTGCAATTTCTCTGCCTCTCTTCCCTCCTGCTAGAAGAGGGATTCACCAGCTTGAAAGCACCTTGCAGCATAAAAAAACGAGACCTGGCCCGAAGTGATGTGTCAAACGGATCCAGGCTGGGTTCTCGGGTTGACAGGGGAAGTGGTTAGGGGGTAGTTTAGTAACCTTCTTGTGAGAATGTGAGTCCCACACTCTGACTGTAAATGACGTTCATGTTCCAACTATAAAGGAAGGGTATGTTGACAATACCCGTCATGCTTAGAAGTCAAACTAAAGATATTACACTTTTCATCATTCTATCACTGACTCAGAACGGGTACCTCAACGTTGATTTCCTCCTATAATTTGATTTGAATAGAAATGTATGCTTGGATTTGCTTTTCAACACTAAAACCATCCATGAACTAACTTCTATGCCCGACAGACACGAATTAGCTCCTAACCAACCATAACACCTGGAAGCATCCATTGCCACTTTTTCATCATACGCTACGCAAGACCTCAGCTGCACTGCTCTTGTCTCGCATGTTATTGATTTTGGCGATAGTATTTCAATAAAGCAGAGATACTACACCATCTCACTGGCTATGAAAAAGCTAGTGTATACGGAATTGGACAGGATGCTAGAGTTGAGGGTTATAGAGGAATCTCAAAATATCTGGTCCTCCCCAGTAACCCTTGTGGGTAAAGTTTGTCTTTATCTAGATGCCTGAAAACTGAGCGCAGTGACCATTAAAGATGCGTACCTTCTTCCGCTCATCGATGGAATATTGGGAAGACTGCCGAAACTAAACTTCATTACGAGTCTCCATTTGAAGGATGCCTTCTGGCGAATCCCACTCGATGAAGGGTCAAGGGATAAAACCACTTTCATTGTACCTGGACGACCACTATACCAGTCAGTCATCATACCCTTTGGCCTATGTATCGCTTCACAAACTATGACCTGGCGGATGGACAAAGTCATTCCACCTCACCTGGAACACCAAGTATTCGTTTACCTGAATAACCTCCTACTCATCAAAGAAACGTTTCACCAACATCTTCTACTGCTGTAAGAAGTAGCCCAGCATATCAGCAAGGTAAAGCTTACCATCAAAATCTAGAGAAGCAATTTCTTCATGAATGAAGTCCGATATTTATTTTATTTATTTATTGCTAAACAAGGCATCATTTAACAAAACACAAAGATATCACAATTTATACATTAGGTTACTTAATGATCTACTGTATCCGGGAAGAGCAGGATTCTGTAATTATGGACTTGAAAAGGGACTTGGAAATGGTTGGGGAATAATGATTGCTGAATTTGTTAAATGCTTTACAACATCTATTTATTGGCGCGTTATCCGCATATATGGTCCGATGTGTTCTTGTGGTGTAAATAGGAGAATTTCTGGTAACTCTAGAAGCGTTATTCAGCCGTACCTTCTCGGAAATAAATTTCACGTTAATATTACCCCTAAGCACATCGAAAATTAGGCATGAGGACAACGCAGTTCGCCTAGAAGCTAGTGATGCCATAATCAATATTTCGGTTATCGTAGGATGGAAGGCTATGGAAATCTCTGGGGTCATAGAGGGACCTTAGGGCAAAGAGTAAAAAATGTGTTTGTACCGACTCGAATCTAGTTTTATGAATGTTGTAAATTGGGTCCCAGATCAAACAAGCGTATTCGAGAATGGGACGAACAAGTCAAGTGTATAGCGATTTTGTTGTCCAAATATTCTCGAACTCTTTGGCTCTCCTTTTGATGAAACCTAGCATCCTATTAGCTTTAGAGAGGGCTTCGTCATGTTGAAGATTGAACCGAAGCTGTATGTCTAAGATTACGCCTAGATCTACTATGCTCTCAACCCTGCTCAAACTCGTGCTTTTGATTTGATAATCGTTAAGGATGATTTTTTTTTCTGGAAAAACTTATGACATGGCATTTATTCAAATTGAGTGCAAGTTGATTATCGTTGCACCATTGGAGCAAAATATTTAATTTGGATTGAAGAAAGAAAGCGTCAATATGCGATTTCATAATGTGATATACCTTCAGATCATCGGCATAAAAAAGTTGAGGTATATCGGATAGTGCCGCTGAAAGGTCAGATATGAAGATATTGAAAAGTACTGGACCCAGGTGACTACCCTGAGGAACCCCAGAGAGGACATTAATTTTCTTCGATGACGGACTTTGGAACTTGACATATTCGATGCGGTTTTTCACATATGAATGAATCCAGTTAAGCGGTGGGCCAGTGATTCCAAAACTACGCAGTTTTTTTATCAATGTTTCATGATTCACGCGGTCAAACGCCTTGCTAAAATCGGTGTATATGGCGTCGATTTGGTTACCTTTTTCCATCGCACATAGAATGTCTGACGTCAACACGACAAGGTTGGTGGTAGTAGGTCTGCTTTTTCGGAAACCATGTTGCTCGTCGTTGAGATAAGGTTCAATAAGAGGTGAAATTTTATCGCATACAATATTTTCAAAAAGCTTCGGTATGGAAGATAACGTGGCGATTCCTCTATAATTTTCAACAGACCGCTTTTCGCCTTTTTTGTGGATTGGTATTATATAAGATGGTTTCCAATGTGAGGGGAAAACACCGCTCGAAAGCGATTTATTAAAAATGAGGAAAAGAGGGAGGGACAAATTATCTTTACAGAGGGCCAAAAAACGAGGGGGAATGAGATCGGGGCCAGGTCCTTTGTTCAAATCAAGAGCTTCGATGGCTTGACGAATTTCCTCTTCAGATGTCGAAATACTATCGATCTGTGCTCTTGGTGCTGTTACAGAGGACGGAAGGTTTTGAGAGTTTCCAGGATCGCAGTAGATTCCTTGGAAAAAATCAGCAAAAAACTCACAGATTTACTCTGGAGAAGAAGAGATGGAATCATTGTATTTCATTGCTGAAGGGTAACCATGTATCTTACGTTTTACGTTGACGAATTCGAAAAATTTTCTAGGATTCCGAGTGGTTTCTTCACCTACAATATTTATGTAGGATTTATATGCTTCTTGAGATTTAATTTTAAACTCATTAGCGAGCTCGTCATATTTTTTCTTAAACTCTTCGCCAACGTTGTTACCATTTTTTAATATTTTATATAGCTTGTTTCGTTGGTTTCGTAAACGCCTGAGGTCACTACCCAGCCAGGGTTCAGAAACCTTGTCTTTTTTCTTAATTTTAGGTACAAATGAGTCAACAGCGTCAAGAATGATTTGATAAAAGGTGGATAAGGCTTGATCCAAGTCTAATGTTGACTATGGTCCTTCAACAAGTTCAAACGCGAGAGAACGATAAGAAAAGTATTTATTATTTACAGATTATTAAATGGTTACTATATAATCGATACGCGCTAGGATAAAAATTAATTCGACCGTCGTTTTGATGTCTGGTTGTCGTTTCGATGTCGTTCCTACGATCGCTCTAGGTGAAGTGATTAGCGTCTCGTCGACGCGATAACAAAAATTCCTAACTCCGTGCATGCATTCATACCACATTTGCTGAGCATGCACACGCGCAGCGATAACTAGATTCCCAACTCCGTGCTTGCATCCATATCACATTTGCTGAGCATGCAAATGTATCAAATGATTGTATCGACGCGATACAATCTCCGTCAGAGCGTTCCTCATCGCAGCACAATCGCTGACCACGCACAAGCGCAGCCAGCAGACATGCTGAGTGGGTCTTTGGTCATGTAACCCATATCGTATGATTATCGCGGTGGCTGAAACATCGGGACAATGTTGCACACTACTGTTGCATGCATGCAATGCATGCGTTGTGTTGTCGCCACACTACTCTCCTCGCAGTGGCTTGGCCACGATACTTTATTGGAAGCGTACGGGTGGCCGGATCTTACGTCCACTGCGTGTGGTTGTTGTTGGTTCGCTAATGAGGGGCCTCGCCTTTGAAGTAGGTTCTGGCGTGAGGAATGCGGGTTTGAGCCTGTCGATCGAAATTGAGGCGGGGTGTCCATTAATGTCGATGCGGAAATACTTGTCCTTTCTGCTTAGGACCGGGTATGGGCCGTCGTATGGTGGTGTGAGCGATGATTTTACCTTGTCGTTGCGTACAAAGACGTGTGAGCTGCTGCCTAGCGTTCGGTGTATGAAAGTTTGGGTGGTAGTGTGGTTTGCCGTGTCTCGAGGTCGCAGTTTCGTCATGCGTGACCTGAGATCACGCAAGAAGTCTGTTTCGTTGGTTTTGGACTGCGATGCGGTGAAGAACTCCCCCGGAAGCCGTAGGCTGGTGCCGTAGACCATGTCTGCGGGTGTGGCGTTAATATCCTCTTTTAATGCGGCGCGCAGTCCTAGGAGCACAAGAGGGAGCACCTTCGTCCATTCGGCTGTATCGTAGCAGCGGATGGCGGCCTTGACTGTGCGATGCCATCTCTCAATGATGCCGTTGGCGGCAGGATGGTATGGGGTCGTCCGCAGGTGGTTGATTCCCAGAATACGGGTCAGCTCGGTGAAGATTTGGCTCTCGAACTGGCGTCCCAGGTCGGTAGTTACTCTTGCCGGCACTCCGAAGCGGCTTATCCATGCATTGATAAGCGCCTCGGCGACTGTTGTTGCAGTGATATTCTGGAGCGGAACGGCTTCTGGCCAACGTGTGAACCTGTCAATGATGGTTAGGCAATAACGGTAACCATCGTTCGGTGATAGTGGTCCGATGAGGTCGATGTTAATATCCTCGAACCTGGTGTCCGGCTGGGTGTATCGTTGGAGCGGTGACTTGACGTGACGTCCGATCTTGTTGCGCTGGCAGGCCGTGCAGCTTCGTACGAAATCATTAATCTCCTTATTCATGGCCGGCCAGAAGAAGCGGTCGGTGATGAGTCGTCTAGTCGCTCGTATGCCTGGGTGTGCTAGGCCATGCATCGTCTGCATGACTGTTTGCCTAAGCTGCTGCGGTACGTAGAGTCGAACCTTGTTTTCGGTGACTATGCAGTGGAGTGGCGTGTCGGAAGTAGCAAGCTCCTGCTTCTTCCACTTGAGTTTGTCCGTCTGGTCCTCCAGCAAAGCCTTGAGCTGTGGATCGGTTTGTTGAGCTGAAGCGAGAGAAAGGATGTCGGTCGTTGAAACTGTACTCACCCGAGACAAGTAATCCGCGACGGAGTTATTCCGGCCCGGAATGTGGCGGATGTCGACTGTGAACTGGGAGATAAAATCCAGCTGACGTTGTTGCCTCGGTGATGCTTTCTCCGGTCGTTGCTGGAACGCAAACTGTAATGGCTTGTGGTCGGAGAAGACTGTGAAGACTCTGCCCTCCAACATGTACCGGAAGTGCTTGATGGCTTCGTGAATCGCTAGCAACTCTCGGTCGTAGGTGCTGTAGCGTCGCTGGGTGTCGTTCAGCTTGCGTGAGAAAAATCCCAGAGGCTCTGTTCCAGTGCTCGTTGTCTGGTGCAGGACAGCTCCGAGTCCATCGTCCGATGCGTCCACTGTTAGGGACCATGTGGCTGTTGGATCAGGATGCGCGAGTGACGGAACCTTGGTTAGTTCCGACTTGCACCTCTCGAATGCTGCCGATGCCTCGTCGGTCCATTGAAGCTCCGTTTTGTCGCGTTTTCTGTTTCCCTCTATCAGCTGTTGGAGCGGGCGTTGGGTTTGAGCGGCATGCGGTAGGAACCTCCTGTGGAAGTTAATCATTCCTAAGAATGACTTTAGCTGCAGTGCTGTCCTGGGCTTCGGAATAGCGGATATGCCTTGCGTCTTCTCAGGCAAAGGTTTCAATCCGTCAGTTGAAATCGTGTGCCCCAAAAATTGAATCTCGTCCTGTCCAAATTGGCACTTATCCTTGTTGATTGCAAGTCCGTATTGGCATAGACGGCTCAGCACCTCCGACACATGCTGTTGGTGTATCTGCGGGTCCGGTGAAAACACCAATATGTCGTCTATGTAGACGAATACATTACTGAGTCCCCTTAGCACCTCGTGCATGAAGCGTTGGAAGGTCTGGCCCGCGTTGCATAGGCCAAAGGTCATGTAGATGAACTTATACAATCCAAATGGCGTGATAATCGCCGTCTTCGGGACATCACTCGGCTCGACTGGAATCTGATGAAACGCCTTCTGTAGATCGATCACAGTAAAGACCTTCATCCCGTGCAAGGCAGCAGTGCAGTCCTGCAGGAATCCGATTGGATATCGGTCCGGAACGGTGCATGCGTTGAGGGCCCGGTAGTCTCCGCATGGACGCCAGTCTCCGTTGGCTTTACGTACCATATGAAGAGGACTGCTCCATGCACTCTTGGATGGTCGACAGATTCCCAGTTGTATCATGTTGTCGAACTCGGCTTTCGCAGCGGCGAGTTTGTCGGGAGGAAGTCGGCGTGCCTTCGCGTTGACTGGAGGGCCTTTTGTCACAATGTGATGCGTCGTCGTGCACTTAACGTTGCGGCGAGGTGCTGTTGATGTGACTTCGGGATAGTCTGCCAGAATTGCAGCGTATTCACTGGCGATTGTCGCGGATGTCGATGGTTGTATCAGTGGTTGGTTCGTTGATGTGGCCTTCACCTCAGCTGCGTTCGCAATTTGTCGCTCGATGAGTTTTCGTCCTCTGATGTCCACGAGTAGTCCATGATGCTCGAGCAGATCAGCTCCGATGATTGGGGAGCTGACGTCCGCTATGATAAAAGTCCACGTAACGGGCCTCGGAAGGCCGAGATTTAAAGTCAGCTTCCTCTTCCCGTAGGTGCGAATAGCAGAACCGTTAGCAGCTAATAAGCGGGTGCCAGATTCTGGGTTACTTCGATCTTGGATGGTAGGTGGGATCACGGATACGTCTGCGCCGGTGTCGATCAAAAGCGCGCCAGTGCCATTGTTATCGCGGATGTATAAGCGATGTACTGATCGCGCGCCGGCCAGTTTTTGCGGAGAGGACGGTTTTAGTTTTTTTGCTGTTTGCCGAACTTGCATGGCGGTCGGCATTTCGTGGCGTCTGATCCGTAATGGGCGTGGTACCAGCAAGCTTCGGTTGGAGGTTTGGGCGACTGTGGGCGTGATTGCGATGGTAATCGTGGTTTCCCTGAATTACCGGCACATGGGCACGTGCACTCGGTCCTTTGTGCAATGCTCCTGTGGTCTTCGTCGATTCGGCGTGCCAGCCTCACAACTTCCGCCGTCAGCTTGGAGAGCTCTGACAGGATTCTCGTTGTTGGCAGAGTGGCTTCCGCAGAGTCGTGATTCGAGATTGATCCGATGGTGTAAGGCTTGGACCCTTTCGTCACTTCGTGGACCCTATCGGCAATCGTTGCTAGATTCTGCAGCGAGGCGTCGTTTGCTGACAGAATGCTGCGCAACGTGATGTCCAGTCTATTAAGCCACATCTGTTTTAGCGTCTCCTCCGAAATGCTGTCAGCGGCGAGAGTTCGCATTTGGTTCAGCAGCTGTGAGGGTCGCTGATCGTCCAATTCGACCTCCGACAACAGTTTCTGAATACGCTGCTGGGCGGACTCCGCGAAGGCTTTAATAATCTCTCGCTTGAGGTTGTCGTACTTTCCTTCCGCTGGTGGCTTGGACACGGCACTCCGCACTTGCTTCACGACTCTGATGTCTAGGCTGGCGACGATCAGCTGGAAGCGCGTTGTGTCTCCCGTTATGCGGCTCGCCCCAAAGTACGCCTCGATTTGCTCGAACCAAAGTTCGACGTCCTCCTCCCAGAACGGCGGAATCCGGAAGGTGGCATTTTTCACACCGCTTATCTCGCCGGCTTCGGGGTCCGCTCCATCGTGCGTGGCTGCCGGGATGTTGTTCTTGTCTTCGTTCGACATTTTAACTGTTATGGTCGAGGTTGGGAGGTATTCGCTTGCGCGCGCCGCTTTACGCCGCGGACGTGGTCCCTGTACAATATGTACACTAGGGACGCGATGTTTACGATGAGCACGCACAATAGTGTCACCTCAAGACGGTCACTTTGCACCGCGAGCGCCGAATTTATCACTAAGGTGTTCGTAACTTCACCCGTCACCTCTTTCACCGGTTTATTTCCCATTCACGCTGACGTGGGAAAACGAGCACTACACACGTGAGATTGGCAGTTCTGTAGCGTCGGGCGCTATGTTCCACTCGCGGGAGGCAGGATCGCCAGTTATGGTCCTTCAACAAGTTCAAACGCGAGAGAACGATAAGAAAAGTATTTATTATTTACAGATTATTAAATGGTTACTATATAATCGATACGCGCTAGGATAAAAATTAATTCGACTGTCGTTTTGATGTCTGGTTGTCGTTTCGATGTCGTTCCTACGATCGCTCTAGGTGAAGTGATTAGCGTCTCGTCGACGCGATAACAAAAATTCCTAACTCCGTGCATGCATTCATACCACATTTGCTGAGCATGCACACGCGCAGCGATAACAAGATTCCCAACTCCGTGCTTGCATCCATATCACATTTGCTGAGCATGCAAATGTATCAAATGATTGTATCGACCCGATACAATCTCCGTCAGAGCGTTCCTCATCGCAGCACAATCGCTGACCACGCACAAGCGCAGCCAGCAGACATGCTGAGTGGATCTTTGGTCATGTAACCCATATCGTATGATTATCGCGGTGGCTGAAACATCGGGACAATGTTGCACACTACTGTTGCATGCATGCAATGCATGCGTTGTGTTGTCGCCACATGACAAAGTACCAGTCCAGTTGAAAGTTGATAGAAGGCTGTTAATATTGTTATAATCGCCATTACGAAAGTCATATTCAATCTCATTATTGTAAGAAATAGGGTTTACTGAATCAGGAGTGGAAAGTTCAACAGAAAAGGCGGAGTGATGAATTGTGTTGGAAAACAGGTGCTCGCTCTCATCAGTTGGATTGACCACTACTTCGTCATGTGCATTTGTGAAAATGAGGTCTAACCAATTTCCGTTTTGGTTGGGGATAGGAGCGGTTTGCTGCAAATCATTGCCATATAGGGTGCTCACTAAGTTAAAGTCATTACTGTCTAGAAGATTGACGGGAAAAAGATTACCAAGTTCATCGGTTACGAATTTAATGTTTGGCCGATTAAAGTCACCAGTTATAATGACTCTGTCTTCTTCATTAATTCCGGCAGTAATTCCAGCTATGATATCACATACAGCATTATAGATAATTTCGACAGATTCTGGATGTAAGCATGATTTTGGAGCAACATATACAGAAAATTTCTGCAGCTTTATTTGCACTATTTTATGCTGGAATAATGAATTTGATAGCGTCTTGACGGGCTCACTAAGGAGTGAGTTATATACAGCAATCAATACACCACCTCCACGTCTTTGTCCAGTACTAAGGAAATCTCTGTCGTCTCTGTAAATGGACCAATTATTGCCCAGAATCTCCTCATTTTTGTGAGAGTCATTTAACCATGTTTCGGTCAGGGTAAGTATATTAAAATGGCAAGATTTTGCGTCAAGAAACAGTTGGGGTAGTTTATTACGGATACCACTACAGTTGTGGTAAAACAGTTTAAGACTATGTTGAATAGACTTATGAAAGGGGACGAACAAATTTGTGTTGGTTTTCTCTTGTCCTTTGTAGTGAAGAGATGTAACTAACAAAGGAAGCATAGGTGTCAAGATCTTTTTTCGCCTAGTCTATGGCCACACCCAACTCTTCATGATAGGAAAAATATAAGTTCCAAAGGGCGTCAAGATCGACCAGAAGGCCTTCTCTTTGAATAATGATGTTGAGACTAGTCCTCGTTTTACCTTCAATACAGGTTGTTTCCGGAATTCTGGTTTAATGGTGCTGGTTACCATGCATCTGAGCAGTCACGTTTGCCATCAATGACATAGTGAACGGTATTATCAAACTACACGCGCTCCGAAACGCTATCCCAGCTTACGTTAGACGAGTCTTATTGATGCTTATAACTAAGAATTAAACCAGCCAATGTGCTTGTAGAAGCCATATTATCAATTGCCAGACTTGTTACTCACACATGTCTCAGCTGTAGCTGTTTCTGATGAACTAACATCGGCTTGCACTCCCAGACGATGTCTTGTTATACTTTCTATCAAAGCCATGGTGGATCCACAATTTGATGCATACGCTATGCCAAAAGCTGTGGTTTGACGAGGAACGCCGCTATACTTAAGCTGACTTTGCCTGTACTTGTTGCTCCGCACTAACTCTGACTAAAGCATCCAAACTAACTCCTTCACCTTGATTTCTCAACTAATTTTCTTCTTCGTCACCGAATTCGAACTTGAAATCATCGCCGTCACCAAAAAGAAGCAAAAATATGTCAAACGCACGGTCTTATATACATTTTTTTGCTGAGCCAAGGGTTGCTGTAATTTTATTTTTTATGAGTTCTCATGCCCCGTTTCACACATTCTATAGTATCCGTTGTTTCCATTTTTCATGTGGACAGTTGAAGGGACTTTTGTCGAAGCCTTATCAGCGCAGGACTTACTTTCTGGTGGTGTGACCACTTTCCTACTTCCCTAGCTTAGATCTACATTTAACATACAATAATTTAACTCCTCGACTATCTATAAGCGCATTGAAGCTCGTTTTCTTGATTATAAAAGTTAATTTTCTTGTCGTTGAGGTAGAGGCGGCCAAGTGCTTGGTGTGTGAGGTGCTTTAAAGGTATCCCCCAATTCAGAATCGTCAAATTTCCCCTTTCCTCACGAGAATTCCCCCAAAATCAAACCCTAGCTGACTCCGTACCCTTAAGTGCTACACTTGTAATGTTACTCTAATCAAAACCAAGTCAACGACCCTAACCTTAACTCGAACCAACAACAAACTTACTCTACCATACAGTACTAACTCAACGTTAAACCTAAATTTTTTTTTTTGAAAAGTCATTTCGACTCCTTTGAGTCATCTACAGTGTCTAAAGGATGCGTTGAAGGGAATGACTTTATATAGTCGTAGGATCGGTTAAGCAGATAGTACTAAATTATGTCAGTTACTCGACCAGGTCAGGTATTAAATTAGGTTAGGTGCTAAATTCGGTCAGGTAGAGGGATATTTGGATTTTGTTTTTTGGATTGTTGGATGTCCGTGTATTCTACTTCATCACGTCTCCCCTTTCTTCGGAGAGTGTGGCCTAGTCCCAGGAAAATTGCGTCGGAATTTGTAATAAGTTGTTCATTGAAAATATCACCGTCTGTTTTTCTATGTTTATACGAGTATATTAAAAACATTTCTAGGATATCCAGTCTTGGTCCTTTGCCGACCGAATCGATATCATCTTTCCACGCCAAGCTTGATGTTTTGGAAGGCACTGTCTTGAATGCAGATGGGAACGTGACCGGTAGACTTCAAACGTAAAGCTATTAATTAGGGCATGCTTCAAACAGACCCGCGGGGAAGACGAGTGCTAGAAATGGATGGCGTTCATCGTACTGCATACCAAAAATATGCCGACTTTCCGCCGTATTGACTGTTGAGGAGCCGTACCTGACGTGACATTTACCTTGGAGTCCTTAGTATGGGGAAACACAATTGGAGAGGATTAGAGGACTACTCAATCAGTGGTCAGCAGTGCATTCTACCTGAGATCAATGACTTTGTATCTCGTCGTCCGTACTCAAGACGTTCTACCATTGGGTGGAACATTGGAAGGATGGGCGTCAAGAGGCTCATCAAGCTGCTCACAGCAGGTGCTCCGCTTCAGGGAGATTCATAGGGGACGGAACAACTGGCAGCTCACGACCTGGTGAACTAAACTATGAGAATCATCGAAAACTCCGGCCCCAGTGCACTGGTAGTCAACTGAAATCGCTGAACAGCGAAGGGAGTGTCACAAGCTTCGGCATGACGCTCAACGGGCATTAGGCCACGAGGATGTATACAACTGGGTGGCAGCATATAAGTTGGCCAGAAAATGCCTTCACAAATTGATGAACAACAGCAAGGCTCACTGCTGGCAAGATCTAGTGGACAATGTGAGCAAGGTTCCGTGAAGCTTTTGCTACAAGCTAGTTATGCGGAAGCTTGGTGCCCTATGCTAACCTTGCATGCACGATGCGGGAAAGATGGACAAGACAGTGCGGGCACTCTTCACTTTCATGGGCCATCTCAAACATTATCATGGGTCAGCAGGCAAGACCGGGTACAAATCCACAGACTCGTGTAAGTATGTGCTATGACAGTATTGAAGTATAATATTATTCAAATTACAGTCATATTAGAATCAAACGATGATTTTGGGCTATTCAGAATACTTCCAATTCCCATTTTCATAAATGATGTGAAGTGGATAATCCAAATAACAATACCATATATTATAATTGGCCAGCGCAAAGCCAGTTATATCCATTGAAGGACACAAAAGGAATAGCCTGCAAACTCTTCATTGGCAGCCATACCTTTTGCAATCAAAAATATCCAATCTATATGGCTAGCTTCAGGACTAGGAGGAGTGAAATACGACTATTTAACCAACGAACAGATAATGACAATCACAAGATGTAACTACTCCAAAAACAACGAAATTTTGCGATGAACTACTGGTTTTTCTTGGTTGATAAATGGACTACAATCAATAGAGTATGCAATGAAGAGCCCTTCCAATTAACACTTATATGAACGATTGGAGATAGTTGCACTATAAAGCAAACTCAGCTACCTGTTCCGGCACACAACGTATAAGAGAGCATAATTCATCGATTTTATGCTACTTCTATAAATTTCTATCAACGAGCAACAGTTTCCACTGTCAAAAACATCTTTTTCAACCAACCACATTCAAATTTACCAATAAAAAATTTAAAATACCTACAAAAGAGCAATAAGAATGAAAAGATCACGGAAGACAGAATCGGGCTCGTAGACATCACTACTCAGTCGGCTACTACTGGGATAGGACTTACTCTATCGATCATTCACCTGATTGCTCGGAAATCATACAAGCAGCACCACCATTAACCCAAGTCTGCTTCGCAACCAACATCTCACATCAGAATAGTTGCTGACATCCTCAACGAGTCTTAAATTTGTTTTGCATCTTTAAACAAGAAATTTTTAAGTAATTTACCTCTGCTATCAAAGTTAGTTGAAACATATCAAACATGCTTGTTTCAAACAGTTCACCCATAATTTTGGAGTAACAACTTCATTCATTCTGGTGTTGCGTCTGTTGTGTTGGGCGTCTTTTTTCTTGAGAAAATCTATAAAGCACTCAATTTCAATAGTCATCAAGGGCTTTTTATGACTGCCGAGTTAGCAGCACAGTACTGATAGCAATTAGAATTTCTTCTGGTTTGACCGCTTCCTCCATTTCTCACAGAATATTGTGCAGCGCCAGAAGAATTTCCAGTTCCGAAATTCTTCTTGGAATCGCAGAGGGAATGCTGGCGTATAGGAACACTCTTGGAGTGCCACCCCTAGTATTCAAGGGAATTTCCGCAGGGAGATTGCCGGTCCCAAGGATATGTAGGGCACCATGAGGTTCCTTCTGGGATGACAGGTAATGACCCTGACTGAATCTGGACTGCGCTTTGAACAACGAACTGGAATTGATGCTTTGAACTGACGGATATGATGGTTTGAACCTTATTGCTTTACATGGCAGCGCCGAGGTGGCACTCGTGCGTGAACAGCTTCAATTTATTTATCATTTCGGTAAAATTTTGTCACGCCTCGCAGTACGCTCAAAGTTCGCACCATTAGGTTGGTGATGTAGATTCGGTTGAGAAGGACTCCCAATAAGTGCTGGTCGAGCTCTAAGCACTTGTCCCGAACCCTCGCATGGCCTCCCTACTCTGCAAAAATATCCAGGGAACCATAAGGTGACTGAGTAAAATTGGAGCAATTTCAACAAAAAGCAGATAAAAAGTCAAGCAAGTAAGTTAAAATATCAAGAACGATGACACAATCAGCTACTGTAGCCACAATGCTCACAGAATATCGGGAGTGGTACTAACGATGACAAAAACGATGATGATTATAATGACAGTAAAAATAGATTAAAAACGGAGGTTAACAGAGAGTTTTGACTAAGATTCCTGCGGCGTTCGGGCGTAGCAAAAGATGATGCGAATGCCAGGTATGGAAGATTGGGAAACGCTACAGGTTGCGCCAGATGTTCGAGCAATGGGGAATTATATAAAGAATAACTAAATTTGATAGTTACTACTGCAATCGCTACCAAAGCGACCGAAGCAAGAATCTAAAATCTGAAACTGAAAATAAATAATCCTGAAGTAAACAAAGCGATCACGGCAGGAAAAAAAGAAGAAGTGACTAGACAAACAGCACCGTTGTTTGATTTTGCCACCACTATCCCTGGAAAGGAGATTGCAAAGTACAATTACCATGAAAGGACATCACGAAGAAAGGCTAATCAGAAAAGCGGCAGATGTTCTAAAAAGAAGAAAATCTGTATGCGACTCTCCAAAAATCAGCAAAAGTTTAAAGACTGGGCTCCTTGAACTAGAGGAGCTCCTAAACCACATACCAACCAGATGGCCAAAGAAGAGCAGAAGGCCAAAAAAGTGCTGAATGCATGCGCAGATAGTTCCACCATCAAACATCAATAATAGAATGGCATCTAGCCTGATCGAAGGAGACTGGGATAAAAGAAGGAAGAAAGAGGCACTTGATGAGCGTGGAATGCTAGATCACGGGTTTCAGACAGTGCTGATAAAAGGAGCGAAAAAAGCTGCAATGAATCTCTTTCAAAACTTTCCAGAAAATAAATTTCGCATGCACGCCGAACAAGAAAAAGACCTGATGTGAAACAGGAGAGAAAAAAGGGCCCGACGAAGACTCTACATTTTCCGAAGGACTACCTGAAGGACCGAAGCCTGCTTTATGACGTGACACAGGGCCAATAAAGGATGGAAGTTGCATTTAGTGTTGGCTAGGGAGTTTTTGCTGGTCCAGATCTGTGGAACGTATCTTATGATGCACTACTGAGACAGGAGATGCCAGGTGAGTCATCGACTATGCGGACGATGTTGCAGCTCTGGTCGTTGGACGCACTGTTGAGCAAGTGCAACTGAGGCTAGTTATGCTAATGTTACGAGTGAGAGAGCTTAGCACTGGAGAAAACCAAATGGGTCATCTTGACAAAAAAGAGAATCCCTAGAGTAAGATTGATCAGTGTTGGAGACAAATGAATCGGATCAAAGCAAGCGGTCAAGTACTTGGGACTATTAATACTTCTCTGAGCAAGTTCGGGTGATGACTGAGAAGCCTGCTTCGGAAACATCGGCTCTGAGCCGACTTATGGCCAACGTAGAGGTATCATACCCAAAAAGATTCCTCTTGATAAGTGCTGTAGGGTCAGTGCTAATATACGGAGCAGAAATATGGGGTGGCGCTCTCAGTAAGGAGGTATACTGAAAACTCTTGGCGCAGGTATAGAGAGGAGGAGCACTGAAGATTGCATTTTCGTATCCAACAGTCTCTTATTCGTTGGTGAAAGTAATTGCAGGAGTGATACCTGTTGCCCTCCTTGCTAGAGAGGATCTCGCTACTTATTTGCGGGCAAGCGAGGACCCGTGAGAGAATGTTGCTCGTGTGGAGAGACAGTCCTCACTCACCGATTGATAGCAGTGTTGGGTGAACTGCATGAAGAGAGGGTAGACTGTATCCCTTATTCTGGAACCAAGACCGTAGTCAAATCGAAGGCGTGGTAAGACTGACAAGATTGGTAAGTGACGGTCCCCCGATTGTCGGTTTTGCCCAGGAGAAGAAGGCGATGCCTGCAACATGACTTCTACAGGGAGATGGAGGGCTCATCTCAGATAGTAAAGTTGCCGTGATGCTTGGATCGGTAGATAAATGGAACCATGTGGTACATTATTTTCTTGCAGTCCTAAAACGTAAAGGGGACTGACTGTGGCTGGAGACATCGGGGCTAGGGTATTGCTTGTCGTGCAATTCGTCTTATCATTTCTCCTCCCGCCAGTGGAGGGATCTTCCAGCTTGAGGATGCCTTACTACGTAACAAAACGAGACCTGGCCCGAAGTAATGTGTCATGCTTTCCAGGCCAAGGTTGACAGAGGAGGTGCTTTGTGGGTAGTCCAGTTGCTTGTGGGCATGGAAGCTTCACACTCAGTGCGTGTATGGGATTCACCTCCCAACCACAAAAAAAACAAAAAAGTGTTGTTGGAAGATATCAACAAGAATCCTTTGCATTAGCAATGGAAAGATTCTTAATACTATAAGAGCATACAATTAGATTTAAGTGCGAAGTTTTCAATGTCAAATTGGCGTAAACGTCATGGTTTTTGTTATTACGGGCACATCAATATAGAATGTGCCAATGCGTTAGTTGATTCTTTATTTGAATGTTTATTATAAATGGTGAATCTTATGGCTTATGTCAAGGGTCAATAACTTATTTTCTAAAGTTGTTTAAAGGGTACGCTGTAATGGTTTTGCATTTGTCCGTTTGTTCGACATTTTCAAAATTAAGGGGAAAGATGGCGGACTGGAACACTCTAGGAGGCTCGCATTCTTCCGGGAGTTCCGCTCCTATTTAACCAAGGTCGGCAGAAACACTCTTAGGGGCTATCAATCTTTGGGGAGTGCTGCCCCCACGGGCCCGAGGATATGGAGGTGCCACGAGATTCCTCCTGGGATGACAGGGAACAACACTGACTGAATCTGGACTACACTTTGGACAACGAACTGAAATTGATGCCTTGGGCTAGATACAGTTGTTTTGTACGGTAGCACCGAGATGGCGCTCATGCGTGAACGACTCCAATTCAAAATCATGCTGTCACCGTCCCGGTAAATCTTTCAAAGGCCATGGAGTACGTTCGAAGTTCGCATGATTTGATTGATGGTGTAGGTTTTGCTGAGATGGACTCCCAATTAGTGCTGGTCGAGCCTTGAGCACTTGTCCCCATATGGGCTTGTGCCAACACTCGCATAGCCTGCCTGTTCTGCAAGGATACTATAAGAGCATACAATTAGATTTAAGTAGATGGGACCAAAAGGGGACTACACACAAGAATGGGGTTAGTGACTCCGAGGGGAAACCAATATAGCTGCAGCAACTAAAAACTATAAAAAAAGATAACAAAATACAAAAAAAAAAAAGCCAAAATAACAACAATGTCGAAGCAACCAGCGACTGCAGCCTCAATGTTCAAAGCACATTGGGAACGGTACTAACAATGACTAAAACCACAATGAATACAATGACAGTGAAGATGGACAAAACACGGAGATTACAGACAGTTTTGTTCAGATTAAAAATCCTGCAGCATTCGGGTGCAACGAAAAAATGATTCGAATGCCAGAACGTCCCAAAAAGGAAAAGCGGGAAACTCTGCAGGATGCGCGAGGTGTTCAAGCAGTGGGGGAAAATATCAAGAACACCATAAATTCTGTTGAAATTATCACCAAAGCAAACAAAGCAGGGGTCGTAAATCCCAAAGCAATAACGAACCATCCTGAAATTCACAAAGAGTTGACGGCAGGAATGAGGTGCCGTGTTTTTGCTTCATTGCCACCATCGAAAATATGGCGGAAGTACTGTACTCCAAAACGGGAGCCAATAACATCTCCTATGAAAGGTGGTCGCAAAGTGCAATTGCCACACAGCGACATGAAGAGGAAAGGCTAATACAAAAAGTGAGAGATGTTCTAAAAAGAATAAAATCTGCATGCGACTCACCAAAACTCAGCAAGTGAGTAAAAATTGGGCTCCTTGAACTAGAGGAGCTCCTAGACTGCATAGAGCATTATCAAAGGGACTGGTTGACGGCCAAAGAGGACCAGAAGGCTGAAGAAGAGCAGACGGCTAAAGAAGCGCTGAGGGCTAAGTCTAAAGCGCACGAGCCAATAGCTCCACCAGAAGAAAGAAAGAATGGTGTCGAGCCCGATCGGAGGGTATCGCGATGAAAGAAGGAAAGAAGAGGCGCTTGCTGAGCGTGGAATGCCGGATCATGGGTTTCAGACAGTGCTGACAAAAGGAGTGAAGAAAGTTGTAAAGAAACTGCTTGAAAAAGTGCCAGAAAATAAAGTTCGCACAAACGCACAACAAGACAAAAGACTTGATGTGACACAGAAGAGCAAGGAACTCCGACAAAGACCCTGCTCTTAAACCCCCAAGATATCCGATACTACGCGGAAGTGTTGCGGGATATCATGGGGAATATAAGGCCCAACATCAACACTGCTATCAAAGAAGTGGGACTGACAGGGTCTGGCCACATACACCATGATAAAAGTTTGGCATCGTGATATCCTGATAAAACTGGTACTGCCGCCATCTGGGCTCCGAACGGTGATTTCCAGGTGGAGGGCTACAGCCGGGGGGATGGGTTGTGTACTTAACGCCGAACGAATCAATATCATCTTTCCAAGCCAAGCTTAATGCAATGAAGGGCGCTGTCTTGAACACAGACGGCCACATGCCAGAGATCCGCGGGGAAAACGAGTCCTAGAAATGGCAGTCAGGACGGCGTTCATCAGCCTAAACACAGGAAGTACGCTGACTTTCTGCGATATTGGCTGTAAAAGAACTATACCGGTCGTGACATTCGCCTCGAAGTCCTTAGTATGGAGGATACACAATTAGAGAGAATTGGACGACTATTCAGCCAATGATCACCAGTGCATTCTGCCTGAGATCCCAAAACTTTATAATTGGATAGTACATCGGAAGAATGGACGTCAAGATGTTCATCGAAGTTTTCACAGCAGGTGCTCAGCTGCAGGGAGATTCACAGGGGATGGAAGAACTGGCAGCTTAAGACGTGGTGTACTCAAATATGAGCATCACCACGATTGCTTGCAACACTTATACGCCCCGTCAAAAACCCTGTCGTGGCAAGCTTCCAGTGTACAAGTGATCCAGTATACAAGTGATCCAGTGTACAAGTGATCATTGAAAAGTGAAGGGAGTGTCACAAGCTTCGGCGTGAGGCTCAACGGGCATGGAACTGTGATGAGGCATGCAATCGAGTAGAAGCATATAAATCGGTCAGGAAATGCCTTCGCAAATTGATCAACAACAGCGAGGCTCACTGCCGGCAAGATCTAGTGAATAATGTAAACAAGGATCTTTGGAGCCTTAGTTACAAGCTAGTTATGCGGAAGCTTGGTGCCCTACGGAAGCCTTGTATACATGATGCGGAATAGATGGACAGGAAAGTGCGGGCACCCTTCTCCATCCATCCCGTCGATGTTGGCGCTGTCCATGGTGAAACAGCAGTCGAGTGTCCACTCTTGACTCACATGGAACTGGAACAGGCAGTCCTTGCACTGAAAGTCAGGAAGTCTCCAGGTCCAGACGGTGTTCCAGATGAGGTGTTGTGGCTTGTCTATCACCATTGTCCTGACTTGCTGCTCAGCACATTCAACGCTTGCCTAGGGGACGGGGTTTTCCCAGTACGATGAAAGATCATAAGGCTTGTACTGATCAGCAACGGGAAGAGGAATCTCGTATCGTCATCTGCATACTGGGAAGACTCACTGACGTGATTTGTGCTGCTGGGGGCCTATCTCCTCTGCAGTACAGCTTCAGAGCAGGACGCTCCACCATTGATGTGATTGCAGAGGTGGTCACCGTGATCCAAAAGGCGAACGCATATAGCCTTACCAAGTAACTGATCGTTCTGTTGGTGCTCAACATTAGGGACTCCGCAAGATGCGTGGAGGTTCTGGATACACTGGAAAACCTATTTTGTGTTCCAGAATATTTAATGCGGCCTTTTAGGGACTACCTGAAGGACCGAAGCCTGCTTTATGATACGTTACAAGGCCAACAAAAGATGCAAGTTACATCGGGTGTTTCCAGGACATCTATCCTTGGTTCAGACCTGTGGAACGTATCTTGCGATGGGCTACAGAGACTGAAGATACCTGACGAGTCACGGTTGATCAGTTTTGTGGCTCTGGCCACTGGACGTTGAACAAGCGCAACTCCGGTTAGGTATAGTAATGTGCTGAGTGAGAGACTGGCTGACTGCTCGGGGGTGCAGTTAAGCACTGGAGAAAACCAAAGCGGTCATCTTGACAAAAAAGAGAATCCCTAGAGTAAGAATGATATGTATTGGAGACATACTAATCGTATCTAAGCTAGCGGTGAAGTACCTGGGGCTTCTAAGCAACTTGGAGATGAGTTTCTCTGAGCAAATCAGGGCAATGGCTGGAAAGGCTGCTTCGGGAACATCGGCTTTTAGGAGTCTTATAGCCAACGTAGGGGGAGCCAACCTATCAAAAAGACGCCTTTTGATGAGTGCTGTAAGGTCATTGCTACTATATGGAGCAGAAATATGGGGCGGCGCCCCTACTAAGAAAGTCCACCGAAAACGCTTGGCACAGAGACAGAGGATTACATCTTCGTACCCGACAGTCTCTGATTTGGCATTGAAACTCATTGCAGGCGTGATACCCGTCCCCTCCTTGCTTGAGTGCACCGCGCTATTTACTTGCGTTGAAACGAGGACGCAAGGGAGACAGTTGTCCGTGAGGAGAGACAGCGTTCTTGGGTGAACGTTATGAATGGAAGCTAGACTGTGTGCTGCATCTCAGATGTTAGACTGTAGTGGAATTGAAGGCATAGGTATTTTAAGTCTTACCTGCACAAGATTGGAAAGTCATGGTCCCCCGATTAGCGGTTTAATACAGGAGAGGAGGACAACGCCAGCAACATATTTTTTTGTGTGCACAAAATGGGACAGGCCACGAAGGGATCTCCATATGGAGACGGGTGATTTCTCCTTGGATAGAATATTTGCAGTGATGCTTGAATCGGTTAACAAATAGAACCGGGGGCACATTATGTCCGGTGGGTCATAAAATATAAAAGGGACTACCAGCAGCCGGGGGCGCTGTGGATGGGGATCGCTTGTCTTGCAATTTCTCTTCCCCTCTCCCCTTCCACTAGAAGAGGGTTCCACCAGCTGGAAGGTGCCTCACGGCGTAACAAAACAGACCTTGCCCGAAGTAATGTATTAAACGGTTCCATGCTAGATTGTTGGGTTGACAAAGGAGGTATTTTATGGATAGCCCCGTCATTTGTGAGCATCGGAGTTCCACACCCTGTGCGTAAATGACATTCACCTTCAAACCGCAAGAAAAAGTAGGAAATCCAAACCAATCTCTCATTGGTTATACACGTGAATTCTTGGTATGTGCCAAGGGACTGTACCCAACAGGTAAACTGATCTAGGCACCCTTTGTGTACTCCAAGGTGGCTGCTGGCAGGCTACGTAGTTCGGGGAGGAAATCCTGTAATAGGTTTTTTAAAAGCAGACTAAGGCAATTGTTTAGCCACCGATCCAAATGCCCGATTGAAATGCGTTCCAAAGATTATTCCAAGAAAAACTTTTCTATTTTACTGTAAGTTTTGCCTGGAGAGGTTACCGATCAATCAATAATGGATTCGGATGTTTTTGGTCTCCATACTAACGTGGTGCAAGACGTGAGCTGCTCTAATTCTAATTAAAACATTCTACGCTAACAAAAACACTAAACCCAAAATAAGGCACCACGTAACTGAACCAAACTGCTGAACCGATTAGTTACAGATTATAAAACCCTTACCCCTTAGTGGCATACCTACCTCCCGCCGTATTTTCCTTCTGGAAAAAACGGACCACCTACTGGAAACGAGACGCTTTTGTTTTACGTTAATTCAAATAATTACTAAGCACCAGAAATTAATTCATAAGCACCAGAAAAGATACTTCAGTAATGAAGCACCACTAAATTCAATTCATAGGTGTACAATAATCCACATCATTTTATATAAGATATACATTTTTTTTGCTTTTGCTGTTAAAATATATTGGACTATATAGGTCAACTTAGTTCTAGTTCTACTTATATTGTTTTCCTCTTTGTACAGGACGCATACGGTATTTGAGCACATGCATAAATGTGACTATAACTTCACGAATTTATTTTTATTTTTTTTCCCTTTTCAGATAAAAAATGGCGGACTGCAACATCACTCAAGAACATAAGAAATGAAATGTGCGAACCATACAGATTTAGAGATCTCTAATTTTCTTAATTGCGCCCGTTCATTCGTGCATAAAGTTTGCCGTGAATTGGAAGCATCAGGAGGTGATACAGAATCGGTTGCAAAAGGCAAAAACAATGAACAACGTTCTGACACTGTTCAATGTGCAGAATTCTTAGAGTAAGTGCAAGCGATCATAGACGAAAACCCTTCAAAATCAATGAGGGTCCTTGCGAGTGAGCGTCATGTTTCTGGGCGCCTTATTCGTAGAGTTGTCCACGAAGACCTTCGGTATAAGTCTTACGTGATGCGCAGAGGACAGGTCATGTCGAAACGAACACGGGAATAGAGAGTTCTCCGATCAAAACGTCTTTTAAACAAAATCAAACACCCTGAGGCACCCAAAATGCTATGACTTTTTTCCGACGAAAAAAATTTTGACCAAGATCAAAAGACCACTCGCAGAAATGACAGGTGGCTATGTTCAAATCCTACGGAGGCTCCTGTTGTTATGCATGCAAAATTTCCAGCCACTGTTATGGTATTAGGTGTTATCAGCAACGAAGGACATGTTATGCCACCATACTTTTTTACTCAAGGACTTCGAGTGAACTCTGCTGCATGCATCGGGGTTTTGGAGACAGTAGTGAAACCCTGCGGAGGCAAACCGTACATTTTTCAACAAGAATCTGCTCCTTCACATAAAGCGTTGGCGACACGAGATTGGATGGCTGAAAATTTTCATGACCACATAACACCGAACATATGGCCGTTATGGTTAATATGAGCAAGGAGCATTGGATTCGGGCGTGTAATCGTTTTGTAGTGAATAAGAGTTTTCAATAAAGTCCGTGAAGGACTGCAGCGATGTTCTGCTGCCTCGGCAGAGGAAGGTGTCGGTTTCTGCCGAGAATGTGTAATGATTTTCAGCCTTTTAGGTTCGAACGCGGAACCGACCTCTCATCGGTTCTAGACGTTAAGTCTGAGTAGTGCCAACGGATGGTACCAACAGGTCAACCAATCCGTGCACCGTAACCCATTTACGCGGTGGCTGCTTGTCGGCCAGCTAGTTCGGAGAGGATTTCGGTCGCGGGTCTCCGAATGGGTTACGCTCAATTACAATATTTCAGCCACCTGAGCATGCCCGTTTTCCAAAACGCGTTATCAAAACAAACCATACGGAGAAGAAACCTACTTTACGTTACTCCGTATTTCTTCTTATAACCAGTCAAGAATTCAAAATCTAATTTTTATTTCACGTTCCCGAAGTTTCGACGCGGTACCGAAAAGTATACTACTCTAACTCAACCCGACAAAGACTACTCTAAATAAAATAACGAAACAACAAAGGTACCGCGTACCGCGCGCGACGCGAAACCGACCTCAGCGGATTTGGCGAAACCCTACCCTCGCGACGACATACCTACCCTGCACTCACTTTCCCGCTGAAACAGAAAGAACCACTGAAAAGGAAAGTCTTTAATTAATTAGCATTTCATTTTAATATTTTCGAAATTCATCTTTTAATTAAATTAACAAAATATAGTTATTAAAACTATTTAACTAAATGTTAGGGAATGCAATCATTTTCAAACTTCAACATAAAAATAGTAGCTTTTCAAAATTACACTGGTATAATATTCTATGCTATATATATGTATAGACAAGGATTCCTAGCAAAAGATGCATTTTTTCTAGTCAACGTTAGCACACGTGAAATTTCACTTACAATACTTTCCGAACAAAACGATCACAATCTTAATGAAGTATGTTAATATATTTTTTTTTTTGACAACTTTAAAAGCAAATCATACTATTATATATTTATTAAGCACGATGTGAAAAATGTAACGTTCCTTACTTTAAACTCTAAAAAGTGTATAAATTTTACACAATCATTTTGAGTTATTCGCTATTCATCCTTAGTTACCAATTGCAAATCAAAACAAAAAAATTAAATGAAATTAAAAAAGAAAACTAAACTGAATGCTAGCTCCAGAGGATATAAAAGATAAATCTTTCGATTTTAGCTTTTTTTTTTTTACTAGTTTACCTAACGTTTATTTTAAGTTAAACTACAATTACTTATTATACCTAGTATGCAACTATGCTACTTCCTCACCAATAAGATATAAACTAGGAATACAACTAATAGAACTCTGAGATTCTATTAGTATATACTATCTATTTCTTTTCTTCTTTCTTTTGCAGTTACGAATTTTTGAAATATATATATATATATATAAAATATTTTTTTTGTTTGCAAATTGTTTCCAAGCGAATTTTCTATTTAGATGTCGTTAAAAATTATTTTTTTGGTTTCTTCCTTTTTTCGTTTCATATTCAAATCGAGCTTAAGAATTACATTTTATCAAATATGTGTTTCCATTAGCGTTAAATTTGAATTAAAATCTTCTCTCAAAAATTACTAAACAGTATAATTTTTAATGGAATTATCGTTACTGTTCTACCAAATCACTGATATTTGATGGTTTGAAATATTTTGATAAGTAATTTTCTATAAAAATTTTAATATTGTTATCTCAATTTTACTGTAAAGGTGTAAACACTTGTGTAGAATAAATGAAATTATTTTGAGTGATGGTTGAAATACTCGTTTGTTATTTTATGACTTGGCTGGATTATAAGGATCCATGCGTAAAGGAGAAAATTAAGATTTTAAGTGCAAATCAATTCGAGAAATATATTTATTTTTTTTTTGAAGCAGTATTAATAGGATTATTTAAGTTTTAGTGCTATAAAAATTTGGTATTTCATGTGTTCCTCAAATAAAGATAAATTATTATTATTACGCATAAAGTTTTAAATATTAAACTTCGCACTAAATGCTCAAAATAAAAACAAAGTAAAGTTCCAACCGTATATTCGTTTTACTTACATAAGTTCTGCAATTCCCTTCCAGTTGCATGGATCACATAATGGTTGTTAGCATTCTCAATCAGATTAAGATTTCCACCAGTGTAAAACCAATCATAACGTCCTCGAAAGCACCTATCCGGAACTTGCGCAATTGTTTCTAACCTCTCCTCGTTTAAACGTATGCTCCCTTCTTAAAGACCCAAAATGAAAGAACAATACATTCGAACTCGAACCACTTGTTGCACGTCGCCAAACAACTACAAGACCAGATGGCTGGGCCGAGAGGAGGGACTGTAATAAACAATGCGGCGCCGCAGCAGTGCTAATTTTTTTGCAGGTATTTGCAGAAAAAGCGATACCTTCCCGGCAGGCTCTGACATAGATATTCAAGCCGCAGAAAAGATGATTCGAAATTGCCTACAATGCCACGCCAACGATTACGAATGAAGTGGCATTCAACTGTGCGAAACAAAGGTTCCATTCTTTTCGACTGTGAGCTCCGTCACCTCCAGCGCCACTTCTTCACCTGTTAAAATGTATTGGCGCTTGTGCACGTGTGGCCAAATATCCCCATCTGGGCTAATTGCTCAAATTCCAAAGTGCTTTGGCAACTTCCGAACGTGTTGGCTATCTATAAGTGGGAAACGATTGTAATTGAAGGAATGTGCCAAAAAGATATGTCCTGTCTTAATAATATTCACCTTGACTAGCTTGAACCGCGCTTCCATAGAAGTTTCACCTTTAGTTAAGTGTCTGTTCCTGAGACTATTAATATTTAATACAATGGGATCCACGCCTTCTTCAAATTAACCGAGGGAGCAGAGTAATACTCGCAGTTCTTTTATTTCCCGCCGTTTCTATTCCTCGTTGCGTTGGACTGTCAATCCGACAACCGCCGACAAAACAGATGTGTGGAGTGGAACGCCACATGGCGGCAATGTGCATTTCCATTTGTCGCCAGTGGCATAGTGTTTCGATGGCCACGGTGGAGGGGGCATTCCCAGATGGCTATGCCTCGAAATGTGTCGGGGTTTTTTGATTAATATTATGTTTCAAATATTTAAATCCACAGATCTAAATATTTGGAGAGAAAAAAAAATATTTTCTGCGCAACGATATCCGCACAAAAGATGAAGTCCGCTTGCATTTCGAGGTCATAACCATCTGGCCGGGTGCAAGGGTTCGGGATCGGAATCACTTCAATTCCCGGGCGTAGGCGGCACATTACACATTCCTCCCCCCAAAATCGAAGTAATTACGATCCCGCCTCCCATGTAAAAGGTCTTGGTTAGGGCCGTGGCGGGTCGAAGGTCGATTTCGAGGAATAGGCTACAACCATGTTCGTGAAGACTCGATAGCGGCTATACAGTAGGGAGTCAGGTGTTATTTGGAGGTCATCGTCCAGGCAGAGATTTAGGTAAGCCAAGGTTTTGCGTGTGAAATAGTTGTACTTCATCGTCTAAGGTCTTTTGCGTGGTAAATTCCCAGGTTTTTAGCAGCCATGTCCGCGATGAGGTATCGGGTGGGGCTTATTACTTGTAGGACTCGACACTTCACGAATTTCTTGTCTAGTTTGGCATTGTAATGTCGGGTGGCATCGCTCTGCCGGAAGTTTCGACGATATATTTCGTCGCCTGCATTAAAGCCAGAAGGATGAGATCGCAAGTTGTACCGCTCCTCTCCCATCCGTCTACTTTCTTCAATCTTCTCCCGCAGTTGATCTCGCAGAAGTTGGAGCTTTTCGTGCGGTTCCAGAACCACGATTGGGTCCTCTAGCGATTTCAGCTGCCGCAATAGCCGGTAAGCGCTCCCATGACAGATCATGTACTGGCCGAACAATGCGAAATACGGCGAAATGCCGGTAGTGGCGTGGTACGACGAGCGCAGCGCACTAGTGATGGCGGACAATTTGCGATCCCAATCCTTCTGATTCGTATGGACATAGGCGCGGATGGCCGCTATGAGCGTACGGTTCAGTCGTTCGGATGCGTTGGCTTGTGGTGAATAGACGGCGGTTCGTTGGTGGATGATGACGTACTTAGACATTAGGTCTCGGAACTTGCTGGAGGTGAACTGGACCCCGTTGTCGGAGACAAGTTTCTCCGGAACTCCAAACATGTGAAAGACTCGGTTCTCCAAGAAGCTGATTATAGGTCCAGTGTGCATGTTACGTAGTGGTTCTATGATAGGGAATTTAGAGAGCTGGTCCAGGACCACGACAGCTCCCGTGTGACCAGAAGCAGATCGAGGGTAAGGACCGATAAGATCAATGTACAAGCGCTAGAACACGCGTTCGGGGACCTCAACCTTACCCATGGGAGGCCGAAGAATGGTGTTGGGCGCTTTAGTGCACTTGCATAGCTCACAGGAGGCTACGTACGCTTTTATCTGTTGTGCTATCTTAGGCCAAAAGAAACAGGTTTTCAACCGCCTAAGTGTACGACCGTAACCGCCGTGCGCACTTGATGGGTGGTCATGAGCCCGTCTGATAAGATCAGTGGTTAATTCTTCGGGCACCCACAACTTCCACTGTTCTTCTTCTTGTATGGGGTCTCCGGATGCGTGTCCCATCCGCTTATAAATAAATCCATCCGTCAACCGCAGTTCAGGAAGCTGGGACAGTTGATTCTGGATAGTGGGAATCAGTTGGGTGTAGTTTGCTGACTTGAAGGCAGGATGGTCCAGATCGATCAATTGGGGGCTGTCGTCCTCTTGGACCAACTCGGCTCCTTCAGGGGCGAACATTCTGGATAGGGTGTCGGGGACTACATGCTGGCTTCCCTTTCGGTGGCGAATTGTGAAGTCAAATGCCTGTAGTTTCAGTGCCCACCTGGCCAATCTGCCGTTGAGATCAGTCTGGCTCATCAGCCATTTGAGAGACGCGTGGTCTGTAACGATTTCAAAGGTGTGTCCCTCCACATAGGCTCGGAAGCGTTTCACTGCCAACACTGCAGCTAGACATTCCTGCTCGGAAACCGTGTAATTTCGCTGGGCTGGGTTCAACTTGTGAGACATGAAGGCTATAGGTCTTTCCTCGCCGTCTTGTGCAACCTGGACTAAGACTGCTCCCACCCCATGTTGACTCGCGTCACAATGGATTGAGAACGGTTTGTCAAAGTCCGGGCTGTGCAGTACGGGGGCTGTAGTCAGACTCTTCTTTAGCTCTTCAAAGGCTCGCAAGCTGTTCTCTTCCCAGACGAATTTACGTCCCTTACGCAGCATGTCGGTCAAAGGAGTGGTTATGGTGGCATAGTCACGTACAAAGCGCTGGTACCATCCGCATAAGCCTAAGAATCGGCGTAATTGCTTGGTGGTCTTGGGTAATGGAAAAACGTCAATCGCTTGAGTCTTGTCCGGATCGGTCTTGATATGGCCATGCCCAATGATGTGACCTAAATACTTCACCTCCGTCATCACGAACTGACTCTTCCGTATGTTGATGGTTAATCTTGCCCTCCGGATGTGTAGAGCCACCTCCTGAAGCAGGTCGATGTGTTCGTCAAAGGTCTCGGTTATAAGCAACAGATCGTCCAAGTAAACGAAAACTTGGTGCCGCAAATGAGGTGGTATTACCTTATCCATAAGGCGCGTCATTGTTTGGGGGGCATTACACAATCCGAATGGCATGGTCACGAATTGATATAAGGGCTGACCTGGGACTGTGAAGGCTGTTTTCTCCTTTGAACCGGGGTCTAAAGGAATTTGCCAGAAGGCGTCCTTGAGGTCTAAGCTCGTGATGAAATGGGCTTTAGGCAACCGACTCAAAATGCCTTCAATCAACGGTAGAGGGTATGTGTCCTTGACTGTGACAGCGTTCAAGCGTCTGGCATCTAAGCATAACCGGACCTTGTTCGGCTTGACAACTAAGGTGACTGGGGAAGCCCACGCGCTCTGTGATTCTTCGATTACGCCTAATGCTAGCATTCGATCCACTTCGGCATATAACGATTTTTCCTTCGCCGGAGATATGGCAAAATGTCTCTGTTTTATGGGTTAGGATCCCCCACATCTATAGTGTGGAACACCAGGGCAGTCCGCCCGAGACCTTCCTTCTCATGCGATGGAAAAGCCGATATAGCCGAGTCGAGACGCAGTTGCTGTCTTACATCCAGTGTATGTCGTAATTAGTTAGTGGGTTGAGATTGGTCAGGAACTGGGGTGACGGACTCCAGGGTCGTACCGGAAAATAGTGCCGGGGCCAAGTTAAATTTTCGACCGAAATCCACTCCTAGATAAAGATTCTGGGTTAATTTAGGTATGATGAAAAATTCCAGAGGTTTAGTTACTCCTTTAAAGGTGACATCCGTCGTAAGTTTTCCCACTACAGAGTGACGAGTTCCGTCCGCCATGCTTAACCAGGAGGTAAAATGACGGATTTGGTCCGCGTGCATTGCCAGTACCTCCCCTGCAAAATCGGCAGATATGCAATTCACACTGGCTCCCGTATCGACTAAGCCTGACACTCGTTTTTGCAGGAGGTGTACTGACGCATATGGCCGAACATCATCCCTCAATATTTCGTCTAAGTGTATGTCCTTCAGCAGCTTCCTCAACTGCCTGACTTTTCTCCAGAAGCTCCGCATCCGACGTGTGGCTCGCTTTCTTCGCGGTGGGACAGTTGTAGCCAACTCCTCATGGAAGATGCGTTGTCGAGTAGCCAAATAATTCCGCAGCCTGACGTGGAAAGGTTTTACATGCCAAGGAACTTTCGCCTCGCTATCATTTCCCTGCGCGGTAACCTCGGCGAAGGATGGCGTCGGTTGTGGAACTTCGGGAGAACTGTGTTTAGCGGTGCGAGTCAGCAGAATTGGAGTCATGTTGGGGGCTTGGTCATAGCTAGTGATGGGGTCAAGATTGGTTCGTCCGGGGTTTAGGAGTGCCGACGGGTGGTCGCGGCACTCGGTGGCAAGTTTTTTCGCCCTTTGCAATTTGTACAGTCAGGTGCGTATGTGTCGGCCTTCCCGCAGCGGTAGCAGAAAAGCGTCGGCTCCGCTGGACATGCATAGAACCGATATCCCGGTTGTCGGCAGTTCCAACAGACCGTCGGGCTTGTAATTGCTTCAAGGGAGGGTCGATCAATCAATGCTGGGTCCTCAAGCTCCGGTGGTGCTCCGCTCCTCGGTACTGGTACTGGATCAGCAAGCAGGTGGTCCGCTGCCATCAACTCCGCGGTGTGATGATTTCGGCGATTGGGTCCCGTTATGCGAGGTTGTGGACGGAAGGTACCTCGCCGCTCATCCAAGTGTTCTTGCCTGCGGGCATGGAGGCGCAATCCCTGTATGGTGTTGATGGGAAAATGCAGAAGGCTGTTCTGAAGATCCCAGCGCATATTTTCCCGGATAATTTCTACCAGTTCGTCCTCGGGCATGGTAGTTCGCAAGCAAGTGCTCAATCTCACTATACTTGTGTAGTACTGGTCGAACGGTTCGTGAGCGCCTTGTTTCCGTTTCTTTATTTGCTCCCTTAGCTCTCTCTCTCAGTGAAGCCATCCTCAAATCGATTGCGGAAGGCTGCACTGAAAGAGTGCCAAGTGGGACGTGGCGTTGATTCTTTAAAGCTCCAGTACCAGTCGGCAGCGTCGCCGCTGAGCAAAAGATGTGCATGCCGGAGGAAGGCCGAGGAATCACCTCCCAGGGTGCTGGATACTAACGCCTGAATCCGGAAAAGGAACCGGTCCGCCGATATCATATCGTTGAACCCTGTAAAGCTCAGGCGCCAACTCTCCATGATACGAGGCGTCGGGTCTCGAAAAGGTGTCAATGCGTTCCCGGGGGGAATCGCATCCTCGATTGACCTGTTGTACTGAACTGCCTCGGAGGCTAGAGGTACCAACGGAGGTGCGGTGCTGTGTCGTGGTCTATATTCGGGAGCTCTGGGATCCATTCCCGAGTTCCTTGGAGGTGGGGCCCATTGCTCGGATGGTCGAGAGTGGGGCATAGCCACACTGGGATTGGGCTCCCAGCCAAGCGGAGTTCTCACGCGGCTGGGTGGTTGGCTCATAGGGAGATTCTGGAGCTTTCCCTCCAGGTTGCCAATCCTCTCCGACATATCTCTCATCAACGCCACGAGGGTGTCGATGGAGTGGGCGGAAGGCATGGGGGTCACCTCGGGCACGACACTTGCGGCCGGAACTTCACCGCCTACGGCTCCTTGAAGGTCTAGGAGTGGTTGGGACGGTTCGGCCTCTGGAACTCCTTTCGCCACTGCTCCACGCGTTGGTAGGGGCGTTCCGAGGGGGACGCCGGCATAAGCGACACAGCTCGGACGTGAGGAGGAGCTGTCGGACACAGGCACGGTGGAATAGATGTCCACAATCCAATCGCGCGCTGTGTACCCCCTCCACTACGTCCTCGAAACAGATCCCGCAGTTCGCGGGTTGGACCGTTTTGGACTGGGGCCACCGCTTATCAGGAGTCCGCTTCGTTGCCATTTTTGGTTCTGTATTGTGTGTGGTTGCTAATGTAAATAAAAAAAAAATATAAAATACACTTATTCCTGCTATAACCCTAATATATAGATATAAAAAACTTAAGAATAGGACCGTGGCCGATAGTGGCGAGCTATTAAGAAAGGGAAAAAAAATTTATTTAGATTATACTTTCCCTTTCAGCAGTCGACTCCTTCAACGGGAAAGGAGAGTGCGTGGTAATCAGCCGAAGAAAGGGTGCTTTTGGCCGATTTACTGAATTTAACCCCTACCCACATACATTACAAAACGTTTCTAATCTACGTTAAATGACTCGACGAGACAAGTGGTATAGCTACCGTAACAGCTTAGTACGCGGACAAAACTCCCGACGCGTGGAAGCATTCCGGGCTTCGCAACTCCAGCGTACGCCACCGAACGTTGAACCGATACCACTCGTCTATCACGCATACGAAATAATTAGAATCCTTCCGCGACATAAAGGCAAGGTAGCCTTCTATTTTCTTGAGAGTCCATGCTGATAGGTAAACCCATCAGGCTGGCTGTTCCATCAAGAAAATAGAAGGTCCTTACAGGGGTTAACCTGGGACAACACATCGGAAGGATTCTGTCGCGAAAAAAAAAAATCAAACAAAGGAGAGCGGAAGCTACTACTCACGTGAAGCGACTGCTAGTGTGTATCACACAACTCCACTGCTCCTGATAGTGGGACTCGAGTACCAAGGTACCTTACATCCTCCGTAAAGGACCAACTCGTCAGAAGACGCGAAGTTCTTTCCCCCTTAGGATGTCGTAGGCCCCACGTTGGGCGCCATTTGTAATGATTTTCAACCTTTTAGGTTCAAACGCGGAACCGACCTCTCATCGGTTCTAGACGTTAAGTCTGAGTAGTGCCAACGGATGGTACCAACAGGTCAACCAATCCATGCACCGTAACCCATTTACGCGGTGGCTGCTTGTCGGCCAGCTAGTTCGGAGAGGATTTCGGTCGCGGGTCTCCGAATGGGTTACGCTCAATTACAATATTTCAGCCACCTGAGCATGCCCGTTTTCCAAAACGCGTTATCAAAACAAACCATACGGAGAAGAAACCTACTTTACGTTACTCCGTATTTCTTCTTATAACCAGTCAAGAATTCAAAATCTAATTTTTATTTCACGTTCCCGAAGTTTCGACGCGGTACCGAAAAGTATACTACTCTAACTCAACCCGACGAAGACTACTCTAAATAAAATAACGAAACAACAAAGGTACCGCGTACCGCGCGCGACGCGAAACCGACCTCAGCGGATTTGGCGAAACCCTACCCTCGCGACGACATACCTACCCTGCACTCACTTTCCCGCTGAAACAGAAAGAACCACTGAAAAGGAAAGTCTTTAATTAATTAGCATTTCATTTTAATATTTTCGAAATTCATCTTTTAATTAAATTAACAAAATATAGTTATTAAAACTATTTAACTAAATGTTAGGGAATGCAATCATTTTCAAACTTCAACATAAAAATAGTAGCTTTTCAAAATTACACTGGTATAATATTCTATGCTATATATATGTATAGACAAGGATTCCTAGCAAAAGATGCATTTTTTCTAGTCAACGTTAGCACACGTGAAATTTCACTTACAATACTTTCCGAACAAAACGATCACAATCTTAATGAAGTATGTTAATATATTTTTTTTTTTTGACAACTTTAAAAGCAAATCATACTATTATATATTTATTAAGCACGATGTGAAAAATGTAACGTTCCTTACTTTAAACTCTAAAAAGTGTATAAATTTTACACAATCATTTTGAGTTATTCGCTATTCATCCTTAGTTACCAATTGCAAATCAAAACAAAAAAATTAAATGAAATTAAAAAAGAAAACTAAACTGAATGCTAGCTCCAGAGGATATAAAAGATAAATCTTTCGATTTTAGCTTTTTTTTTTTTACTAGTTTACCTAACGTTTATTTTAAGTTAAACTACAATTACTTATTATACCTAGTATGCAACTATGCTACTTCCTCACCAATAAGATATAAACTAGGAATACAACTAATAGAACTCTGAGATTCTATTTGTATATACTATCTATTTCTTTTCTTCTTTCTTTTGCAGTTACGAATTTTTGAAATATATATATATATATATAAAATATTTTTTTTGTTTGCAAATTGTTTCCAAGCGAATTTTCTATTTAGATGTCGTTAAAAATTATTTTTTTGGTTTCTTCCTTTCTCGTTTCATATTCAAATCGAGCTTAAGAATTACATTTTATCAAATATGTGTTTCCATTAGCGTTAAATTTGAATTAAAATCTTCTCTCAAAAATTACTAAACAGTATAATTTTTAATGGAATTATCGTTACTGTTCTACCAAATCACTGATATTTGATGGTTTGAAATATTTTGATAAGTAATTTTCTATAAAAATTTCAATATTGTTATCTCAATTTTACTGTAAAGGTGTAAACACTTGTGTAGAATAAATGAAATTATTTTGAGTGATGGTTGAAATACTCGTTTGTTATTTTATGACTTGGCTGGATTATAAGGATCCACGCGTAAAGGAGAAAATTAAGGTTTTAAGTGCAAATCAGTTCGAGAAATATTTTTTTTTTTTGAAGCAGTATTAATAGGATTATTTAAGTTTTAGTGCTATAAAAATTTGGTATTTCATGTGTTCCTCAAATAAAGATAAATTATTATTATTACGCATAAAGTTTTAAATATTAAACTTCGCACTAAATGCTCAAAATAAAAACAAAGTAAAGTTCCAACCGTATATTCGTTTTACTTACATAAGTTCTGCAATTCCCTTCCGGTTGCATGGATCACATAATGGTTGTTAGCATTCTCAATCAGATTAAGATTTCCACCAGTGTAAAACCAATCATAACGTCCTCGAAAGCACCTATCCGGAACTTGCGCAATTGTTTCTAACCTCTCCTCGTTTAAACGTATGCTCCCTTCTCAAAGACCCTAAATGAAAGAACAATACATTCGAACTCGAACCACTTGTTGCACGTCGCCAAACAACTACAAGACCAGATGGCTGGGCCGAGAGGAGGGACTGTAATAAACAATGCGGCGCCGCAGCAGTGCTAATTTTTTTGCAGGTATTTGCAGAAAAAGCGATACCTTCCCGGCAGGCTCTGACATAGATATTCAAGCCACAGAAAAGATGATTCGAAATTGCCTACTGTGCCACGCCAACGATTACGAATGAAGTGGCATTCAACTGTGCGAAACAAAGGTTCCATTCTTTTCGACTGTGAGCTCCGTCACCTCCAGCGCCACTTCTTCACCTGTTAAAATGTATTGGCGCTTGTGCACGTGTGGCCAAATATCCCCATCTGGGCTAATTGCTCAAATTCCAAAGTGCTTTGGCAACTTCCGAACGTGTTGGCTATCTATAAGTGGGAAACGATTGTAATTGAAGGAATGTGCCAAAAAGATATGTCCTGTCTTAATAATATTCACCTTGACTAGCTTGAACCGCGCTTCCATAGAAGTTTCACCTTTAGTTAAGTGTCTGTTCCTGAGACTATTAATATTTAATACAATGGGATCCACGCCTTCTTCAAATTAACCGAGGGAGCAGAGTAATACTCGCAGTTCTTTTATTTCCCGCCGTTTCTATTCCTCGTTGCGTTGGACTGTCAATCCGACAACCGCCGACAAAACAGATGTGTGGAGTGGAACGCCACATGGCGGCAATGTGCATTTCCATTTGTCGCCAGTGGCATAGTGTTTCGATGGCCACGGTGGAGGGGGCATTCCCAGATGGCTATGCCTCGAAATGTGTCGGGGTTTTTTGATTAATATTATGTTTCAAATATTTAAATCCACAGATCTAAATATTTGGAGAGAAAAAAAAATATTTTCTGCGCAACGATATCCGCACGAAAGATGAAGTCCGCTTGCATTTCGAGGTCATAACCATCTGGCCGGGTGCAAGGGTTCGGGATCGGAATCACTTCGATCCCCGGGCGTAGGCGCCACATTACAAATGCCCTCGTCTGGGGACGCGTGAATGCGCTGGCAGGCTAGCATTGCGGTGTCGTGGGGCGGGTTCGTTTCCCCAGCACGAGGACCCACTACAAAAAAATTTCGCATTCACGAATTTCATACATAGATCAAAAGAAAACGACCGAAGTCGCAACATTGTAGATAACCTCACCGAAGGAGACGTACTTGTTACTAGAACAAGTGAAACCTGAGAAGAAAGGCGAACTTGGGGTTGACATCGTCATTACCCAACGAAGTTCATGGCCCACAAATGAAAGAGGGGCAACCGGGTGGTGGTGGAGCCCCTTCATACCCACCCAACCGGAATAAATCCAATGATAGCTTGTTGAAGTGGCCAGGTATTCCTCTTCTGAGTGGAAAACTCATACAATTTGAATTGTATGAACCTTCCCATCAGAAGGGGAGTACCCCGGTGACCAATTTATGTCATAGAATTATACAATTGAATTGCATAAATCTATGCCATAAAAAGGCACTCTGTTTGGGCCACTCAACCCATGATGTCACCTGAAACAGAAAGGATTATTAATTACCCGGTGGCTGGCTCATGTTTTGAGGTTGAAGCCTGCCACCGTACCGGGTCCTATACTCGGTTAGAGAAATCGGAAGGGAAAGACCGATTTTTCAATTCACTCCTGCATTTTTATTATTATTTTTTTTACAATTTGCATGTTTTTTGTGTTGTATATATAAGAAAGATATTTAATAAAATCAGTATAAATGAAAAAAATTCTGATATGTTTTGCTTAAAACGTTCATATTGTAAAAAAAAACATCCAATTTTCCTATTTATATGTAAATAAATACTAGAAAATATGTTTGAAATTCTGAAATCTAGAATACTATTTCTCAGAAATGTATTAAAAAAATTTTAATCATATAAAGCCAATATGGATATAAAGTTTTTTTTTTCGTTTTATCTACTCTTCGTAGTAAAATCGTTTCTATGGATTCAAATCAGATCGTAAAGTTTATTTGAATTTTTATCAAATCTTGAATCCCGTTTATACCATGCTAAATTTCCAACTTGTATCGGATCAGAAATTTTTAAGTGAAGTTATAACTATTTTCTAGTTTATTATGCCTCCATTCTTATTTAATATAATTGTGTTGTTGGCCGAAAATCTGACAACAATAATTTTGTTGGTAATTTTATTGCTATTGTAAAGTGTGTGTTTGTGTGTTTTGCATACATCAAATTGAACAGTATTTTTTTATTTAAAATTTTTCTTTCTGGTTGTGTTTGAAGGTGTTTTATTTTATTTTAAGGGTTAATAGAAATATGTAGGTAGGAAGGATGCATTCGCGTATGTCAATGAACAAATACGAAATCGATAAAAAAAATCATTTCTTATATATATTATAAATAGAAGAATTAATTATTATATAATTAGGTAACCAAAAAGGGACTCACCGCATGTTCCGTCGAGCGCTCGATGGGTGCAGGTATTTTCGTCCACCAATATCATTTTATAGTCTCCATTATCTGAAAATGTAAACTTATTTGAAGTGTGCGACTCCGACGACTGGCCGGCGTCATCTAATTTCTTTCGCAATACAGAAAGACCATATTTGTAGCCAACGTAGGATGATAGGAGAATAGCCACACCATTGACCAACGATGAATCGAACACTTTATCCGACATACTCTTTTATGAGTTTTAATTTCAATAGCGAAATATCGTCTTTTCTTCAAAGCGTCTCCGCTTGATGAATAAATAACCTCAAATTAGCATTGACTTTACTAATTTTCCATTTGGAAGAATGAAAATTTGCACGCGCTTCAATAAAAGTTTTGAACACTTGGAAAAAGTTCAGCAGTGAATCGAATTTAGGAAGTTTCACTATAAATGTCAAAGTCACTACCGATTTTCACATCAATCCTCCTCTTCTGTCGTAAGAACACAAGTTCGAAAGTTCGATTTACTATCCACAATGTCACTTCAACTAGAATACCTTTTCAGGTAACTTGTTTCGTATCACGAATCCGCGAAACCTCCACGCTACACTAGTTTTATAACTATAAACCAAACGAAACTTCCAAGCGCCTAAGATAAGTTTATGCCTGACCGCATCTCAGCTACCCTTACGCTCTTTGTTGTGACTTCGGGAAACGGTATTGATTTCAGCGTGCATGCAAAATATCTGATGCCAAACACTCTTGGCAAGAAGCTCAAAATAATCTTAGTCCGACAAAAACAAACTTTTTTTTTCAATCCGACGGATTAATTTAAGCGATTACCACGAATCAACGCAATCATCCAAGAGGTTTCATGATGCATATGAGCCCAATATTAAGTCAACTATAGAGATTACACCAGAACAACAAACGACACCTCTTACTTTCAAACCCCCGGTTTTTAAAGAGATTTAAGCCGAAAACAAGGAAGAATTCTAATTTTTCCACAAGTTACTTCCCAACTGATAAACAACTAAACAACACTCCTAACTCCACGAAATGCCGAGGTTGTCGCAACGCGTCGTCGTCGCTGCCCATAATCACGTTAGCATTTCCCTCCTTGCTGGTTGCTGCGAACACTTTTTGCCTTATGCGTGAACATCATTTTGACCGTAGAAATTTATTTTTCCCGTCCGTCTTCTCGCTGATCTCCAAGTCGACTCCAAATTTGACTGGAATGATCACCACTACCACGGATGACGGATTACTCAAAAGACGTCAGGCGATACAAAAGTTAAGGCGGCTTCTAAATGATCTTTGTTTTCTTTCTCCGGTGTCTTTTCCACAGATTTATTCGCGTCAACTTCCTTCGAGGCCATTTCACTGCAGATTCTTCAAACTTTCAATACAAAAACACAACCACAGCACTTTTTAGTTCGGCAAGGTTGTATTTTTGGGCGGTTTGAACTGCTTCAACGTTGCTATAAAATTGGGTGGATACAGAAATCCAGATGTGGCACCCGAAGTGTCGGAGGCCGCCCATGAAAATTGTGTTAAGTCGTCGGTTGCCGAAACATCGCAAACACGGCGAGAAAAACTGCGGTCGAGCCGCTCAATGCCAGAAAAACTTCACGCACAGAACGAAGTAATTACGCGGTGTGGGGGGCACTAATGGCCACAAAATCACCGCCACACAACTCAGTAGTCTGCCGTCGTAAAATTAAACCGTGGAAATCGTGAAATTTTACCAAATTTTAGCCACTTGAACTGCGCGATTTTGATGCGGTTTCTCATAAGTTGAAAATGGCGGAGACGAACCATCAAGCAACGAAACAGTAGTGGAAAATCTGCGAAAAGTTTCGTTCAATAGTGACATCTATGTGTGGAAATGAATTAAAATTGCGATTTTTAGTAGTTCTTTTTAAATTAAGCGATGTTAATACCCATATTTAGTTACTGTATATTTCGAATAAAATAAATAAAAAAAAAAAATTAAAATTGCTCCTACTTTAGTCGTTCTGTTAAAACATAGATGTACACTGCCAACGAATATACGAACATCACACAATTTATACACATGTAAATTATTGGTTTAGCGATTCCAAGTGTATCAGACACTGATTGATAGTGGCACTCAATTACTACAGTTTCCGGACCTAGATCAAAGAGGTTATTGCTGTTAATGGTGATTTTATTGAATAACTTTATAGCCATATATTAATTTAATGTTGTAGAAAAAATTTCTGAAATTTCATTAAATTTTGTGAAAAATACAAGCTAATTAATTTTACTCTCAAGTTGTCCTCAAATTCCGTACGCACCCTTTATGTTAATAGACCTTAAACTTTACTTTTATATACTTTGCAATATTGGGAGTTGGAACCCAGGGTTGTATACACTCTGATTTTGGATTTTCGGTCTCACCACGATCAATTCACAAGAGCTGTGCCGCCGGCTATTTTGGTGATGTGGCCTGCCGCGGTCAAAAGCTGGCAAAACGCAAGCCGTTATATAAAAATCGCAGTACAAACCTTTGACCAGTTCCTCGTTTTTCTAGGGTTTTGTAAAATAATTTTTCAAAACCTCACTAGTCTGTCCGTCCGTCCGTCCGTGTGTCATAGCACTTTTTCCCGCAAACTACTTAAGCTAGAAACATGAAATTTTGTACGCAGGTGTAAAGTGGCGCTCTCTTCAAAATTCAACTACGAAAAATTTTATAAGATATTTAAGGGGGGTCTCCCCACATAGGGGAGTGGCCCCCGAAAAAAAATTTCATCAAAGGTAGCCGATATGGGTATCAAATGAAACGTCTTGATGAAAACTTTTCGAAAGTCCGATACTTTTGCTTTGTTGGACGCGCACGAAAAATTTGTGTCCCCCCCCCCCTCGCGTTTGGACACCTGTGATCCGAAAAATCTGAAGGGAACTATGGTGGTAGGTGTTTATGAGTAAAACAACAACAAATACCTTAGAAGTCGAAATTCACTCAACTTTGTTAATAACAGTATCATGTTCGAGTTTCACATTTTCCCCAATAAAATTGAATCCGTACCCTTAAACCGAACGAAATTGGATATTGATGTAGTCCTGCTATGGGTTCTTAAACTTTGTAAGTTTGATGTAAATCGAATGATATACACGGAAGTTATAGCTGTTTGAAATTTGTCCAATTACAACAACAATAACACATGATTTTGGTATTTTATGGATTTTCCATCCAATCAGTCACTGTAGTTTTGACTTGATCTTCTTGAAATTTTCCAATAAGGTCAATGATATTAATATTTTTGAGGATTCATGATTTGAGTTGTTTTTAACGGTTTGCAACAAAATGGTGACCGTCGAAAGTAGAAAGACAATGGATTTTCCTTTGAACTTGCGCATCTCTTTGACATATTTCTTGACGTTATTCATTGCTGGTGACTGCATTTCTGAGAAGTTGGGTACAAAGCCCTTCTGACATGAGCGTAGGTCTGTTTCTACTTCTTAGCACTATAGCCCCTTTTGGGCCTTAGCTTCAGTTCTCTTAACGAATACCTTCTTGGGTATCCGTTGTTTGTCCATACGATTCATGTGTCCAGCCCATTGCAGCTTCCGCAGTATTACAATTGTAATGCCTACACCAATAAATATTTATAAATATCATACTTACATCTATAAATTCAAATAAATACTCTCATTCATATCCATACACTTCCGTAAACAATCATATCAACATGTAAAAACAAAAATACGACAAAGATTCTACATGCCCATATCCATATCATATTACTCACTCGCAATGTCAACACAAAACCTACAAACAAGCAAACAGTCAACTCATTCATAAATTATTGCATTTGAATCGATGTGCTTACGTCTGTACATGCACTTGAGGAAATACTATGATTCATAAGACAAAACTGCATACGCAGATATTCATATGAATATACCCATATTACGCACATGAAGAAAAGGTCGCGTGGATCAAAAAATTGCAAACACATCAAAAATGTTTCAATGAGAACTGAGTAGCTTAGGTCGATGAATTGCGTAGTGATAATTTATTGAGTTGCAAATAAATGGCACCAATAAATTTATCGAACATGAATATATGGATATTAGTAATGTACATTTTTGGAGTAAACAATTAGGTCAATTATTTCGTAAGAAGTATATTGTAAGCTAAAATTGAATATAAGTGGTCGTAGGAAAATTTAAATAAAACATTCTTGGCAAGATACTCAGCGTGTATTATTCATTCTGATTATTAACCCTTGAAGCAGATAGTCGCGAAGTTATTTTTGCAGACTTAGTAATAACGGCGTCGTGGTCAGTAATGTCCTCGCCATTATATCTGCAGAGCAATCCGCTGTTTAGGTGAATATAATTATTGTCTTAGTAGGCCCTTTAACTTATCCTAAAGTGCTTAGCGATCTAAGGACTCATTGCAAGGCAATTGTGCCCACTTATTACATGGCGATCCTGCGAACTGCGCAAAGGAAAATACTATCAACGACGATTTCCTGGACTTGCAATCAGAGGGCAATTTCGACGCTATTTTTGATCGGTGTTGCGAGCTAGCAGAAAAGGAGCTAGAGTATGTTCCGGAGGCATTGACTATCAACGAGGTACCAAAGTACATCACAACAAAGGTCGCAGATCTAAAATATATTGGACCAAAGTCTCGACGAATTAGTGATTTCTTCAAACAACAACATAAAAAGGATACAACGGTGATACCGAAGAGAAGAGTGCTAGAGGAGGAGCAAAAACAAAATTGAAGAAGGCCCGTGCAGAATTACACCGCGTTATCAAATTGACGCACGGTGAATCGAAGAAGTTACTGTTAAAATAACTGGATAAGCTACGCCCGGACAAAAAAAAATCCCCGACAAAATGGGCAATAAATGCTCAACCTACACAAATGCTGGTATCGTGAAGGAATATAGGCAGTCGATAACCACTTCTTCAATTTTCATCATAGCTATAGTTTTATTTTTTGTGTATGATAGATATAATAAAAAATATGTAATCAAAAGGTTAAATAGGACAACTAAAATTTAAAGCTAGATCAAATATAGAATATATTTTTACAGTCAATTTCTGCATTTAGTGTTACAAGAAATTTGTTTTAGCTTATGGATAAAGTGAAAAACATTGTAGACGACAACGAAAGGACCCTTAAGAATTTAAAGAAAACAGGAAAGAGCTTGTATACTGTTGAAACCATTTTAGAAAAATTAGGTAACCTACAGAAACAAAGAGAATTATTCAACTCTTGGACATCCGTCCTTTCAGAAAGCGATTCCAATCTTTTGGATTTGAAATTAAAATTTAAAACAGAAGCTGCAACTCTAGAAAGATAACTTCAGTTTCAGTTGTCTCAACAAGGATACACTGGTCAAGATACAAAAGTATCAGAATTAGGAAATAAGAACCCCATATTGATAGAAAGTTCCAGAATGGCAGAATTCTCGTTAGAAACCGCGTTGAAGGTTATTCCTGTCTTTAACGGAAAATATAGGGAATCAGAATCATTCCTAAAAATTGAAGAACTCCTACATTCTTCACTAACAGCAACTGCTAAAGAATTGTTATTGGATTTTGTGAAAAACGTCAAACTGAGTGCATCGGTTAAGCTTTCAATTGCTGCCAGTAACATTGTTTCTTTTGAGAACCTTAAAGATGTTTTATTACGCAAGTTTAAAAGCAATAAAACTATACCCCAGATATTCACACAGCCTAGCAATACGGTACAAAAGAAATCAACCGTCAATGCCTACACTGATAAAGTAACGTCACTCATTTGTGAACTGAATCAACTACAGATTCAAGAGTTAGGTAATTCTGCAACAGCAGCTGAAAAGAAAGTCATAGCTAATATGAATGACAGTTATGCACTCACTGTATTCAAGAACGGTTTGAACGACCAGCTGAGAAATACTGTTTTTGCATCGAGACCAAAGAATTTTGGTGAAGCTGTATCTTTGGCTTTAGAGTTAGAAAATTCTGATCCACCACTTGTAGCGAATGTTATGCATTTCTCTAATCAAAAGACAAACAACAGGTATCATGGTAGAAATAACTACAACATACGATACAGCAATGATAGGAGAAACAATTATAACAACCGAAATGACTACAGACATAACAATAGCACAAGGTATAACTATAGGCAAGGCAATAGTAATAACCAACGGGGTAGGAATCATAACAATGGACGAGTTTCCAACAACGAAAATAATGGGAATCGACATAACTATTTCAGAAACGACCAGAACCGAACTAATAGGAGAAATGTTAATATTATTACGGACAAGGGAAACTACCGAAGAACCGGCGAGGTCGAGAATGTACAGGACAGCCTCCCGGTATAGACCACAGAATATTTAGGATTTCAAACACCTGCGCAAATTTCATTACAATTTATTGCCACAATGCAGGTAGAAAACTTACATTTCTTATAGACACAGGTGCGGACGTGTCTATCTGTAAAGAAAATGTCTATAGGAATATAGAATATGAAATAAGATCTAATGAAAGGATTAAGCTCTCAGGAATAACTGAGGAAGTTACTAGTTCACTAGGAACTCTAGATTTAAATTTACAAATTGGGGAATATAATTTAAGAAATTCATTTCATATCGTAACCGAGAAATTTCCGATAACCACAGATGGTATCTTAGGGAGAGATGTACTAGTCAAACATATGTGCAAAATTGATGAGACGTACACCATCTCATTTAATATAAAGGATGATGAAGTTGTGTTGCCTATGAGCACGTGAAAACCCAACAATTACCAGATAAACGTATCTGTGAGAACCGAAGCAATAGTTCCGGTAAATTTAGAACTAGATGAAGACTGCATTCTATTCCGGTCAGAAATTCAAAAAGGTATTTTTGTTGGAAATACCATAATACCCGCGAAAGGAATCCAACATGTGAAAATACTGAACACAACAGACAACGATGTTGTCATTAAAGAATTTAGAGCACAAGTTGAACCTTTAAGCGATTACAGTATCCTTACACTGAATAAAAGTGACAAAAGGCATCAGGAAGGTCAGATGTCGAATAATAAATGTTTCGAGAAATTGCTGGAGATAATAAATGAAGATAATTTGGATAAACCATCCATGAACAGTTTATTAAACATAATTCAAGAATTTCAAGATGTATTCTATCTAGAGGGAGAGAAATTGACAACGAACAATTTTTACAGACAACGTCTGCAAACAACCGACAAAAACCCGGTTTATATAAAAAATTATAGGTTGCCACAAACCCAAAACGAGGAAATTTTGCGACAAGTTAAAGACTTGGAGTCTAATGACATCATAGAGCCGTCTGCTAGCCCTTACAACTCACCTCTATTGGTAGTACCAGAGAAGTCGAGTGATGGAGAGCAGAAATGGCGATTGGTGGTAGATTTCCGCAGACTTAACGATAAAATCGTTAACGACAAATTTCCTTTAACAAGACTCGAAGACGTTTTGGATAAGCTTGGAAGAGCTAAGTATTTCTCTACTTTAAATATGACTAGCTCTTTTCATCAAATTAAACTTGAGAAAGAGTCTAGGCCGATAACAGCATTCTCGACAAACGACGCTCATTATCAATTTAAGAGATTACCGTTTGGTTTGAAAATTTCTTCTAATAGTTTTCAACGAATGTTGACTATTGCATTAAGTGGTTTAAGTCACGAAGCTTTCCTATATGTCGATGACATTATCGTATTTGGATGCAGTATTAAGCATCACAACGACAATCTGAGCAAAGTATTAAGCAGGCTGCGTAAATACAACTTAAACTTAAGTCCCGCGAAATGCCAATTTATGAGATCGGAAGTAGTGTACTTAGGGCATTTGATCACTGATAAAGGTATCAAAACCGACCCATCAAAGTACGAAGTTATCAAAAACTACCCAATACCACGCAACGCGGATGAAGTACGGAGATTTGTAGCTTTTTGTAATTATAACAGGCGATTCATCCCGAATTTTGCGCAAACAGCCAAATGTCTTAACTCTTTGTTAAAGAAAAATGTTACCTTCAATTGGACTGAAGATTGTCAAAAAGCTTATGAGACTTTAAAATCGAAACTCATTGAACCACCTATCTTGCAATACTCAAATTTCGAAAAACCATTCATCCTTACTACAGACGCATCTAATTATGCATTAGGAGCAGTTCTGTCACAAGGCAAAATTGATTCTGACTTACCGATATCTTACGCTAGCTAATCATTAGTGAAGCATGATATCAATAAACCAACTATTGAGAAAGAATTGCTAGCAATACATTGGGCAATAAATTTCTTTAGACCTTACCTTTACGGTAGAAAATTCATAGTGGTAACTGACCATAGACCACTAGTATCACTATTCAGTCACAAAAATCCATCTTCAAAATTAACAAGGATACGAGTAGATTTATCTGATTATGTCTTCACAATAGTCTACAAGAAAGGCAGCATGAATACCTATGCAGACGCCTTGTCTAGAATCGAATTGGATTCAGACAAACTTAAATCAATGATACCTCCAAACACTGATGAACGTGTTAAACGAAAGTTACTAATTGTAACAAGGAGCATGGCAAAAAGTACAAAGAAAGAAAAGAAAGTCGACAACGATTGCACCCACACCAAGATAGAATCTGATCAACTGTATTGCTGGGATTGTACAAGTCTGTCTGACATTACTGGTATAGAAAAACTGAAATTTATAAAATTGCACGATACAAATAATGAGAATAAAATAGTACGTACTAAGACTCATATAGAAGCACGTTATAGCGATAAATCTGGTAAGAAACACGTTTCTACCAATGCTCTACCAATGCTCATAACGAAAGCTGCTGATGTGTACTCAGAAAAGAGCAATAGCAATAAGTCTAATTTGAAATTCGTTTCAATATTAGAAAAGTTATTGGAATTCACCAGACAAGAGAATATCTGTGAACTCTCTTTATCTGAAGATGATGAAATATTTAAATCCATAGATAAGAATGAATTCAAAAGAAATTTTAATAAATTGCAACAAAGAAGTACGCGTACAAAATTGAAAATATTAATTTACAAGCGGCCAAAAATGATAAATGATGTAAAAGAACAAAAGAAATTGATTGAGGAGTATCACGATACACCTCACGGAGGACATTTTGGAGTACGTAAAACGTTACTCAAATTAAAACAAAAGTTTTGTTGGAAAAACATGAATAACATTGTTTGACACATAAATAATTGTAAGACTTGTCGAATGAGCAAGCAAATAAGACACACTACCGAGAAAATGATTAAAACGGATACACCATCTACAAGCTTTCAAACGATAGAAGTAGACACAGTAGGTCCACTTCGTATATCTAATGGTTACAGATACATATTGACACTACAATGTGAATTAACAAAATTCGTAGTAGCATTCCCCATAGAAAATAAGGAAGCACATACTATAGCAGTAGGCATAGTTACTGAATTTATATTAAAATTTGGACATTTTAATAAGTTAAAAACCGATCTAGGAACTGAATTTTCAAATAAGCTCATGTCTGAAATATGTAAACTACTAAACATTGAACAGATATTCTCAACTCCTTACCATCATCAAACATTGGGAACAGTCGAACGCAATCATCGAGTACTTTATGAATACATGCATTCTTTTGCCGATGATTACGAATGGGACAAATGGGTACCATACTACGCATTTACATACAATACAACACCCCATGTCGACACAGAATACCCTCTATATGAGCTAATATTTGGAAAACTTCCATGTTTTCCCAATGAGATAATTGAAAACAATGACAAAATTTATGATTTGGATAATTACGCAAATGAACTAAGTATGAGGTTGAGAACATCGCTACTGAAAGCACGCAATATTATAGAAAAAGTAAAGACTAAACGCGTAGATAATCAAAAGTATACAAACCCTATTGATTTAAATATTGGAGATTTAATCCTATTAAAGAATGAGAATCGAAAAAAACAACAAAAACCATTTAAAGGTCCTTACGAAGTCCTAGATATAAAAGATAGCAATATTCTAATAGAAATAGATGGTAAACCAAAATATGTACATAAGAATAGTGTCAAACATTATATCGATTAAAAATAAATATGTTATATTCTAAGAAAAGAAAAAGTGTATATAGAAGAATCTGAAGATAATAATGAGTTTGTATAAAGAAGTAATTTGTGATTCAACTTATATATTCGTAAACTCATATCTAAGTTTAATCAAAAAAGGTTGGAGGTGTAATACCTACACCAATAAATATTTATAAATATCATACTTACATCTATAAATTCAAATAAATACTCACATTCATATCCATACACTTCCGTAAACAATCATATCAGCATGTAAAAACAAAAATACGACAAAGATTCTACATGCCCATATCCATATCATATTACTCACTCGCAATGTCAACACAAAACCTACAAACAAGCAAACAGTCAACTCATTCAAAAATTATTGCATTTGAATCTATGTGCTTACGCCTGTACATGCACTTGAGGAAATACTATGATTCATAAGACAAAACTGCATACGCAGATATTCATATGAATATACCCATATTACGCACATGAAGAAAAGGTCGCGTGGATCAACAAATTGCAAACACATCAAAAATGCTTCAATGAGAATTGAGTAGCTTATGTCGATGAATTGCGTAGTGATAATTTATTGAGTTGCAAATAAATGGCACCAATAAATTTACCGAACATGAATATATGGATATTAGTAATGTACATTTTTGGAATAAACAATTAGGTCAATTATTTCGTAAGAAGTATATTGTAAGCTAAAATTGAATATAAATTGTTGTAGGAAAATTTAAATAAAACATTCTTGGCAAGAAACTCAGCGTGTATTATTTATTCTGATTATTAACCCTTGAAGCAGATAGTCGCGAAGTTATTTTTGCAGACTTAGTAATAACGGCGTCGTGGTCAGTAATGTCCTCGCCATTATATCTGCAGAGCAATCCGCTGTTTAGGTGAATATAATTATTGTCTTAGCAGGCCCTTTAACTTATCCTAAAGTGTTTAGCGATCTTACGGATAACCGTCCGCAGTCTTTCACTGCAGACAAGGAAGTTAAGGACTCATTGCAAGGCAATTGTGCCCACTTATTACACAATCCTTGAGACCTCCGGTTCGTCGAAAATTTCATACAGCTCATGGTTGTATCGAATTCGCCATTGGTCCCCGTCTAGCTTCGCTCCGATTATTCGCCTTAGGACCCGTCACTCAAAGTCGTTCAATATATTTGCGGATGCTTGGGTTAGGGTCCATGTTTCACACCCATAGCATAACACAGGTCTTATCACAGATTCGTATACTTGGAGCTTTCTTTTCCTGTGTATGCAGCTTGTCTTCAAGATCGTCAATACTGAATCAAATATTTTAATTGTGAGCAGTATCCTTCGGCGTATTTCGTCTCTTTCATTGCCCGTTATTTTGGCGCCTAAATACACAAATTTGCTAACATTTTCGATACTGTATTCGCCTAGTGTAATATTTTGTGTATCATGAACTTTGTTTTATTTTGTTGATTTGTAGCCCTACTAGTTTTGCTTTGCTGTCGAGTTTCAGGAGGAGTTCTTTGGCAGTTGTTAATGACCGTGACCGAATGTTGATGTCATCTGCATAGGCCACTACTTGGATCGACTTGTATAGTAATGTACCTCGCGTATCGACAGGTAGCTTCCGTATGACGTACTCCAGAGCCGAATTGAATAGCCCATCTCCCTGCTTTAGTCCGATATTTGTGTCAAAGGCATCGGTGAGTTGGTTATTGATGCGGACTTGGAAGGTTGTCGACGTCATTGTCATTTTGGTAAGACGGACTAATTTGGCTGGGAGGCCAGAACCAAGCATTATTTGGTACAGTACGTTACGATCAATACTGTCATATGCTTGTTTGAAGTCAACGAAAATTTGGTATGCGTTTATATTGAACCCCCAGCATTTTTCAAGTACCTGCTTGACTGTGAACAATGGGTCTGTTGTTGATCTACCTGCCCTAAAACCACCTTGATACTCCCCAAGAATACTGTTGGTGTATGATCCGATTTTATCTTCTGAAATTTTAGAAAATATTTTGTACGCCGTACAAAGAAGTGATATGCCTCTAGAATTTTCGCACTGTACCGTGTCACCTTTTTTGTGGATAGGGAATATAATTCCTGTTCTTGTTGCCAAATGTGCTGGATGACTTTGTGAATAGCTTGATGAACACTACTGCCACCATATTTGATGAGCTCCACTGGAATCTCATGAATGCCAGGCGCTTTATTATTCTTTTGGGCTTTGATGATGGAGCAAACTTCATCCAGGGTTGGTGGGGCCATTGGAAGCTCTCCGCAGACATCTATAGGCTCCGATGTTCTGGAGCTGTGCAGAGGATTAAGGAGGTTCTTGAAATATGATGCGCATCATTCCTTAATCTTGAGGTCTGTTTACCCAACTTGTTTTACAATCGAATCGCGGAAACAAGTGCGATGGTTAATGACGTGAGAAGATAGTTTTCATAAGCGTTAGTTTTTTTTCAAGGGAATTTTCAAAGTGATTGGGAAACTAGTCAACGTTTTTAATCAGTATTTAAATACAATTCTAATTGCGGTTATTTAACTGAAACTTATATAAATTTTTCATCAATGGGCTTTGTGTTATAATTTCAAATTTTGTTTGTTCACAAAATATAATTCAAACTACAAGCAACATTTCTTCAGAATCCGAATAAAAAAATGAGCTAAAAAAAGACCGAACGATTACGGTCGAAAATCGATTTCGAGAATAAAAATAAATAAAATACACAAAATTAAAAGGAAGCTGTCTTTTTCTATTTTCAGTTGGAGTATTTTGTGAAGGCGAAAATGAATTCGATTACAAATATTAAAAAAATGAGCTAAATTAAGTAACAAACATACACTTCTTCATATTCCTAGCTGAAAACTTCTATTTTTGGCAGGTAAGAATCTGCAATGAACCTTCTAAGCTAAGTTCAAACTCAAAAGGATACTTCATAGACTTTGGAAGACAACTGTAGAACCGTGTGTCCTTTGTAAATGTCAATGAGTTATGTGCTCTCATATCTTCAATCGCTTCGACTGCTGCATCGTCCAGTGGTGGAAATGACTGGTCCAACTACAATATCCAGTTGGAATGAGGATAAGAATGGTGAAAGCAAAGAGGTATACACTGGAGACGGCGAGTTTTCATTTCCCATGTAAAATATTGAAGTCTCTTAATACATTTATTTATTTATTTATTTATTTATTTATTTCATCTTACAGACAAAACAATCCAATCACAAAATGGAACGCAAAGAACAATTACAGCAAAATTTAAATGAAAAAGATTACTAAAACGTCGATAATTAAAAGTTAAACTAGTAGTAAGTCTCTTAGTTTTTTCATAAATGCTATGTAAGAAGAGGGGAAAGGTCCAAGCTCGAGATTATTATGATTTCGTACGATTCTTAAGATTGGTGAATAGAAATATAAATCAGTTCTAGCATATGGTATAACGAAATAAGAATTCATCCGAGATGAACGAGATGTTTGTTGGAAACGCAGCTCAGAGAAAATATTTAACGGAACTTGATGGTAGCAGAGTTTGTACAAAAAACATTGGTCTAAATATGTTCGTCGGGATATTAGGGATGGAAGAGATAGGAAAGATAAACGACTCTCATAAGGCTGATACGGCAAATTAAACTTAAGGAAAAGAAAACGCGTGAACTTTCTTTGGACAGTTTCTAAAGAAGTCACGAGATAGGAATATCGGGGGGACCAGATAACAGAACAGTATTCAAGCAAAGGGCGAACAAGACAAACAAATAGGCGAACAGAAGAAGATATGCTATTGAATTTATGTACATGTCTAAGGATAAACCCGGAAACTCTGGACGCTTTAGTAATCACATTTAAAATATGTGCATCAAATTTGAGTTTTGGATCAAAAGTTACTCCAAGGTCTTTATGACTGAACACTTCAGAGAGCAAAGCATCATTTAATATATAATTAAAGTTAATAGGAGAGTCCTTAAGAGAAAAAGTCATTTTATGACATTTAGTAGTGTTAAGACATAAATAGTTTGAAGCACACCATTCATTTAGAGCATTCAAATCATTTTGGAGGAGCTGACAGTCCAAATAGGATTTGACTGCTCGAAATACTTTGAAATCATCTGCATACAAACGGCACGAGGAATTAATTACAAAGGGAAGATCATTTATGAACAACAGAAAGAGAAGAGCCCCAAGAATTGAACCTTGTGGAATGCCAGATGAAGGACAAAAAGGACTAGACGTAGTACCGGAGAGACTTACTCGACAGAGACGACACGATAGATAAGATGACATCCAAGATAGAAGAGCACCCGAGATGTCAAGAGCTTCAAGCTTACGACAAAGAAGTGAATGATTCACAGTGTCAAAGGCCTTGGAGAAATCTGTGTAGATCACATCAACTTGCAGTTGGTTATCCAAAGCTCTTGCAATACTGTTTGTGAACTCCATTAAATTAGAGGTAGTGGAGTATCTTTTGAGAAAGCCATGCTGCTCTGGAGCAGTAATAGGGGCTAATGAGTTTGAGAGTCGATTATGAACCAACCGTTCAAGTTACTTTGGAAAGCAGGACAGTAAAGAAATAGGCCGATAATTGGAAACTGACGTAGGATCACTACTTTTAAAAATAGGCACAATATTAGCTGTTTTCCAAGGGTTTGGGAATGTACCAGTACTCAAACTTAGATTGAAGAGAAGAGATAAAGGAAAACTAAGCGATGAGGCTAACGACTTTACAAATATGTTTGGCAAACCATCCGGCCCAGGGCTAATATTTGGATCAAGAGCATTGATCAAAGCTTCGACTTCAGATGCATCTGTACAAATAAAGGAAATTGGAAAGGGAAGATGATTAGGTAAGACAACAGGATGCACAGCTGCAGCGGGAGAAGAGAAAGTTGAAGAGAAAAATTGGGCAAATGAGTCAGTAACTTCTTGAGGAGAGCAAACCTCTGCACCATTCCAACGGACTTTACTAGGAATGGAAGAAGAGGATTTCAGCGACCTTATATAAGACCAAAAATGCTTTGTATTATTAGCCACAAGAGAGCTATCCAGACTGCTGAAATAAGCCTTCAGAGCATATCTGATCTCTTTTTTGGCAATAGCACGCAGCCTGCTAAAATTACATCTTGCTTCAATAGTGCCGAGTGTTTTAAAGACACGATGTGCCTTATCTTTTGCTCGTAGGGCACTAAGCACTCGCTTTGTAAGCCAAGGCTTATGATTTGCTTTACGGAATGTCTGAAGAAGCGTATAACAGCGAATAAGATTATAAATATATATGTAAAATTTATCCAAAGCGGCCTCACAGTTTAAGCTTCTAAAGAAATCTAACCAGTTGACTGAAAGTAATTCTGTATTAATGGCTTCATAGTTAGCTTTAAAAAAGTTAAGTTTTGGAGCAAGATGAGGTTTCTTAAATTTAATTTCATCGAAGATAAGATCTATAGATAAAGGAGGATGGTGCCCATCAGGAGGAACATACGGATGTAAGGCTTGAGATACAGATAAGTAGCCAACTGGAACATTTGATAGAACAAGGTCAAGGAGACGACCATTAGGATTGCGGATATGGTTAAATTGAGAGAAGGGGCAATGAGATAGTAAAGATGACAGGGTTATAGAAAAAGGGTCAACTGACGAGATTGAAGGAGTAGTATAATTTTTCCACTCTATGTATGGTAAGTTAAAATCCCTGCAAACTAATATTTTGGCGTGAGGATGTCGCAAAACTAGATAAGAGGATAGATCATCAAAAAACGTCTCATAAACAGTTAATGGTGAATTACAAGGAATATAAATAGACAAAATCAAGAGCTCTGTATTATGAGGGAGAGAAATTTTGATAATAACACATTCTAAAGTAGGAGAAAAACAGAAATCAGAACAAGGATAACTAGGTAGAGCTTTGCTAACTGCAACTAAAACTCCACCACCATCAGCCTTATTAGTGGCAATCAGGTCACGGTCACATCTATATACAATATGATCAGGAAACATTTCACTGCTCAAAATGTTTCCATTCAGCAGATAATAGAATCATTACTAACTTGATAAGAGATAAAGAGTTCCTCAAGCTTGGTCCTTAATCCTCGTACATTTTGGTAAAAAATAGATAAACGCATTTTATTAGGAGAAGAGAAGTTACATTGAAGAGTATTAAGGTTTGAAAGAGATTCAATTACGTTTAAAGAGGGTACAGTAGAAAAAACATTATGATTATCAGAATATTCATCAAGATTACTTGTGACTAGAGCTTTGGGATTTCGTTTATCGCCCGACGAAAATTTCTTCGTCTAGATTCAAACGGCTTAACAAGTACACCAGCAGGCCGGTAATTTGGATTCAGGACAATATCTGTATTCGCAGAAATCACCAATTTGAATGAGGCAACCACTTTGTCCGTTCAATTTTCCTTAGTCAATTTATGGCAACTAAAGACTTTAACGGATGATCCAAACTTTTTGTTGACGTAACGCTTTAGGTCCTCAACTGAAGTTTCGTACGCCACTCTAAATATGAAGATATTCTTCAAAGCTATAGAAGCACGAATGACAGGAGAATCGAGATCTGATTGAGGGAACGAGGTCACTCGATTTCTGATGTTGAATTGGAGGCGGTATTTTCTTTGGAATCGCTCTCCGACTATTGAATGAAGAACCAGGTGGGCTGATGATAAGTAAATCAGATTGTTGATTAAGAGAAAGCGGCCTCAACAGCGAGTTGTTCTTAGTGACGATTGATTGACCAGATTCCGCTCTTTCCGCATAGTTGCAGCAATCCGGCTGTAGTACGAACGCTGGCTGTATCTGCATATCTTTTTGAGCAGCTAGTGATGTATCAGGTACATTTAAATTGTCAGCTTCCGAAACCGTTGGTTGTTGGTTAATAGATAGCGGCTTCAACAACGACTTACTTCTAGTAACAATTGAGAGACTAGGTTCAATCAATTCAGCAGAATTTTGGTAGTCTGGCTGCAATACTAACGCTGGTTGATGCTGCATATCATGTTGAGAATTGACGTTCAGGCTGTCACTTAAGCACAAGGTGGATAGTTCACCTTGAGAGGAGACATTGGATAATTTTACCTGCGGTTTACTTTTTGTCGGTATTGATGAAGCTGGATGAAGCCTTTTCGATCGATGATGGATTGGAAGATGAGGAATCCGCAAATTGTAACAAGGAGTCGACTTCAGAACATGCAGAAGAGCACTTTCCTAGCAGGGATTTTAGCTCGTCGGTTAAGGAAGTGATCATCTTCCTTGCAGTTTGGAGTCGAGAGACATACGCAGATACTGAGTAACGCCTACATGACGCACAGTACCAATGGACTCCATTGTCCACTTTGTTAATAAGATCTGCCGCAGTGCCTTTCAGGTTGACGCACGCCGCGTGGAAAGGAAGTTCACAGAACCCAAAACACACAATCATGGGGGATTTGCCACTACTAACGACACATTTCGCAGACCTACAAGACATTGTGATCAGTTTTTGGGTATTATTTAATTTTATTATTATTGTTATTATTATTTTCTTTTATAATTATTAATATTATTTATTTATTTTTATTTTTATACTTTATGTATGTTTTTTTTTCTTAATTCTTTGAAAAAGAAAAAAGTACCTTTGTCCAGAGTATAAAATAAAGCACAATAGGTTTCTACGAAATAGGATGTGTCTAGACTATAAAATTTTAAACTTTTAAAATTTAGATAAAAATTTCATGAGGCGAAAGAATTGCCGACTTTTAGGAGCCACAAAGCACTTAAAAAATTATATCTGTTTTAATTTAGATAATGCAGATTGCAAAAAAAAAAAAAAATGCCGACTTTTGGGAACCACAAAGCACTTAAAAGAAATTTTATTTACTTCCACTTCGATAATGTAAAATTGTAAAGTTATGGGCCCGGAAAGCTCACCCGACACACAACACTTGTTGAATTGCAGAGTTGAATTACGTTGAATTAACTATTTCACTTGAACAAAGGATTTCGTGAAGAAGATAATGTTTTAAATTACAGACCGAAATACTCAAAGATATTTACACCCGCGATGCAAATATTCACTGTTATTACTTTTCGACGAAAATGTTAATTTAATATTAAAAATTTTCAAGGAAATAAAATTAAGAGCAAAGAGCACTTCAATTGCCACGTTCAATGATCAATGACAATGGATGGATACATGCTCAATACGAACAAACATTTCATGTACGTATACTCCAATTTGCTGCTCAGCACATTCAACGCTTGCCTACGGGACGGGGTTTTCCCGGTACGATGAAAGGTGACGAGGCTCGCGCTGGTCAGCAAGGGGAAGGGAAATCCCGAATCGCCGTCTGCATACCGCCCGTTATGCATGCTAGACACGGCTGGGAAAGTGCTAGAGAAACTCATGAAGGGAAGACTCACTGACGCGATTCGTGCTGCTGGGGACCTATCTCCTCGGCAGTACGGCTTTAGAGTTCTACCATTGATGCGATTGCAGAGGTGGTGAACGCGGTCCAAAAGGCAGAGGCATGTAGTCGCACCAAGCGACGGATCGTCCTGTTGGTGACACTCGACGTTAGGAATGCCTTCAACTCCGCTAGATGGGTGGATATTCTGGACACGCTGGAAAACTCTTTTCAAGTTCCAAAATATCTAATGCGGCTTTTGAGGAACTACCTAAAGGACCAAAGCCTGCTCTACGACACGACACAGGGCCAACGAAGGATGGAAATTACATCGAGTGTTGCCCAGGGATCTATCCTTGGTCCGGACCTGTGGAACGTGTCTTACGACGGGCTACTGAGACTTGAGATGCCAGATGAGTCGCGCTTGGTCGGCTATGCGGATGATGTTGTGGCTCTGGTTGCCGGACGCACCGTTGAACAAGCGCAACTTAGGCTAGGTATGCTAATGCGCCGAGTGAGGGACTGGATGACTGCTCGCGGGCTCAGTTTAGCACTGGAGAAAACCGAAGTGGTCATCTTGACAAAAAAGAGAATCCCTAGAGTAAGGATGATCAGTATTGGAGATATACAGGTCGAATCGAAGCCAGCGGTGAAGTACCTGGGGCTACTGATCGACTCGAAGATGAGTTTCTCTGAGCAAATCAGGGCAACGGCTGAGAAGGCTGCTTCGGGAATATCGGACCTGAGTCGACTTATGGCCAACGTAGGGGGACCCAGCCCATCAAGAAGACGCCTCTTGATGAGTGCTGTAGGGTCAGTGCTACTGTACGGAGCAGAGGTATGGGGCGACGCTCTCAGCAAGGAGGTACACCGAAAACGATTGGCACAGGTACAGAGAAGAGGAGCACTGAGAATTGCATCTTCGTATCCAACAGTCTCCAACTCGGCGGTGAGAGTGATTGCAGGCGTGATACCTGTCGCCCTCCTTGCTAGAGAGCGCCGCGCTATTTACCTGCGCCGAAATGAGGATGCGAGGGAGATGGTTGTCCGCGAGGAGAGACAACGCTCGCTCAACGATTGGCAGCAGCCTTGGAGGAATTGCACGAAGGAAAGGTGGACTGCGCGCCTCATCCCGGATTTGAGACCGTGGCTAAATCGAAGGCATGGTGAGACTGACTTCTATCTGACCCAGCTTTTGAGCAGGCACGGGTGTTTTCAGTCTTACCTGCACAAGATCGGTAAGTCACGGTCTCCCGATTGTCGGTTTTGCCCAGGAGAGGAGGACAATGCCTGTCACACATTTTTTGCGTGTACCAAATGGGCCAGGCTGCGAAGGGAACTCTACAGGGAAACGGGAGAGCTCACCCCGGATAATATAGTTGCGGAGATGCTCGAATCGGTTGACAAATGGAACCAGGTGGCACATTATGCTCGGGCAGTCCTAAAAGATAAAAGGGACTCACAGCAGCCGGAGGTGCTGGGGCTGGGGGATCGCTCTTCTGGCATTTCCGCTTCCCCTCTCCCCTCCCGCTAGGAAAGGGACTCCCCAGCTTGAAGGCGCCCCACGGCGTAACAAAACGAGACCTGGCCCGAAGTAATGTGTCAAACGGTTCCAAGCTAGGTTCTCAGATTGACAGGGGAGGTGTTTAGTGGGTAGTCCAAGGGTATCCTCCATGGGAGTCCCACAATGCCAGACTCGGCGGGCGTAAATGCCTTCACCTCCCTACCACAAAAAAAAAAATACTCCAATTTTCGAAAGCTTTTGGACTTTAACGAATGAACTTACGTATGATTTTCCAAATGCTATCATTGTTCGAATTTAATTTCGAAATAGCTAAAAAAGTTCATTATTTTTATTTTTCTCTCCAATAAGCGTACAGCATTTACAATTGTGAACAATGCTTCCAAATATTGCTCAACAAACTTCTTTCTTTTCCATAAAATGTACTAACAAACTACGAAGTGCGCCACATTTAAATCGTTTTCGATCGAAATCAGCAATTGTGACACCCCTGATCTCGGAAATAATGTTTCAGCCGATGGAAAACAGTCAGTTGACAATTCTTGCGAGAATTCCATCAAAGAATGTAATTTTTTAAAATTTTCTATGAAAACGCTTGTTTCGGGTAGATTGTATAAGTAATTTCGAAAATAAAGTGTTCAACATGTAAACGTGAGTAAAAATGTGAACGTTTCATCGAGTATTTTTCATTATTTAGGTAAGTAAAGGGCAGTCAAGGAAACAATTATGTATCCGGGTATAATTTACGTGATGTTTTCTGTGTCCGTCCAGGTTTTCGGTGCGTTTCGTGAATGAAACCATAATTTCGAATGTTGTGTGAATTGTGCCTGCTATAAACGGTATATGGGAGACGGGAATTTAAAGGTTTTCTCGGTTGAAACGCCGATCATAGAATTCCGATAACATGCAACTGAAACTTTCTTGCATTGTAAGTATTTACGTGCTTTTTCTCTGATTTTTATTCCTACGGATTTAAATAATCCTAAGTTATCCTTAAAGCTTCGTGCTCAAGTAATTAATTGTGTTTTAAGTAAAAGTTCATAATTATCAAAGTGCAAATTGCATGTGAAATAGATGTTCTGCGTAAATGTTGAAGTTTTGTCGGCTCCGTCGATAACGGTGTTGATTCAATTGTTGAAAATAATTCATTTTTTTGTTGCGAAGGTGCTTGTAAAAGATTCATGTATCGGAGTAAACGTTATAATTGAAAAACTTTGAAAGTTTTCTAAAATGCGAGATCTCGTATCAGTGCGGTGCACCTGCAATATGGGGGCTGTTCTATTAATTTCGAAAACTGGTAGGTTGAATTTAACATTTTTTTTCTAGGTTTCTGGAGTCGTGGTGCTGGGACTGAAATTGATGTTGGAAATCGAGCCAATTAATGCAGAAATGCATGCATGGCGATTTAATTTGAAAATATTTGTTTATTTACCGGAAAACGAAGAAAACCGACTTCAAAGTGCCCTACAAAGGATGAAATGAATTTTATGGAAGTGATATTAAATCACCATGTAATATCACTAATATAGCACCGCTTTTAACAAATTTTATTCATCTTTCTTACTTTGGAGTCGGTTTTTTTTTAATTTTGAAACAAAATGGTGGCCGCTCAGACGTCGAAAAGCGTGTAAGCATTGGATGTTGTAGTTGTGACCAAACTTTTCAACTGATGTTAATGAAGTTCGGTTCTTTGGTAAAGACTATAAATGTCTAAAGAATTATCTAAGAAAACTAGAGATCAAGTCTCCAAAAACAAAATGGCGGCTGTTTGAAGCTAGAAATTTCAAAGGCTTCTGAAAGGCCCAATTTTGATTCGATGTAAGTGAAATTTATTATAAAGATAGAAAACAATTAGATCTAAACATTTTGCTATTTTTGTGCGCATAAATGCTCTAGAATTCAAAATGGTGGCAATTCAAATATGTGATTTTTTCAGATCAGATTTTTGTGGCCCTCTAGTGGCCAAATTTTCCAATGGATTTTAATGAAACTTGAGATTATGGAAAATTGTACTAAGCCCATGTGTTAACAAAATCGGATGAAAAATAAAGAAGTCGAAAATTTAAAATCTAATATTTTTCGCTGTGATTTTCATTAAGAATTTAATACTTTTGTCCTGTCCCGAGGGAAACTGATTTGAATGAGATTAGGCAAATTGACTAGTGAGACTCTCAGATTGAAATATTTTTAAAAACCCAAAGTCAAATGCATGCATTCAAAATGGTGGCCCACAAAGGTAAGAAGGTATGCGCAATTCGCTATTTTAGTAACAACTGAAGTAATGAATGTTTATCATGGAAACATTTTTAATGGCGTAACTTGTAAGTATTTATACAACAGACCATTTTAGTGGGATTGTAAAATATTTTTACAATGCCTTATTAAAATCGTGATCTGTCTTTTCGTCCGCCTGTCCATCCGTCCGTGCGTCACAGCAAGTTTTCTCGCAAACCACACAAGCTAGAGTGATGACATTTTCTACGTAGGTCAAGCGTGGTGCCCTCTCAAGCGGTTGCAAAAAAATTTCACTAGAATAATATCAGCACATATGACAATTTTTTGGCTTTCTTTTTGTAGCAAACAATTAATTTTCAAACGTTGCATTCTATTGAAGTTTATCGCCAAGAGTATGACACACCTTATCATATGATGAACGAAATTTTGACCCCAATTTCGAAATTAGCTTCGAGCCTATGCGAGTTATTACAATAGCAAAGGCAAAAGCTCGTGGCTTCATGAATTTGATCTTTCGCCGTCTCCTGTATGTACCTCTATGGGTGAAAGAAATACTTGCGTGTCAGTATTGCTTCCACGTGTGATTTCCGAGTCTAGAGATGTATTATAACTGATCAAAGGGGCAGTATCGTTTTCAATAGTTACGACTAAAGTCAAGCAATATAAAAAGCCATTTGGAAAAATCCAGGATTCTAGTCCGGGTTGCGAAGGAATATGCTACATGTAACTCTTCTGTGATTTTCCACAGTTTATTTTTTGCTTCTGACTTCCAGTCTTCTTTTCTACAATAGAATTATTTCAGCTATGACTTAAGACGCATAATTTGTCAACAAAGTCACGTTTGACCTTTCCCAGTTCACACTTCAAAAGATTTTCTAGTTCTGCCTCTAGAAAATGGAAAAAAAATCATCCAAATCATTTTTCTATTGGGACATAACTAATTCTTAAATGCGTCCGACAGTAACCAATATTTTCCTTTCACTGCGTGGTTCAGAGATCGCAACCATTTTAAATCATACTGCCAACTCCTTCCGTTTCTATTTTTAAACCGAGAGGAGTAGTATTATTCGGGGAAAAGGTCTAATATTTTGAGCTACCCTATCTCTCGCTATTGCTGAGTTACAAGCCGCGAGTATTGTCACACCAAAAGTTCACAATCGCAGGTGTACCGCAATCTAATTTCTTCGTCAGATTTGACGATGTGGAGATTAAAACAATGTCGACCATGGTACATCCTTTCCAAGATCGGGTTAATATCACGTAAAAAGCTGCTTTCAAAGCCATAACATAATTTGGGATGAGATTCACCTTGATTTCACTTAGACCACTCTTTTTTTACTATAATTTTCGCAAAAATTGAAATTGAAGGTGCCTTAATTCTAAACAATATTGCTAGTAACACCTTTTCAATTACTTTTATTAGCTTCGCGTGAACACGACTCTTCACCAAGAATAACGATTGAACTTCCGATGACAGACAATGAACAAGGTTAGCCGACGATAACTGCGAAAAGCGAAGCCGCAAAATCTCTCGGTGGTTCCCGGACAGAGATCTGTCATTCCCGTACTTGTTGAACCCATTGGGGGGCCAGAGTGCTGAAAGCCAGATTTCTCTCCGAAACCAAGCCGCAAATGTTTAAAAGACAGCTCGTTTTACGTCAGTTGAGGGCTGATAGCACGGAGAAATAACTGAAGGAATTCGGAAGTGGACGCTTCCAATCAGGGCAAGTATAGAGAGTGCGTTGGGTTCATCGGCGCAGGTTCTTTGCATTGTAAACTCCCAGTTTTTTTCCGAACATGTCTGATATGAATTGACGTGTTGAACTTTACACCTGGACAACCTGGTATTTTACAAATATTTTATACAGTTTGGAATTTTAGTGCTGAGCCGCGTCGCTTTATTTAAAGTTTTGTCTATATATCTCACGCCTACCTTGAAACCAGAAGAATGAGATTGCAGGGGAAAGAACTCCTCCCCTGCATGTCTCCTATCTTCAATCTTATCTTGGAGTTGGTCTCGTAGTAGTCGAAGTTTCTCGTGTGGCTCAAGAGCCACTACTAGGTCTACCAAACAATTTAATTGCTGCAACAGTCGGTACAATTTGCTGTGGCAAATCGTGTACTGACTGGACATGGCAATGCAAGGTAAGATTCCAGGGGCGGTATGGTATGAAGAACGCAGAGCACAGGTAAGGGCGGGTATCCTATGGTATCAATCCTTCTGATTTGGATTTATATAGTCACGTACCATTCCAGCCATTCGGAAACATTTGCTTAAGAAGATATACTGCGGTTCACTGGTCTGTAATATACACATCCATCAGTTCAAGAAATTTAATGGATGTAAACTTCAGTCCATTGCTGGATACAGCATACTCCGGAACTCCGAATACGTGAAGACATGTTTCTCAAAAAAGTTTGTTCAGACGTCGAATGAGGATAAAGCCGATGAGATCGATGTACAGGCACTGGAACATCTGCTCAGGTAAGTCAGATTTACCCACGGACGCTGAAGGATAGCGTTGAGTGCCTTGATGCTCGTACACATCTCATAAGTGGCTACTCAAGTATCTACAGCTTCCACTGTTCCTCCTCCATATGGAGTCTCCAGAGGATAAAAGAAGGAAGGAAGAGGCACTTGATGAACGGGGAACGCCAGATCAGGGGTTTCAGATAGTGTTTACAAAAAGAGAGAAGAAAGCCGCTAAGAAACTCCTTCCAAAAGTGACAGAAAACAAATTCCGCACGGACACCCAACAAGGAAAAAGACCCGCGCAAAACAGGAGAGGAAGAAGCCTCGACAAAGACTCCATCAGCAGGCACTGCTAGTAAAACCCCAAGATGGTCAATCCTACACGGAGGTGCTGTGGGACATCAGGGGAAACGTAGGGCCTGAAGAAAACAACACTACCTTTAAAGCAGTACGACTAACGCTGCCTGACCGCGTACTGGTCGATTTCAGAGTAGAGGCCGGAATAAGGGAAGCATTCTGCGACGCAGTAATGAAAGCCCTTGGCAAAAACGCAACTATAGCCTCGCTCAAGCCGATGGTAACGATCGAAATACAAGTAAGAAACATTGACTGCGTCACAAATCTAGCCGAGGTAGAAGAGGCCATCAAAAGATAGTTCTCTAGCGTGGGCAAGATCAAAGCAAGGCTGACGCCAAGAAACCATAGGGGACAACGCATGGCCATAATTGACCTGACCGAAAAGGACGCCGAACAATTTCTGAACAAGGGCAAAGTATGAATAGGGTGGGTTGTCTGTAAGATATGGCAAAAAGTAACGCCTCTACAATGTTTCAAATGCCTTAGCTATGGTCACACCACGCAAGTATGCAAAGAACCTGATAGGAGTTCTCTATGTTACAAATCCGGTGAAATGGGGCATGAAGGGAAAGAGTGTACGAAGGAGGCACACTGTATTCTTTGCAAGGATGCTGATCCAAGACCTGATTTTGGACACATCTTGGGATCAGGAAAATGCCGAGTTTTCCAGGAAGCCCTATACAAGGCAAAATCAGAGCTTAAATGACCCGCATGCTGCAGCTAAACCTGCACCGCGGTTCACCGCCCGAAATCTGCTTGAGCTGTTTTTTTTTTGTGGTCGGGAGATGAATGCCCATTTAAGCACAGAGTGTGGGACTTCCATGTTCACAAGGAGGTGACTGGACTACCCACTAAACACCTCCCCTGTCAACCTGAAAACCCAGCCTGGAACCGTTTGACACATTGCTTCGGGCCAAGTCTCGTTTTGTTACGCAGTGATGCGCCCTCATGCTGAGGGATCCCTCTCATAGTGGGAGCGGAGAGACGAAGAGGAAATGGCAGACAAGTGATCCCTCAGCCCTAACTGCCACGGCTGCTCTGAGCCTCTTTTATCTTTTAGGACTGCCCGAACATAATGTGCCACCTGGTTCCATTTGTAAACCGATTCGAGCATCACCGCAACTATATTATCCGGGGTGAGCTCTCCCGTCTCCCTGTAGAGGGTCCTTTGCAGCCTGTCCCATTTTACGCACACAAAAAAATGTGTGGCAGGCATTGTCTTCCTCTCCAGGGCAATACCGACAGTTGGGGGACTATGATTTACCAATCTTGTGCAAATAAGACTGAAAATATCCATGCCCGCTCAAAAGCTAGGTCAGATAGAAGTCAGTCTCATCATGCCTTAAATTTAGCTATGGTTTCACTTCCGGGATGAGGAGCGCAGTCCACCTACCCTCCACCTGACCCAAGACTGCTGCCAATCGTTGAGTGAACGCTGTCTCTCTTCGCAGACAACTACCTCTCTGGCATCCTCGTTCCACACAGATAAGTAGGGCAGTGTCTTCTAGCACGGAGGGCGACCGGTATCACGCCTGCAATGACTTTTACCGCCGGCATATAATCGCACCAAGCGATGGATCGTCCTGTTGGTGACACTCGACGTCAGGAATGCCTTCAAGATGGGTGGATATTCTGGATACACTGGAAAATCCTTTTCAAGTTCCAGAATATCTAATGCGACTTTTGAGGAACTACCTAAACGACTGAAGCTTGTTCTACGACACGACACATTGCCAACGAAGGATGGTAGTTACATCGGGTGTTGCCCAGGGATCTATCCTTGGTCCAGACCTCTGCAACTTGTCTTACGATGGGCTACTGAGTCTGGAAATGCCAGATGAGTCACGCTTGATCGGCTTTATGGATGATGTTGCGGCTCTGGTCGCTGGATGCACCATTGAACAAGAGCAACTTAGGTTAGGTATACTAATGTGCCGAGCGAGCGACTGGATGACTGCTCGTGAGTTCAGTTTAGCACTGGAGAAAACTGAAGTGGTCATCTTGACGAAAAAGAGAACCCTAGAGTAAGGATGATCAGTATTGGAGATATACGAGTCGAATCAAAGCCATCAGTGAAGTAGCTGGGGCTATTGATCGACTCAAAGATGAGTTTCTCTGAGCAAATCAGGGCAACGGCTGAGAAGGCTGCTTCGGGAATATCGGCTCTGAGTCGACTTATGGCGAACGTAGGGGGGCCCAGCCCATCAAGAAGACGCCTTATGATGAGTGCTGTATAGTCAGTGCTACTGTATGGAGCAGAACTATGGGGTGACACTCTCAGTAAGAACGTGCAGGTTTACCCGAAAACGTTTGGCACAGGTACAGAGAAAACGAGCCTTGAGGATGTCATGTTCGTTTCTCTGATTCAGCATTGAGAGTTATTGCAGGTGTGATACCGATCGCCCTCCTTGCTAGAGAGGGCGGAAACGAGGATGCGAGGGAGGTGGTTAGTCGCGAGAAGAGACAGCGCTCGCTCAATGATTAATAGCAGTTTTGGGTGAATAGACTGCGTGCCTCATCCCGTTGGTGAGACCGTGGCTAAATTGAAGGCTAGTTAGACTGACTTCTTGCTGACCCAGGTTTTAAGCGTTCATGGGTGTTTTTAGTTTTACCTGCCAAGATTGGTAAGTCACGTTCCCCGATTGTCGGTTTTGCCCAGGTGAGGAGGACGATGTCTGCCAAACATTTTTTGTGAGCACAAAATGGGTCAGGCTGCGAAGGGACCCCTACAGGGAGACGGGAGGGTTCACTTTGAATAATATAGTCACGGTGATGCTCGATCGGTTGAAAAATGGAGCCAGGTGGCACATTATGTTCGGGTAGTCCTAAAATATAAAACGGACTCACTGCAGCCAGGGGCTACCTCTTCCCTCTCCGGGAAGTTTCTTTTGGGTCCTTTGCATACTTGTATGGCACGACAATAGCCAAGGCATTTGAAATATTCTAGAGGCACTGCTTTTTGCCGCATTCGTACTTCGTATAGTTTCCTAGTGTCAACCTTGCTTTAATCCTGCCCACATTAGGGAACTCCCTTTTAATGGCCTCTTCTACCTCGGCCAGGTCCATGACGCAGTCAATGTCTCTTATTTGAATTGTCGCCATCGACCCGAGCGAGACTTTAGTTGCGTTTTTGCTGAGGACTTTCATTACTGCATTGTAGAATGCTTCCATATTGTCGACCTCTATTCCGAATCTGACCAGTATGTGGACCAAACGTGTTGGTCGTACTGCTAGATGGCACTGTTGGTGTTTTTGGCCCTTACATTTCTCCTGATATCCAGCAGCACCTCCACTTAGGACCGGCTATCTTGGGGTTTCAGGAGCAGTGCCTGCTGCTAGGATCTTCGTCGGTGCTTCTTTATCTCCTGTTTTGCATCAGGTATTTTTCTTTGTTGGGTGACCGTGTGAAATTTGTTTTCTATCACTTTTAGAAGGAGTTTCTTTGCAACTTTCTTCGCTCCTTTTGTCGCTACTTCTGGGACCCCCGATCTGGCATTTTGCACCTATCAAGTTGCTCTTCCTTCCTTGTTTCATCCCAATCTCCTTTGATTCGGCTAGATGCCATTCTTTTATTGATGTTTGATGGTGAAAATATCTGCGTGTGCCCTTTAGATTTAGCCTTTAGCATTTCTTTAGCCTTCCGATCCTCTTTGGCACTTAATTTGCTCCTCAATAATGCCTTATGCGGTCTAGGAGCCCCCAATTCAATAAGCCCATTCCTCACTGCTTTATTGATTTTTGGTGAGCCGCATGCAGATTTTTTTCTTATTACAACATCTGCCGCTTTTCAGAATAGCCTGTTCCTTGGTAGAGGTTATCGGCTTCCGTTTCCGAGTATAGTATTTCCACCACATTTTTGACGTTGGCGATGAAATTGCACAACGGTGTATTAGCTAAACTTTAATTGAATCTTTCACCCTTTTCACATCAATTCTGATGTAAATCTATACGAAAATTTTGCTCTACATTGAAGCTTTTCATTACGTCGCGCCGATATCGATCACTCTTTCGGATGGCACCGATAGCTTTTTAAATTACTTATGGAATCCTTTGTAGCTACATGAATGAGTTGCATATTTTTAATAATAATTTTTCTGAAAAATTATTAGAGAAGAAAAATGTTAGAAGAAGGTGGTTTCGACGTGTGTACCAATTCCCATCAGGCCATCACTCTTAGATAAACACCGGTGATGGCGACCACCATGCTTAGAGGTGAGAGGGTTATTTTTAATTTTCCTTAATATGCTAACTCAATATGTTTTTATAACTACAAGCTATGTTCAAGTTAAATTTCCTCTTGTAAGTACTTGTGTTAGCTAAACTTTAATAACTCCTAATAACTCTCTCACCTCTAAGCATGGTGGTCACCATCACCAGTGTGTATCTAAAAGCGATGGCCTGATAAGAATTAGTATACACGTTGAAACTACCTTCTTCTAACATTTTTCTTCCTTAATAATTTTTCAGAAAAATTATTACTAAAAATATGCAACTCATTCATGTAGCTACAAAAAATTCCATAAGTAATTTACACATCTGTGCTTTATTTCTCTGGTCACTCCTATCTCCTCCTACCGTTATCTATTTGTTAACTTCAGAATGGTCGGCTTTTATTTCGGGACTAACAATTCTCTTAGATAGCGATTGCAGCAGTAGCGATCAAATTTAAGATGTTCTTTATATTTTCTTCCACCGCTCGAATATCTGGCGTATCCTGCAGAGTTCCCCGCTTTTCCTTATTAGGACGCTCTGACGTTTGCATCACTTTTTGCTGTGCCTGAATGCCACAGGAATCTCATTGTGGACAAGACTGTCTGCTAATTTCCGTTTTTTGTCTGTCTTCACTGCCATTCACTGTATTCACTGTCGTTTTTGTCATCGTTAGTACCAATTCCGATGTGATCTTCAAATGGTGCCTGCAGCCACTTGTTGTGCCATCATTGTTATTATTTTTGTTTTCTGTTTTTGGAGTTTTTTGATATTTTTTAGGATTTTTGTTCACTCCAGTTTTGTTGGGTCACCCCTCGGAGCCGCTATCTCCGTTTATGATTGTAGTCGCCTTTTTAGTCACATGGTTACCCTTGCAGAGCAGGGAGGCCATGCGAGGGTTTTTTTTGTGGTAGGGAGGTAAGTGGTAGGGAGATAAGTGCCACTTATGCACAAAGTGTGGGACTACCATGCGCGACTGGACTACCCACTAAACACCTCCCCTGTCAACCTGAGAACCTAGCTTGGGACCGTTTGACATATTACTTCGGGCCAGGACTCGTTTTGTTACGCCGTGAGGCGCCTTCAAGCTGGGGGATCCCTTTCCTAGCGGGAGGGGAGAGGGGAAGAGGAAGTGCCAGAAAAGCGATCCCCAGCCCCAGCGCCCCCAGCTGCTATGAGTCCCTTTTATATTTTAGGACCGCCTGAGCATAATGTGCTACCTGGTTCCATTTGTCAACTGATTCGAGCATCACCGCAACTATATTATCCGGGGAGAGCTTTTCCGTCTCCCTGTAGAGTTCCTTTCGCAGCTTGACCCATTTTATGCACGCAAAAAATGTGTGGCAGGCATTGTCTTCCTCTCCTGGGCAAAATTCACAATCGGGGGACCGTGACTTACCAAAGTTGTGCAGGTAAGACTGCAAACACCCATGCCCACTCAAAAGCTGGGTCAGATAAAAGTCAGTCTCACTATGCCTTCGATTGAACCACGGCCTCACATCCAGGATGAGTCAATCGTTGAGCGAGCGCTGTCTCTCTTCGCGGAAAACCATCTCCCTCGCATCCTCGTTTCGGCGCAGGTAAATAGCGCATCGCTCTTTAGCAAGGAGTGCGACAGGTATCACGCATACAATAACTATCACCGCCAAGACAGGGACTGGCGGATACGAGGATGCAATTCTCAGTGCTCCTCTTCTCTGTACCTTGCTGAGAGCGTCGCCCCAAACCTCTGCTCCATACAGTAGCACTGACTATACAGCACTCATCAAGAGGCGTCTTCTTGACGGGCTGGGTCCCTCCTTATTGGCCATAAGTCGACTCAGAGCCGGCACACCCGAAGCAGCCTTCTCAGCCGTTGCCCTGATTTGCTCAGAGAAACTCATCTTCGAGTCGATCAGTAGCCCCAGCTTCTTCACCGCTGGCTTCGATTCGATTTGTATGTCTCCAATACTGATCATCCTTACTCTAGGGATTCTCTTTTTTGTCAAGATGACCACTTCGGTCACTCGGCGCATTGGCATACCTAGCCTAAGTTGCGCTTGTTCAGCAGTGCATCTAGCGACCAGAGCCGCAACTACATCCGCATAGCCGACCAAGCGCGACTCATCTGGCATCTCAAGTCTCAGTAGCCCGTCATAAGGCATGTTCCACAGGTCCGGACCAAGGATAGATCCCTGGGCAACACCCGATGTAATTTCCATCCTTCGTTGGCCCTGTGTCGTGTCGTAAAGCAGGCTTTGGTCCTATAGGTAGTTCCTCAAAAGCCGCATTAGGACGATCCGTCGCTTGGTGCGACTATATGCCTCTGCTTTTTGGACCACGTTCACCAACTCTGCAGTCGCATCAATGGTAGAACGTCCTGCTCTAAAGCCGTACTGCCGAGGAGATAGGTCCCCAGCAGCACGAATCGTGTCAGTGAATCTTCCTTGATGAGTTTCTCTAGCACTCTCGCAGCCATGTCTAGCATGCATTACGGGCGGTACAGGATTTCCCTTCCCCTTGCTGATCAGCACGAGTCCCGCCAACTTCCATCGTACCGGGAAAACCCCGTCCCGTAGGCAAGCGTTGAATGTGCTGAGCAACAAGTCAGGACAATGGTGATAGACGAGCCGCAACACCTCAGCTGGAACATCATCTAGACCTGGAGCCTTCCTCGCTTTCAATGAGAGGACTGCCTCCTCCAGTTCCAGCTGTATGAAGAGTGGACACTCGACTGCTGTTTCATCGTGGACAGCGTCAACACGGACGGGATGGGCGGAGAAGAGTCCCCACACTATCGTGTCCATCTTTTCCGCGTCATGTTTACAAGGCTTCCGTAGGGCGCCAAGCTTCCGCATGACCAGCTTGTAGCCAAGGCCCCACGGATCCTTGTTCACATTGTCCACTAGGTCTTGCCAGCAGCGAGCCTTGCTACTGTTGATCAGTTTGCGAACGCATTTCCTGGCTGACTTATATGCTGCCACCCGGTTGCACGCTTCGTCACGGTTCCGCGCCCGGTGAGCCTCATGTCGAAGTTTGTGACACTTCCTTTACTTTACAGCGATTTCAGTTGACCACCAGTACACTGGGGGCTTGCCGTGGCGGGGTCTTCGACGGGGCATAGAAGCGCAGCAAGCAGTCGTAATGATGCTCATAGCAGAGTTCACCACGTCTTGAGCTGCCAGTTCTTCCGTCCCCTCCGAAGCTCCCTGCAGCGGCTCACCTGCCGTGAGCACCTCGACGAACCTCTCGACGTCCATCCTTCCGATGTTCCATCCAGTTGTAGAAAGCCGAGAGCACGGACGTCGGGAGACAGCATCGCTTGTCTCAAGCAGAATGCACTGATGATCACTGGCTGAGTAGTCCTCTAATATTTCCCAATTCTGTATCCTCCGTACTAAGGACTCCAAGGTGAATGTCACGTCCGGTATGGTTCCCTCTTTCAGCGTATTTTCGGAGTTTAGTACGACGAGCGCTGTCCTGACCGCCATTTACAGGACTCGTTTTTCCCACGGATCCATTTGAGACATGCCCCATTCGATTGCTTTAGCGGTGAAGCCACCCCCAACGAGCACTTTGCTCTCTGCGTTCGAGACAGTGCCCTCCAAAGCCTGAAGCTTGGCATGGAAAGATGATATCGATTCGTTTGGCGTTAGGTACACACTAAAGAAGGTGGTCCCTGAGCACTGAACCCACACGAAACCATCTCCCCATCCACAACTCTCCCATGCGAGGGTTGGCACAAACCCTTATGGGGACAAGTGCTCAGAGCCCATTCAGCGCTAATCGGGAGTCCATCTCCATCGAACCTACACCACCAACCCAATGGTGCGAACTTAGAACATACCCAAAGGCCTGCTAAGGTTTTACCGGGACAGAGATGATATGATAGTTGAATTGGAGCCGTTCACGTCCGAGTGACATCTCGGCGCTACTGTGCAAAGCAACTAGATCCAAACCATCATATCTGCCAGCCCAAGGCATCAATAAAATATAAAAGGGACCCACAGCAGCCGGGGGCGCTGGGGCCGGGGGATCGCTCTTCTGGCATTTCCTCTTCCCCTCTCGCCTCCCGCTAGGAAAGGGACTCCTCAGCTTGAAGGCGCCCCACGGCGTAACAAAACGAGACCTGGCCCGAAGTAATGAGTCAAACGGTTCCAGGCTGGGTTCTCAGATTGATAGGGGAGGTGTTTAGTAGGTAGTCCAGTCGCGCATGGGAGTCCCACACTTTGTGCATAAATAGCATTCACCCCCCTACCACAAAAAAAGGCATCAATTTTAGTTAGTTGTCCAAAGCGTAGTCCAGATTCAGTCAGGGCTGTTACCTGTCATCCCAGGAAGGAAACTCACAGCGCCCCCCATATCTTCGGGTCCTTGGGGGAGGCACTCTCCAAAAAATGCTACCCTCCAAGAGCGCTCCTGACAACAGATATTCCCCCTGCAGTATTGCTAGCCTCCAAGAATATTCCTATATGCCAGCATCTCCCCTGCGGGTCATGAGACAATGGACGATTACTACGAGGTTCTGCCTTGCCATATAGAATTCCTGGTTGGCTTCAAATTTATTGGGTATCTAACTAAGAGTTAAATTCATTTTCATTTTTCCCTGCAAATGCTTTTCTCAACGGTTGTAAGACTGCAGAAGCTGCAATGGGCTGGACACGCAAATTGTATGGACAAATAACGGGTAACCAAAAAGGCATTCGACGGGAGAACTGAAGGCTGGACACCAGTGGGGAAGCCGAGGAAACGCTGGTCTGACTCAGTCAACGAAGACAGTTCATCGCGGTCAATGGACCGAAACAATTGGAGGTGCTATTCGTAGGCAGCGAAAGCCCAAGAGGGGCTGTAGTGCTACGAAGAAGAAGAAGTGCTTGTCTGTGCTAAAATTTTTTATTGATCATTCGACCCTTTTAATATCAATTTAATGCAAATCAATACGCTAATTTCCTCTACACTGAGCTTTTCGTATCGTGCAGGTATCGATTTCGTTTTTCAGATAGCTCCAATAGCTTCAAAATAACTTATGAAAATTGTATGTCTATAGCCACCTAATTGAGTTGCATTAATAGTTTTTCTGAAAAATTATTAGACAAGGTAAATGTTAGAAGAAGATCGCTTTGATGTGAAGACTAAGTCTCCTCAAGCCATCACACTTTAGACATACATGGGTGATGGCAACCACCACGCATAGAGTTGAAAGAATAATTCTAATTTATTCTACTTATGCGAACTCAATATGTATTTGTAACTACAAATAATGGAAAGGTTATTTTTTTCCTTTAAGTACTTGTCGGCACCAAACCTTTTTATTAATCATTTGACCGTTTCCACATCAATTTAATGTAAATCTATACGTTAATTTACTCTACATTGAGCTTTTTGCATCTTATGGGCATTAATCTTGTTTTTTGGATGGCTCCGATAGCTTCAAATTACGTATGAATATGTTTGTCGGTAGCTACTTAATTCAGCTTCATTAATAGTTTTTCTGAAATATTATTAGAGAAGCCAAATGTAAGAAGAAGGTAGTTTTGACGTGGGTACTAAGTTTCTTGACACACGGATGATGACGAAACCCATGCTCAAATATGAAAGAATCATTTTAATTTATTCCACTTATAAGAGCTCAATATGTTTCTCTAACTACGAAATATATTCAGGGCAATCTTGTTCCTGTAAGCACTTGTCTGTGCTAAACATTGGATTGATCACTCGAACATTTTTATCTCAATTTCTTGTAAATTTATACGTTAATTTGCTCTCCACTAAGCTTTTTGCATCGTGGCGACATCGATCTCATTTTTTGGATGGCTCCAATAGCTTCAAATTACTAAAATACACCTGAATATAAATTTCACTATAGGAAAAGAAACAAACGGGCGACCCAACTATATGGACCTAACCGTGACACGTGAACAAACATGGTTAGACTACAAAATATACAGAAAACCAAACACAACTGATCATACCATACATGTAACTAGCCCGCATAGCAAAAGCTAGTAGCAGAGACTCCACCCCATCCCATGACTCCCACCAACTACTCCAACGAACTAAACAACATTTACAGAATAACTAGGAATAATGGATACAAGCAACGTGACATTCATCAATTTATAACACAGTATAAACAAAAACAGGAACGCTAATTGACTAAAAAACCATGCGCTTGAGTCTGATGCTATGACAAGCTCTATGAAATTGCTACACAAACAAAGCAAAGGCTCAGGACTTGCTAGAAAGACTTGAAAAATATAAACAGAGAAAAAAAGACAGTAACATTATCAACGAACAACTTATTACAAATTCTGACACTATTTTCTCAGTACTAGACCAAACTCTCAAAAATGGGAAAAAGATAAAACAGAACAAATAGATGTTTAACAATCTAGAAAACAAAAACCTTATATATCTCTTCCTGACCTAATTTAGTACTACCTGCTTAACCCATCCTATGACTATATAAAGTCATTCTCTTCAATAGGTCCTTTAGACACTGAAGATGGCTCAAAGAAGTCGAAACGCATCTGCCCACACAACAAACCAAGGTCCGATGGCTTTTCAACAAACAAGAGAATTGGCCTGCAGATATCACTTAAGCAAAAAATTGACTACATGTTGAACATACTGAAGGCCTTGAAGCGAAGAATTGGAGCGAAGCTTGATGGAGATCAATAGGGAATTCAATACAACCATTCGCTGTATGACATCTTTGACAAGCCGGAGGTCTCAACGATTGTAAGACTATGAAAGTTGCAATGGGCTGGCTATGTGAATTGTATCGACGAACACTGGCTACCGAAAAACGTAACCTTTAGGAGAACTGAAGGGTGGGGGCTAGTAGAGAAACTGCAAAAACGCGGGTCTAACTCAGTCGACAAAGATAGCTCATCGTTGCTGAGATTTTGAAATTCAAGGACGCAGTAAATGAACTGGGATAGTTGGAGGCACTATTTGCAAGAAGCGAAGGTCCACGAGGGGCTGCAGTGCTATAAAGAAGAAGATTTCCAGCAAACAACTTTGTATTTTCTTTCAGAATCTGTAGTCCCTCCTGAATAGTAAACAAATGGATGGAATTTATTATCATTTTGGCACTATGTGAAAACTATGATAAATCCAGATAAACTCACATCGCAATGAAGTCCAGTATCAGTCCTTCCTCAGTCATTTTGAATGGACAATCTTTCTTAACCGAATCCGGTAAAAGCTTTGCAATCCGGTTTGGAATAAATCGGCAAGAGTAAACAAGTTGGATAGACAGACCTATGCTCATGTCAGAAGGGTTTTGTACTCAATTTACAAAATGCAGTAACCAGCAACGAATAAAATCAAGAAACATGTAAAAGACGATTTTATTGGAGAAAATGTGAAATTCGAGGATCATACTATTATTAACAAAGTTGAAAGGATTTTGACCGTCTCGTGCTCACGACTGATGAGACAGCCGGGCTTTTTGGGCCCCACGTTGGGCGCCATTTGTAGTGAATTTCAAGTTCAAAATAAGTCCGTAAAGGACTGCAGCAATGTTCTGCTGCCTCGGCAGAGGAAGGTGTCGGTATCTGCCGAGAATGCCCTCGTCTGGAGACGCGTGAATGCGCTGGCAGGCTAGCATTGCGGTGTCGTGGGGCGGGTTCATTTCCCCAGCACGAGGACCCACTACAAAAAAATTTCGCATTCACGAATTGGACTACAGATCAAAAGGCGACCGAAGTCGCAAAAATTGTAGATAACCTCACAGAGGGAGATGGAACTTGTTACGAGAACAAGTGGAACCTGAAAAGAAAGGCGAACTTGGGGTGACCTCGTCTTTACCCGACAAAGTTCATGGCCCACAAATGAAAGAGGGGCAAACGGATGGTGGTGGGGCCCCTTCGTACCCACCCAACCGGAATAAATCCATGTATATCTTGTTGAAGTGGCCAGGTATTCCTCTTCTGAGTGGAAAACTCATACAACTTGAATAGCATGAACTTTCCCATCAGAAGGGGAGTACCCCGGTGACCAATTTATGTCATAGAATTATACAATTGGATTGCATAACTCTATGCCATAAAGAAGCACTCTGCTTGGGCCACTCAACCCACGAAGTCACCTGAAACAGAAAAAGGATTAATAAGTACCCGGTGGCTGGCTCATGGTTTCAGGGGTCAGCCTGCCACCGTACCGAGTCCTATACCCGGTCAGAGTGATCGGAAAGGAAAGACCGACGTTGTACGTTTAATTCAGCATTCCTTTAATATATATATAAAGTGCACAACATAGCAATCAAAATCAGTTTACAATTTACTTTTATAACTTCAATATATTAATATCTCGTTTTAAAATATTATATATAGGAACAATAAATAATGTTAAAATATAAACTTTAGGTCACGTTCTCTTTGTGCTTCATAAGTTTTAATTTGCCCGCAATATAATAGAATAATTAAATAGTTTTTTACCGTTTGACAAACAAGATAATTCGTAATAAAAAATATACCAAAAGGGTACTTACCTACATGGTCCGTCGAGCGCTCGATGACGATGCAGGTATCCTTTAATTTACTGGGCATGGGACACAGAAAAATAATTATGATAATCATCAATTTTAGAAATTATTGCCAGAATAATTTAATCGCCAGATACAATCACTACAGGTGACAATTCGGTAAAACTGTGCTGCAACCTTGAAAAATTATGCTGAATCTATGCAGTGTAAAGCCATTAGGTTTGATATAAACATTCCGCGAGCAATCGTTTAGATTCAATGCGTGATAAAATGTCCGTAATTTTGCTTTATAGGCAAGTACAGAAGACAGGGGATCAGATTTCAAGGCTTCCTCCGCCAATTTTCACACACAATGCATTCGCCAAACATCATTGTTTTCATCGTTTAAAACCCAATACCAACGTTTCGACACTCGCGAGCAATTACGCAAATCACGCAAGTCTAAATGCGAAAAGATACTCTCAAATATGTGATCCGGCAACCGATTTATTATGGGTTCGTCTATATTTCCACTTCGAGTTCCGCTATTCCGATTTGTGGGCTAACACTCGAAGGACTTGTAGTTGGGAGATCCGCCTGTCTGACTGTTACAACTCACAATCGATGCTCGCCTGGAAACACTTTAACCAGCCGTAACTTTCCGATAAGCACTGTGTAGGGGACGCGGGTTTTTACAGCTAGAGTATGGAGATAACTTTTGAACGGGAAGTTAATACCTTTTATATTGCATATCACTAGGGTCGTAACAAAAAAAATCCACTTTTAGATGAGCCTGACATACGACTCAAAATTGTATGCACGCATGACGCAAAGCCCGTAATGAACCGCTCTACAGCACAGTCGTCCAATCGACACCCCCGTATCAACTCCTTTGATAATCCACTTAACGGAACGAACAAAATTCAACGAATCACAAGCCAACAGGAAACCCGTTTTTCTTGTCTTCTCCACTGCTTTTCTTTTCTCGCCGATACTAATCGAAAAGCGGATATCAACACCCCGTCAGATGTTTGACGAAGTACCTGACACGGCGCACCACACACGGATCCCCTGAAACGGTAATCACCACAAAACAAACGGAATCGCTTTGCACGGGAATTCGAGGGTTTTCCCTGACCGTCACACATTTGCTTCTATGCCGACTTCCTCATACAAACTCAATCTTCAATATCTACTTATCCCGAACTATTGTAATCTTTGCACTTTAAATTCTTGCTGAAATTCCACTTTTCACACTCTCGAGCAAGAAACACCGTCACACTCAATGTTCTTCGCACATAACTGTCCGGAACACTAGTCTATTTCAAGCTGAAGCCCGGTCAGGGTCCTCCCGTGATCTCGATGTTGGGTAATCCGTTATAAGAATCCAAGCCGGTTGCTATTTTCGACGATAAAAAGGATTTTGTTGCTTCAAGAGCTTAAGTTTTGCGAAATTCTTCCGTTAGACCGCTCGACGAACTTCGCCTTTCAATAATCCCGCCGCAATTTTTCTCTTCCCTATCTTCTGTCCACGCGCGTTCGCGGTTGCCACTTCCCTCCCTCACGCGTTTTCAAATTCCCGACTCACGCGACGGCTATCTTCTCGTTCTTTTTCATTCTATCCACGAACGGCATTTTTTCGTTTTCTTTTATTACCATCTCGTGTTCACATGCACTAGGTGGGAGATTAAATATTTATCGTCTCGACAACACAAGCGATGAGAATATCTCAATATAAAACGCGAACTTTTCCTCGATTACTTTTGGTATCTTTATACCTCGATTCATAAAATGGCAAAAACGCAACGAATCCACGCAAGCAATTTTCTCGTCCCGCCGTGCTCGCTGTCGCTAATCCCAACCGACTCTCCTCACTCCCTCGCGATCGCACTCATGCACACGAACGCCAGACCGTCCACAAAACGCAGCGCAAAATGCCTAGCAAATTGGACACCGAACCGTGTTTTCGCTTCGGTTCGATGTGGGCACCTTGAAAATGTGACCGAACCGGCATAATCGCGTACTCGTCTGATATCTTGTGATTGTGTTGTCGATTGGATATTCGCGCCAGTTTGAGCTTGAGTTGGCACCATTTGTGCTTGCTGTTTTAAGACAGGCGATTGGGAATTTTGACTATGCTGTTGCAATTTTTTTGTTGTTGTTGGAAAGAAACGGATATTGCTTGCGGCTGTTGTAAAGATGTTTGATTTTGTTGTAACGAGGTGCCTTGTTGAAGACTTGTTGGTAGCATTCCCTGCACCTGATTTATTATTCAAGCTTTCAATATGTTTTGGAGATGACTATCACATCTTTGAATTGAATTTTGCCCTTGAACAAGGTTTGTTTGAACAAGGTTTGGAGCTGTTGGTGTGACCTGCTCTGATTGATGCAGATTTAGAGCAGTATCTTGTGTTGTATGTGTCGCGACAGTTTGAATAACCGCTTGAGCTTTGAAATGTGAGTCTTGTGTATAAACATTAGGAACTCGTTGACATTGGTTGGAGTTTGTATTAGTTGGAAGCTGTGAGTTCTGAATTGGAAATAATGGAGGTTGCTGATTCTGAGAAGATTGCACTGTTGTGAACTGAGCTGGAGTGGTGGATGGCTGCATATATGTAGCCTGTTGTTGGGGCGTGGATGTGTAAATTGTGTTTGCGGTAGTGGCTGCTGCGACGGTGGTTGAGATGCATGCGATGATTTTTGATGGCTTGTATTGGGGTGAAGCTGCGATGGTTGCGGTTGCACCTGCACTTGTTGCGAATGTGAAATACCTTGCAATGATTGTAATGATTGCGCAGTTTGATAAAACTGCTGCGATCGAGTAAGTGGCCCTTGGGACTGTTGCACTGCTCCTTGACACTGCTGAGAGCTTTGATTATGGGGAATATTGAGCTGGGCTGCGGAATTCGATTGTGAAGGGGACGGCTGAGGTTGGGCCAAATTTAAAAGTGTTGAAGGTACAAGGCTTTGCGCTTGTAGATTTGTTTCAGAAGAGATCTGGTTTTGTTGCTGGTCAAATTCCTTCATCGCTTGCATTGTCAATTGTTCCAAACGTGCCTTTTCTTTCTCCAATTGCATCTGAGCCAACTTTTCTTTCCTTTACTTGAGAAGAGACGTCACTTGCACTTTCAAAAGTTTCGCAACAGTGCGAGAATCTTCTTCGGAAGTTATATTAGGTTTGAACATATCAATAGCGATATCATCTGAGTTGTCCACATGAACATCAAAATCAAATTGAATTGCTTCATTCTCTTTGTGTTTGTATATCCGCTTTTTGGATCAAGCAATCTAAATCTAAATTCAATTTTTGTTGTTTCAGGATTGTTTATAAAAGTATCCTTCGATATAGGTTCCGATCGAATACCAATATCTTCACCGAAAAATTCTGCGTTCAATAAATCTTTACAACTTGGCCGATCTGCTTTATTCAATTGAATGCATCGCTCGATAATTTCATGAACCTCTGGATCCTCCTCGATTACTACAGGGCAGCTAATTTTCTCGCGATCCCAAAGCGATGCGGATTGCGAAAAAGGAGCTGAAGGATCTTTCTGTGTACCATGGGTTGTCTTCGGCGTTGGGACTAGAAATGACGAACAATAAAAGAAAAACACAATTGACAGACGGACGGACTGACTTATATCTATGTTTGGCCGGAAGTATACACCCCTTACGCGTTTTTGAAAATATGTGTGGACGGACAAATAGACGGGACTAATTATCTATCGGCGCAGGTCTTTCGCGTGGTATACCCCCACTTCTTTTCCCGATGGATCCGTTATCAGGTAACGGTTAGGTCCCATTACCTTCTTTATGCGGCTTTTCAAGAATCGCCTGTCCAGCTTGGCGTTGTAATGCCCCGCGGCGTCACTTTGGCGGAAGTTTCGCCGGAAAACTTCATCTCCTTCTTTGAAATTAGCAGATCGTGACCTGAGATTGTACTGCGCTTCATTTTCACTTCTTGCGGCCTTAATCTTCCGTCCGATTTGTTGGCGGAGGTCTCCTAAACGTTCGTGGGGCTCCAGCGCAACGACGGGGTCTTCCAAACACTTTAATTGCCGTAACAGCCGGTATGATTTACCGTGGCAAATCATGTGCTGTCCAAAGGCGGCAAAGTAAGGGGCGACACCGGTGACGGAATGATACGAGGATCGCAGGGCGCATGTGATGGCAGACAATCGCCGGTCCCAATCTTTTTGAGATGGGTGGACGTAGGAACGGATCACGGCCAATAGGGTGCGATTCAACCGTTCGGAGGCGTTAGACTGAGGAGAGTATATGGGCGTCAGTTGGTGTTCAACGCCATACTGCTCAAGTAGGCTCTTAAATGCCGAGACCGGAACTGTACTCCGTTGTCTGAGTACACGCTCTCTGGAACCCCGAACACATGGAATACCCGGTTCTCTAAGAACTTCACGATAGATGGAGTTGTGAATTTACGGATATGTTCCACCAGTGGGAATTTTGAAAGCTGGTCTAGAACAACTATAGCTCCGATGTGTCCCATGGAAGACCGAGGCTATGGACCGAGTAGATCGATGTATAGACGTTGGAATACGCGTTCTGGGACGTTGAGTTGACCCATAGGAGGTCGAAGAGGCTGGTTGGGCGCTTTGGTGCCTTTACAGGTCTCACAAGCGCTCACGTAGTCTTTGACCTGGGATGCCATTTTAGGCCAAAAGAAGTATTTCTTGAGTCGCCGTAACGTTCGACCGTAACCTCCGTGGGCACTTAAAGGATGGTCATGTGCGCGGAGGATCAGATGTTGTGTCATTTCCTCCGGTACTCAGAGTTTCCAGGACTCTTCTTCCTGCCATGGATCACCAGTGGCGTATTCATTTCGTCTATACACGTAGCCGTCTATTACCTTCAAATCAGGCAGCTGCGATTGTTGGGTCGCTATGGTTTGCCTCAACTCTTTGTAGCTGTCTGATTTGAAATGTGGGCTGTCCAAATCCATTTCGATGGGGTCCTCGTCATTTATTGTCAATTCGGCTCCCTCTGGGGAAAACATCCGTGATAGAGTGTCGGGTACAATGTTCTGGGTCCCTTTCCGGTGTTTGATGGAAAACTTGAACCCTTGCAGTTTAAGAGCCCATCTGGCTAGGCGTCCATGTAAATCTGCCTGGTTCATCAACCATTGTAGTGATGCGTGGTCCGTGATGATCTCGAATTGGTGGCCCTCGATATAAGCTCGGAATTTCTTCACAGCCATTACCGCTGCCAAATATTCCTGCTCGGATACAGTATAGTTTCTTTGGGCTGAATTCAGCTTATTGGACATGAAGGCGATGGGAGCTTCCTCTCCTTCGTCGGTCAATTGCACCAGCATGGCTCCTACTCCATGTTGACTTGCGTCACAATGAATGGAGAAGGGCTTCGTGAAGTCGGGGCTGTGCAAGACATGGGCTGATGTGAGGGCTTGTTTTAGCTCTTCAAATGCTTTTCGGCTGAGTTCGGTCCAAACGAACTTCCCTTTCCGCAACATGTCTGACAGGGGCGCTGAAACTGTTGCATAATTCCGAACAAACCTTCGGTACCAACCGCACACACCAAGGAAACGTCGTGCCTGCTTCACTGTTTTTGGTAAGGGGAACTCATCAATCGCACGAGTTTTGTCTGGATCCGTTTTGATAGTGCCATGTCCTATGACATGTCCTAGGTATCGGACTTCTTTCATGACAAACTTACTTTTCTGTACGTTGATGGTAAGTCCCGCCTTACTGATGTGCAGGGCTACTTCTTGTAGAAGTAGGAGGTGTTGATCGAACGTTTCCGTGATGAGTAACAGATCATCAAGGTACACGAACACTTGGTGCTTCAGGTGAGGTGGGATGACCTTGTCCATCAACCGAGTCATTGTTTGCGGCGCGTTACACAGGCCAAAGGGCATTGTGACGACCTGATATAATGGTCGTCCAGGCACTGTGAAGGCGGTCTTGTCCCTCGACCCCTCATCGAGTGGAATTTGCCAGAAGGCGTCTTTTAGGTCGAGACTGGTGATATGATTGGCTTTCGGCAGTCTCCCTAGTATTCCATCGATGAGTGGAAGAGGGTACGCGTCCTTGATGGTAACCGCGTTTACCTTACGGGCATCAAGACAGAGGCGGACTTTACCTGGCTTCACCACCAAGGTTACCGGTGATGACCAGGCACTTTGGGACTCTTCTATGACCCCCAACTCGAGCATCCTATCTAGCTCCACATACACCAACTTCTCCATGGCCGGTGAGATGGCGTAGTGTCTCTGTTTAATCGGTTTACTATCACCAACGTCGATGGCGTGTGAGACTAGGGTCGTGCGGCCAAGGCCTTGGGTAGCGTAAGATGGGAAAGCAGCGATGGAAGCTTCCAGGCGTTGCCGTTGGTTAGGCGTCAGGTCATGCCTATCGGGAATAGAAGTGATTTCGTTGACATATCTGGTGTTTAAAGTCAAATCTGTGAATATATCGGAGGCCAGTCCAAAGCGAAGTACTAAATCGACGCCAAGGCACACATTCTGAGTCAAAGACGGGATAATGTAGAAAGTAATATCCTTCGTCTGACCCCTGAACGTCACGGGTGTGGTTAGTTTATCTCGTATAGGGTGTTTGGTGCCATCAGCTGTACTGATTCCAGTGCGCCAGGATTTAATCAAGTTCGGATAGTCTTGGAGCACCTTCGAGCCAAAGCTCGAGGCAAGGCAACTGATACTGGCACCCGTGTCGATCAATGCAAACACGGTCTCGCCCAACACTTTAATTGGATGATAAGGCCTGATCTCATTCTCAGCAACCTCCGAGATGTTACAAGAGTTTAAGGTTTGACGGCAGGTGCGCACTCTCTTGCGGAAATTCCGCCAACGACGGGTTGACCATTTAGTCGTGCGCGGGCGGGAAGTGACTACTTCGGAAGCAAATATTCGCTCTCGAGCCACCCGATATTCCTGCAGTCAAACATGATAAGGTTTTAGAGTGCGTATTTGAGGCTGTCGGGGTTCTTCTGGCAGTGACTGCGGTGGTCGCTTTAATATTGTCGTTGGCGAGGTCTCCGGAAGAGAGTGAACATCCGCAGTCATAGTGGTCATGGCTGGTGGGTTATCGTCAGGTTTTTTGGGGTGAGCAGCTGGCTGAGGAGCTACTGCGGGGGCTTCGAGTACCGCTGAGGTGGTCGGGTACTCTTTTGGCCGTTTTTTCGCGTGGCACATTCAGAACAGTCCGGGAAGTATGTGTCCGGCTTGCCGCAACCGTAGCAGAAAACCTTACGCTCTGCTCGGCATGAAATGAACCGGTGTCCGGTTTGATGGCAATTCCAGCAGGTCGTAAGACCTCCCACTGCTGCTACAGCAAGTTGGTTCTGGTCCAAATCTTCCTCCAGATCCATGGTGGTATAATCTGGGGCCAATTCCGAGATTCCTCGTCGAGGACCCGTCCTAGCTAGTACGTAGGGCCGGTCCCGGGGGTCTTCCTCAAACCCTTCTAGACGACGCACAGTTCTCAGCAGTGCCTCCATACTCTGTGGATTGGAGTTCACGATATGGCGACGAAGCTCCGGCCTTAGATTGCGCTTCAGCAGACGCAGCAATTGGGTAGAAGACATCGGCTCGAAGGATATCGGCTCGATATTGATGGAAGGACTCGTCCGGACGCTGCCATCTAGCATTCATCTTGTCCAGTACTAATTCGTCCATGTCTACCGTAGGGTATTCCATGCGGAGTACCTCCTTCAACCGTGACCAGCGTATTGATGGTGGGGCCGAATGTATTCGCCAATATGACTCAAGTGCTGCTCCCCTAAGCAGCATTGGCAAGTATCCTGCGAGCGCCGTGTGGTCTCCTGCTAGCATTTGCTCAATCAGCGACTCCACCCGACCAATGAAAACTTCCACCGTCATAGTGTTAGGTTCCCCGCTGAAATGCAGATTCCATCCCTGGATGATGCTGGGGATCTGCGTCGGCTTCAGCCGATACGTAGCATGTGGATGGATGCGTTGGTCCGGTGGAATCACTGGAGCCTGATTTGGTGGCGGTGCTTGGCTCAGTCGGGGCCGATACACTGGAGCCAACGGATTCATTGCCGCACCGGGCCGGATTCGATCGTGATCGCGCCGCGAGTCTATCGGAAAATCCTACGGATTTGGGTCCGAATCCCACATCGGAGGCGTTCTTGGCCGGGGTGGTACTGGATTCTCCTTCTGGCTTTGAGGCTACCCGGGTGGACAGGTCCTGCATGAGCGCCATTAAGTCTTGTAAAACTGTCGCCTCCACAGCCACAGTGGGTCTCGCCTCTTCCGCAGGCGGAACTGCTTCGGCTCGGTAGTCTTCCTCTCGTGCACTCATTGTCGTGGATGGAAGGGGTCCGCTTTTGGGCACAGCTCCACTTGCGCTGGAGGACTGAGGTCATTCTGTTGCTGGCTGGGCGGTTTCTAGAGGCTGACGACAGAGCGGGCACGTGGATGAGGTTTGCCGCAGTTGGATCAAACACAGTTGGTGTAGCCTGTGTCCACACTGCAAACGCTGACTGGTGAGTTCATCCATGTCCTCATGGCATATGGAGCACAAGAGCGCTGGTCCGGCATCTGACCTCAACTTTCTCCTCTCGGGCGTGCGTTTGGTGGGCATGCTAAATGAAATTTAATTTTGCTAAATACCTAAATGAATAATTATAAGAATACTAGAGTAAATGTGCAAAGGTAATGTAAAATATATGCTTATCAAGTGGCCGTCAGTGGCGAACTATAAAAGTACCTCAAAAAAAAAAACAAAGTATATGAAAAAAATTTAAGTGGTGATCGAACTATAAAAAAAAATAATCGGTCTTTCCATTCCGTCCTTCCTTCCAAGTATGTATACCATGGCACAATCCTTCTCTAGTGTTTCAGGGACACTCTCTTGTGGCACCATGAAAATCAGGGTTCAGAAGTGATCCCTCATCCGCAAATTTTCTCAAGTTACAACTTGTCAGCCCAGGGTTATATTCTAATCCACAAGCAGCGCGTGTCTTGTCATGGATAGTCATGGATTAGCTAATCAGCCAATCACATGAAATCAAAATCCATGTAATTTAAGACACCTAGGCACCGCTGGTTTGGGGAGCGGCTCAGAATCCTCCGCAAAATAGTTGTTGGGATAATAACTTCCGAACACAAAAAGGGACTCTAATATCATTTGGCCTTACTAGTTATACAATGGTGGTAAACCACCAAAGTACAAATCAAAAGCAGGACCAAACGATATTGATGTCCAAAGACAACACACGTCCGGTAGTTATTATTTGCTGGGGCACGATTAGTGCAATTACCCTCGGGAGTTATCTACCCGCCAAAATTACTAACACCTTGTGGGGACACCTAGAGACGATGGACCGTCTCGTGCTCACGACTGATGAGACAGCCGGGCTTTTCGGGCCCCACGTTGGGCGCCATTTGTAGTGAATTTCAAGTTCAAAATAAGTCCGTAAAGGACTGCAGCGATGTTCTGCTGCCTCGGCAGAGGAAGGTGTCGGTATCTGCCGAAAATGCCCTCGTCTGGAGACGCGTGAATGCGCTGGCAGGCTAGCATTGCGGTGTCGTGGGGCAGGCTCATTTCCCCAGCACGAGGACCCACTACAAAAAAATTTCGCATTCACGAATTGGACTACAGATCAAAAGGCGACCGAAGTCGCAAAAATTGTAGATAACTTCACAGAGGGAGATGGAACTTGTTACGAGAACAAGTGGAACCTGAAAAGAAAGGCGAACTTGGGGTGACCTCGTCTTTACCCGACGAAGTTCATGGCCCACAAATGAAAGAGGGGCAAACGGATGGTGGTGGGACCCCTTCGTACCCACCCAACCGGAATAAATCCATGTATATCTTGTTGAAGTGGCCAGGTATTCCTCTTCTGAGTGAAAAACTCATACAACTTGAATCGCATGAGCTTTCCCATCAGAAGGGGAGTACCCCGGTGACCAATTTATGTCATAGAATTATACAATTGGATTGCATAACTCTATGCCATAAAGAAGCACTCTGCTTGGGCCACTCAACCCACGAAGTCACCTGAAACAGAAAAAGGATTAATAAGTACCCGGAAGGACCGACGTTGTACGTTTAATTCAGCATTCCTTTAATATATATATAAAGTGCACAACATAGCAATCAAAATCAATTTACAATTTACTTTTATAACTTCAATATATTAATATCTCGTTTTAAAATATTATATATAGGAACAATAAATAATGTTAAAATATAAACTTTAGGTCACGTTCTCTTTATGCTTCATAAGTTTTAATTTGCCCTCAATATAATAGAAAAATTAAATAGTTTTTTACCGTTTGACAAACAAGATAATTCGTAATAAAAAATATACCAAAAGGGTACTTACCTACATGGTCCGTCGAGCGCTCGATGACGATGCAGGTATCCTTTAATTTACTGGGCATGGGACACAGAAAAATAATTATGATAATCATCAATTTTAGAAATTATTGCCAGAATAATTTAATCGCCAGATACAATCACTACAGGTGACAATTCGGTAAAACTGTGCTGCAACCTTGAAAAATTATGCTGAATCTATGCAGTGTAAAGCCATTAGGTTTGATATAAACATTCCGCGAGCAATCGTTTAGATTCAATGCGTGATAAAATGTCCGTAATTTTGCTTTATAGGCAAGTACAGAAGACAGGGGATCAGATTTCAAGGCTTCCTCCGCCAATTTTCACACACAATGCATTCGCCAAACATAATTGTTTTCATCGTTTAAAACCCAATACCAACGTTTCGACACTCGCGAGCAATTACTCAAATCACGCAAGTCTAAATGCGAAAAGATACTCTCAAATATGTGATCCGGCAACCGATTTATTATGGGTTCGTCTATATTTCCACTTCGAGTTCCGCTATTCCGATTTGTGGGCTAACACTCGAAGGACTTGTAGTTGGGAGATCCACCTGTCTGACTGTTACAACTCACAATCGATGCTCGCCTGGAAACACTTTAACCAGCCGTAACTTTCCGATAAGCACTGTGTAGGGGACGCGGGTTTTTACAGCTAGAGTATGGAAATAACTTTTGAACGGGAAGTTAATACCTTTTATATTGCATATCACTAGGGTCGTAACAAAAAAAAATCCACTTTTAGATGAGCCTGACATACGACTCACAATTGTATGCACGCATGACGCAAAGCCCGTAATGAACCGCTCTACAGCACAGTCATCCAATCGACATCCCCATATCAACTCCTTTGATAATCCACTTAACGGAACGAACAAAATTCAACGAATCACAAGCCAACAGGAAACCCATTTTTCTTGTCTTCTCCACTGCTTTTCTTTTCTCGCCGATACCAATCGAAAAGCGGATATCAACACTCCGTCAGATGTTCGACGAAGTACCTGACACGGTGCGCCACACGCGGATCCCCTGAAAAGGTAATCACCACAAAACAAACGGAATCGCTTTGCACGGGAATTCGAGGGTTTTCCCTGACCGTCACACATTTGCTTCTACGCCGACTTCCTCATGCAAACTCAATCTCCAATATCCACTTATCCCGAACTATTGTAATCTTTGCACTTTAAATTCTTACTGAAATTCCACTTTTCACACTCTCGAGCAAGAAACACCGTCACACTCAATGTTCTTCGCACATAACTGTCCGGAACACTAATCTATTTCAAGCTGAGCTTGAGTTGGCACCATTTGTGCTTGCTGTTTTAAGACAGGCGATTGGGAATTTTGACTATGCTGTTGCAATTTTTTTGTTGTTGTTGGAAAGAAACGGATATTGCTTGCGGCTGTTGTAAAGATGTTTGATTTTGTTGTAACGAGGTGCCTTGTTGAAGACTTGTTGGTAGCATTCCCTGCACCTGATTTATTATTCAAGCTTTCAATATGTTTTGGAGATGACTATCACATCTTTGAATTGAATTTTGCCCTTGAACAAGGTTTGTTTGAACAAGGTTTGGAGCTGTTGGTGTGACCTGCTCTGATTGATGCAGATTTAGAGCAGTATCTTGTGTTGTATGTGTCGCGACAGTTTGAATAACCGCTTGAGCTTTGAAATGTGAGTCTTGTGTATAAACATTAGGAACTCGTTGACATTGGTTGGAGTTTGTATTAGTTGGAAGCTGTGAGTTCTGAATTGGAAATAATGGAGGTTGCTGATTCTGAGAAGATTGCACTGTTGTGAACTGAGCTGGAGTGGTGGATGGCTGCATATATGTAGCCTGTTGTTGGGGCGTGGATGTGTAAATTGTGTTTGCGGTAGTGGCTGCTGCGACGGTGGTTGAGATGCATGCGATGATTTTTGATGGCTTGTATTGGGGTGAAGCTGCGATGGTTGCGGTTGCACCTGCACTTGTTGCGAATGTGAAATACCTTGCAATGATTGTAATGATTGCGCAGTTTGATAAAACTGCTGCGATCGAGTAAGTGGCCCTTGGGACTGTTGCACTGCTCCTTGACACTGCTGAGAGCTTTGATTATGGGGAATATTGAGCTGGGCTGCGGAATTCGATTGTGAAGGGGACGGCTGAGGTTGGGCCAAATTTAAAAGTGTTGAAGGTACAAGGCTTTGCGGTTGTAGATTTGTTTCAGAAGAGATCTGGTTTTGTTGCTGGTCAAATTCCTTCATCGCTTGCATTGTCAATTGTTCCAAACGTGCCTTTTCTTTCTCCAATTGCATTTGAGCCAACTTTTCTTTCCTTTCCTTGAGAAGAGACGTCACTTGCACTTTCAAAAGTTTCGCAACAGCGCGAGAATCTTCTTCGGAAGTTATATTAGGTTTGAACATATCATTAGCGATATCATCTGAGTTGTCCACATGAACATCAAAATCAAATTGAATTGCTTCATTCTCTTTGTGTTTGTATATCCGCTTTTTGGATCAAGCAATCTAAATCTAAATTCAATTTTTGTTGTTTCAGGATTGTTTATAAAAGTATCCTTCGATATAGGTTCCGATCGAATACCAATATCTTCACCGAAAAATTCTGCGTTCAATAAATCTTTACAACTTGGCTGATCTGCTTTATTAAATTGAATACATCGCTCGATAATTTCACGAACCTCTGGATCCTCCTCGATTACTACAGCATATGGCTCCATAGCCATATGTTTCCATAGTAATACAGGGCATATTGTTCCATAGTAATACAGGAAAATTCAAATCGCTATAACTTCGTCAGATACTATTCGATCTTTATGAAACTTTCAGAAAAAATTAATCTCATAGATAGTCATTTGCTCGCTAAACGGGTACCGTTTAGATTTTATTCAAGAAAACATTAAATCGATAAATCATACTATTACTAACAAAGTTGAGTGAATTTCGACTTCTCATGTATTTGTTGTTGTTGTACTCATTAAGGCCTACATTCATAATTTTTTTCAGATTTTTCAGATGGAAGGTGTCCAATCGCGAGGGGGGTACGCGAAAAGTTCGTACATTTCCCCTTCCCCTGCCCCCCCTTGGTACGCATAAGGCAATTTTAAGACTTGTTTTGAAAAGATCTAATTAAGACCTTTCTAATGACACCCTATTCGACTACCAATGGTAAAAAGTTTTTGTTGAGGGGTCACCTCCCTATATGGGGAGACCCCCCTTAAAACCTTTTGAAAATTTTTTCCACCCTTGAATTTTCAAGAAGTCACCACTTCTGACCTTTCCACAAAGTTTCATGGCTGTAGCCTCTATACTTTCGGAGAAAAAGTGCTGTGACATACAGACGGACGGACGAACGGACGGACAGACGGACACAGGTCGTGATTGCAATAGGGTTTTGTATTTTAGTACAAAACCCTAAAAAAAGACCTAGGCATGATTGTAATTCTTTTGCAATTCATGGAAGGGAATAGTTTCTAACGTTTTCGATATGCCACACTTTCGGACGGATATCTCATGAGCCAATGTCATATCCTAAAAACTCGATTCCTATCTACCTGACCATACATTATATTAAGTATGATTCTGATCGATATTTACTTAACCACCTCAAAACATTCCCCTAATTTTTTTGAATGGCTTTTGAAGTCCTTTGTTGCGATCATTATGTCATCAACATAGACAATTATGTCTCCACCATCTATAAAATTCTTCAACACTTTCGTTATGCATCGCTGAAAGACAGATGGTGCATTCTTAAGACCGAATGGCATGCCCAAATGTTCATACTGTCCCATAGGTGTGACAAAAGACACAAGCTTAATGGAATTAAGAACAATCTTTACTAGATTGAAGCCACTTTTCAAATTCAATATGACAAAATAATGCCTTCCCTCCAGATACTCCAAGCAAGTTTCAATCAATGGTATAAGATAATTTTCTCAAATAAAAAGCTTACTAAGCGTACAGAGTTCTTACCATATTCACTTACCATATCCAGCGCTGATAAAGTGGCAGAAGCCTCGTCAACATGTTCATCTCCAACAACATCATAAAAATGCTCAGTTATTAGTCCAATTCGATTTGAAATATCGGACAGCATTGGCTTTGTAAAAATGCTTATCACATTATCAGCTCTACAATGGGAACAGGAGCTGATTGGTCACTGTATCTTCATACAGGCTTTTGATATATAATGCTTACCGGATCAACTAAAGCAAATAACATGGCTCAAACTAAGTGGCATAAAACTCCACCGTAGATCATCTCAAGCCGAAGAAATAGGAGTAATCTCTTTGTTTCCCCAACCCACAGCTTTCCTGATTCCTTATCCTTAATTTGATGACCATATAGTGGTCTTGGGGGGACACAATGGGTATACTAGTTCCCGAATGATAAAATATTAAATGCCGAGAAATGCCAATAACTGTTAACACACCCTAATACAAAACCCTATACATCTCTGCTACTGAATTCTACATACACATGCTTTGAGTGACGTAAGAGGGGGAAAGTGAGTCTTGCGGGCCTGATAACGGAAAAGAAAGTAATAATCATGCAACCAGTATGACAGTTGGGCGATGGGTTAACTCCCCATCCATGAAAAACCCTACATTGTTTTGAAACCTGCCACAGAGCCTTGATATCGATTGTAGTTAAAGCAACGGTCTCGCAACCGATAAAAGGAATATAGAATTGGATCCTAGAATGTCAAATCACTGAGCAACTCTGTTATTGTTGAGGAATTCTACGAGTATCGACTCTGAGTCGACTTAGATTGATCCTTTAATCCGGATATTATTTGTTTTATCAATCCCCGTTCACAGGTTTGTGTTCCATGGGGTGTTATCTCCTGCATTCATATTATATAATTGAATGAACCTAGTTTTGGATAATACTCAACCCCCGTTAAATCGTTTAACTGAACACGTTCGCTAAAATGGACTCAGCAGTTTTTCCGGCAACTCTGGCTATGTGATGGCAATGATTGTGCGTAGCCAAATTTACACTGTACCAGTCAATAGATGCCATGCGCATATTAGATTGAGTTAATCATCACATTGCAATGGTGCTGATGTTGTCAACTATTGTATTTCTCCATGGTATCTTCAATGTCAGCAAAATCATAAATTCTTTGACAACGTTGTTCCATTATTGTGATGAGGTTGTATTTTCAGTCTTCTGCATCTCCAGACGTTATGCCGAAGCACCCCCTATTTTCCCAACTGGGTTAACATGATCTAGTTCCACGTCTCAGAAAATTCTGGTTCGATCCCTTCTTACCACTGCGAACCACGCTTCGCGGCATACCGTAGTCACTGAAAAGGTGATTGTCAGCTTCCAACGCCAACTTGTCATGATTTTTGTGCAGCCCTCGTAACTGTACCAGTGTAGCCATTGATAGGAATGCGATGCAATTGGCGTGAAGCAAATAGCTTGATTACTTTTGCGACGTCCTAAATAGTCATGACTCATCGTGAGTTATGGAACGGAAACAGAATCTTGAAAGTTTTACTAAATATGCATAAGCATGAAACTCCACATCTGTTTGTTTTCATCCACGAAAAAATACAACCCAATCACACCTTTGGCACGAAAACCACACCAAACAGTAATTTTTTGCGGATTAAATGATGTCCCATCAAGCACATGAGTGTTTGTTGCTGACTAATCATGCATATTTTGCTTATTAATAAAGCCATTGAGCCAGAAATGAGCTTCATCACTGAAGATGATTTTTCGATAATAGTAGTGAATAGTAATTTTCAATAATTTTCATACGTTGCTGGTTCGTAAACTTAACCAGGATGAAATGTTGACTTTAGCTAACGCTTTAACATTAATAGTTCATTAAAAAATGAATGGTGCGCTCATATAAAGATAAAAAATTGTTATGTCCCTAATACAAAACCCTATACATCTCTATTATTCTTTTTTTTCTTGAAAAACCATCGTGCTTTGCTTTATTGTGTGAGCAGATGCATTTTAACTCCTATGAGCCATCTTCAGTGTCTAAAGGATGAGTAAAACCAAATCGCTTAATAAAGGTGTAGTATGGGTTATTTAGTACCTAAATACGGCCAGGTAGAGGGATGTAATGCTATGAGTGCGAAACATGTACCCTAATGCAAGAATCCGCAAACATACTGAACGCCTTCGAAAGATGGGTCCTGAGGTGAATAATTGGAGCGAATCGTTGGATTCGATACTCCCCCGCAAGTCGAGTATCAGTTCACAGGAGTCTTCTTGGAAGCTTCTTTGTTTGGGGAGTGCCATCCCTGCGTACCCGAGATGGTATAAGTTTCCGTGAGATTCCTTCGCAGATAGCATCCGACTACAAGTGTTGGTTTTACTCTTGATGTAATTTCAGCCAAGAGCGCGGATTCAACGTTGCCTCAGATCCTCGGAATATGAAGCAACCCATAGCCATCGAGAAAAGGCAGTCAGGGGTAAAAATAGCTGTCGTAAACGGAGTCTCAAGGCTGAGCGAACGTTTGAGTAAGCAATTATCCGTAGAGATAGGTAAAATGCTACGAAAAGGAGCTACAAAAAACACACGATGAAAGTTGAGAAGAGGGAAAAACTTACAGTGCAGGGGTGTGGATTCCAAGTACTGGTGGCAAAAAGTCCTGAGCAAAAAAGCTCCTGGCTGTCATTATCCAGTAACCACAATGGTATAGAAGTGCTAAACTTGGCTTTTATAACAGATATATCTTGAAGTATTATAAAATTTTATAAAACAAGAATTAGCTGCTACTAAAAAAAAAACAAAATACTCGAACGGACACAAATCTGCGTGCCAGCCCCTCGAAATCATCCGAATCCCTTTTCGATAATAAGATGAAATAGTCCATAGAAAAATTAATTTTAATTCACGGTGAAGAGCAGTGCCTGATTAATGCTTCAAATGCCTTGGCTATGACATGCATGCAAAGGACCCGATAGGAGTTCCCTACACTACAAATTTGGTGAAAAAGGATATTAAAGTTAAGAGTGTACAAAAGAGGCACACTGTAGCCTTTGCAAGGAGTCAAATCCAAGATCAAATTTTGGGCACGCTTTGAGGTAAGGTGAATGGGGCATTCCTTTAAGAGATCTAGGAAAACAAATTCTAGAAATGGTAGCACCAGAAATACACTGACTTTGCACCATATTGACTGTGAAGGAACCGTATCGAATGTGACATCCTCTTCGGTGTCCCTAGTATAGAAGATGCACAAGGGCTACTCAGTCAGTGACGATCAGAACATTCTGCTTGAGATCGGTGATGTGGTCTCCCGATATTCTTGCTCTCAACCTTCTAAAATTGAGTGGAACATCGAGAGATTCATTGAGGTGCTTTTGGCAGGCGCTCTGCTGCAGGGTGATTCCCAGCTGACAGAAGTACTGGCAGCTCAAGGCGTGATGAGCTCAACTATGAGAATCGTCACATTTGCCTACAGGGCCCCATCGAAAGCCCCAACACGACAATCTCCAGTGTACTGGGGGTCAATGAAAATGCCCAAAAAGCGTCATAAGCTTCACCATGAGGTTCAACAGAAACAGAACCGTGAAGACGCTTGCAATCATCTTGCAGCATATAAGTTGGCCAGAAAATACCTTCGAAAATTGATTAACAACAGCAAAGCTCACTACTGGTAAGATTTAGTGGACAACATGAACAAGGACCCGTAGAGGCTTAGCTACAAGCTGTTTATATGGAATCTATGGACGTCTTGCATGCATGAAATGGAAAAAGTGGACGAAATAGTGTGAGAACTCTCCCCTGTCCACCCCTACATGTTGAAGTTATTTACGGTGAAACAGCAATCGGTCACGTGGCTCGTGCTAATCAGCAAGGGGTAGGAAAATTCCAGATCACCATCTGCACACCACCCATTGTGCATGCCAGACACGGCTGGGGAAGTGCCAGAGAAACTCATCAAGAGTAGCCTCACTGACTCGTTTTGCGCTGCAGGAGCTCACTGATGCAATTTGTAGAGCAGGTCGCTCCACCATCTATGTGGTTACAAAAGTTGTGAGTGCAGTTCAAAAGGCAGAGGCATGTAGCAACGTTCTGCTGGTGACACTAGATGTTCGGAACGCCATAAATTTCGCTAAATGGGTAAATATTCTGGATATGCTGGGAAACCCTATATGAATAGGGCTTTTCAGCATATCGGGAACATGAGTTTCCAATTATCTGATGCGGCTTCTGTGAGAGTATCTGAATGACTGCTTTATGACACGAGACAAGGCCAAGAAAGAATGGAAGTTTAATTGGGTGTTGCCCAGGGATCGATCCATAGTTCAGACCTGTGGAACGTATCTTACGATGAGCTACTGAGACTGACGATGCCAGATGATTCACACTTAATCTGCTGTGAGAATGATGTCACAGCTGTAGTCACTGGAGCTCATGCGCCGACTGAGAGGCTGGGTGACTGCTCGCGGGTTCAGTTTAGCTTCAAGCCCTAAGGTAAGGATGATCAGTATTGGAGACATACTGATTAAATCGGAGCTAACGGTGAAGTACCTGGGGCTACTGATAGACTTGAAGATGAGTTTCTCTGATCAAATCAGGGCAACGGCTGAGAAGACTGCTACAAGAGTATTGAATCTGAGTCAACTTATGGGACCCAACCCATCAAGAAGACGCCTCCCGATGGGTATTGTAGGGTTAGTGCTACTTCCCGAAGCAAAAATATGGAGTGACGCTCTCAGCAAGGAGGTATACAGAAACCCTCGGCACACGTACAGAGAAGAGGAGCATCTTCATATCCGACAGCTTCTGGTTCGGTGGTGAGAGTTATTACAGGCGTGATAACTGTTGCCCTCCTTGCAGGAGAACGCCACACTAATTACGTGGGCCAAGTTCAGGAGGAGGTTTTTAAAAATGGATTTTAATTAAAAGGAATTCAAATAAGTTTAAGTAATTAATGTTTAATTAATACTTTCAATTTTACAATCTTTTCCGACTTAATTCCATGACGGTAATAATGCTACTGACTAATTTAAATCCACATTACATGAACAACTAAAAATAATATGCTAGAAAGAGAAGCTATGCATGAGCAAAATTAAATTTCGCGTGTGCTGACCAAGCGTCTAGCATTTTTGCATTCTTGCAAAGTGTAAGTTTATCTTCAAGAGGACAGTTCATGTCGGAGCGAACACGGGAATAAAGAGTTCTCAGCTCAAAACGTCTTTTAAACAAAGTCAAACACCCTGAGGTGCCCGATATGTCATGGTTTCTTTCCGACGAAAAAAATGTTGACCAAGATCAAAAGACCACTCGCAGAAATGACAGATGGCTATGTTCAAATCCTACGGAGGCTCCTGTTGTTACGCATACAAAATTTCCAGCCACTGTTATGGTTTAAGGTGTTGTCAGCAACGAAGAACATGTTATGCCACCACACTTTTTAGTCAAGGACTTCGAGTGAACTCTGCTGCATACATCGAGGTTTTGGAGACGGTAGTGAAACCCTGGATAAACAATGTAAGCGGAGGCAGACCATACATTTTTCAACAAGACTCTGCTCCTTCACATAAAGCGATAGCGACACGAGATTGGATGGCCGAAAATTTTCATGACCACATAACGTCGAACATATGGCCACCTAGCTCCCCAGACCTTAACCCTTTGGATTATTACGTATGGGGCGTAGTTGAGCGTGAGACCAATAAACGTCCTCATAATACCACTTCTTCGCTGAAGACTGCTATTAATGCCGTTATGGTCGATATGAACAAGGGGCATTTGATTCGTAATCGTTTCCGGACCCGGATCGAAGAGGTTATTGCTGCTAATGGTGATTTTATGGAATAAAAAATTCCTGAAATTTCACTAAATTTTGTGAAAAATGCAAGCCAATTAATTTAGGTCTCAAGTTGTGTTCAAATATCCTCAACACCCTATACATATATATATATATATACATATATATATATATATATATATATATATATATATATATATATATATATATATATATATATATGTATGTATATATATATATATATATATATATATATATATATATATATATATATATATATATATAATTTTTTTGCACACACACACACACACACACACACACACACAGAGACATATATATATATATATATATATATATATATATATATATATATATATATATATATATATATATATATATACATATATATATATACATATATACATATATATATATATATATATATATATATATATATATATATGTATATATATATATATGTATGTATATATATATATATATATATATATATATATATATATATATATATATATATACATATATACATATATATATCTGTATATATATATCTCCTAGTGTAAGTTTATCTTCAAAATTTTTCAATGCTTTATTTACAGGATAATAAAATAGATCCTCAAAATTTTCATATGAATTTGAGTTGTTGTTTTCCAAAATGTTTAGGGTATAATTGTTAAAATGAATAAATACATTTCCTGGTATCCAATATTGGATTTGCATGATCTGGTAAATTCCTGTTATACTGCTGGGGTTTCCAACAGTTGGGAGCTCTAAGCCTTGTGGTAAATTGTCTTTGATCCAGGCGATCTGGGCTTTTAGTTGTTGCGGTGATATAACGTTAGGATTTATTGTTTCGTGATGTGCGTCGATTATTACTTCATTCAGTGAATGTTGCATATCCTGACATTCATTAATCAAGGCCATAATAAGTATGGAAAGGGTATTGAATGCTTCGCCCATCCTTTGTTGCTTAACTTCTGTGTTGAAAGATTTTATGTTCTCATAAATAGTATCGAAAGCCATTTGAATTTGTTCTGTCTGATTTATCCTTTGTTCTTCACTTTTTGCGATAATGTTGGCAGTTGTTTCTAGAATTGAAGTGTGCCGTTTCACCACTTCATTAAGATGGCTCTCATTGTTTTCGGTGTTGGCGATGGTCTCACTCATGCTTTTCTCCTACTCCCTGTCTAATACTCCGAATAGTTTGTTGGCTAATGATACAACTATGTCGGATGGGGATCGCTTCTTTCTTGATTGAGTAGGGTCACGTAAGATGAGGTTGCCTTGGCTTAATAATTGTACTCGATGACGGTATTGGGTTGTAATAGCATCATGATACGTGTTATTGGTGATGTTGTCCTTAAGCCGCTCAAGTTGTATTACACCAGCTTCAATGGTTTGAAAAACATTCCAGTAGCCTTTAAGATCACAAAAGGTTATGATTTTCCATGAGTTTGGAGTCAGTCGTCCACTCCCGATATATTCAAAGTAAATGCCTCCGTTATTGTCAATTTGGGTAATTTCGATGGGTAAGTCGGAAGCGGAAGAAGTGTTCCAAGTCACTATTGGTAAGACCCGCAATGTGAGTAAGCATGTCTTAAGTGAACTTAATTTTGACGGAGATCGCTTTCTTTTCCTGTGTTTCTTGTACGTAGTGTCCACGATTTCTGTTGTCTCCATTGGCTCCGTAGTAGCTTCATTAATGTCGTATGAGTTCGTGAATTCCTCGCCATCATAGTGGATAGGTAATGGTGCTAATTGATGGGTTGATCGCCCAATGATGCCTGAGCTCGTCTGTACATCAGCTACACGTACACGTCCATCTCGTCCTGGAATGGTCTCTATAATGCGCCCCAGTTCCCATTTTTATGGTGGCAGGTTTTCTTCTTTAATCGTTACCAGTGTTCCTGTTTTGATGTCTATTTGTTTTGATAACCATTTTGTTCGCTTTTGTAACTCGCCCAAGTATTCCATATACCATCGCTGCCAAAACTCCTTTTTGAGCTAATTTGTTAGTTGCCATCTCGATGCTAGTGACATTTTCGCGATCACATTTGTTGAGCTGTTTGGACCTGAGAACGGTTCTCCAATTAGAAAGTGTGCTGGAGTCAGTGGCGTTAAATCATTTGGGTCTGAAGAAAGTGGAGTGAGTGGTCTTGAATTAAGTATGGCCTCCACTTCTGTGGCCACTGTGCATAATTCTTCATATGTTAATGAAGCTGACACAACCGTCCGTTATAATAACACAGCCTGCCAAAGTGTGGTGAACGAGGGGGTATGAAGTGGAACTGGATATTGGAATTTGCGCAGTTGTTCACGATTGTTTCAACAGATTCTGGTTTTGTAAAAATAGCTTCAACCTCCTTCAGTTGATTGTTCGCGCCAACGAAATTTCGAGCATTATCGCAGTAGAGTTGTTCGCACCTTCCTCTTCTGGATTCAAAACGTTTAAGTGCATTTAGAAACGCATCGGTGGTTAGGTCGGACACGACTTCCAAATGTATTGCTTTCGTTGCGAAACAGACAAAAACAGCTATGTAAGATTTTTGGGGTCTTTTGCCTCGAATTTTGAAGTGCGTATAAATTGGTCCACAAAAGTCTACGCCACTGTTGAGGAATGGTCTTGTTAATTGAACTCGATGGTTTGGTAGGTCACCCATTTGTTGGCTGAGTAAGTGAAGTCGAAATTTTGTACATGAAACGCAATTCGCCACAACGGTTCTGCAGCTGTTTCTACCGTTTAGAATCCAATATCTTTGTCTCGCGATATTCTGTAACGCTTGAGGTCCTGCATGTAAATTCGCTTGATGGAGATGTGTGAGTAAGAGTCGCGTGACAAAATGATCTCCTGGTAACACCATGGGGTGTTTTGCGTCGTAACTGATTTCTGCTGCTCGTAATCTTCCTCCAACTCGGATGATATTATCTGGAGATTTGAAAGGTGCAAGAGTGCGAAGCTTACTTGATTTCGCAACTTCTTGGCCTTTCACCAAAGCGGACATTTCATCCTAGAAACTACTTCGTTGAACTTCTCTGATGATGATTTTGAGGGCATCATTTAATTCTTCGGTTGAAAGATAATATGACTTAACGTTTGGGATTTTGTTTTTTAAGTTCCCTACCACTCGATTTACGTAAGCCATAACTCGCAACAGCTTTTGGAATGAATTTCCATGGTCAATGGAGTACAGTGGATGTGTATGCGAATCAGTTGTAGCCGTCGCAATCAGTTTGTTAACTTTTGTCTCTTCGTCATAATCTAGGTTAGAGTTTGGCTCAGCTGGCCATGATGTTTTGGGCAATTTTAAGAACGCTGGACCGTCAAACCATATTTTGAACCGTTTTAACTGCTCGGGAAAGAGTCCACGTGAAACAAGATCAGCTGGGTTATCTTTAGTAGGAACATATAACCACTCTTTGGTCGACGTCATTTCTTGTATCGCTGCGACTCGATTCACGACAAACGTTTTCCGAATAGATGGATCACCTCTAATCCAGTTAATGACGATGAGTGAGTCAGACCAATAGAATGTTGCACTCGTTTTTATATTAGCTGATGACTTGAGTTGTTTTACCAATTTGGCCGCCAACTTCGCTGCACATAGTTCCAATCTAGGGATGCTAGTAGCTTTGATTGGGGCAACTCTCGACTTCGCGCAAAGCAATTTGACTGTAATCTTTCCGCGTTTATCTTTCGATCTTATATAAACAGCAGTGCCATAGGCCTCTAAACTAGCGTCTGCAAAGGCGTGGATTTGCATATCAATTGTTTCGTGGTCACTGAACATGTATCGTGGAATATATATTTCATTCAAGCCCCGTAGCTCTTCTCTATAATTTAGCCAAGTCAATTGAAGCTCTTCTGGAATATCTTCATCCCAGTCAACCTTTGACTTCCATAACTTCTGCATGATGAGTTTCCCTGTCACAATCACAGGACTTACGAGTCCTAAAGGATCAAAGATTTGTGAAATATCGACAAGTATACTTCTTTTGGTGGTTGTGCTGTGTTCCCTTAAACCAGCAACGAGCGGGAACATGTCAGTGATTGGCTGCCAGATTAGTCCTAAAGTTTTAATTGAGTCAGTATCCAATGTCGAAACATCAAATTTAATGTCGAGTTGTTGATTTGCGATACCATCCACCAATTTTGGATGGTTAGCGCACCACTTGTGCAGATTGAAACCAGCTGTTGCCAATAATGATTTGAGCTCGTTCCGCATTGATACTGCTTCATCTAGATGATCACTCCCTGTAAGGATATCATCAACATAGAAATCTTGAATTGCGGCAGCTCCTAATGGGAATTGGCTTGCTTCTTCTTCAGCCAGTTTCTTGAAACATTTTATCGCTAGATATGGTGCTGCTTTAGTACCGTATGTGACCGTAGCAAGTTTGTAATATTTTATTTCTTCAGATGCACCTTTTCTCCACATTATTAGTTGAAGCTGTTGGTCTTCTTCTGCTATGAGAATCTGTCGATACATTTTCGTAATGTCTGCTGTGAACACATAGCGCTTTAAACGGAACCTAGTGATGATAGTGCTAATATCTTCCTGAACTTTCGGTCCCTTGAGTAGAAGATCATTGAGCGATAAGTTTTTCCTGGTTTTTGCTGAAGCGTCAAATACTACTCGTAGCTTCATAGTACTGCTTCCCGGTTTTAAAACGTAATGATGCGGCAAAAAATAATGTGGTCCAATGATTTCTTCTTTGGAGTTTTCCATCATGTGTCCTAAATCTAGATATTCTTGCAAGAACTGGTCATACTGCTGTTTAAGCGTCGGTTGCTTGGCTAATTTCCTTTTCATGGATAAGAGCCGCTTATGTGCCAATGCCTTTGAATCACCGAGAAGTGAGGCATCACCCAACAATGGTAAGTTGACTATGAAACGACCTGTGGTATCTCGGGAAATAGTTGCTTTGAAGAATTCTTCGCAAGTTTTGTCAGCGCTGGATAATATGACTGGTCCAGAGCATTCTTCCAACTCCCAAAATTTCTGCAACTGACGTTCTCAATTGATATTCGATATTCCGTAAAATGGGATATGGTTTGATACTTTTCCCAAAATTATTCAGCCCAATGTTGTATTTTGAAGGATCGGTAGCTTATCCAAAAAACGTATTTGCCCATTTCTGATTATTTCCCCATAGACCTTCGCCCCCAAAAGAATGTATATTCTGCCAGGTTTTTTGAATGATGGGTCAGCCAGCTGAATGTTTTCCGGTATATTCCAATTCTTTGTATCGATGTATTGCTGTGGTTGATTGTTTGTAATTTCAGTAATTGAATAGACTTCTAATATGGTTGAGAACTGTTTACAAGTTGATTTTAGTTTGATATTGATTTTGTCGCTTGCTTTAACTTTTGTGTTGCCAATTCCTGATATATTGATACTAGAATGATTTTGTTAAAATCCCAACCTTTTTCGCAGTTTTTCGGTTATAAAATTCAATTGTGAACCGGAATCAAGAAGGACACGTGCTCTTATTGGTTTTCCTTCATTGGTATCGATTTCGGCGATTGCTGTTCCTAAACATATCCATCTGATTCCTTGGATTGAACTTATAAACTGGTGATTTGTGTTTCTTTTGTTATTGTTGTTGTGGGAATTAGGTTATGTAAAAGTGTGTTGTGCTTCCTACCACATTTTTGGCAGCCTCTGGACATGCACTTTTTGTACACATGACCTTTCTTAAGGCAGTTTGTGCAAAGGTCCAATTCTCGAGCCTTTTCAATTCTTTTTGCAGGAATTAGTTTCAAGAACGCTTCGCAATGGTAAATGGCATGACCTTTTTTGCATAGTTTGCATTCAGGAACTGTTTTGCTGCCAACGAGCGATTTTTGTTTGGCTGATTTGTTCGCTTGTTTCGACGGCCCGGGTCTTTGGTTTAAAGTTTTTCGTGTTTGAAACCTCATTTCAATCAACTTTAGCAATTCGTCTAATGATGGGAGCTCACGAGGTGATTTACGCGTTTGCTCATATAGTGTATAAGAAGTCTTATCTAACTTCTTTAAAACTGTATGCACAACAATTGGGTCCCAATGTTCTTTGGTTGAGATGCCTATTGTTTGTAGTGCAAATAGACATTCTTTTGTCGTATCATGCAGTGACCTGAGTGCTGATGCTGACTCAGTAGCAATAGCTGGTTGTGCCATGAGCTTGTCCAGTAGGGCATTCACTAGCAATCGTTTATTGGCATATCGATTGTTTAACATGTCCCATGCAACGATGTAGTTGCTATTGGAAATGGGTAGATGCGTCACGAGCTTAGCTGCTTCACCCATCAAATTCATTTTCAGGTACCAAAATTTTTGACAATTCCCTATTGGCTGATCATGTACCATTTGTTTAAAGAGATCTGCGAACTGAGGCCATTTAATATATTCTCCATCAAATTTCGGGAGTTCTATTTTAGGAAGCTTTAATTGGGAATCATTTGTAGTTGCTGTTATGGTGCTGCTAGTCTCAGCTTTCTTGATATTGCTATTCGAGTTTATAAGGAGAGCTTCACTTTGGTACTGTAAATCATAGTACTCTTCCAACTTGTAACTTGTAGCATGAATATCTTCCACAGATTCCAGAATCACGTAGTGGCAGTTTTCGATTTCTGCCCATGTTTTGGTTATTTTTTCTTTCTTCAGCGCTAAATATTCTATAGGCTGGTCGCCTGTGAGAAAAGTATTGGCTATTAAATGTTTTAATGCAGCCTTAAATGCTTCTTGTTTTTTTATAAGTCGAGTTAGATCAGGACTTTAATATTTCGCCTTGATATTTTGATCTGGTGCGTAATCATCGTTTGAACCACCATTAGATTCTTGAAATGATTGCGTATTTACGAAATCTAACAAAGACATCACCTCTGTTTTAAATTTTTCTAACGCTTCTTTCACTGTTTTATGATAGTCCTTTTGAAAATATGGATGATCAAGGGAGACACCAGTAATTTCCCTTATTTTGTCATCGTTTGTTTCAAATTTTTCCCACAGCTCTTCTACGGCTGCAAGTCGTTCTTCCAAGTAGGCAATCGTTTTTCTATCAGGCGATTGAGACTGATAAGCTCTTATGATTTTCTCAATCTCTTTTCCGAGACGAGCCTGATCTGCAGCTAACGATTCCATTTCTCCTTCCACAAAAATATCAGAAGAAATTT